>CM076577.1:29619955-30219955 GCA_034641835.2 Pinus albicaulis
GGCACATTTTGGTCCAGCCTCTGGTCAATGTTGGACACAAAGCTCACCAAGTCCACAGCTTTCCATCCCCAAACAGATGGCCAGACAGAGGTCGTCAACAGAATGATTGTACAAATTCTGCGCATGTACAATTCAAAGCATCCCTGCACATGGGACGAGAGCCAATAGGTTCATGATATATTGGACAGAGCCAATGCGAAGTACAAGCAGCGCCATGATCAACACCGAGTGCCACACAAATTCCAGGTGGGCGACAATGTATGGCTGCATTTGCAGAAGGAGCGCCTCACTGGACCTCACCGCAAGCTTCGCCCGCTCCGATACGGGCCGTACACCATCACCAAGGCTGTAGGGAACAATGATTTTGAGCTTAGTATTCCACCATTCCTTGGTCTGCACCCAGTCTTCAATGTGGATCGCCTTCGTCCTTACTTCCCACCTCTACTGGACACTTCGGACATTGCAGAACAACTCACACCAACGGAGTTAAACCCAGACTGCATGGAACAGGCCACCACAGATTGTATCATGGACATGAAAATTAAGAACACTCGCCAACGGAGGATCAGCGTATCGGGTTGTCAAAGGCGTGGCAACTCTGCACCAAGAATGGTTCACCGGGGACCAAGTTCGGCAAAATTTCCTCATCTCATGGAGGAACCCATGAGGACCATTGCTTCCTAAGGAGGATGATCCAGGTGGATATTGGTGGCCACCCGCCTATTCCACTTGGGCCCCCACCATTGTCTCTTTCATTTTTTGAGTTTCGGCATAACTTACTATTTTTAGCAGTTTTTCGGGTCCTGAACTCTCGGAGCCATTTTGAGGCCCTAAACGACGTTTTTGGGTATCATTTTTACCAGTGAATTGGATCATCCAATTCATCTCGACAGTTGTAGTCCTCAGATAGAGCTTTCTAATGATGTATCATGTTCAAACGGAGATAGTATGCCAAAGTTACGTCCCTGGGAAGTTGAAACACCAATTTACCCAAACGGGGCCCATAGTTTTGGCGCTTCATCTCCTAGGGTTAGGTTTTTGGACATTTAGGGTTCTCCATTGTTTTTCAATAATAAATAGGCCCTAGAGCCTCATTGTAACTCAATTCAGAGGCCTGTAGCCGCCACATCTCTCCTCAGAGATAGCTACCAGCGCCCTAGCTAGTTTTATTTCCATTTTGTCTGTAAGAAAATTTCAATTCTTTGATATTAATGAAATGAAGTATTATTTCCGCTGCATCTCTGTATTTATGGTTATATTTTTATTATGTTTATTGTTCCTACATAAATGCGGATCGGTAAAATGAACTACATGATCAGTAGCCAAGAAAATCCTAATAATCATCCCATACATGCTGTCCACAGAAATTTAGAGTCCTATATCTTATTCAATGATGAATTTTCAACATCTTCCGAAATTTTGATTGAAGAGAAAGCATAAAATTATGAGTTTTCAAATTATGTTTTAGAAATGGAAAATGTGTAAATTCCCGAAAATATGCCAAGTGGTTTGGAACCAAGTGCATCATCCCAAAAAAGAGATGAAACAATGAAAGAAACAAATATTTTTGGTACAACATAACTCTCTCAAGCAGTAAGTAAAGTTCAGTCATCCGATTTGCAGCTTCCTTATGAAGAAAGTAGTTTGTGGACCATGGAATTCAATGGAGCTTTGGGTAAAGAAGGGGCTGACATTGGAGTGTGGATTCACATCCTTATAAATCGGTTACTAAAAATTCCTCCCAATGTTCAAATGTCCTCTTATAAGCTGGCTTTTGACTGTTCAAACAATGAAGTTGAGTATGAGGCTTTGATAGCTGGTCTGAAAATTCTCAAGAAGTTAGGTTTCAAGAAGATTTCTATGTATGGCAACTCTGAGCTAGTAATAAAAAAAGTCAAAGGGGAATACCAGGCCAAGCATCCAAGGATTCGAGCTTACCGAAATGCAATGTTAGATATCCTCAAGACCTTCACCAAGTATACTTTTTCATTGATCCCAAGGGACAAAAATGTTATTGTTTATTCTCTTGCTACTTCGGCCAAAATGTTTAAAATTCCATTGTACCCTAATAATAAGTATGAGATAAATTGAAAACATCGCCCTGTTGTCCCAGATAATGTTCAGTATTGGCAGGTATTTCAAGATAATAAATAGATCAGCAACTTCTTGCAGACAAAAGAGGAATTTGTGAATTCACAAATGGATAACCAGTGCTATGAAGATGACCAAAAATTCCATGCAGCGGAGATGCAAGTGCTTCAACTGAAAGACAACAACATTCCAAGAGGTTTGGTACCTTTGTAGGAGCTTTTAGATCAAGATGATGTTGCACACAAACAAACCATGCTACCAATAGAAGTGGGAGTGGAATATCTCAATCTTGGCACTCTAGAAAAGCCAAAGATGGTCAAAATTTCAAAATCCTTGAGCCGTGAGAAATTGTTGGAAATACTGAGAGTGAGGGTGAATTAGTATTTCTTTTCAATTGTTTTTTTTACTAGTTACATAAATTATATTTAGAACACAAAATGAAAAATAAGAATAAGAATTTTTATTAATTTCTTCTTTACAATAAATCAAGTACAATATATGTAGGGCTCCAACCCTAGATGAAGACACCGATCTTCAATCTCCCAGGCTCCAACCTGAATTTTCCATGCACCGACTTGGACTTCCAAGGCTCCAACCTTGACAATTATGAGGCACCAACCTCAAGGGCTCCAACTTCAATCCTATATCTAGTATAGGCTCCAACCTAGTTTCTTGAGGAATCCTATCCTGTAAGGCTCCAACCCTTTGCTTTGATTCTTCAAGATAAGATCAACGATTCTTCACGTCTCCCAATATCTTCTGCAACGATCCCTGACAATCTCTTAGCCAACACTACCTTCTCAAAATCACTTCATCAATGACAAACTTGTCTTCTCAGAAAGTGTCACCACTGCTCTTCATATTACCCAAGATAGACTCTAAGTTCACCTCATGATGACTTTCAATGCATCATGGTCTCCAAGGATTTCCACGAATCTTCAAAGTCAGCTCCAAGGCCAAGGATGTATACTCTAGGAATTATCCAACAAATATCTCCAAGAGGGCTTCAAATATGTACCACGAGGTCAACTAATGTCTTCAAGAATGCCTCTGATAGGCTTCTAGAAAACTCTCCAAGGTATGCTCAAGATCAGCTCCAACTGCTCTTCAAGATCTTCCAAGGCATGCTCAAGGATCTGCTTCACAAGGTGTCTTCAATGGTGCTCGAAAATTATCAATTCATTATTCTTGGATCCAATGTTCAACTCTTCATACACATGACAAGTAATAAATAAAAAACACCTTTAGGTTTGTTCCACAACTGTCTTCAAAGGATGATCCTGTAACAACACATCAAGACTGCTAATGCATCATTGTGTTAAGTACTTCACCAAAAACTCCACATACATATCAAGGTCTTCCACAAATGAGATAAACCAAATCAAGTCATTATTTTGAGCTTATTCTTCCATCATTGTCATAGGACCGAATTCTATTGAGACTTCCTGTTATTGGTCAAAAGTTATGGAAAATCTATATTGTTGTCCTAAGTTCTTTGTGACACGGTCCGAGCTCTTCTAGCTGATGTAATTCACCCAAACATTGTCTCTCAATTTAATTTTTTAACTCCAACAAGTATTCTTCATGCTCCTTTTATTATCAGGCAAAAAATAAATGAGGCTCTGTGTGTAAGTATAAGGCTGTAATCAATTCTGTGATGTCCAATTCTTGTGGTATCTATTTCCTGTAGTGTTCGAGCTCTGTGAGTAGCCTTTATGTGATGATGTCTGAATCCTGAAAGATTGGAGAGGGTATTGTAATGATGGTTTCCTGCTAGTATCTCCCTGCAAGAAACTCGACCCCAAAACATTTTTATGTCCACAAATATGAGCTCCTACAGTGGTAGTTGTTCTGGTATTGAATAATAATTCAATCACATAAAATTACCCTAGCCTTCTAAAATCAGCCCAAACTTCTTTTCTCGGCCTCCTTTTTTTGTTCCTTTTCTTCTAAGATATCTTCATCAAAAATTATTGGTCAAATGAATGATTCAACAATCCTTTTTATATTATTTTGACGTTGAACTGAAGGGACACATATTTTGGGAGGTAGGCCAACATGAAAGAGTGTAGGTTGTCTAGATAAAAAAAATATTTTTCTAAACTTAAAAATTCAAGATCTCACAAACTACTAAGAGTTTCGGGACAAGTAAGGGCTCACCAGAAAGAGGAAAAAATCCTCTTTAAGATGGTCTAGGTCCCATGTTGAATGATTTCCTCTAAGGTTGGAAATTTATTTTTCTTTGTGATTGTCCTTAAATTTTACGCATAAAAATTTTGGGACAGCATGAGGAATTTTTGGGACAGTGTGGCTTCTTCATTCTTTTGCTTCTTCATTGTTATAAATGTCATCATAGGATCATAGAGACATTATGTAGGAGTGCAGAATTCATGTAGCATCAAGTATCAACAATGTCATCATATACTAGTGTAGTGATATGTCATAGGCAACCTTCATTAATTTGTCAAAATCTCCAAAGCAGTCTTCCAATTATGTCAAAGTGTGGTCATTCTTCAAGAGTATGACATCATCACGTGTATGACTTCATCAATTATAATTCTCCACTTCAAAGGCTTGTATATTGGCACCTAAGGTCTAGATCACCAATCAAGGAAAATGATTGGCACTCTGCAACATTATATTTAGTTCAAGGACTTGTTCGGGCAAGACTTCTTCATTAGTGGCTTTACATCTTTGTGGCTTGACATCTTCATTGATGTTAACCTAGTCAACCAAGGGTTATGGCATCATCATATGGAACCAGGAATCTCAAGAATATTGACATCTTATTCAATGCCATATTGACATCAATGACAACATTGATTAACAATCTCCCCCATTTCCATTGATGGCAATATTCTTGTCCTTCCAACATTCTCTCCCCCTTTGACATCAATGGAAAACAGGGTTCCCAAGTACTCCCCCTATCAAGCTACTTCTTTTCTTCATGAATAGTAGTCCTTCATAGGTATGTTACTCTCCTTGTCATGGTGCTCTTCATTCTAGAAATGTGTTCCATTATATGTTTGCATTTCTTCATGTGGTGAACCAACTTCTCCTTCCTGCCTACATAAACTCTTTTAGCCCAAGAAAACTTGTTTCCTTGTAAACAAGTGGAAGAGAACTAGTTCATTGGATGAATAAGGGATCATGTTCTTCAATGAAGTTGCTACCAA
Source organism: Pinus albicaulis (assembly GCA_034641835.2). NCBI lineage: Eukaryota > Viridiplantae > Streptophyta > Pinopsida > Pinales > Pinaceae > Pinus > Pinus albicaulis. The sequence continues at coordinate 29,625,223 of CM076577.1, forward strand.
GAGATTATCTATCAAATGATGATTTTCCATGTATGACTCATCAAGGATTTCATAGGGCGCATTCATAGATAGATTCTACAAGAATGCTTAAGAATCATAAGCTCAAGAGTCAGAAATCCCCCCCTAACTGTATGGTCTCTTTTTGGCAGGTTCTCACCATCAAATACTTGGAATATCAAAGATGACTTCATCAATTCAACAACATGTGTTGTTGGTTGGAATGTTCAAGAGACTTTCAGACCCAATTTTCTTCCTTCTCCATAATTGTGTAACTTTCTTCTTTGGCTTGGTTGTCATTGTTTTAGGGACCTAAGTCAAGTTACACTCATGTGCCATATGACCAATGTTATAGAAATTGAAGCACTCCATAATGTTCATGAATGAGTGATCATGGATTCTTCTTGAAAAATTGCTTCTAGAAGATTGATGGAGACCATTATATTTGTCTTTGTGATATGCCCTACAATTTTTTTTTCAATGTGCCCAAAATTTGTACAAGAATAGAAATAACCAAAAAATATACTTTGGTACCTGGGAGATGAAGATTTTCTTGATGTACTTCTAAAGTATTTTTGACTTGGGATTCTTTGATGATATCCATTTCCTCTTGCATCCTTGATACTTTTTGCAGAGTATTGCTTTGATGTACTTCTAAGGTTATTTTTCATTAAAAACCTTTGGTCAAATTTATTTCCTATTGCATTCTTGACACCATTTACAAGTCTTCCTGGAGTAGGATTTATTCCAATGTCATCTTGACTCTTGCTAGAACTGGGAGCATCAACATTTCTTCCACGATTTTCCACATATTTTTTATTTGGAGCATTAGGGTTTGCGTCATCGTTACTTGAGGGTTTACCTACAAAGCCAAGACCTGATTTATAGAGGGGGGGATATTTGATGACTTAGGATGTCATCTAGGGTTTGAGAACTCTTCAAGTTCTTATTTAGCAAGTCAACTTCCTTTTTAAAAGAGACAATTTCTCCCTTCAACTTTTCACAATCTCCATCTTTCATAACTAGTTGCTTCTTCATTTCTTTCACCATTCATGTTACACCATGTGTTTCAATTTTTAGAGAGATGACATTTGATTTTAGAAGGAAAATCTCTTCATCCTTTTATTTTAGTTGACATGTCGTAGCATTTATTTCCTTTTCTGCTTCATCGACTTGTCCTTCTATGAGTGCCAAACCTTCCACCACCTTCTCAGCTCATTGTTCTTGTTTCTTTGCTTCTTCTTGTTGAGATCTAAGAGAGGAGACCTCTTTTTTGTATTGATCAATCTCTGCCTCAAGATTTTTCAAGCTCTCATGTCTTTGTTCAAGGTGGCTTGACAAATTTTCTTCCCTTTTCTTTGCCTTAACCAATTGATTTGTCATAGATATGACTTCTTCATGATGCTTTCTCTTGTTTTGATGAAATTCCTTCTTATGTTTGGTGAGCTCATCATCTCTTTCTTGTACTTTAAGATTGAAAATTTCATCTTCCTTCCTTGTATTTTCTTGCTTACCATCTTGCGCTTTCTTCTTAAGTTCCTCATTTTCCATTTTCAAATTGTTAATCTCTTCCATGGCATCTACAAGCTTAGTCAAGAGATCTTCTTCAAAGTCTTCTTTGCTTTCTTCTTCTTCTAGGTCTTCTTTCGCCTTGATGTCATCATTCTTATTTTCAACTTCCTTGATGGGTTCTGTATTTCCTTCTTGCTTTCCATTATCTTCTTGACTAGAGGTCATGGTCAATACTCCTTTTGAGTGAAGATCATGAAGTTTGTCCCATATGCCTTTTGCTGAGGAACATTTTTCCAAATTGGCCTTCATATAATCAGGTAGCCCATTCAAGATTACTTTCATTGCTCTTGTATTATACTCCTTGGATTCTCCTTTCATCATGTTATCAGTAAGCAACGATTTCCAGACTTCAATGCCTTGAGTCTTTAAGAAATTATTCATTCTTTCCTCCTATATATCAACTTTTCTATTGTACAATGGAGCCTTTGCAAATTGATTGACTTCAATTTTGATGGTTGAGGAAGACACATCTTCAGGAGGATTGGAGACTTTCTTCCTTGGATTTTCCATTGTGTTCTAAGGATCAAACTTTAAGCTATTATGCTTTGAGTGAAGGTACTAACTCCAATACCAATTATTGGAAATACTGATAGGGGGGGTGAATCAGTATTTCTTTTCAAATGTTATTTTTACCAGTTAGATAACTTATATTTAGAACATAAAATGAACAATTAGAATAAATATTTGTATTAATTTATTCTTTACAATAAATCAAGTACAATATATGTAGTGCTCCAACCCTAGATGAAGACACTAATCTTCAATCTCCTAAGCTCCAACCTTTTTTTTCCAAGCACCAACTTGGACTTCCAAGGCTCCAACCTAGTCAATTCTGAGGCACCAACCTCAAGGGATCCAACCCTATATCTATTACAGGTGCCAACCTAGTTTCTTGAGGACTCCTATCCTCTAAGGCTCCAACCCTTTGCTTTGATTCTTCAATATAATATCAACGATTCTTCACGGCTCCCAATATCTTCTGCAACGATCCCTTACAATCTCTTAGCCAACATTGCCTTCTCCAAATCACTTCATCAATGACAACCTTGTCTTCTTAGAAGGTGTCACCACTGCTCTTCATATTTACCCAAGATAGATCTCTAAGTTCACCTCATGATGACTTTCAACGCACCATGGTCTCCAAGTATTTCCTCGAATCTTCAAAGTTAGCTCCAAGGCCAAGGATGTATACTCTAGGACTGCTCCAACAAATATCTCCAGGAGGGCTTCAATTATGCATCATGAGGTCAACCAATGTCTTCAAGAATGCCACTGATAGGCTTCTAGACAACTCTCCAAGGTATGCTCAAGATCATCTCCAACTGCTCTTCAAGATCTTCCAAGATCAACTCCAACTTCTCTTCAAGATCTTCCAAGGCATGCTCAAGGATCTGCTTCACAAGGTGTCTTCAACGGTGCTCCAAAATTATGACTTCATTGTTCTTGGCTGCAATGTTCAACTGTTCATACACATGACAAGTAATAAAAAAAACACATTTAGGTTTGTTCCACAACTTTCTTCAAAGGATGATCATGTAACAACACTCCAAGACTGCTAATGCATCACTGTGTTAAGTGCTTCACCAAAAAACTCCACAGACATATCAAGGTCTTCCACAAATGAGATAAACCAAATAAATCATTATTCTGAGCTTATTCTACCATCATTGTCATAGGACTGAATTCTGTTGAGACTTCCTGTTATTGGTCAAAAGGTATGGCAAATCTCTGTTGTTGTTCTAAGTTCTTTGTGATGCAGTCTGAGCTCTTCTACCTGATGTAATTCACTCAAAAATTGTTTCTCAATTTAATTTGTTAACTCCAACAAGTATTCTTCATGCTCCTTTTATTCTCAGGTAGAAAATAAACGAGGCTCTTTGGGTAAGTATAAGGTTGTAATCAATTCTGTGATGGCCAAGTCCTTTGGTGTTCGTTTCCTGTAGTGTTCGAGCTCTGTGAGAATCCTTTATGTGATGATGTTTGAATCCTAAAAGATTAGAGAGGGTATTACATAGGGTATTGTAATGGTGGCTTCCTGCCTGTATCTCCCTGCAAGAAACACGACCCCAAAACATTGTTTTGTCCACAAATCTGAGCTCCTATATTGGTATTTGTTCTGGTATTGAATAATAATTCAATCACATAAAATTACCCCAACCTTCTAAAATCAACCCAAACTTCTTTTCTCGGCCTCCTGTTGTTGTTCCTTGTCTTCTGAGATATCTTCTTCGAAAATTCTTAGTCAAATGAATGATTCAACACTACTTTTTATATGTGTTTGACATTGAACTGAAGGGACATGTCTTTCTGGAGGTAGGCCGACATGAAACTGTGAGTGTAGGTTGACTAGATAAAAAATATATTTCTCTAAACTTAAAAATTCAAGATCTCAAAAACTACTAGGAGTTTCAGGACAAGTAAGGGCTCACTAGAAAGAGGAAAAAATCCTCTTTAAGATGGTCTAGGTCCCATGTTGAAAGATTTTCTCTAGGGTTGGAAATTTTGTTTTTCTTTGTGACTGTCCTTAAATTTTATGCATAAAAAGTTTGGGACAACATGAGGAATGTTTGGGACGGCGTGGCTTCTTCATTCTTTTGCTTCTTCATTTTTATCAATGTCATCATAGGATCATAGAGTCATTATTTTGGAGTGAAGCATTCATGTAGCATTAAGTATCAACAATGTCATCATATACTAGTGCAGTGATATGTCATAGGAAGCCTTCATTAATTTGCCAAAAGCTGCAAAGCAGTCTTCCAATTATGTCAAAGTGTGGTCATTCTTCAAGAGTATGACATCATCACGTGTATGAATTCATCAATTATAGTCCTCCACTTCAAAGGCTTCTATATTGGCACCTAAGGTCTAGATCACCAATCAAGGCACGTGATTGGCACTCGGCAACATTATAGTTAGTTCAAGGACTTGTTCGGGCAAGACTTCTTCATTAGTGGCTTGAAATCTTCGTGGCTTGACATCTTCATTGATGGTAACCTAGTCAACCAAGGGTTATGGCATCATCATCTGGAACCAGGCATCTCACGAATATTGAAATATTATTCAATGCGATATTGACATCAATGACAACCTTGATTGACAAAAATGAAAGGTAAATACTCAGTGCTTATGTCTCAGATTGCTGATGCATTTACTTGGGAATATTCTAATTTGAAAGAGTACGATAAGAGTATAATCCATCATAAAATTCTCTTAAAGCCATATCAAAAACCTTTCCTCCAGAAGTTAAGGAGAATTAATCCCAAGTTGTTTCCCTCCATTCAAAAGGAGGTAAATAGATTATTTAGTAGTGGTATTATAAAAGGGTAGTTGGATATATTCCATAATTTCTTTGCTGGATGGATACTCTGGGTATAATCATATTTTAGTCCATCAAGATGATTAGGAAAAGACAACCTTTACAACACCATGCGGCACCTTCATGTATGCCAAAATTCCTTTCAGTTTGAAGAATGCAGGGGCGAATTTTCAATGAGCAATGGATATTGCTTTCACCAATGAAAAGGATGTCTTTTTGGTCATCTATCTTGATGACATCACTTTTTTTTCCAAGACAGATGAGGAGCACTTACAACACTTGAAAACAGGTTTTCATAGATGTAGAAAGTTTGGCATATCATTGAACCCAAAGAAGAGCCTTTTCACCATGGGGGAAGGTAAATTTCTGGGCCATATCATAACAAAATATGGAATTAGGATAGATCCTTCAAGGATTGAAGCAATTAAGACCTTCGATTACCCTAGGAAAAAAAAGGAAATCTAGTCTAAATATGGAAAAATCAATTTTTTTAGAAGGTTCGTCCCCAATCTTGCTGAACACTTAAGGAAAATTACAAACATGCTCAAGAAATATAGTGAAGAAAAATGTTGTGAAGAGGTGAAGAATTCATTCAATAAAATTAAATTGGCCTTATCTCATGCTCCTATTCTTATTAGTCTAGATTACATACTTGATTTCATCATTTTTTCATTTGCTTCGGAGCACACTCTAGTTGTTGCCCTTATGCAAAAGTAAAATCAGAACACGGACCAGCCCATCGCCTTCTTCAGGAGAACCATAAGAGAAGCAACCTTGAAGTACAACATCATTGAGAAATAGACCTTGGTGTTATTCAAAGCATTGAAGGACTTTCGGGTCTATATTCTCCACTCTCATGTCATTGCATATGTCCCAAACGTTGTTGTAAAAGATGTTCTTACGCCGAATGATCCTGAAGGGTGGCGAGGTAAATGGATCGCTGCTATGTTGGATTATGACTTGGAGATCAAGCCTACAAATCTTATCAAAGGACAAGGCCTGGAAAAGCTTATGGCAGATTAAAATCTACATGCTTTGGACATTAATTTTATTGTTGCATTAGCTAAGGAGCAAGAGGCTGAAACATTACCTGAGGTATCTGAAATTTTTTCTTCATCGCCTTGGTATGTTGATATAGTTTATGCTTTGCTACACTTGAATTCTCCTCTCGACTTGTCAAGTAATAAGGCTATATCTTTGAAGTTGAGAGCTCTTAAGTACTGTATCCTTAACAATGTCTTGTATTGGAAAGATCCGGGTGGAATGTTGTTGAATTATTTGGTTGAAGGAGAAGTTGAAAAAGTGATGAGTGATTTTCATAAAGGTGACTGTGGTGGTCATCTTTATTGGAAGACAACAGCTAACAAGATATTGAGGGAGGGTTTCTATTGGCCAAGTCTATTCTCTGATGTCTATAAAATGGTCATGAGTTGTCATGAATGTCAAGTATTTCAAAGAAAGAGAAAGCTCTTGCATTTTCCCTTAAAACCAATTGAAGTGCAAGCACCATTCTAGAAATGGAGAATTGACTTCATTGGTGAGATTCATCCTCCATTATCAGCCCAGCATAAATGGATACTCACTACCACAGATTACTTCATTAAATGGATTGAAGCCATCCCTATGAGGCAAGCTACTAACACTGTCATTATCCAGTTTTTAGAGAACAATATTTTGTCTCGTTTTGGTTGTCCATACAAAATCATTACTAAAAATGCAGTCTCTTTTAATTCCAAGAAAATGATTTAATTTTGTGATAAGTATCACATTAGGCTTGGTCATTCTACAACATACTATCCTCAAGGCAACGGGCTAGCTGAATCGTCAAATAAAACTTTAGTGAATATAATCAAGAAGATGTTGCAAGAAAACAAGAGAAATTGGCACAAAAAGCTCACCAATGCTCTATGGGCTGATAGAGTTAGCACGAAGAGATCAATCAGAATGTCACCTTTCCAGATCATGTATGGCGTTAACACGGCGTTCCCTACTTCTTTAGTTGTACTAGTGATGAAAATTCTGCAAGAGATCAACAATGAACCAAATGATATCCAATGAAGAATCAGCCAAATGATTCATCTACAACAGTCAAGAGATGAATTCTTTAGTCACACTTCAAAGCTTCATGATAAAATAAAAAATATTTATGATTGAAGACCAAAGTTGGTGATTTTAAGCTTGGAGATCTTGTTCTTTGTTGGGATTCCCATAATGAAGACAAAGTTAAGCACATAAATTTTGATAATCTATGGAAAGGTCCTTACAAGATCATTGCATTTAGAGGTAATAAATAATTTTTATTATAGGATCTTGAAGGGAAAGAAGTTATGGGAGGAACAATCAATGGTAGGTTCCTTAAACATTACCTTACGTGATCATTGAAGATGAAGTCCACTTTCATTGAACATATCATTTCAATTTGATGTCCAAGCAATAACGAAGTTGGTGTAGAAGTTTGAAGCCTGAGGAGAAGGGCATAATACTTCTACATTCAACTCATGTTTTCTTTCAAAATTTTCAAAAAGTTTCAATCAGTTGTCGAGTCAGAGTCAAGTCAGTTTTTTAGTCAAAGTCGTTTCCAGATTTATTTCAGCATTTCAACCTTGTCAAAGTTTTTTTCAATTTCCAGTTTTGACTACATTGCTCAATGATAAGGCTACCTGATATATGGTGTTCTTTACACCTCTTGGAGTAGATTCCATCCCCATATGGAACCAATGTTAGTGTCAAAATTTCAGTGATCAAACATACTCTTTCAATTGTTTTCCTAGTAGTCATAGGTCAAAAAATTTAGTCTTTTCAAACAAATTTTCAAAATAAATTTTTGTCACTAAAGGAGTATAGGTCATAAATGTTGCTCCCTCATCTCATCCATGGCCATCATCACTTTAAATATCATCACTTTCATTATCATTTAGAATATTTAGGTCATTCACTCCATCTCATCTAGGTCTGTTGTCTAGGTGCCATTATTGAGCCTTTGAAAAATTCTAAATTTGTCATCAAACAAGGCAAACAATCCTTCATTTCATTCATAAGTCTTTTAAAGGGGACCTCGCATACTTAGGAGGAAAAAGTAAGACAAGTTGTCTTATTTAAAAATGTGTTTTAATGTCAAAGGATTTCAAAAGGAAAAACTTTCTTATTATTTCACTATACGACAAAAAAGTTCATTTCAAAGTTTATAAAAGACCAAATAAGCTCATTCAAACTCATTATTCTCATTTCTTCTATGGTAGAGCTCCTCTCTTACCTCCATTGCACTCCTTAGTGGTCAAGGGTTCGAAACCAAGGCGAGAAATTACTCCAAGGAACAAGTTGTTACGCTTCTGGAGCCCTTTGTTACGCTTCTGGAGCCCTTTGTTACGCTTTTGGAGCCATTGTGTTACGCTTATGTAGTAAGTTTCTATGCTTTTGGAGGCAGTTTTTACGCTTCTGGAACAGTTTCTACGCTTCTGGAAGCAGTTTTTACGCTTCTACTACACGGTGCTACACGGTGTTACGCTTCTGGAAATAGTGAAGAATTAGGGTTTTTTTGCTCCCAAGCCATTCAAACAAACTCAAGGCTTGTGGGCACCTATTCTTGGTGTTCTTACAACACTAAGTTAACTTCCTATACCCTCCAGTGATCAAATTATCAAGTTTACTATTGATTTTCATACTCACTCCAATACTCCATTATATTTTCACCTCTTTATATCATTGAAATATTCCAGTAAAATAAACCCTAACCCTCCCATCTAACACTATGCTAAACCTCCCACATACATCATAATCCCATCTTCCACCATCCATATCCTCCCTAATAGCCATTTACCAAACCCTAATTTCTATCCAATTTTCACAGTGATAAACTAGGAAATTCCTGTGTTTCCCTCATTTGACCACCTTCCTCACATCCATTTCACTTGCTTTCACTCATATCATGGAGCCAACATGCAAGCCTATCTCCTATATTTTTTGTAGAATTTTCCTTGGCTCCAAAAAAATTCATCTAAGCCTCTAAGCCTACCCCATCCCTATACTTTGTTTTTCCCAAATTACACTACACATACCCATCCCATCAACACACTAGGGTTTCATCCTTTCACTAATAGAAAATATGGAGAGTGAGAAGAAAAAATTCAAGCGAGGGTGCCACCTCATATTAGAACCCTTCACCATGCATGAAATCATTTCTTCACCCTTGGCCAAAAGATATTTTTAGAGGATTATATGTTTGAGGTTCTGTGAGAAGCTCATGGAGGAAGGATATCATCTTCAACTTACAAGCTTATTTGCCTCTAACATAAACATGGTAAAGATCATCACTGCAAGTGAAGAGTTTAACCTATCAACAAATCTAATTTCTTCAGCAACAGGTATTCCTAGTCATGGAGAGAAGTGGTTCAAGGGCAAGGACTTAGACCTTGAAGATTACAAACAATTTCTCAAACCTCATGCTAGAGAGGAACCAGAGTACCTCTTCCCTTTCAGACACCTCCGTAAAAAATATGCTCCTTTGATGTAATTATTTCACATGTGAAGGAATATTTTCTAGGCTGTATAGGTACCATATCAGGTTGTTGATGCATTTCACCTCTATCAAATCACTCGATTTTCCACATTACTTGTACAGGAGTTTGATCAAAATGACTTAGAAGGTTCATATCAGAAAACAAGATAATTACCCAAGTATTTTTTACCATGATTTGGTCAAACTCATTGTAGTGCATCTCCTTTCATCCATCAACATGACTTGGGAAACCTTCATGGAAAGAGTAGCATAAGTGCCCACCACTAGACCTCTTGTCATGCATATCACATCATCACCATCACTGTCAGCACAACTAATGGAGGTTGGCTCTTCCAACATGCAAAATTAGATATCAAAAGCTCCTAGGGTCATTGAGTTTACTCATACCTATGATAAGGGAAAGAGACATATATTTGTGCCTGTTAGAGTCGATCTTTACATCCCTCCGTCAGAGATCATTCCTCTTATTGCATTTCATTTTTTTAGGTGTCTCATTCCGCTCATTCATCTGCATTCCGTTAGGGGCATGCCATTGTCTGATGGAAGGGTTTTGTTCTCTCATTTTCCCTCATGCTTGTACCTACTGGGTTGGTCAAAATTTCTCAAAATTCATCAAAGTTCAGTTCATGTCATTTACAGTCATAGATGGTTATTTTGGTCAAAAGAGTCATTTCACTTCTTAGGTCTAGGGTGTGGTCTTCCGTAATGTTAAATAATGCCTGTAGGCCATGAGGATGTTTTCAACAAGTTTTCATTCCAAGGTTTACATCATCAAATATGCTCGAGGATGTTTCTTCTTCAAAACTCTGTTTTGACGAAGAAATTGTCGAATTAGTTGTTTGTGATAAATATGTATTTTAAAGTTTTTTCCGCCATGAAGACTTCAAAGCAAACTCTGGTTTTCCTTTTCCAAAATTCAAATGCCACCATCCCTGCAAAAATCAACCAATTTCATCATTTCAAGATCAGAAAGTCAGTGAGGAAACCAAAAGACAGGAGTTGTATTAAATGTAAAAGTGCCAAAGTCAAAAACATTACAAAATGGGTTTTGAAGAAGCAAAAATTAAAACCATCTCTTTTCAAGATATTTCTCAAAGTTATTTATCCATTTGCATCAAGAGATATTCAGAAAATCCAAGAGAAAAGTCGAGTTTGAAGTTTGTAGGGACGAAACTGTGTTTTAGAAGGGCAGACTGTGTGATTGATTTTAGTGTGGCGCATTGGGATAGAGCGCGGCGCACCCACACAGAGCGGCGCATAGGGCCGAAATACACAGTGTAATTTCTAAAGGGCGCGGCGCATCCATAGAGCGCGGCGCATTGGGCTTGTGCTCCATAGGGTTTGAAAAGAGGTGTGGAAATTTGTTTGTTGCTATACTATTGCTATTTGACCACTATATTCTCCCTTTCCTCACTGTCACACTATCATACCACAATTTTTTCTCCTATTCCCGCTATCCCATATCCCTTATACCTTTTGTTCCCATGTTTTAAATTCTCAAACTCTATCACTGGCCACCACTTCCCTTCATTGATAAAATCCTAATTTCCACAACATTCAAGGGTTGCTTCTTTATCCTTGATTCCACTTAACTCAGGAATGTTTTGCCATTTCATTGACTCTTGTTCCTAAAAAACTACCCCCCATCACTATCACTCATTCCCATTTCACTATCCCAAATCCCCTTATTCCCTATACTTACCCCTTTCTCCACATCACTTATAAATCCCCAAATCCCTAAGTCCCCCAAATAGTGACTGTCCTCACACTTAAACCTCACTTGATATTCCTTTTTCCCATTGTGATATTTCCTTGCAACCTTTCATTACATATGTGGCACATTTGGCATTAAAACATACACAAACTCTTGTTTTCACCATACATATATCAGCACATACTTGTCAAACACCTTGTTTTCAGCACCATGTCAGAGACAGATTCATCATATGAGCAGGGATATGAGCAGGACAGTGATTCAACCGCAGAGCTAAATGTACCGAGGAGGTCTCATAAAAGTGGCAGGCACGTCAGGGAGGAGCCCACTTCTTTGGCTCAATTGCAGGCCTGCCCGCTTGCAATGACATGCTTTCAGCAACACTCATGTTTTCGGTTTTGTGAGCTGATATCTCAGATTCAACACCATCAGGAGTTGGTTCGCTTATTTGTCCTACATTTGCGTGATGGTCATGTAAACCTTGCTGGAGTGAACTTCACCTTGACACTAGAGACTATTTCTGAGGCAACCGGGATACCAAATATTGGTGAGGAGTGGAATAAGAGACATCAGCTGGATAGAGCATATTATGAACCTTACATGAGGCCTGGATATTTGAGGCAGTTGAGTACAGTATTCCCATTCTGGTTTCTGAAGGAGTCCTATGCGCCATTAATGAAACTCATCATTAGATATTTCAGCTATGAGGGTAGATTTTCACGCCTTTATGCATACCATATCAGACTTTTGATGCATTTCACGAGAGTGCGACTGATGAATATTCCATACTTCATGTGCCGAAACATAGAGCAGATGACTACCCTAGTGCAAAAGAAGACTCCAGAGCAGCAACATAACAACATCTATCATTATGCGCTCATCAAAATCATCGTAGTACATCAGCTTGGATTGCAGGGCATCACATGGGATGAGTTCATTTCCCGTGACTTCTTTGCAGCCCCCCAGCCTCCTCCAGAGATTGTTCACGATGCAGGTGAGCCTTCGCATCAGTTTGAGGTTCCTGAGATAGAGCATATCAGTGTTCCAGTGTGTGTTACCTATCAGAGAGGTACCAGAGCTTTATTTTCAGCAGCACGACGAGTACTATCTCCACCAGGGGTGGAAGGGGTCTCGTTACCTTCGACAGCACGACGAGTACTATCTCCACCAGGGGTGGAAGAGGTCTCACCTTCTACATCAGCACAGGTACAGGACAGAGGAAAGAGGCCTATGCATGATGAGGGCCCTTCAGGAGGCCAATACACTGAGTTTACACTCATAGATGTTGATTTGAGCTCTCCTAGCTCAAGGATGAGAGAGACCATCCAGGAACAAAAAGCTGAGATTAACAATTTGACTGAGAAATTGCAGAGAGCTTAGTGGGTTATAGATTACTTGGAGCAGCAGAATAAACAACTGGAGGATCATCACACACTCATGGAGCTGCAGAGAATCCGTGAAGACCGTGAATTGGCTCGAAAGAGACCAGGTGACATGACACCTTTTGAGCGAGAGACTTGCCTTACGAGAGTCAAAATTTATCTGGAGAAGTTGTTGGTGAAGGCCAATAGGGACAAAGACATGCTCAGACATATGAAAAATCACTATTGGGCCCGCACACACGTTTGCAGAGAAAAAATGAAGATCCTAAAGGCAAGGTTGAAAAAAGCATTGAAACGTCGGAAAAGGCCGGATCCACTCCGAATCTTGGCCGAAGCTTCCTTGGCTGAGCATGAGACATGATGGGAGACCTTCACTCCAAATTTCAGCAAATTTGGAGAATATTTTTTTCATTTTGAAAATTTTGGTTGCAACACAGGTTTTTCCGCCCGACGCGTCGCGCCACCCGACGCGCGCTTATGATTGGGACATCTTCTGAAGGAAAACCTTATATTTTTGGGTTTTTTATGATAAATTATGCATGCTCAGGAATGGCTGAGAGATTTCATGAAGTTCTGGGTGGTCTTAAAGGTCAAAAACACTCCAAAAATGGCCTTTCTGCCACTTTTTGCACCAGCAGGAACCAGTCTTGGGAGATTGCAGTTTTGGAGGGGAAACTGACATCCAAATTGAAAAATTCCACTTGGGTTGGATAGAAGACATAAATGGATTTCCAACGAGCTATCATGAGATCAATTTGGACTTCAGGAAGTGCCCCAAAATCAGTCTCAAAGTGGCACGGCGCATTGAGTTTTTGGGCGCGGCGCATAGAGGAATTTTGCCCAATTTTCACTTTTGGATGTAATTTTTAATCTATATTGATGTAATTTGGTAACCATGATGTAAATTTGGCATGTTTTTACTTATTATAGAGGATTCATTCACTAAAAAGTGAAAATTGAGTGAATGGATCAGTTTCCTAGCATATAGAGGCAAGTTGTCTGGCTGCCTAGATTTTAGCTCCATGTTTAGAATTGGTTGAAACAGCTCCTAGAAGGATGATCTCGACCCCTAGAGGCATGGGATGGGGTTAGGATGGTCTATATATTTTGTTTTATGAGAAATTTTCAGGGTTGGATACTTGGGAAAATTTTGGCACCTCATTGTATATTCTTTTCAGATTTTTGGCAAAGGAAAGACCAGAGTTTTGCAGCACTTGTTGGGATCCTTGTGGCTTCTGAGTTTTGATGATGTTTCTCTCCATGTTATTGTAAGTTTAATTAATTTTATATGTATGCCATTTCCCTTCTCTTTGCTTCTGAATTAAACAAATGAGTAACTGAGGTAGAATTCATTAGTTTGTTGGTGCTCTGCCTTAAAATTTTGTTTAGTTTTACATGTTTTTTCGTCGGTTTGAATAGGATACTTGCACTCTCTTGCCCTCTTCAGCTCCTCAGCAGTCTTTTCAATCCATTCAATTGGTCTAAGACATCAAATTCATTGCCTACCCTGCCCCAACTTGAACTCTGCAAGAATTTAGCCTCATCCCCAAGCCCAAAATTGTTTTTCCCTTTTTCCAACAAAAACCCCTAAAATTCAAAATAAAACCCTCCTATTTGTTTATCTAGCCTAATATCAGTTATTTTTTTAGTCATCTCAAGCCCCTGTGAACATTTTTCTTGAGATTGACCCGGAGAGAGCCCTCTCCTGTCCTCGTAGGGCTAGCTACGAGGCTGAGCGTGGTTTGGTGTTGTCCTTCTTCTGCCTTATTTTAGCCTGAGGTGGATTTGGGAACTAACAGTGCCCAAATCTATCAAAAGTGTACTTACATTTGACACTATTGTTGAACAAAGTGAAATGGAGGAGAAACCTCTCATTCATCAAGATGAAACACCTTTGCACCAACATAGTGAACCAACGCCATTGGAGGTTGAGGTAGCAGAGCAGGTTGAGATAAAATCAGCTAAGGATATCATTAGGGATAAGGATGAGGAAATAACAGAGTTGAGGAAGATTTTTTGCATTTCTAATTCTCAAATCACTTTCCTACAACAAGAGAATTTTCAATTGAAGGTGAAGAAGTTGTTACAAAGAAAACCTAAGCCAGACATAGAGGTAGATAAAGGTAAAGGTAAGAAAATCATATATGCTGATCAAATGGAGGACATGGAGACTGAAACACATCCAATAAGGCCAAAGACAAGAGGCATCAAAAGGGCGCTTGAGCAAGAAAGATAGTTAGCTCATCCACCTTAAGAGTTGATCTTTGATGATCTAATAGCTATGAAGATCAATCAAGATAGAGAAATTTGGTTGGAAATGGTAAATAAACATTTGGAGAAGCTCTTGAAGAGAGCGAAGAGAGACAACAACCTCCAAAGACACATGGAAAATCACTATCTCACCAAGAACACAATTTCAAAAATAAGGCTAAAATAGCTGAAGAAAAGGCTAAAAGAAACTCAATTGAAGCTTAGAGAGAAGGATAGCTTAGATTTGTTGGTTGAAGATTCCTTGGTTGTTTATCTCATCACTCACAGGTGTTTCCAAACTAATTTTGAGAATTTTGGTATTTTTTGTGATTTTTGCACAAATATGGAAATTTCCTCCTCACAGAAGCATAGCAGAATTTTGTGATGCTTATTTTAGGGGCATCCAAATGATGATTTATTTATATGGTTGGATTAATTTTGATGATTACATCATAGATTAGGAAACCTCTTTACATGACAGGCTTTAAATTTGGAGAAAATGGAAAAAAGCCACTCATTTTCTATGCTTTTGCCGCTTTTTTGGAGGCCTTGCTACGCTTCTGGAGTAACCTTGGGAGAACGAATTTTTGGAGGCCTTCCCATGGGTCATTTTGAAAAATTAAAGATTTTATAGAAACTAGACACATAGGGCTAGATAAAAATTCTTTCAGAATTGGATTTGGACTCCTAAAAGTGCCTCAAAAATGGCTACACTTGTGCTACGCTTCTGTCAGAAATGTTACACATCTACGTTGGATTCCTTCGGACACTTGTCAAGCTCAGAAAATTTCAGAAATTCGAGGTTTTGTTGTCCTATGAGTTTGAATTAGAGTAATTGAGTTGGTTTTTTCCTATTATCATGAGGGAACATGTAATTTAATGTAAGGGACACACTCCTAGTTCATAGCTGAAATTCAAGGAATGGTTTATAACCTCCCTAGAATCTAGGAAATGACTCATCTTATGTATTTATGATGAATTTTGGATGGGATTTTGACCTAATGAGGTTTCATGGTTCACATTTTCTATAATTGTACTCTATTTATTCTTTTTTTGGGTTGGATAGTCTTATTTTGTAGTGGAGCTATTGTAACAACATTTTGGAATGAAATCAAAGACATATTTGCAGAACTTGTGTTAAGAAACTTGTGGTATGCATTGGAGAATTTGTTCTTCCTATGTATGTTTATCTATTCATGCTAAATGATATATTTTATTCTTTTATATACATCTTTCCATGTGTTTATCTTGTAATTTTATAAGAAGAAATCATGTATGTTCATGCTATGTTTTAGACAAGGTTTACATGATATGTATATTTACTTTGAAATGAATGCATTCACCTCAGTTCTCATTCAGGCCCTCTATCACTTCATCCTATACTCAATTACCAATTAATAATGCTTTCAAACTACCCATCTATCCTCACACATTCTCTACAAATTGACCTTGAAATTCAGACCTAAAACCCCTAGGCCTGCCCTTCTCACTGACCTTTCTATCCAAAACTTAAAACATCAAACAAAAATCCTATTTACTAAGCTTACATACCTAGCCTAAGATCAATAGATATTAAGTCAATCCATAGACTGCAAAGTGACAATGAGAGAGCCATATCTAGTCCTGGTAGAGCTAGCTACCTGACCTAAAGCCTGGTCTGTGGTTATATTCCTTCAATCCCGCTCTCAGCCTTGGGAAGTTGGGGGGAGTGATAACACATTGTTATTCCTCAACATAGTGATATTCTTCCCTATTTGACTTTCCACCAGTGCCTTGAAAGAATGGAACCATTTGAACACTTCATCCTTCCTCTTCAAGAAATAGATCCATGTTTTTCACGAGAAGTCATCCACGAACATTACATAGTATATGTATCCTCCAAATGAAGTTACAGGCAGGGTACTAGATAGGTCAGAATGGACAAATTGAAGAATATACATAGTATTGATTTCATTAGAAGGGAATGGTCCCTTGTATGTCTCCCATCTGCACAACCCTAAAAAAATCCTTCATGATTCATGTTAAACTTGGGCATACCTATGACCATCTTCCTTACCCTAGGTAATTCTTTGTAATGTAAATGGGAAAAACTCACATTGAAGAGAAAGATCACTCGTCAAATCTCCCAAAGGAATTCCACCAATTTTATAGAGACCATCAACCCTAAATACAAGAGTAAAATCATATTTATGGTTTTTTATGCCAAATACGTACATTTCCATCAATAAATTCTACCTTTAATCCTCTATCTTCCATCGCATAAATAAAAAAAAGGTTCTTCTTCAAATCGGGCACATACAATTGGGGTAGGTGGAATTATCTCCAAGTATAGTATTTATATTATTTTTCTTCTCAACCAAATTTGAGAGGGCCCCCTTGTACCCAATGAAATTCCTTGAGGCTCCACTATCAATCAACTAATTATCCAAAGTATTTAGAGGAGAGGTAGTAGATAGAGTATAAATAAGATAAAACTCATCTTTTTTTTCTACAACATTACTTTCACCATACCTGGAATTTCTTGGCCTTTTGGGAGGTCGGCCATTTCCATTTTGAGTAGTCAGAGCATTCCTATTTCCTTTTTTGTTGAACCTATTATTCCTTTGATTTACATTGCCTTTCAAATTGTCGTTGTTGTTTTCATCATCCCTTGGAGGATTCTTCTTGTGAGGAAATTCTCTATCATAGTGGTCAGACCTATTGCAATTGTATCACCATAGTTTTCTTCCTCCTTTGAATCCCTTCTTAGATCCTTAACCATGTCTACTTGGACCAACATCATTATTCCTTTTCGCATGATCAGAGAAGGAAGTAGGTTCATTTCCATTGGAGGATTTATCTCTGTTGGGTGTGCATTATATTATCTCCACGAATAGTCGCACGTGCGAGGGGGGGGGGGTCTCACAGGGGGGGTGATATCCCTTTCCTGTTCATCTCACCGGGTGCAGCGGAGGCAGAAACCAACCCTATCTAGGGGTTTGCAGGGGGTGAGTAGCCCCCTGCATGGGGTTCGGGGCAATACCCTGGGAAAAAAAAAATTGAACCTTATTTTAGGTGGGCGGACCCGCCTATGGTTTTGTGCATGGGTTTTCACATGGTTTTGGGGCATGATGATTTTCTACCCCTGGTATTTTGTAGATCCAGTTAAGGGAACTACAGTTATGTTCTAATCCAGGGTTAATGGATTGGGTTTTATGAATGCTTCGACATGTATATATATATATATATATATATAACACTAAAAGGAATATAATGAAAAATCAAGCTGGTAGTCCCAATTTGGGATCCAAGGGAAAAATATTTGTGATATTTGTTTTATGTTTTATGCTCTCGCTATTATTTTATTTTCTGTTTTTTCGAAATTCATTTGCAGATCATTTTTGTACAAGGTTAAAACCTACATTTGGTATCAGATTTATTTCAGCTTCAAGGGGATGCCTTTTCTGCTGAGGGGTTTTTTGCTTGTGCCTGTGGTAGACCCTATTTAGTGGGAGATCTATGGAATCGATTCTTGCGGTGAAAGAAGATGGCGAGTAGTGGAAAGATAGAGATTGAAATTTAATGGTTAGAGTTTTGATTTGTGGAAGCTCAAGATGGAGGATCTGTTAGTGGATAAATATCATTGGATTGCAGTAGATCCAGGTACTAAACCAATGACAATGTCAGATGAAGGCTGGGCAATGTTGGAGAAGAAGGAAAAGAGCACAATACGGTTGTGTATCTCAGATTCGGTATTGTTGAATGTATCTGGGGAAGCTACAGTGAAGACTTTGTCGGTCAAGTTAGGGACTTTGTACCAATCTACTTCTCCGGTGAATAAATTATTCCTATGGAAAAAGTTGTATAACCTGAGGATGAAGGATGGAGACTCGATGACAGAGCATCTGAACGCCTTCAATACTATGGTAAGTTAGTTGTCATATGTTGATATTAAAATCTTAGATGAAAATAAGTTCATCAGTTTTTTGTGTTCTATACTCGATTCGTGGGATAGTTTGGTTATTGCAATAGGTAGCAATACAACTACCTTGAATTTTGATGAAATTGTCTCAGCCTTGTTGTCAGAGGAAATGAGACGGAGAAATATGGAGGGCCAGAAGGACATGCCTTATATGTACGAGGAAGGTCCCAGAACAGAAAAAAAAAAAAAAAAAAAAAAAAAAAAAAAATTGAGTGGGAGATATAAATCTAGAGGGAGATCTAAATCTCCAGGAAATCCTGTAAAGGTGTGCTAGAAAGGTGGAAAGGAAGGGCACTTAAAAAATCTCTGTAGATCTAAATCTCCTGAGAAAGGAAAGGGACCTGATGATGCTCCTTCTACAGAGAAAAAAACCACCTCAGATGAAGGTGGGGATGTGTGTTTGGCTTCTTCATCAAATACACATGTAGATCATGAGGCATGGTTGATTGACTTAGGTGCATTCTTTCACTTCACTCCCCATAGGGAGTGGTTCTGCAAGTATGAGAAGTATGATGGTGGTGATGTCTTCTTAGGGGATGATAGGAAGGAAAAAATCATTGGACATGGAAAATTCAAGTTGAAGATACAAGATGGAAGGATTAGAACACTTACTGGTGTTCTACATATTCCTGCATTGGCCATAAATATGATTTCTCTAAGCAAGATGGATGATGCAGGTGTAAAAATAGTGCTCAAGAAAGATACCTGCAAGATGGTTCGGGGAGCACTGGTATTAATGTGGGTAGTTCGGGTTTGAACTTTATACAATCTTCAGGGTAGCATTGTTATTGATGGGTGCAATAGTTATGTGGTTCTTGAAAGTGGAGCAGAAAGCCAAGCGGCTCTAGAGAAAATACCATGCTATGACATCAAAGGATTGGACATATTGGAGAGAAGGGTCTTCAGATATTGCATGCTAATCGTATGGTAGAAGATATGTCTAATTTTTCTCTGGATTTCAATTTCTGTGAACATTGTGGATATGGGAAGTAGAATCAGGTGAGTTTTCCTTCTGGTGCTAAGAGGGAGAACAAGATATTAGAGCTTGTGCATAGTGATGTGTTTGGACCTGTGTCGGTTCCATCACTGGGTAAGTCTATGTACTTTGTTTCATTCATAGATGACTTCTCAAGGAATACATGGATACATTTCTTGAGTAAGAAATCTAAATTCTTTGACAGATTTAAAGAATTTAAGACTCTAGTGGAAAACCAGACATAGAAGAAAATAAAGGTGCTAAGGACAGATAATGGTGGAGAGTTCGGCATGAAGGAATTTGAAGAGTTATGTAAGAAGTGTGGTATAGCATGGTAGAAGACTACTCCATACACACCTCATCAAAATGGATTTGAAGAAAGGATGAACATAACGTTGATGGAAAAGGCAAGAAGCATGCTCAGTTGTACCGGGTTAGGATAGGAATTCTGGGCAGAGGCAGTGGAGACTACATGTTACCTGGTTAATAGATCACCTTCATCAGCGTTGGAGGATAAGACTCCACATGAGGTATGGACTGGTAAGAAACCCTCTCTTTCACATATGAGGGTAATTAGACATGATGCATATGTACATGTTCCAAAGGAGAAAAGGACCAATTTGGAAAATAAATCTAAAAGGTGCATATTTATAAGGATGGTTTAAAAGGTTACAAGATTTGGAACCCAGAAACAAGGAAGGTTGTGTACAGTCGAGATGTGGTGTCTAGAGAGGTGAAATATGTTGTTAAAAATGAATTCCTACCAAAGGAACTTAAGAATATATAGTTTGAGCTAAAGGAGGATGGATCTGACTCTACAATAGAACAATATTCAAAAGAGGAAGAGCCACAAACTCTAGCTATGAGAATATCAGTTCGGGAAAGAAGGTAGCTAGAAAGGTACAGTCCATCTTCTTTCTGTTCAAATTTTTCTTTAACTATCACTTATGATGATCCCATAACTATCAGGGAGGCAGTGGATTTAGAGGATGGAAAACTCTGGAAGGAGGCCATGGTTGAATAAATGACATCCTTGCAAAAAAAGAGGCATGGGATCTGGTAGAGTTTTCGGCTGGAAGGATTCAAGCCCATCGGGAGAAAATGTGTGTTTAAGAAGAAGATGAACGTAGAAGGCAAGGTGGAGAAATAAAAGCTCGGTTGGTAGCAAAAGGTTATTCCCAAGTGCCAAGAATTGATTTTGGTGATATTTTTTCTCCTGTTTCCAAGGTTACTTCTATTAGATTAATTTTATCTGTTGCTGCTGCATTTGATTTTGAGGTAGAACAGATGGATGTGAAGACAAAATTTCTTCATGGGGATCTTTATGAGGAGATATACATGAAGCAACCTAAATTATTTGCGGTGAAGCGTAAGAAAGAACTAGTATGCAAGTTAAAAAAGTCTTTATATGGGTTAAAATAGTCACCAAGGATGTGGTATCAGAAATTTGATACCTATATACGGGGACTTGGCTTCACCAGAAGAAAAGAGGATCACTATGTGTATTTTAAATTGGTGACTGTGTTATTTATTTGGTCTTGTATATGGGTGATATGTTGTTGGTTGGAAATGACAAAGAAATTATCCAAAATTTTAATACCCAATTGTTCTACAAATTCAACATGAAGGATCTTAGTGTTGCAAACTATATTTTGGGCATGGAAATTAAGAGAGAACAAGCAAAGAGGAAGCTATGGTTAAACCAGAGGAAGTATGTCGATACAATATTGCAGAGGTTCAATATGCAGGATAGTAAATTGGTGAAGGTTTCTATTCCTGTAGGTGTAAAACCATTTGATGAACAGTGTCCCAAGACACAAGAAGAAGAGGAGGATATGTCTCGTGTTCCATATGCAAGTGCAGTGGGTAACCTTATGTATGCAATGGTTTTTACTAAACCATACATTGCACATGTAGTGGGAGTATTGAACAGGTTCATTTCAAAACCAAGGAGCATTCGACAGTAGTGAAGCGGGTTTTCAGATATTTGAGTGGCACTAGTGATTGTGGTTTTTGCTACCAAAGAAGACCAGGATTCGACAAAATTTTGGACATCTATGGTTTTGTTGATATAGACTGGGCTAGAGATCTAGACCAAAGAATATCTACAAGTGGGTATGTGTTTAGCATATTTTGTGGTGCAATCAGTTGGATGAGTAAAATACATTATGTAGTGTCTCTTTCAACTACAGAGGTAGAATAAATGGCAACCACTCATGCAAGCAAGGAAGTAGTTTGGTTGCAGAGATTGTGTTCAAGTATGGGGTTGGTGCAACGAGCTATAACGATAGACTGTGATAGCCAAAGTGAATTTTTCTTGGCTAAGAACCCTGCTTATCATTCAAATACAAAGCACATTGATGTTCAATATCACTTTGTGAGAGATATGGTTTAGGATAAAAAGGTGTTGCTGGTAAAGGTGGACACTTTAAAGAATGTTGCAAATGCATTGACAAAGTCTGTGAGCACTCATAAGTTCTCTTCGTGTAGAGAAAAAATGGGTGTTGCAGGGCTAGACTAATGACTAAGCTCTCTTGTGGCCCCCTGTGGAAAGAAAACAACAAGTGGGAAAATGTTGGGTGTGTGTTATATTCTTTCCACGAATAGCTGCACGAGGTCCGGGGCAATGCCCCAGGAAAAACAAATGGACCCTATTTTAGGTGGGCGGACCCACCTATGGTTTTGTGCATGGGTTTGCACATTGCTAGCACTATAAATTTTAATAGTCTGACCACCATTATATTACTGTTTTTGAATTTTTTCTTGTTCCCTACCCTATGTCAAAGATCTAATCCTCTTCAAGAAAATCCAAAAAGGGTCTCAAAACTAGAAGGATTTTTAGTTTTATAGGTGGTATTGTGTCATAGATTCATAAAATGTTAAAACCACTGTTTTAAATTAGGTTGGATTCAAAGTTATTGGTCATTTTAGTAATAATAAAATAATAACTTCTCTTTCTAAAATAATAACTACTCTTTTTGAAAAGGCGTCTATTTCTTCAGGAGTTTGGTTTCATTGGCGACACGGAGATAAAAGTAGTTATTTCCATGAAATTACATAAGGAGCTGCAAGGAGCATTATTCAAAGAAAAGATCATTCTCCTTTGAAATCAATTGAAGATCTTCTATATTATGATATATTATTTTTTTTTAAAGGGTAATTATTTCTAAATTATAAAAAATATTATAAGGGAATGATTATATTGTTGATGGAGCTAACCTATAGCTACTCATTATAGCTGAAGTGGAAAATAAGGTACAAAGTATCAATTTATTAATGATGCGGAGGAGTGATATATTTTATTGGGTGACTTGGCGCTCAGATTTGAATCAATTAAAATCATGTAAATTAAACCACACCATGATTAAAGGCGCACAGACTCCAGAGGATTACATTCACCTTTTTTCATGATCGAGTTCTCCAAGAAGGTTACAGGTAATAGTGTTACATTTTCCAGCAAACAGCTTGTCATCTCGAGCAAGAAAGTAGCGTTGCGTGTAGGGTTTTTGTCTCTAGTTTGAATAGTTGTGCATAAAGGTTGAGCTTAGGTGTTAAGCAGGATGGGTAAAGGCGGAAAATTTAACCGCTCTGATCCAGCGAATAACAGATTTTTTGACCACAGAGAAAAGCCCCAATTTCAAGCAGCAGGCTCGTACGGGAAAATGTAGTTGTTGCACTAGAATTTGCTAAAAGTTTTGACGTGGAGAAAGTCAAGATCGGAGGAAAAACCTTCAAAATCACCGAGACTATTATATCCAAGGCTACTCAGACTTCAGCTACTGGAGAATGTTGGTTCAAAAAGAAAATGTTACAAGAAGATGTAAGTTCTTTCCTCAAACCTGAACACGAAAATGTCAATTGGACTCCTTCTGTGCATATTTCTTGTTTTAGGCCAGAATGACAGCATGTCATAACCACTGTGCAACGCTATATAACTTGTGAGGGCATATTCTCTATCGTTCATCAATATCAAGTGAGATTTTTGTCTCACATCTCAGGTGCCAAACCTATGAATTTGCCTTTCTTTCTCTACAAATCTTTGATAAAAATGTCTTTGAAGTTACAGAAGATCCCTAATTATTCCCTACATAACCTCTATCACAGAGGCTTAATCAAGATGTTGGTGGTCTATCACCTTAAGAAAAAGAGAACTACCTCGGATAAATTTCTAACAGATGAAGGATTTGGTAGCATCAATTATAGGAGGAAGGTAGGGAGACCTAAGAAACGAAATGTCCAAGAAGAACAAACTGGCTGAACACCTGTGCCAAATAATTCACAAGCAGCTCAGTCTATTCCATCAATGAGTAGAAAAACTAGAATTTTAGCTAAAAGAGCCATAACTGAATCTTTCACTCCCATACCAATGGTACAACTAGCAGAAAAAGTTTATACAAGAAAAATTTCTAAAGAACCCCAAACTTTAGAATCATTTAGAAGAGAACATTCAATTAGATTCAAGCAAGGGAATAATTTGCCTAATAAAGAGGTTAATTCTACAAGTGAGGAAAACATAGC
This sequence comes from Pinus albicaulis, assembly GCA_034641835.2. Taxonomy (NCBI): domain Eukaryota; kingdom Viridiplantae; phylum Streptophyta; class Pinopsida; order Pinales; family Pinaceae; genus Pinus; species Pinus albicaulis. The sequence goes on from CM076577.1 coordinate 29,649,425, forward strand.
CTCTTCCTCAAGACATAAAGGCAAAAGGAAATTGATCTTAACAGAAGAAACTTCATAGGAAGTCAGCCCTGAAGTACCAGTTCAACACTCTGTTCTAAAAATTGCAGGAGAGCAAGAAGAAAAAAGTGACACCTCTTCAATAGGAGAACCAACATTAGCTCAATTATTTTATTTTCTTAATACATCCAAGACATCTACCAGAAGAAAGGATAATAAAATCATTCACTCCTATTCATCTTTTGAAGAATACAGTACTAAAGAGGATTTCTTAGAGATAAAGAATGAGGCGGGCTAGTATAGCAGTATCATGCAAAGAAGAAGATAGGTTTCTTATATTCCCATCCCATACCTCAAAAGACCTCACACTAGGCCTAAGAAAAATATAAGATTGAACATAAAACCCATTGCTAATCCTAGGCTGAAAGATGAAATTATAAATGTTGATGAAATCCCAAGAAATGAAGCCAAGAAGACCAAAGCCCAGAAACATAAACATGTAGGAAAAGGAAAAGCTAAAAGACAATCTAAGGCAGAGCCCCTCAAAATCTTTGCTTCTGTGCTTGATTTTATTTAAACATTTAAGGAAAAGTAAAGAATAAGAAGCACACATTTTTATCTTAATCAACAAATGCAACTATTTACAAGGTTTCCAATAATAGCTACCTATTTCTGAAAGGTAGCTATTATTTCCTAATTTTTTGTATAAAGGATGTAGAAGGAGTTTTTGTTCAAATCTCGAAGGATGATACTGAGGAGTAAATACATACATGCAATATCAATAGAAGAAGTTGCTTCCAGTGTCAATTAATCAAGTTCTCTTCCAGATGTTAGATTCAGTTGACAACTTTTGGACCTTTGGGGGAAAGAACCAGATGTCATCTTCAGTTGTTAGTTGCACTTTTTGAGGAAGTGGTTATACCAGAAAAGAGGAGCATTTTTCCAGCAATTTGCCACATCACTCCAGCCACTTTGAAATATATGCCATCATGTTGTTTGTCTTTATTATTTTGCACTATTTTGTATTATGGTTAAGGATAAGCTTCACCTTATGTATAGGAATATGATAACTCCTCCAGAACATATTCACACTTTTTGTGGAAATATCAACATAATATCTCTTGTTCATATATGATGAAACTCAATAGAGAAAAGGTTGTGGTTTTTGAATCTTATACTCATGTGATCAGTGTACTCTTTCAGTTAATGATATTGAAGAACACTTTTGAGGACTTATTACTATCTTGATATGTGTATTGTTGATCCTTCTTATGTGTTTCCATACCTAAATCTCTTCAGTTCCAGTTTGTAGTTTCAATGTTGTTATATGTTTTTATGATCCTCTTGATGTGTTTATGTACCTTATCAATTTTATCAGTCTTACTTAGTAAGATTTCTTTATGAGATGTGCATAATAGATGGTTAAAGAGAATTCCTTATGATAGTGACTTTTAATGATGTTCAATAAGATTATTGTAAGTCTTATGATAGCCTTCTCCTATTGATATATTATTAGACTAGTTCTTGTGTTGTTTTCCATCAAAACAGTGGATTTCTGCCTTGCAGAACCACTGTCCCTTCTTTTATTCCATACTTTCTTCCTGCCATATATTACAAACTTATATTATGCTACCATATCAGCCCTAAATACCCTCATTGGTGTGAAAATGAATTTTTCTGAACCCCTTTTCAATGATTGAGATATTTAACCACCTGCCAATTATATAATTCAAATCATTAAATTGCCCCAGAGCTTAGGGTGTGACTATTCAAGCACTTGAAGCATTCCAAGTGTTGATTCCATCGCTAACATATTTTGGTGCGTCTACTAGGAGACGAAGATTTTGAATTCAATATTATCCCGAAGTTATTGCATGACTGCTTAGTACTAGTTTTTAAAGGTGAATAAAAACTAGTCTCTTTTATTGACTGCAAATTGGTTCACCTAGAGACTCCACAAAGAGGATGAGGGGTTTCAAGACCTCCTACTACAAGAAGAAATCAGAGATCACCTACTGTGACTCCAGTTGCTGACCCAGAAAATATCATAAAATATGCAAAAAGAAAACTGAAATCAGCTAAAGCTACATCTCAGTCAATGAAGAAGGTACATACAAAGTATGTTCCGAAGAAAAAGGTACCCTCATCTACTTTAGAATCAAAATAAGTTTCAGTTTCAAGAGATTCTACTGAAATATTTCAAGTTGAAACTGCTTCCCTAAAAAAAAGGTAGATGATGTTAACCTAGGTTCAGGTGAAAGTATCTTGCAATCATCATTTAGTAAATTAGAGAGAAGTACTATTCCAGTGAAAGAAGAAAAAACAGATGTTTTAAGTGTCAGTGAAGAAAATAAGGAATCATAAGACTTTGTGCTGACAAAAAGGGAATTAGAAAAAGTATTGGAAATTTCACCTTTTATAGGTAGGGTTGTCTTATCTAGAGAAGATTTAAAAACTATTCTAAATTTTCTTCAAACTCATCTTGAATATCAATCCTCTTATACCCCTCAGCACAAGTATTTTCCTTTGTCTCGAAATCCAGTTGTTGGTTCATCTTCTTCTCATCAACTAGAAGGGAATGTTCCTGAAGACTTAACTTTTAATCTATACGAATTTTTAGCTCAGCAAAACAAAGTTGAAGTTACCTCATCCCCTCAGGAGACTACATCTGAATCTGATTCTTCTATAGAAGGTGAAACAAAGACCTCTTATGTTCATCTCTTTGAAAATTCACTATTTTCAATCCCAAATTTTGAAGAACCAGCCCAAGAATTCCAATCTTTTGCTATTCCAAAGCAAATTCAAATTCGAAAAATTGTAATTCCTAGTTCCCAAACAACTACATCAACCAATCATCCATCAATTGTACATTATAAATCCATGGTTCAGTCTGCCCTTACAAGGATGCAGCAGATAGTTGTTGCAAAATATGCACCACTTGCGCTTCTTCAACCTTTGCATCCTCTTCCTTAAGGGGATTATCCAAAATATATGCCAAAATACACAGGAGAGGGAGAAGGAGTTTCTGTTGAGGAAAATTTGGTTGCTTTCTATAGTTATGCTGATAACCAAAACATTGAACATGAAGATGTTTGGTCAATACTCTTTGTTCAGAGCTTGGATGGAGAAGCTCGTAAATGGTTTATTAGTCTGCCACCAAACTCAATAACGGGAATAAATGAATTGGACGAAATATTTGTGAAACAATGGGGTGATATAAAAGATTATTTTACTACCTTACAAAGTTTGGAACTCTAAAAAAGAATATTGATGATTCATTGGAAGATTTTACAAATAGATTTAATAAAATTTATCAAAAAATTCCTGAAGAAATCAAACCTCCTGAAACCACAGCTATGATAACTTTTGTCAATGCCTTAGATTTTGAGTTTGCTTTGTGGTTAAGAGCTGAGAAAGCACAAACATTGATGGCTATGCAAGAGGCTGCAATTGGAATGCAATCTAATATTATGGCCTCAAATAAATTGGAAATGGAAGAGGAGAAAGCAACAAAGGACAAAAAGAAAATGAAAGAAGAAAAACCTTCTTCCTCCAAAACTTTCACAGCAGAAGAAAATATTGATCAAATGTCAAATTTGATTAAAGAACTTGCTTCTAAGATGACGAAACTGGAGTTAGAGAAAAAACCTGCTGCTAAAGCCAATCAAAATGAAGCCAATAGAAATCAGTTTCCCTTTAGAAAAAAAATTTAGCCTCAATAAATCTTACAGCGCCCAAGGAGGAATGTTGATGATAAAAATGTTCAGCCTCCACTGAATAATTTTGTTGAATAAGAGAAGCAAGAACATGAGGAAGAAACTGAAGACATAAATCTTGTAGGAGAAACATCACAGTCAACTTGTTTGACTATGCAAGAATATGAAGATCATTCAAGGATAAATATATTTTCAGATGATGAGAATGCTCAAATTCATGTACAAAATGAGAAAAAACAACAAGAAGCTCAAACAAGAAATTATCCTCTGAGGTCGAAAGGTTATGTCCAACGACCTCAAAAAAAATCAGATTCTGACAAACAAGATGCTAAACAAAAGGCAAAAGTCAATGATGTCCCTCCACCTCCTAATCCTGCCCCAATCATCAAAATTTCTACAGAAAATAAAGAATTGATTCCTCTTTTTTCCAGTTTCAAGTCAGAGCTGAATAAAATCAAGATCCTAGTTCCACTTCTTGAATCGTTGAAAAATCCAGCATAAAAAGAGTCATTTAAAATTTTGTTACAACCACCTCTCACTCTTGATTCAGTCAATCTTGAAGATGAACATCCTACGATCTACTTAGGCAGCCATGTCCAAGACCAAAATCACGATAATTCACCACGTTTCTATCTTTCACTCAATATACATGACAAATTGTTTCATAATTGTTTATTAGATTATGGGGCATCTCACAATCTAATACCAAATAAAGTGATGGATGAATTAGGATTATAAATCACTAATCAATACCATGACCTATACACTTTTGATTTTAAAAGAGTCAAGTGTTTAGGAGTGATTAAAGACTTGGTTGTTTCTCTTACCCAGCTTCCTATGAAAATTTTAGTGATGGACATAGTAGTTATTGACATACCTTCTAGATTTGGGATGTTTATTTCCAGATCCTGGTCCAAAAATTGGGAGGCACTCTTCAAATGGATATGTCATATGCCACAATCCCAATGTTTTGAGGAGAATTCAGGAGATAGTATAGGGAAACCCAAATGGCCTATATCATAAGTGATCATCACAATCCCTCAAATCATACTATATATGCAGAGGAGAAGGAATTAGGGTCATCCATATTACACCTTGTTGCTGATGACAACAATTCCCAGCCTGAAATCAATGAAAAATAGCATTTGCAAGATACAAATAAGCAGCATTTAGAAGGAGGAAAGATCTGGAAATTATACTTTCATGGAGCCTCATCAAGAGAAGGATCAGGAGATGGTGTAGTTCTCATTTCTCCCACTCAGCAAATGTTAACTTTATCATATAAACTGCAATTTGCTACAACTAATAACACTGCTGAATACGAGGTGATTTTTTTGGGTATGAAGGCAGCAAAATATTTGGGAGCTGAACAGATAATTTCTTTTGTTGATTCAAAATTGGTAATAAGGCAGGTGGAAAATAACTATCAAGTGAAAATTTTCAAATTGAAGAATTATAGAAATGAAGTGTGGGATCTGATTGAGAATTATTTTTCAGCATTCAATTTAAAAATTTTCACTAGAGAGGAAAATCAAATGGCAGATTCACTATTTATAGCTGCTAGTAATTTTAAAGTTCCTCTTAATGTCAAGGCAACATATGATGTTCAAATAAAAAACAGAGCTTCCATTCCTGACAATATCAAAAACTGGCAAGTATTTGAAGATGACAAAGAAATTTAGAAATTTTTGGAATGTGTAGAAGATTTTGCAGACATCCAAATTGATAATGAGCAGGACATTGTTGAAAATAAAAACAGTAAGCCATTCAAAAATACCATCGTTGGGAAAGAAATTATTGATCTGAAAACTAACTACATTCATAAAGGCCTAGTTCCTTTAGAGAGGTTGTTTGAAAATAATGATGTATTTTTAAAGCCTGAAAGTAAAGCAGATGGAGAGAGTACAATTCACTATAATATCGGTACAGAAGATCAGCCTAAATTAGTTAAATTTTCTAAATTTATTTCTCAAGAAACTAGAACTAAATATTTCAAGCTATTGAAACAATATGCAGATATTTTTGCATGGTCCTACAGTGACTTTAAGACCTATGATAGAGGTATAATGGAACATAAAATTCCTCTGAAAGTAAAATCAAAGCCTGTAGCATGGAAGATAAGGAATATCAATCCCATGTTGCTCCCTATTATTGTAAAGGAGATCAGGAAATTATGGGAAGCAAAAATAATTCTGCCTTTAATATTTTCCAATTGGGTAGCTAATATAGTCCGGGTTCGAAAGAAGAATAGTGAAATGGAATTTGTGTTGATTTTCACAATTTGAACCAGTGTTCACTGAAGGATAACTATCCATTACCCAAAATGGATTATATTTTGCAAAAAGTTGTAGGCTCTAAGAGATTGTCAATGATAAATGGCTTTTCATGGTATAATCAAATCTCAATTGATAAACAAGACAGAGAGAAGACAACATTTACTACACCCTGGGGAAAATTCATGTACAACAAGATGTCATTTGGTCTAATGAATGAAGGCAAAACATTTCAATGGGCAATGGATATTGCCTTTATAGGAGAAAAATACAAATTTGTAGTCATTTACTTGGATGACATTATAGTCTTTTCAAAATCTGATGAAGATCATTTGAAACATTTGAAACAAGTTTTTGACAAATGCAGAAATTTTGGTTTGTCCTTTAACCCCAAGAAATCATGCTTTGTTGTTCAAGAAGGAAAATTATTTGGGCACATTGTGACAGAAAGCGGTATTTGTATTGATCCAGGGAGAGTTGAGGTTATTCAGAAGATTGGTTTACTAAGGAATAAAAAATAATTACAGTCATTTTTGGGGAAAATTAATTTTCTAAGGCGTTTTGTCCCAAATTTTACAAAGATAATCAAACACTGTAAATTTCTTGTTGAAGAAAGATGCAGAATTCAAGTGGAGAGATGAAGCAAAAAACTCTTTTTCAGCAATCAAGACTGCCTTGACTGAACCTCTGATTTTAATTAGCCCTGATTTTGAAAAATATTTTCTAATTTTTCATATGCTTCTGAAGAAATAGTTGCAGTTGTTTTGTTACAAAAGAACAAGGAAGGCTTATAACAACCTATTTCCTTTTTCATTCGTGCTTTAATAGATGCTAAGTTAAAGTACACCTTGATTGAAAAGCAAGCATATGCACTGGTTAAGGCTTTAAAGTATTTTCTAGTTTATGTGTTGCATTCAAAAATTGTTTCTTTTGTACCAAATATTACTGTCAAAGATGTATTTCCGCAGCCAGACACAGATGGCAGGAGGGGAAGTTAGTTAACCAAGATTCTGGAATTTGATATTGAGATCAGACCTACTAAATTGATAAAAGGACAAGGCTTAGCTCACTTGATCGCTGAATCAAATTGAAAAGCTCTAAATCTGAACATGGAGGTAGCTGAAGAAAAATATGGAGAAGGTATATCTTATTATCCTGAAACCTTTCATTCAAATTGGTATAAGGATATAGTGTACTTTTTGTTAAACTTCAGTTGTCCCCCAGAAATGGAGAAGTAAAAAAGAAGGGCTTTCAAATTAAAATTTGTTAAGTATTGCATATTCGAAAATCATATTTACTGGAATGACATTGTGTGAGTCTTATTAATATGTGTAGATGAATCTGAGTCACAGAAAATTATGTCAAAGATACATGCAGGGGTGTGTGGTGGAAATTTGTATTGGAAAGCTACTACAAACAAAATTTTATGAGCTAGCTATTATTGGCCAACTCTTTTCTCTGATGTTTTTTCCAAAGTCAGGACTTGTGTTAAATGTCAAAAGTTTGATGGTAAGGAGAAGCTACTTCCATTACCTCTTATTCCTATCTCAGCAGATGTTCATTTCCAGCAGTGGGGGTTAGACTTCATCGGTGAAATTCATTCACCTTCATTAGGACAACATACATGGATTCTTACAGCTACAGACTATTTTACTAAGTGGATTGAAGTTGTTCCAACCAAGAATGCTACTGACACGGTAATAATAAAATTTCTGTTGGAAAATATTATGTCTACATTTGGTTGTCCTCAGAAATTGGTGACTGACAATGCAATGGCTTTTAAATCTACTAAGATGAATAGTTTTTGTCAGAAATATGGTATTGATTTGACTCATTATACACCTTATTACCCTCAAGTTAATGGGTTAGCTGAGTCATCTAATAAAATCTTGGTGAGAATCATTAAGAACATGTTGCCTGAAAATAAGATAAATTAGGACACTCTGCTAGTTCATGCTCCTTGGGCAGATAGGGTAAGTAGCAAAAGATCAATTGGAATGTCTCCCTTTCAACTTACTTATGGTACTGATGTTGTAATGCCATTACAATTAGCCCTTCCTGTTATGAATTTTCTACAAGATGAAATTGATGATGCAAATCCAATTCAAAGGAGAATGTTGCAGCTGATAAAAGCTCATCAAATCCAAGAATCACTGATGGAAAAAGTACAAAAATACCAGGCCAAAGTCAAATATGTTTTTGACAAAAGAGAAAATCAACAGTTTTTCCAGGAAAATGATTTGGTATTGTGTTGGGATGTCAGAAGGGAATACCATGGAAAGCATGGTAAGTTCGATAATTTATGGTTTGGACCATTCTGAATTGCTCAAGTTTTGGAAAACAACACATTTCTTCTCAAGCATCTAGATAATGATCATCTGACTAGAGGTCCAGTTAATGGTAATTTTCTTAAAAAGTTCCATTTTTGATAAGTTAGTTACTCATTCCATTTTAAACATCTGGAGTGATGTGTCAGTAAAACTCCATGCCTAATGGTACTTGTGTCTATAAATATAGTCAGTCTTGAGTCCAATCAATGAAAGTTCGGTTCTTGTCATAAGTTCCTAAAGTTTTCTAAGTCCTTAAAGTTTTAAGGCACCGAGTCTACAATCCTTGAAGCCTCACAGGGAGGACTTCATCCCCAATAGGAACCAATGTTAGCACTATAAATGTTAATAGTCTGACCACCATTATATTACTGTTTTTGAATTTTTTCTTGTTCCCTAGCCTATGTCAAATTTCTAATCATCTTCAATAAAATCCAAAAAGAGTCTCAAAACCGAAAGGATTTTCAGTTTTATAGGTGGTATTGTGTCATAGATTCATAAAAAGTTAAAACCATTGTTTTAACTTAGGTTGGAGTCAAAGTTATTGGTAATTTTAGTAATAATAAAATAATAGCTACTCTTTCTGAAAAGGTAGTTATTTCTTCAAGAGTTTGGTTTCATTGGTGACACAGAGATAAAAGTAGCTATTTCCATGAAATTACATGTTACACCATTTTTTTGGTCATCTAACTCATTATCATTAGATGAACCCAAGTACACCATGTAAGACCAATTTTACCCTAAGTAAAATCGCTTTCACCATGACAAATAACATTTGTTCATATTTCATGGTCATATTTAACCCAAAACAAGGAAATTAAATAAATAAATCATTATTTATTTAATTATTTCCTAGGAATAAGTTATTTAAATCATTATTTAATAACATTCCTAGTTAAATTTGACTAAATCATTTTTAAATAATTAAACAAATCATTATTCATTTAACTATATCCCCATCATCCCCCTAAAATAATAAATAAATAATTTATTTGTTTATTTTTTATAAATAAAGGAATTGACCCAAGTCAAAAGACCTTTTCCCTCCAACAAATATAATAAAATATTCCTAAAGGGTGGTTCTAGAATTTGATTAATAATATTTTATTCATGCAACAAGTTCTAGATAACCCTAATATTTTGTTATAAATAGGAGGGTTTTCCCCATTCATTGGTCACCTCCATTGCATTAGATCACACTAGATCTACTCTTGGTCACCATTTTCCATTTTTTCTTTGTGAGCTCCCATTGAGTTCTATGTTTTTCTGGGTTTTATACCACAATAAGAGAGAGGAATTTTAGATCTGAAACGCTGAGGACTTTCAAGAACCCATCCCATTGAGGAGAACCGGAAAACACCTTTCTTGTTTTCCTCTCAGGTGCCCCATTCTTTAATATAATATAAAACATTCTTTTAAACACATTGTTCTTGTCTTGTCTATTGGATGCATGGAGCCATATTGTGTTTTATCTGCTTATTGTCTTTTGTGCTTAGATCTGGATTTGTGCAGCAGACTTAAAGATATTTTGCAGCTATAATCAATGTTAGGCTATTTGTTATGCGTAGCTAAAGTGATATTTTACGACGAAAGATTCATACTATCATTACATAAGGAGCTGCAAGGAGCATTATTCAGAGAAAATATCATTCTCCTTTGAAATCAATTGAAGATCTTCTATATTATGAGATATTATTCTTTTAAAAGGGTAATTATTTCTAAATTAGAAGAAATATTATCAGGGAATGATTATATTGTTGATGGAGCTAACCTATAGCTACTCATTATAGTGGAAGAAGAAAATGAGGTACAAAGTATCAGTTTATTAATGATGCGGAGGAGTGATATATTTTATGGGGTGACTTGGCACTTAGATTTGAATCATTTCAAATCGTGTCAATTAAACTACACAGTGATTAAATTCGCACAGACTCTAGAGGATTAAGTTCACTTTTTTTCATGACCGAGTTCTCCAAGAAGGTTACAGCTAATAGTGTTACATTTTCTAGCAAACAACTTGTCATCCCAAGCAAGAAAGTAGGGTTGTGTATAGGGTTTCTATCTCTAGTTTGAACAGTTGTGCATAAAGGTTGAGCTTAGGTGTTAAGCAGGATGGGTAAATGTGGAAAAGTTAACCGCTTTGAGCCAGTGAATACCAGATTTTTCGATCACAGAGAAAAGCCCCAATTTCAAGCAGTGGGTTGGTACAGGTTTCTAAAGAAATTTTTGGTGGAAAATATAGTTGTTTCACGGGCATTTGTTGAAAGTTTTGACAGGGAGAAAGTCAAGCTCAGAAGAAAAACCTTAAAAATCACCGAGACTATTATAGCCAGGGCTACTCAGACTTCAGCTACTGAAGAATGTTGGTTCAAAAAGAAAATGTTGCAAGCAGATGTAAGTTATTTCCTCAAACTTGAACACGAAAATGTCAATTGGACTCCTTCTGTGCATATTTCCTATTTTAGGCTAGAATGGCAGCATGTCATAACCACTGTGCAACGTTATATAACTTATGAGGGCAGATTATCTATTGTTCATCAATATCAAGTGAGATTTCTGTCTCACATCTCAGGTTCCAAACCTATCAATTTGCCTTTGTTTCTCTACAAATCCTTGTTAAAAGGGGGCAACCACTACTGCCATCCTTTTTCTCATCCCTCCCATTTGTTGTCTTGCGACACTATTACATCGGCCCTCTCCTCCACCCATTATCTTGGCTATGTCGATGGGGCAAGTCGTTCTTCCCGGAATCTTGCTTCAGCAGCATGGGCCATCTTTACCCCCTTGCATACCTTGGTTATTGCAAATGGGCTCTGCATTGGTAATGCCACCAATAATCAGGCTGAATATGATGCAGTACGTGGCCTCTTAGCCGATGCTCTCTCTCATCACATCCTCCATCTACATGTTCATTTAGATTCCCTGCTTCTTGTCTTACAACTTAATGGTGTCTATCGTGTGCATAAACCTATCTTGTTTAGACAATATCTATGGGTGAAACTTTTGATACGTGAATTTAGATTCGTTACTTTCACCCATATCCCTCGACATCAAAATCACTACATAGATCAAATCGCAAATCATGTTCTAGACTGGCATTTATCACACATAAGACAATAACAGTTCACATCATAAAAAAAATGTACATAAATCATATATATATTACATAACATGTGTTTTTAGAGCCCATATGCTCTGAAACATACAACATGCCCATAGCATGGTACAAAAACAAAACTACAAAATGGGGGGCACCATTTGCCCCTACATCAACGCTGGGGGGCACCACTTGCCCTACATCTAATCACTCTCTGGAGAGTCCCAAGCTAATGGTTCTACTCCTGCAGCTCATAGATCATGCACAGTCTGACTGGCCATTGCCATGCGTCGCATGATACCTCACCATTCTGAGGGTAGCCCAATACATAACTCTGTGTACTGGTCGTCTAAATCCTACCAACCACGCTCCGACACACCGGTCAGCAACCCCTCACATCTACGATGGATGTCCTCCACCAGAGTGGCCATATCCTCATTCTGTGATGTCCTTGATCCACTTGCACATGTAGCTCCTACTGCTGCAGGTCGTCCCATATATTCGGCTGGTTTTACCGAAGCTATATCTGCATTCCAAAAAATAGAACGATTAGTACCATGAATACTAGTCACAAAATATAAAATGCACATAACATATTAGCAGCTTGTCACTTACCATCGGGCCCCCACACTCAACCAGGCGGAAGCGGCAAGTCCGGATCTCCCCAATAACTCATCCCACTATAGGGATAGTCGTCTATGTATAGTGGCATCTGATCCCAATGGGTGAAGAACTCTGGTCGGAACACCCGTCCGACTGCCCCTTCTCCTCCTCTACATAGTAATCGTCCCCACTGACGCATCCGGGGCTATCTAGGACCTCAATTAGGTAACTGTATACGAGGTCGCAAGGTCGGGATCTTCTCAAAGAAGAAAGAGCACAAAACAGTCCCATAGGCACAATCATGATTCACTTGTCGCTTGCATAGCGACAACTGTTGTTTCATCAACACCAACATCATTTGGGCCCACCCATAGTAGGTACCCCCCAACACACTCTCTACAATCATCATCTGCACTCCAGTGATGTGATGGAATGCCTGGCTACCAAAGATCCGCAACACTGCTGCAGCCACTACTTGGGTCTCCAACCTCTCTAGATCCCCAATGGATATCTGCGTCCCTTTAACTCGAACACCTGGTCGACAATGTCGATCAACAAACTCCATAATGTTACGCCCCCGTGGTAACACTGGCTATGCATTTCCCACCATCACTAATGTTGGGAGACCAGTCAAGAAATACAGATCCTGGACCGTCAGCTCGATCCTGTGCCCCTGCACTATAAACGCCTCATTATCTGGATCCCAGTAACTGATAATCCGGGCCAATAAAAGTTCTCCATCCCTCATCAAAGGGTTCTCCAAAAATTTAAGAACCCCATACCTAGCCAGTGCACGACGGACACCCTGATCCACTTGGATTTCCGTCCGTAATGTACCTAAGTCTCTCTCTCTCCACTTGATCCGTATATCTGCCATATCTGCACAAAACCATCATTTTTGTCAGTCTCCAGATCAACAAAACTGCATTAACTTACACCAAAACTAAATCTCAGCCCATAATAGCACTAAAACCTCCCACACCTAACAAGTCGCACTTTTTGGGCAAAACCTAGGCCAGGTCGCACCTTTCAGGCCAAAACCTGTGTCCCAGGTCACAGCTTTTGCCCCAAAAAGTGAGACCCGACCGTAATGATGAAGTAGGGGCAGTTACTGAGATTTAAAACCCTAATCTGCAATTTGAATCCATCAAAAACAAAGTGTAGGATTAGGCCTCTTACCTACAACTGACGGATCATAATTCCATCGGTCAGTTTGTCCGCTACGATTGCCGCAAGATTTAGGGCCTTCTCTCCTCTCCACATTCACCACAGCTACACAAGCAAATGAATGATTTTGGAGGGAAAACGCCTTATTAGAAGAAAACCCTTGTTTTTTCTTTCGCTCGCTACGACCAAACCGTAGCCCCGTTTGACATACTATCCACACCGTTGGAAAGCTCTCACCGAGCACTCAAATGGGTATCTATCAGTTTTTCATGTTTTGATACTTTACCAGGACACATTTTGTCCATGAAGGGTCTATTCACCTCTTCTTAAAATCGAATTTATTCACTTACGACACTTGTACTTGGGGCACCACTTTGCCCCCTTACTCGTCTTCGTTCGTGTTGATTTTCGTCATGAGCTACCCTATTTTACTCATGCTTTTATGGTCCCCCATTGGACCCGTACTATGAGGCAGCACCATTGAGTCGCCCTTGTTTAGAGCATCCGAGTCAAGTCATCATCACATCCATGGAGTCTACTCTGAGTCCCTTTGTACCCCGCTATAGTCCTCCATCCTTTTTTTCTTGATCCCTCCCTCGTGTCACACATTATGGCCTTCAGTACCCTTGTCCCCTATCCCTCATGATATTGTGTCAGTCGCTGCCAAGCCATTCATGCCCTTTATGCTCTAACAAGGGAAGTCGTCCAACCGCTCCTCTGTATCCCTCATTCCATCATCATTATCAGTATCTACTTGTTCGTCACTCTACTATTTTCCCTCATACCTTAGTTGAGGCTCCCTTATTTCCACACCTATGGCGGACCTACTTCTGTTGACATCAGCTCATTTACTCCAGAAGTCAGGTCTAGGGGGCAGTGTACCTTGGTTCCAGCTCTTCTCAGCATGATGGTGATCTATACACTTGATGGTCCAGTGATGCAGCAACAGCTATTGGTGATTCCTGGGCGTGTGTGAGATGTCTCAACCCTCATGAGGGGGTGGCCCTGTAGGTAGCCCCCACATGCCCAGATGACTTCTTCATTTCTGCCCTTGATGCAGCTCCTCTCATTTGATGATATCGGCCTCAACCACTTGCAGCGCCTCTCCGATTTGCATGTACCAGTCCGATGTTGTGAGCCCTTCCCCGTGTGTAGGGGGCATTTGGGTGTATTTGTATCTCATGTACTCAAATCTTCTTGTATAAGTCCTGAAGATTATTCCAGGCATCACATGTATGTGGGATTCATCATTTTGTTTATCCGGCTCATGTTTATGCCAGCACATGCTTCATTATTGCATTCCGTGGTTTTTCGGGCGCCTTGTTCTATGTTCTATTGTATCGGCGGGCATAGGTATGCCTCCCTCGCCGCCTTTAACACTAGTACCACTTCGTCACCTAGAGACTTGTTGCACCTATAAGTCTCGTCTCCTCCGGGTCTAGTCCTTTAGCACATTAGAATCCCTTACATTCCTCTCTCTCACTTCCCTCTTGATACCTAGTGATTGAGTTCTTACAACATACTTCAGTCATACGATTTGCTCCTAACACTCGTACGTTGGGGGGCAATCCATTACACCATTTTTTTGGTCATCTAACTCTTTATCATTAGATGAACCCAAGTACACCATGTAAGACCAATTTTACCCTAAGTAAAATCGCTTTCACCATGACAAATAACATTTGTTCATATTTCATGGTCATATTTAACCCAAAACAAGGAAATTAATTAAATAAATCATTATTTATTTAATTATTTCCTAGGAATAAGTTATTTAAATCATTATTTAATAACATTCCTAGTTAAATTTGACTAAATCATTTTTAAATAATTAAATAAATCATTATTCATTTAATTATATCCCCATCATCCCCCTAAAATAATAAAAAAATCATTTATTTATTTATTTTTTATAAATAAAGGAATTGACCCAAGTCAAAAGACCTTTTCCCTCCAACAAATATAATAAAATATTCCTAAAGGGTGGTTCTAGAATTTGATTAATAATATTTTATTCATGCAACAAGTTCTAGATAACCCTAATATTTTGTTATAAATAGGAGGGTTTTCCCCATTCATTGGTCACCTCCATTGCATTAGATCACTCTGGATCTACTCTTGGTCACCATTTTCCATTTTTGCCTTGTGAGCTCCCATTGAGTTCTATGTTTGTCTAGGTTTTCTACACCAATAAGAGAGAGGAATTTTAGATCTGAAATGCTGAGGACTTTCACAGAACCCATCCCACACATTGAGGAGAACTGGAAAACACCTTCTTGTTTTCCCTCTGTGTGCCCCATTTCCTGTTCATTTACAGCATTCTTAAAAATATTTGTTCTTTGTATTCTTTGTCTATTGGATGCAAAATAATATATTGTGTTTTATCTGCCACGTCTTTTGTGTTGATCTTGGATTTGTGTTGCACTAAAGATATTTTAAAGAACACTGATGTTAGTTAGTTTGTTGTTGAATAAAATATTTTACCAAAGATTCATAATAACATTACATAAGGAGTTGCAAGGAGCATTATTCAGAGAAAATATCATTCTCCTTTGAAATCAATTGAAGATATTCTATATTATGAGATATTATTCTTTTAAAAGGGTAATTATTTCTAAATTAGAAGAAATATTATCAGGGAATGATTATATTGTTGATGGAGCTAACCTATAGCTACTCATTATAGTGGAAGCAGAAAATGAGGTACAAAGTATCAATTTATTAATGATGCGGAGGAGTGATATATTTTATGGGGTGACTTGGCACTTAGATTTGAATCATTTCAAATCGTGTCAATTAAACCACATAGTGATTAAAGTCGCATAGACTCTAGAGGATTAAGTTCACTTTTTTTCATGACCGAGTTCTCCAAGAAGGTTACAGCTAATAGTGTTACATTTTTTAGCAAACAACTTGTCATCCCAAGCAAGAAAGTAGGGTTGTGTATAGGGTTTCTATCTCTAGTTTGAACAGTTTTGCATAAAGGTTGAGCTTAGGTGTTAAGCAGGATGGGTAAAGGTGGAAACGTTAACCGCTCTGAGCCAGCGAATACAGATTTTTCAATCACCGAGCAAAGCCCCAATTTCAAGCAGTGGGTTGGTACAGGTTTCTAAAGAAATTTTTGGTGGAAAATGTAGTTGTTTCACGGGCATTTGTTGAAAGTTTTGACAAGGAGAAAGTCAATCTCGGAAGAAAAACCTTAAAAATCACCGAGAATATTATAGCCAGGGCTACTCAGACTTCAGCTACTGGAGAATGTTGGTTCAAAAAGAAAATGTTACAAGCAGATGTAAGTTATTTCCTCAAAATTGAACACGAAAATTTCAATTGGACTCCTTCTGTGCATATTTCCTATTTTAGGCTAGAATGGCAGCATGTCATAACCACTGTGCAACGTTATATAACTTATGAGGGCAGATTATCTATTGTTCATCAATATCAAGTGAGATTTCTGTCTCACATTTCAGGTTCCAAACCTATCAATTTGCCTTTGTTTCTCTACAAATCCTTGTTAAAAATGTCTTTGAACTTACAGAATATCCCTAATTATTCCCTCCATAACCTCTATCATAGAAGCTTAATCAAGATTTTGGTGGTATATCACCTTAAGAAAAAGAGAACTACATGGGATAAATTTCTAACAGATGAAGGATTTGGTAGCATTAATTCTAGGAGTAAGGTAGGGAGACCTAAGAAATGAAATGTCCAAGAACAACAAACTAGATCAACACCTGTGTCAAATAATTCACAAGCAGCTCAGTCTATTCCATCAACGAGTAGACAAACTAGAAGTTTAGCTAAAAGAGCCAGAACTGAATCTGTCACTCCCATACCAATGGTACAGCCAGAAGAAAAATTTTATACAAGGAAAACTTCTAAAGAACCCCAAAATTTTGAATCATCCAGAAGAGAACATGCAATTAGATTCAAGCAAGGGAATACTCTGCCTAATAAAGAGGTTAAGTCTACAAGTTAGGATAACATAGCCTCTTCCTCAAGACATAAAGGAAAAAGGAAATTGATCTTAATAGAATAAAATTCAGAGGAAGTCAGCCTTGAAGTACCAGTTCAACACTCTATTCCAGAAATTGCAGGAGAGCAAGAAGAAAATAGTGACACCCCTTCAATAGGAGAACCAACATTAGCTCAATTATTTTCTTCTCTTAAGACATCCAAGAAATATACCAAAAGAAAGGACAAGAACATCATTCACTCCTATTCATCTTTTGAAGAAGAAAATATTGAAGAGGATTTATTAGAGACAGAGTATGAGGTGGGCCAGTCTAGCAGTATTATGCAAGGAAGAATATAGATTTCTTATATTCCCAACCCATACCTCAAAAGACCTCACACTAGGCCTAAAAACAAGTGAAGACTGAACATCAAACTCATTGCTAATCCTAGGCTTAAAGATGAAATTATAAATGTTGATGAAAGCCCAAGAAATGAAGCCAAGAAGACCAAAGCCCAGAAACAGAAACATGCAGGAAAAGGAAAAGCTAAAATAATCTCTAAGGCAGAGTCCCTCAAAATATTTGCTTCTGTGCTTGATTTTATTTAAACATTTAAGGAAAATCAAAGAAGAAGAAGCACCTATTTTTAGCTTAATCAGTAAATGCATCTATTTACATGGTTTCCAATAATAACTACCTATTTCTAAAAGGTAGCTATTATTTCCTAAATTTTTGTATAAAGGATGTAGAAGGAGTTTTTGTTCAAATCTCAAAGGATGATACTGAGGGGTAATTACATACATGCAATATCAATAGAAGAAGCTACTGCCAAGTGTCAATTAATTAAGTTCTCTTCCAGATGTTAGATTCAGTTGAAAACTTTTTCACTTTTGGGGGAAACAGCCAGATGTCATCTTCAACTGTTAGTTGCACTTTTTGAGGAAGTGGTTATACCAGAAAAGAGGAGCAGTTTTCCAGCAATTTTCCACATCACTCCAACCACTTCGAACTATATGCCATCATGTTGTTTTTATTTATCATGTTGCACTATTTTGTATTATGGTTAAGGATAAGCTTCACCTTATGTATAGGAATATGATAACTCCTTCATAACAGATTCACACTTTTTGTGGAAATATCAGCATAATATCTCTTGTATATATATGATGAAACTAAATAGAGAAAAGTTTCATGGTTTTTTAATCTTATACTTATGTGATCAGTGTACTCTTTCAGTTAATGATATTGAAGAACACTTTTGAGGACCTTTTTAGCATATTGATATGTGTATTTTTTATCCTTATTATGTGTTTCCATACCTAAATCTCTTCAGTTCCAAATTGTATTTTCAATGTTGTTATATGTTTTTATGAGCCTCTTGATATGTTTATGTACCTTATCGATTTTATCAGTCTTGCTTGGTAAGATTTCTTGATGAGATGTGCATAATAGATGGTTAAAGAGAATTCCTTATGACAGTGACTTTTAATGATGTTCAATAAGATTATTGTAAGTCTTATGATAGCCTTCTCTTAATGATATATTATTAGACTAGTTCTTGTGTTGATTTTCATCAAAGCAGTGGATTTCTACCTTGCAGACCCACTGTCCCTTCTGTTATTCCATACTTTCTTCCTTCCATAGATTACAAACTTATCTTATGCTACCATATCAGGCCTAAATAGACTCATTGGTGTGAAAGTGAATTTGTATAAAACCCTTTCCAGTGATTGAGAGCTTTAACCACCTACCATTTATATAATTAAAATCATTAAATTTCCCTAGAGCTTAGGATGTGGTTGTTCAAGCACTTGAAGTAGTCCAAGTGTTGATTCTAGCGATAACACACATCGTTTTGGGGCATGATGGTTTTCTGCCCCTGGTATTTTTTATATTTGATCAAGGGAACTACGGTTATGTTCGAATCCAGGGTTAATGGATTGGGGTTTATGAATGCTTCGGAATGTATATATATATATATATATATATATATACGTTGTAACATTAAAAGGAATATAATGAAAAATCAAGATGGTAGTCCCGATTTGGGATCCAGGGGAAAAATCTTTGTGTATATATGTTTTATGTTTTATGCTCTCTTTATTATTTTATTTTCTGTTTTTTAAGAATTCCTTTACAGATAATTTATGTACAAGGTTAAAACCTACAATATATCTCCATTATCCTTGTCCCCCCTTGAGTGCATCTAGCTAATAACTCATCAAAACCAAGTATCCTATTATTGTTGAGAATGGTGGTGGTAAAAATATCCCATGGTCTTTAAAGAAATCCAAGTGCAATGACAGCGAGCTCCTTGTCAGCAATAAATTTTCCAATAGATAGCAGGTCATTCTTGATTTGAGTTATTCTCATGAAGTAGGATTGGATAGATTCCCCTTTATCTATCTTCATATCCTTCAACTTGTTTTTTAGAAAGAGGATTTGATTTACATTGTTCACTTTGAACATCTCAACTAACTATCATATATTTCCTTAGAAGTTCCCAAATCAGAAATATAGGAAACCAAATTCTTTTTAATGGATTCAATCAAATTTTTCTTTGCTTTGACCTCACCTTTTCTATACTTTGTTCTCGCAGCATCATGTGCATTTGAAGGAGGCTCTGCCACTTTTACAAGCATATAGTCCAATACTTCATGTTCTTCCAAAGTCAGTTTGAAATTCATCTTCCATTCATGATATTCAGATTTGTCATTGAGATTTTCCTTAGCCTTGAAGTATGATGTAGAGACCATGTAAAAATTTCAATATTCTTTGTCCAACATATCTCTTAGTGATTTCCTTTCTCTCTTTCTTGGGCCTTGTCTTCACCTAGGCTCTGATACCATGTTAAATTTAGATAAAAATGGTATGTTCTTTGCTTGCAAAAATTACTTCAATGTCCTTTTGTTAGCCCAATGATAAATTTCCACTTATTTTCCAATAAAAATCACATTAACCATTCACATCGACAATAACTGTAGATAGAACATGAATAATAAAAGTGTAGAAGACAAGCCAAGACAAGAGAGCACTGAAATTTGGCTAATGCCAGGAAAAAACCCCAAGATGGGGAAAACCCTTGATCAATTCTTCTTATTATAAATATAAAATTTTCAACAGAGAGAGAGAGCACAACAATATAGTGTCAAAGTCAAAATTGACTTGCCAAATCATTGTCCAAAATAGCCCTGTCAAAATATCCAATTCTACCCTCAGTCAACAACAGTCAAACCAACCTTAACCATTAAACAATGAACAATAAAATCATCTCTTCTTGATCATGTAAAAAGAAGTCAAAATCTGCCTTCTTTGTTGTTGAAATTAATACCAAAACAGTCCCAAAATAGTTAGTCAAAATCAGTCAATGTTTGCACTTCTTGTTGCGGTCAATGCTAGTCAACTAGCCTAGAAATCCTCAGTTTTTGTGCTAATTAATGTGGCCTTCCCAAACAGAAAATCTGTAGAAATTATACAAACCTATGTATATCAATGGATTCAATTTGATCAATAAATTTACTAAAGCTATATGTTTAATCCTTCTACAAACCAATTGCAGAAAATAAACACAATCACCAATCACATTAAGCAAAGAAAGAATCAACTCAAACCCCAACACAGATAATTTCTCGGGGAAAGCTTGTTGCTCAAGACCCCTCTATATTCTATTGTATATTCACCATGGAATCAGGAAACAATTACAATGCACTCTTCTCACAAGAGTCTCTTGCACTCTCACAACTGTCTCACACTGTCCAGGACAAAATCGACCAACACTTAGCCAATTCTCAGCCTCTAAACAGCCTGCCTTGCTTGCGCAATTCCTTATGAATGAAATCCCTATTCTTTAGAAATTTTGGCCTTCCAAAACTATGTAAGGATCATGGGAAATCCAATGGATGCCTGGTTTCATGTGGGGAACCTACTAATCACACAATTGATAGTTAACATCCCTTTAACATTTGTCTCAACTGGGTCTCCACTGGAACTGAAATGCATGCAACTATTAATAGTAAATCATCAGTTGCATGGTAGATCACTGATTTTGAATTAAATAATATTTAATTCACTTGATCTCTCACTAGTGCAACAACTAGTTATAACTAGATCAACTGACTCTAACTCACCTAACTGAGTTAACTGATTAATCATGCATTAAACTAATGCACCAACTGCAATTCGAGCTCCATAACTAATATAATTACTCCGCATGCCTCAATAACCACCCTCAACTCGAAATACATGATCTAACTGAGTTTATCACACTCAGTTAACTATTACAAGTGATCATGAGATAATATTACATTTTATTGTCCAATTTAATTAAAGGAAAATTAAATTATACACTGCACCAATTTAATTAATTACATTGGCCTTCACACTAATGTATCGCTAGGAATTATTGGCCCCACACTAGTGTGTGTGCTGAAATTTCTTGTTGGACTTCAACACTCCCTCTCAACAAGAAAGGGATTATCTTCCAACCCGATCCTGCCTCTATGGTATTCGAATTTTCTCCTGGCGAGTGCCTTCATCAGAATATCTGCATCTTGATCCTCCATGGGAATGTACTGAAGTAACATAATGTGCCTCTGAACACAATCTTTGAGATGGTGGTATCGGATGTCTATGTGCTTGGACCTATCATGGAATACTGGATTAACCGAGAGTTTAATGCAACTTTGGTTATCACAATGCATCAGCGTCAGATCCATCTGAGAACCAAACAAACCAACCAAGATCTTTCTCATCCAGATGACCTCACATGCATCCTGACTTCCTGCCATGTACTCTGCCTTAGCTGAAATGATCTCCATAGATTGTTGCTTCCTGTTGTACCAAGAAACTATTGTCAATTCTATGTTGAAGATCCCTCTTGATGTGTTATTTTTGTCTGATGGACTTTCTACCCAATCTGCATCCGTGAAGCCTTGAAGCTTCACTCCCTCTATCTATTTGTACCATAATCTATACTCTATAGTTCCCCTGAAATATCCCAAGACATGCTTCCCTACCTTCCAAAAGAGCTTAGTCGGCTTAACCATAACTTGACTCAGCTGGTTAACTGCGTAGAAAATGTCTGGTCTAGTGTTCACCAAGTACATCAGTGAACCCACTAGTTTCCTGTAGATAGTAGCATCCACTACTTCTCCTAAAGTAGCATCCTCTTTCCTCCAATTTCCTAGAAGAGGAGTATCCATGGTTTTATAGCTCTCCATGTGAAACTTACCCAGAATCTCTTTGGCATACTTTCCTTGAGAAACAAAAATTTCATCATCCCGCTACCATATTTCAAAACCAAGAAAATTGTGAAGGAGTCCCATGACCTTCATTTCGAACTCCCTTGCAAGATCCTCCTTTCAAGAAGTTATCATCTGCTCATCACCTGTCAAAATTAGATCATCAACATAAAGTACGATAATCAAGAGCTTACCATCAACCACAATCTGGTACAAGTTTGCATCCACTTCACTTTTGATGAAACCCAACCCAGTGAAATAGTTGTCAATCCAAGTGTACCAAGCACAAGGTGCTTGCTTCAGCCCATACAGTGCTCTCTTGAGTCGACACGCATGCGACTCACTATCAAAGATCTTGAAACACTATGGTTTCTCTATGTACACTTCCTCCTCAATAAATCCATTGAGAAACATAGTTTTCACATCCATCTGATGAATGCACCACCCCATGTACTCTGAGAATGCAAGGATAGATCTAATGGAAGAGTACCTCGCGACTGGTGTGAAATTCTCCTCATAGTCAATACCCTTAATTTGTGAGAATCCCCGAGCCACAAATATGGCCTTGTACTTCTCCACACTTGTTGGCTTGAGGGGTCCTGACCCAGGTTCGGTGTGCAAGGTTTTCCACAAACCCCTATACTACTGGCCCATTCGGAAGTGACCTGCTTGCATAGGTCACAGTCTCACCCGAAGTAGTATGGGTGGGTGCTGGAACCAGGTTTCCGAACCCTGAGAAAGGAAGGGTAAGGCATGCAGGCTGCGTTTATTCAGATTATCATGTCTCTGTGTAGGGTTAACTATGCATCCAATCGCATCCACGTGCACTAGATCTATTATTAGATACTTCTTATAACATCAACACAATAGTACATAACTCGAACAGATAAGATCTAGATCTACTTCAATACACAGACTTTCGCAGCATAATATAACCAGAACAGAATAGATTCAATCATTCAAGATACAGACCTTCGCAGCCCAAAGACAGAATATGCATAACACAATAATTATCAGCAATCCATTCAATAGTACTCACAGATTCAGATCTGATAATCTAGCATATTCATTCATTCATCACCCTTACAATTCCCTTCCCAACCTGCGCACACAGCAACAAGGTCCACACATAGCTGGACTAGGATCTCTGTGCACACAGCCAGTAGGAGTCCACTCCCCAAAACCCTAACAGATCTCTTACACAACAGATCATATCAATATCTCATCAAATCCTACATCTTACAATCCGAAATGCTTCTCTATTTATAAAAATCTAGCTTTAACAATCCTATGGTCTGCAACCCATGGTTTTCGGACCCATAGTTTACCCTTTAACCCTATTACAATGATTTTGGGGCTTTGACCCACCCCAAAACCCCAACGCTATACTTAATATATCAAAATTAACCAAAATGGACCGGTTTCACAGCTTGTTTAGGAGACCCCATTCCAACAGTCCCCCAACACAATCTTGTGACTCGTCCCAAGTCACTTTGGTGGCACGCCTTCAATCTGTGCGCGTAAGGTAGCCAAGGAGCGATGGAGGGGTGGAAGCACCTCCTTGCTTTGGGCCGCCGCATGTTGCACAATATTGACCATCATCAAAGAAGTAGGTCCATCGAGGTCCGGACCAACGCGTTCCAACAACCAGTGGAGGCGTGAAATGGTAGACTACACATCATGTACAAGCTGGAGGGTAGCAGCAAACCATGGTTTCAGCTTTTTGTACGCAATCCTCTTGGAGTGACGGAGGTCCTCAATCCAATGCATAGCGGCCAGGCGCTACGTGGGGCTGGGGGGAGGCATGGAGGCTCGAACTCGATCTAGAGCATCTTCTGCCTGCTCCAATTCCAATTGGGCCTGCTGAAGCATGGGATGGTGTCGTGCTTTCGTCCAGAGCTGCGTAGCCTCTTCGAAAAATTGAGCTTCCTGTGTTAGTGGTTCCTGAATAGTTCGTGTGGTGTTAGTGACCACAGTAATTCGCTAGCGCGTTCTTCAGGGGTCAAGGCATACTCCTTGCGCCTTTCTCGGGCACGGTGGTGGAATTCTTGCAATACACTGGTAGACAGTATTTGCAGCTCTATAGTAGATAGCTATGCTAAGTCTACTTGAATGTCCCCATGATGTAGTTTAGAAGTGTGAATTGTGATAGCACTGGGGAGTAAACATATGTTGGTTCTAGCAGGCAAGGCCTGGAACTGGCGGAGATGTCGTAGCAGATCTCGGTACCACAGTGTCCCTACTGTAGTTGGTTCGTAGCTAGTCCTCCCCATTGACAGCCTACGTGCACCTATATTACTGCACTCCACGTCTCCCGGCCCTCTCATCAGTTCCTCCTATGAATCGGGATTCATAATAGAGAGACGAGCGTGATAAATTGTAGGAATAAGTAGAAAAAACCATAATGCAGGTAGCCAATACTGTTTGACAATAGAATAAATAGCCCGAGCTAACATCTTTCCTCCATCTGCGCCCCAACTGAAGCTACTTAATGTCGAGGTAGCTTGTACATGGTGCGTACCTTTGATCTGTTGAACCGTGCTTATCATAAATGGTGATATTGATAACCTACCGCCCTTTTTCTGTGGTTGGACATGTCTTTTCGCATTAACTCGGGATGTGCTGACATTCCTCCTTTGTATCCAAGTTCGTGTCCTGGTAAGGCCAAGAAGTGGCTGACACGTTGGGGTTTCTTCTGTATTTTGACGAAATGTGGACACACGGTGATCGGGTAAGTCGACTGGGAGTCTTTTCAAAGAATTTATGGCGTGCGTGGAAGGAGAAATTTTGTGCAGAATGGCTGCGACATATGTCTGTAGGTGTTTTAATTCTTCGGTCCTTCGCAAATTCTCCCAGATACTCATGATTGTAGATAGGTCCATAATTTGATTGGGCAAGGGTCTAACGCACCCTTGAATGTTGCATGCAAGAAAGTCACCATGTGGGTCGACCGATTTTGGGGCCCATCTTGCTAAGGGAGTTTCTATACGCATGATCACCCTACTCCAATACTTCCTCCGAGTAGGGGAGACAGTTTCTTGCACATGTGCTTCAGACTGGATTAGTGGTAGTGCCTCGGACCTACCTGCTGTAGACCCCTTAGGCTTCGCAAGCTTTGGAGTGCCATCTACGACCTCTTGGCAAGGCAAGGGTCTTTCCATGGTAGAAATGTGACAAAAGCTTCTGACGGTCTGAAGGCTGTGAAGTGCCGAAACCTCATGCAGCCGGCTCTGCCAGTTCTCCATCTCCTCATCGGAGTTAGACAAGAATTCACTGTCCTTTTCCCAGTAGAGCATC
This sequence comes from Pinus albicaulis, assembly GCA_034641835.2. NCBI lineage: Eukaryota > Viridiplantae > Streptophyta > Pinopsida > Pinales > Pinaceae > Pinus > Pinus albicaulis. Next base: position 29,675,095 of record CM076577.1, read on the forward strand.
CCTTCATTTTTGGGGTTAACCCAATCTTCATCTTGTGTAGTGATCTTATAGATATGATCTAATTCTTCCTTCGTATGGACAAGCTCACTGTACCGGGCACCTTCTGCTGGATCGAGGGGTACTACAACACGCGTGCCTCCACTTTCGAACACCATGCTTTGTTTCTTTAGGTTAATAATGCCCCCCATGTCCATTGCCCAATCTAGTCCAAGGAGCATAGGGTAGGGGTTTGCATCTTCAATGATCTCAATTACTTCAAAGTCAGCTAGGACCCTTGCCCCTACAATGTCAACCATAACCTTTGGTAACCTCCCCAAGGGAATAATTTTCTGTTTATTTGCCATGCGCAACTGGATAGTGGACCATTCCAATTTAGGCTTCCCCATTCGTTGTCAGGTTTTCTTAGGTAAAACATTGGCGTCAGACCCAAGATCCAAGATGACCTGATTCATTTCATAGTCCCTGATTTGTGCAGTTAGCCACATTTCTTTCCCTGTGTGTTTCTTCGAACTGTATAGTTTGTGCACATCCTTGGTGGTAGGGAGCAAGGTGGGCTAAGCTATGCAGGTATTCATTAAATCCAAGAGGTTTCTTATGGCCTGCGGATTCCTAAGTAATTTCAAGCATGCCTTCAAAAAGGTCTCAATTTCTTCCTCACTTTGGGACTGTGCAGGGGTTGCTAGTGGTGCCTGTTCTTCGCAAGGTACCTCTTTGTTTTCCTTAGTGTTCAACCCACTCCATGTTATGACCTTTACACTTGGATATACTTCTCTTATCTCAGTCTTAACTCTTTGTACGTTCTGTGTAGGGGCAGGCTGCTTTTCCTGCATTCTGACTATTAAGATCGGGCAGTCTTCTACCTCATGATCCAGCTGTTTGCAGTATTTACACGATGGCCTGGTGGGATTAGGGAATTCTCTGGAAAAGTGCCCTATATCTTCACAATTATAACAAATTAGTTGGCCTCATCCTCGGCCTGCTCTTTCTCCCCGACCTCCTCTGCCTCAGGCTGGTGATCCTCCAAAGTGCATAGCCATTCTAGGCGATGTAGGGTCTGATTGTACCCGATATAGGTTAGCGCGATCCATCATCAAGTCATACGTTCAAAAATTATGCTCATCATGCCCTACGGACCGATAGAAGCAGCACCATTGTTGTTTTAGCTCTGGGACATACGCACCCAACCGTGGGCAATGGTTCGTATCGTGTAGGCCTTCTACCCGACAGCCATCACACCATAGGACAGGCTCCCTACTTACCCCTAGGCACAGTTGGCTAGGTCCTCCAGCTTGCATATAATCAGTCAGTAGAGGGCACTGATCCTTTGAGTGACCAGATACTCGGCAACGTATACACCAGAGGTCCGCACAGATGTCTTTTCCTCACTCTTTTCGTAAGTTCTGTATCTCTAGGTGCATAGCTCCAAGTTGTTCTTGGATCTTTTGGACGCCTGCTGAGGTATCCTCCCAGAGAGCAGCTTCTAACTTCATAGCAGCTTCTACATCTTTCTCCTGTGATTCAAAGGTCTGTTGATTCATAGGTGTGCATAGGTGAGGTAACAACATGGTGATAAACCATTCTGTATGTTGCCTATCATCATACTCGAACCCTCCTTCCCTTAGTGCCTTCTTTAATCATTGATCCACCTCCCACACTGATTCAGACGCACCTTGCTTGAAGTCCTTTACATCTGCCACTAGCTGGGTATAGGACTTTGGTTTTTGGAATTGTTGCTTCAAAGCATCCTTAATATCCTGAATGGAGGCGGTTCCATTCTGGGCAACATATCTCATATACCAATCCAGAGCTCTGTCTTCGAATGATAAAGAGAGTTGCTCCCTTTTTATTATATCGCTTGCCACGTTCTGCGCAGTCCAGACAAAGTCTGCAACGAACCAAAACCGATCCATGTCCTCATCTCCTACCCCCTTGAAGGTAGGTAGTTTCAAATGCGCAGCCATATCACTATCCAAGGACGACGTTATTGGTGATTTCTTGCCTCTGTGTGCCCTAGGTGGTGATGTGGCTGGTTCCTTCACTGGGCTATAGGTAGCCCTTCCTCCATCAAGGTTGGTCCAATAATACATACCACTGTGTGTCGCACTCCCTTCTGGATTCGAGGTCATTTAATCGGTATGTCTACACAGAATTCTCTTTTTGCACAACAACTCCTTAATCAGTAAAGGTAACGTCCTCAGAAACTTACCTCAGAATCCTTTGAAAAATCGTCGCTCGGCCTTAGAGTATGATACAGACTGATCAATTGCGAATTCTGTCACAAAGCCTCCAAGCACACTATCCACCCAGTGGTCCATTGTGCGTGTAATAGTGTTGTTGGTTCTCTCCAGTTGTTCGAGCAGATCTGGAGTCCACTGAGTGACTCACTCTTCCTTCTAGCACTTTTGGAATTCTACCAGCCTAGCAAGCCACTCCTGAAGCTTAATTGCAAAGGTTACAAAGAATATTTCGTAGCTTTCAGTGAGAACGTACCTATTCTTCCACCTTTCCGCCGTCAGTTTTTCAATTCGGTTTTATGTTACTGCAAACTCCTGGATTTTCCTTTCGAACTAGTCCTTGATTTATTTTCTTTCAGGCTTCCAGTATTCTCTTGTCATTACCCGATCCCTTTCTCAGATCTCTTCCATTCCCAGAAACGGAACCATTTTTTGGCTTGAGGGGTCCTGACCCAGGTTCGGTGTGCAAGGTTTTCCAACAAACCCCTATACTACTGGCCCTTTCGACAGTGACCTCCTTGCGCAGGTCACAGTCTCACCCGAAGTAGTATGGGTGGGTGCTGGAACCAGGTTTTTCTGCACCCTGAGAAAGGAAGGGTAAGGCAAGTAGGCTACGTTTATTCATATTATCGTGTCTCTGCGCAGGGTTAACTATGTATCCAATCGCATCCACGTACACTAGATATATTATTAGAAACTTCTTATAACATCAACACAACAGTACATAACCCGAACAGATAAGATCTAGATCTACTTCAATACACAGACTTTCGCAACATAATATAACCAGAAAAGAATAGATCCAATCATTCAAGATACAGACCTTCATAGCGCAAAGACAGAAGATGCATAACACAATAATTATCAGCAATCCATTCAATAGTACTCACAGATTCAGATCTAATAATCCGGCATATTCATTCATTCATCACCCTTACAATTCCCTTCCCAACCTGTGCACATAGCAGTAGGGTCCACACACAGCTGGACTAGGATCTTTGCGCACACAGCCAGCAGGAGTTCACTCCCCAAAACCCCAACAGATCGCTTACACAACAGATCATGTCAATATCTCATCAAATCCTACCTCTTACAATCCGAAATGCTTCTCTATTTATAACAATCTATATTTAACAATCCTATGGTCTGCAACCCATGGTTTTCAGACCCCTAGTTTACCCTTTAACCCTATTACAATGCTTTTGGGACTTTGACCCACCCCAAAACCCCAACGCTATACTAAATATATCAAAATTAACCAAAATGGACTGGTTTTGCAGCTTGTTTAGGAGACCCCATTCCAACGACACTCCCATCTGCTGCTTGCTTCACCTTATAGATCCATCTAGATCCAACCAATGATTTTCCGATCAGTCTTGGGACAACTTCTCATGCATTGTTCTTGAAGATGGAGGCATACTCCTCTACAATAGCGTCAACCCAAATTGGTTGCTGCACTGCTTCCTTAAAGGAAGATGGTTCTATCACAATACACATGCTCATAAGAGCCATGTATCTAGTAAACCTTTCTGGATACCATCTCTATCTGCGCAGTGAAGCAGGGGCTCCTACATTCTCTATCGCATCAAGTCTCAATCTATCAACTTCTGTGGTGTGCCTTCTACCATTTCTGGTGGATGGCTCTGCATGAGTGTTTTTCTTCCACTCCATGATCCTCGACATGTGGTTTCTCCACATCTTGAGTTTCATTATTTGGAACCAAGAGTTCCTCCTCTGCATGCAAATCCAGCTCCCTCTCAAGGGAAAATCACATGGCTTTCTCCTCATCAAATTTTATATCTCGTCTCAAAACAGTCATCCTATTGTTTGGAAAATACACTTGATAGTTTTGGGGAGTATCAGTGTACCCCACAAATATCCCTATATGAGTTGTTCATTTGAGCTTCTTCCTGGTGTCTTTGGTCACATGCACATAAACAGATGAGCCAAAAATCTTAAAATGTGAAACATCAATTTTCTTGCCAGTAAAAGCCTCCTATGTGTACTCATGCCAAGCATCTGATGAGGACAATGGTTTTGCACAAATACCGTTGTGTTGCATGCATCCGCCCATAGATGAAATGGTAGGCCCTGATCATGCAACATCGCTCGTGAGATGCACCCACAATTGTTCTATTATTTCTTTCCACGACCCCATTCTGCTATGGGATATGAAGCGCAATAAACTCTCTCTAAATTCCTTATTTGCTACAAAATTTCTTGAATTCATTAGAGATGTACTCACCACCATTGTTGCTCCTAAGAGCCTTCACATTCTTCCCCGTGTCTTTCTCCACCAGTGCTTTCAACTGAACAAATTTTGAGAACGTTTGATATTTCTTCTACATGAATTAGATCCAGCACTTTCTAGAAAAATAATCAAAAAAGATCACATAGTAGTTATGCTTTGTTCTCGAAGTAGTAGAGAATGGTCCACACACGTCTGAGTGAACTCTCTCAACGATTTCCTAATCTCGTTTCTCCTTCTTTTGAAAAGTGGCCTTTGCATACTTCCCCATAGTACATCCATTGCATGTGTCTAACTGTGCAAGAGTACCCTTGGGAATACCCATAGAAATATGCTACATGACCTTCAAGGCTCCATTATGTAGATGGCCCAATCTCCTGTTCCATAACTCACCCTCATCCCAGCTCACCACTTTGTCTGCCTTACCCATCAATTTTGTGCGACCATCTACATCAAGTTTATGGAGATTCTTCACACGAAACCCAACATTCTTGGCTTGTCTTATTACTTTGTGTCGAAGGAAATCTTTTCCTTCACTGAAGACAACATCATAGCCTCTATCCTCCAACATTGCGACTGAGACTAAATTTTTCATCAAGACTGGTACATGCATTACATATTTCAATAGAAAGGGTTTACCTGACTGTCTCTAGAAGGTAACTGTACCAATCCTAGTAACATTGTATCGCCCATCATCACCCATTTCGATATGCATCTGGAAGTCCTTCTCCTCCAAGCTACTAAAAATTTCTTTTTCTCCCGTCATGTGAAAGGATGCACCACTATCCAAGTACCACACTAATCCCATTTCACTTGGCACCATGCATGAAATGAGCGAGAATTCAAGCTCAAATTGTGAGGCAAAAGCCTCATCAGCTGCAGATCCTAAAGCCTTCTTGTTCTTCTTCTTTTATGGACAATTAGTGGCATAATTTCCATGCTTGTGACAATGAAAACACTTCACTCTGTACATGTCGCACTTCTTTCCATATTTGTCGAACTCAGATTTGGAATGGAATTTCTTTCCTTTCCCCTTCTTTGCCTTGGTAGCCAAAGCACAATCTTCTTCATCATCATTCTTAGAAGAAGATCCATCCCTAGTATTCTGCCTGAATTCTTCTTGCACCAAATCCGACCAAATTTGTTCCCAATATGGCAGCTTTTCCCTTCCATTGATAGAGTCTTGATAACTATGCAAACTCTAGGGAATTCCTAGAAGAGCTATGCTCACCAAGTCATCATCCAAAATAGTAATTTTGACGCTCCCAAGCTCATCCCGACATTGGACAAACTTTGTTAAATATTTTGGAATGGTGTCGCCTTTCTCCATTTTGATTTTCCTAAGCTTGTCCTTCAGCGCCAATTTTCTATGATCACTACTGCTCTGAAACATATCTGTCAAAGCTTTCCACATTGCATATGGTGTCACTTTTCCATGGAGACTTGAGATAATGTAGTCTTGTACTCCCTCCAGTAAGATCCTCCTCACCTTTGCAAGCTTATTTTTCCAAGCATCAAGATTTGTAGCACTTGCTACAATGGGTTTGGGAACATCATTATCAATGAATTATTTCAACCCATTGTCCTCTAGTACTGCCTCCATCCTGTCTTTTTATGGAATATAGTAAGAGCTTTCATCAAGTGCATAATCCAATATCAAGCCATTGAAAGCCATTTCGATCCTGATTCGCCTGTCGCACCAAGAATAATTTTGAAAATTCGAATTCTATTTAGTCACAAACTCAGCTTCTCCTCCACTATAGTGATTTCTTGTGCTCTGATACCATGCATGAAATTATAAAAACATATGTATATCAATGGATTCAATCCGATCAAGCAATGTACTAAATCTAGATATTGAATCCTTCTCCAAATCAATTGCGGAAAATAAACACAACCACCAATCACATTAAGCAAAGAAATAATCAAATCAAACCACAACACACATAATTTCACGGGGAAATCTTGCTTCTCAAAACACCTCTATCTTCTATTTTATATTCACCATGGAATCATGAAACAATTACAATGCACTCTTCTCACAAGAGTCTCCTGCACTCTCACAACTGTCTCACACTGTCTCGGACAAAATCGACCAACACTTAGCCAATTCTCAGCCTCTACACAACTTGCCTTGCTTGCACAATTCCTGATGAATGCAATCCCTATCCTTTAGGAATTTTTGCCTTCCGAAACTATGCAAGGATCATGGGAAATGCAATGGATGACTGGTTGCATGCAGGCAACCTACTAATCACAAAATTGATAGTTAGCATCCCTTTAACCGTTGTCTCCACTGGGTCTCCACTAGAACTGACATGCATGCAGCTATTAATAGTAAATCATCAGTTGCATGGCAGATCACTGATTGTGAATTAAATAATATTTAATTCACTTGATCTCTCACTAGTGCAACAACCAATTACAACTAGTTCAATTGACTCTAACTCACCTAACTGGGTTAACTGATTACTCATGCATTAAACTAATGCAACAACTACAATTCAAACTCCATAACTAATAGAATTACTTTGCATGCCTCACCAACCACCCTCAACTCGAAATACATGAGTTAATTGAGTTTATCACACTCAGTTAACTATTACAAGTGATCATGAGATAAGATTACATTTTATTGTCCAATTTAATTAAGGGAAAATTTAAATATAAATTGCACCAATTTAATTAATTAAATTGGCCCTCACACTAATGTATCGCTAGGACCTATTGGTCCCACACTAGTGTGTGTGCTGCAATTTATTTTTTGACTTCAACAAAATCTCCCATAAAAATAAAATTCAAAGGAGGTCAAATATACCCAAGTAAACGTTGGTCAAAGTTGCAGACAGCTTCACATTTTCGGCCTCTTGAAATTCATCCTCCTTTATGCCACACATGTGAAAATAATAGTGTCCCAATGAGGTGTATGAACTAATCAGACGAGGAGAGATAAGAATGTGTTTTGAGATGATGATGCCAAATGAGGGTGGAGGTATCTCTTATTTATATGAATCTATGAGGTTCAAAATAAATGCATGTTGGGCTTCATGATCCTACATGATGATGTGGTTGACCTTAACAATTTGCACATGTGTGGGCTTTAGTTCAAAAAAATATTTCCCCTTGCCCAAATTTAGTGATCTTTAGGTTGATTTTGGTCCTTTAAAAAAGAGGAATTCAATGTAATAATTATCCCCATAAAATTATCTATCCAAAGTGTAATTTGGCCCTAGTTTCCAATTTTAACAAAACCACCCATATGTGTGAATTCATGTTGTGTTTGCCTAGCTAATAAACCACTTGTGTATGTAAAATACCCATTTCCTAGAGATAAGCATGGGTTTTTGTTGAAGTTGTTAAAGGAAACCCCCTTGGATCGTGGATCTGGCTTAGAGGTGACAACTACAAGTAATATTGGTTGTAGTTAGTCTATGATTGGGTGGAAAATAGAAGTCCCACCTTTAGTTTCATTCACCTATATATATATATATATATAAGTGTATTTAATTGAGTGTTGTGAATTTAAATATTGATTCTTTGTAGAATTAATGTCTAGCTCTATGGGATATTCCATGGTTGTAGGAAACTGGTGCATGAAAATAATTGGCATAATTACCTTTAATGCTCTGTGGATTATTTTGAATTTCTACTTTGAGGCTATAAACTAAATGCTTGAATTCTTATGCAAATTGCTATGTTGCAAGTGGTCATGTAGGACTTTGTGGTTTACAATTATTTTCATGCTTAGATTTCATGTTAAATTAACGATAGTTGGTCTTGTTTAATGGTATAAAGAAATAAGGATTAGAGTCTCAATGAATCTACAACCTTGGTTTAAATCATGTTGAGACGGTTAAATGCCTGTGGGCTTAAAATGCCACTCATGCTTCATATTGTTGTTTCATGTAAGATTTTCACTACTATCTATGTGTTATGTTTTGAATTGGGGTAAATCCCATGTTTTTTGTTATGCAGACGTAAACCTTAAGTTAGGATGACCAGATATTGGCCCTGGAGTCTTGTATTTTTTTCGTAAAATATCATTATCATAGCAGTCAGGCTGGGCCTAAGTCTTTATTCATATGTTTGTTTTGGGTAGTCTTAGACTGAACATGAGCAAGTCCCTTTATTTTTTAATATTCTTTAGTTCCTTAGATTGGGTCTTTCGGGGTTGTGTCATAGCCGAGATCTTGAATGACCAAGTTGTTCGAATAGTGGGCCTAGGCCCAAATGAGATTGGAAGTTCAGGGGTTTTGAATTCGAGAGTACAAGGTGTGTTTTATATCCTGAATGGCCTGAAGGCCCGAATGTGAGAAAACACTTGAGCCAGTTAGGGGTTTCAAGGTTCGGACCAGTTTTCATGTGCATGTAACAAAAGGGCCCAAATGGCCTGAGTAGTACCTAGACACCATGTGGGTGCGTCGATGTTAGAGGTGACAAGGCACTATGTGGAAACCACATGGGTGCCATGTGGCAATGCCTTGCCTATGTGGTGAGTTTTAGATGGTGAAATTTAAGAGCTTGTAACTTTTGATCCACGTATTGAATTGAGGTAAAATTTATATCGTCGGAAAGCTCTCGATGAGCCAATTGTGATGATGGTGTTTTACTTGGATTTTGAGAAAGTTGAAAATTAAGGATTTTTGAGACCCCATTCCATACTGAGACCATGGAAGTCAATTAGATTGATGTAACACCTTCCACTACCCAAGAATAACTCAAAGGGGTGGCAAGGTGTGTTACACTAGACTTCTTTGTTTAGCTTTGATTTTTAGGCATTATAAACATCTAGCTATATAATCAACCATTTTTTTTCATACCCAGCCAAAGTATTGTTTCTTAACCACTGAGATTTTTGTTTGGTACCATGGATGTCCAATATAAGGTACCGTGTGCATCTCATTTAACACTAAATTTTCCAACCCCTGAGAATTTGGCACATAAATCCTATTTTTGTACAAAATAATTCCAATTTTTCCCAATTCATGATTCATATACTCTGGCTATAAATTAATTTTGTGTAGGTTTCATTTTATTTCCATGTATTTTTTATCTGCCAATTTTCGGCCTCTAAATTTTTTATTTTTAAATCATATTTGAATACACTTATGGTTGTAAAATGCATTATATGCACCCATTTTCTAATTGTATCACCCACCTTATTTTCCTTACCTTTTATGTGCTTAATTTCAAAGTCATAATTAGCCAAAAAAATCAGCCATCTAATTTGTCTAGCATTTAAATTTGGCTATCCAAATAAGTACTTCAAACCATTGTGGTTAATTCTAAATTAAAACCTTTTCCTCATGAGGTAATGCTTCCACATTTTTAAGGCATGTATACGAGCTACAAACTCTAAATCATGAGTTCCACAATTGCTTTCATTCTCTTTCAAATTCCTTCATTTATAACATATCACATGCCCATTTTGTATGAGGACTCCTCCAAGCCCCTTCTTACATGCATTGGTGCACACAATGAAATATCCATTTGGATAAGTTATCTTCAATATTGGTGCACTTGTTAGTAACATTTTTAAATTTTGAAAGGCCTCTTCACATTTATGAGACCATTCAAATTTCACACCTTTCTTTTTCAAGGAAGTGATAAGATGGGCTATTTTTTGGAATCCATCAAGAAATATTCCATACTAACTTACTAATCCCATGAAGGATCTCACCTCTATCACATTTTGGGTGTTGGAAACTGAATGTTTTCATCTGTTATGGGTCTACTATTATCCCTTCCTCTGAAATGACATGACCCAAATAATGAATTTGACTTTGATAAAATGATAATTTACTCAGCTTGGCATACATTTTATGCTCTCTAAGTGCGTGTAACACCATCCTCAAATTTTTTTCGTCATCTTCCCTAGATTTGGAATATGTTAGGATGTCATCCAAAATACAATAATAAACTTATCCAGATATTTTTGAAAAATGGCATCATAAGGCACACGAAGACACCTGGTGCATTAGATAACCTAAATGGTACCACCACAAACTCATAATGCCCATATTGAGTTTGAAATGATGTCTTACTGATATTTTCCTCCTTAATCCTCAATTGATGATACCGTGATCTCAAATTGATTTTGGAGAACACCTTAGTTTCCCTCAAATAATCAATCATGCCATCTATTCTTGGAAAAGGGTATTTGTTCTTCACTATTACTTTGTTCAGTTGCATAAAATCAATACACAACCTTAGTATACCATCCTTCTTTTTAACAAAGAGCACTAGGGCACCATGATATGACACATTTGGGTGTATACACTTTCTTTAATATTTCTTCAAACTGCATTTGCAATTTTTTAAGTTCCGTTGTGCTCATCTTGTATGGTGTTTTGGACATTAGGGCAGCTCTAGGTACCAAGTTTATAGAGAATTCAATATCCCTTTTAGAAGGTAAAACTAGAATTTTTGTGAACACACCTTTGAATTACTTAAGTACCAAGTGGTATTCAATGTTTGATGCCTAATCCTTGGTTTTCTCCTCTACGTAGGTTGCAAAAAATTGTCATACTTTTCTAAAACAATTCTTCAGTTGCATGGTTGATATTTCCCTCACAAAAATTGGCCTTGGAATTCCCTACACTTTTTTTATTGCATGATATTTTTCCAACCAATCCATACCAATTAGGAAATTGTATGATCCTAATGGTATGAAGTTAAAATTTGGAATTTTTCTTAACCCATACATATGTAGATATTATCTAAATATATTCAACTGATCTTGTAATGTACTAAAATAAAATACTGAATCAATTCTACCAATTTGTGGAAACCAAATATGATTGCACAATCACATAAACAAGTAAGAGAAAGAATTAATCAATCACACAACACAAGATGGATCTGGGGAAAGCCTCAGCTAAAAACCCCGCTATTTGTGTATTGCATAAATTTAATATCATTAAATAATACAATGCTATTTCCCTTCCTGAGAAACCTTTGCACTATGTTGACTGTCTCACTTTGATCCTTCTCTGATCCTGGCATTGATCTAAGAAATTTTGGTCCAATATGTAACCACTTGCTTGCCTCTACCTGACCAACCTTGATTACAAATTCCTAGGCTAATTAATACCATGTTAATTAGGAAATTCCCAATTAATTGTAGCTTTTAACCATGTACATAAATTATCTGCAAACGAATTCTTAAAGACAGAAAATAAAAAATAGTGAGAGCATAAAGAATAAAACAGAAACACAAAGATTTTTCCCCTGGATCCCAAAACTGGGACTACCAACTTGATTTTTCATTATATATACATGTCGAAGCATTCATAAACCCCAATCCATTAACCCTATATTAGAACATAACCATAGTTCCCTTGACTGGATCTACAAAATACTAGGGGGAGAAAACCAGCATGCCCCAAAACCGTGTGCAAACCCATGCACAAAACCATAGGCGGGTCCACCCACCGAAAAATAAGGAAAAAAATTCCTGGGGTGTTGCCCCGGACCCTGTGCAAGGGGCCACAAGAGAGATTAATCATTATTCCAGTCATGAAACACTCATTTTTTCTCTACACCAAGAGAACTTCTGAGTGCTCATAGACTTTTTCAATGCATCTACAACATTCTTCAAAGTGTCCACATTTACTAGCAACACCTTTTTATCCGCAGCCATACCTCTCACAAAGTGATATTGAACATCAATGTGCTTTGTATTTGAATTATAAGCAGGGTTCTTAGCCAAGAAAAATTCACTTTAGCTATCAAAGTCTATCCTTATAGCTCGCTGCACCAACCCCATACTTGAACACAATCTCTGCAACCAAAGTGCTTCCTTGCTTGCATGAGTGGCCACCATGAATTCTGCCTCTATAGTTGAAAGAGCCACTATAGGCTATATTTTACTCATCCAAATGACTACACCTCCAAATAGGCTAAACACATACCCACTTGTATATCTTCTTTGGTCCAGATCTCCAGCCTAGTCTGCATCAACAAAACCATGGATGTCCAAAACTATGTCCAATATCGGTCTTCCCTAGTAGCACAAACTATAATCACTAGTGCCACACAAGTATCTGAAAACTTGCTTCACTACTATCCAATGCTCCTTCCCTAGTTTTGACACAAAACTTCTCAATACTCCCACTGCATGTGCAATGTCTAGTCTGGTACAGGCCATTTCATACATCAGGCTACCCATTGCATGCATATGGAACACGCAACATATCCTCCTCTTCTTCTTGTGTCTTGTGACATTGCTCAGCAGATATATTTACACCTAAAGGAATAGGAACCTTCACCGGTTTACTATCCTACATATTGAACCTCTACAATATTGTCTCGACATACTTCCTCTGGTTTAACCAGAGCTTCCTCTTTACCCGATATCTCTTAATTTCCATGCCCAAAGTATAGTTTGCAACACCAAGATCCTTCATGTCAAATTTGGAGAACAATTTGGTCTTCAAATCTCAGACAAATTATTTGTCATTTCCAATTAGCAACATATCATCCACATACAAGACCAAATAAATAACACAGTCACCAATTAATTTAAAATACACACAGTGATCCTCTTTTCTTCTACTGAAGCCAAGTCCCCGTATATAAGTATCAAATTTCTGATACCACATCCTTGGTGATTGTTTTAACCCATGCAGGGACTTTTTTAACCTGCATACCAATTATTTCTTACCCTTCACCGTAAAGCCTTCAGGTTTCTTCATGTAGATCTCCTCTTCTAGATCTTCATGAAGAAATGTTGTCTTCACATCCATCTGTTATATCTCAAAATAAAATTCAGTAGCAACAGATAAAAGTAATCTAATAGAAGTAACCTTGTCAATAGGAAAAAAAATATCACTAATATCAATTCCCAACACCTGGGAATAACCTTTTGCTACCAATCGAGCTTTTTATTTCTCCACCTTGCCTTATACATTCATATTCTTCTTAAAACACCCATTTTCTCCAAATGGGCTTCCTTCCATCCGGCAACTCCACCAGATCCCATGCCTCACTTTTGTGTAAGGATGCCATTTCATCAACCATGGCCTCCTTCTAGAGTTTTCCATCCTCTGAATCCATTGCCTCCGTGACATTTCTGGGATCATCATCAATGATAATTAAAGAAAAATTTGAACAGAAATCAAATGGACTATACCTTTATGGTTACCTTCTTTTCTGAACTGATCTTCTCATGGCTAGAGTTTGTGGATCTTCCTCTTCTGAATCTTGTTATGTCGTAGAGTCGTATTCATCCTCCTTTAGCTCAAACTCTATTTTCCTAGGTTTCTTTGGTAGGAATTCATGTTTAATAACATCTTTCACCTCTCTAAACACCACATCTCCAATGTAGACAAAATTCCTTGTATCTGGGTTCCAAAGCTTGTAACATTTTAAACCATCCTTATACCCAATAAATATGCACCTTTCAGATTTATTATCCAACTTGGTCCTTTTCTCCTTTGGAACATGTACATATGCATCACATCGAAATACCCGCGGATGTGAAAGAGAGGGTTTCTTACCAGTCCATATCTCATGTGGAGTCTTATCCTCCAATGCTGATGAAGGTGATCTGTTAACCAGATAACATGCATTCTCCATTGCCTCTACCTAGAATTCATGTCCTAAACCGGTACCACTGAGCATGCTTCTTTCCTTTTCCATCAACGTTCTGTTCATTCTTTCTGCAACTCTATTTTTTTGAGGTGTGTATGGAGTAGTATTATGTCGTGCTATACCACACTTCTTACAGAACTCTTCAAATTACTTCTTGCAGAAATATCCACCATTATCTATCCTCGGAACCTTTATCTTATTCTCTGTTTGGTTTTCCACCATAGCCTTAAATTCTTTAAATCTATCAAAGACTTCAGATTTATTCCTCAAGAAATGTATCCATGTATTTCTCGAGAAGTAATCTATGAATGAAACATAGTACAAAGACTTTCCTAGCGATGGAACCGACACAGGTCAAAACACATCATTGTGCACAAGCTCTAATATCTTGTTCACCCTCTTAGCACCAAAAGGAAAACTCGTCTAATTCTACTTCCCATATACACAATGTTCATAGAAATAAAAATCTGGAGATAAATTAGACATACCTTATAACATACCATTACCATGTATAATTTGAAGGCCCTTCTCTCCAATATGTCCAAGCCTTTGATTCCATAACATGGTATTTTTTCCAGAGACTGCTAGGCTTTCCGCTCCACTTTCAGGAGCCACAAGACTGTTACACCCATCAATAACAGTACTACCCTGAAACTTCTACAGAGTTCCAATCCTAACTCTCCACATTAATACCAGTGCTCCCCAAACCATATTACAGGTATCGTTCTTGAACACTATTTTTACACCTGCATCATTCATCTTGCTTACAAAAATTAGATTTCTGGCCAATGTAGGAATATGAAGAACACCAATAAGTGTTCTAATCCTTCCACCTTGCAGCTTCAGCTTGAATTTTCCATGTCCAACGATTATGGCCTTCCTATCATCCCCTAAGAAGACATCACCGCCATCATATTTCTCATTCTCGCAGAACCACTCCCTATGGGGAGTGAAGTGAAAGGATGCACCTGAGTCAATCAACCATGCCTCATGATCTACATTTGTATTTGAAGAAGAATCCAAATACACATCTCCACCTTCATCTAAGGTGGTATTTTCTTCTGCGGAAGGAGCATCATCAGATCCCTTTCCTTTCTCAAGAGCTTTAGATTTGCAGTCATTTTTGTAGTTCCCCTCCTTTCTGCATTTCCAGCACACCTTTACATGTTTTCCTGGAGATTTAGATCTCCCACTCGAAAAATTATTTTTGTTTCTATTCGGAGAACTTCCTCGTACATATAAGGCATCTCCATTCTGGCCCTCCATATTTCTCCTTCTCATTTCCTCTGACAGCAAGGCTGAGACAATTTCATCAAAATTCAAGGTAGTTGTATTGCTACCTATTGCAATAACCAGACTGTGCCATGAATTTGGTAGACAACACAACAAACTGATGCAATTATCTTCATCTGAGATTTTAATATCAATAGATCACAACTAAATTACCAGAGTATTGAAGGCGTTTTGATGCTCTATCATCAAGTCTCCATCCTTCATCCTTAGGTTATACAACTTTTTCCGCAGGAACAATTTATTCACCAGAGACTTAGATTGGTACAAAGTCCCTAACTTGACCCATAAAGTCTTCGTCGTAGCATCCCTAGATACATTCACAAATACTGAATCTGAGATACAAAACTGTATTATGCTCTTTGACTTTAGATCCAACTTCACCCAGTCTTCATCTGACATTTTCGTTGGTTTAGTACCCAGATCTACCGCAATCCACTGATATTTATCCACCAACAGATCCTCCATCTTGAGCTTCCACAACTCAAAACGATGACCATTAAATTTCTTGATCTCTATCTTTCCACTACTCTCCATCTTCTTTCACCGTAAGAATTGATCCTGCAAATCTCCCACTGAAGAGGGACTACCACAGGCCTGAGAAAAAAACCCCTCACCAACAAAGCCATCCCCTTGAAGCCGAAAACAGCTCTGATACCAAATGTAGGTTTTAACCCTGTACAAAATTTATCTGCAAAAAAATTCTTAAAGACAGAAAATAAACAATAGTGAGAGCATAAAGCATAAAACAGATACACAGAGATTTTTCCCCTGGATCCCAAAACCGAGACTACCATCTTGATTTTTCATTATATTCCTTTTAGTGTTACAACACACATATATACATGTCAAATCATTCATAAACCCCAATCCATTAACCCTGGATTATAATATAACACATACCTAACATTAATTATTGTGCAATACATCCAAGGCTTCCTGATGACCTCATGCATGACCTGTACAATTTTATAATTATACAACTGATAGTTTTCTTCCCTTTAACCCCAATCTCAACTAGGCCTTCCTTAGAATTGACATGCAACAACTATTTATATTGAATTATCAATTAACTGATTTATCACTACTTGTGAATTAAATCATATTTAATTCACTTGACCTATCATTAGCTCATCTCTCAGTTAGAACTAATTAAATTAATTTTAACTCAAATACTTGAGTTAACTAATTACAACTCACAAATAACTCAACCAGGGCTTCTAAAAAGTAGGAGACACCCTACATGCCTCTAGTTTGATCCTCAACTCGAATTGATTGAACTAACTAAGTATTCCTAACTCATTTAACACTTACAAGTTGTCATGTGATGTGGAATTACAATTTACTTCTAATTTAATTAAGAGAAAATTAAATCAGAAGCCTCATGGGTGTCATTGTAAATATTTCTTGTTTTCATTTTCAACACCATATTAATTTAGCATTATTTTACAAATTTAGTTACTCTTATTTTAGCTCTTGTAGCAAAATGAACTAACCAAGTACTACCATGATTGGTTTTCCTTAAGTTAAATATTTCAACAATAGTAGGATCGATATAATTATCAATAACTCAAGAACTAATTAAAATGGCAATGGGATATTTATTTATATTACCTTCAACTTCAATAATACACTACTAATTGTTAGTCTTCTTATTACCCAATGTTTCATAGATCGTGGGTATGCTTTTACCCATGTCTGTCATTGTATCAACTCTTGGAATGTGATGTAAAGTCCTTATTTTGTCTCATTTGGAAGGGTAGTCCCTATAATGTGCTCTCTTCCATGACTCCAACCCTTAATGGGATAAAATATTTGTCTCTTACTTAATGAATCACCCCCCTTTGTTTTACTATGGATTGGTTGAGTTTGTTGATTTGTTTGGGAATTATTTCTGAAAATTGAAGATTTAAACCCCTTTTTCTTTTGCTCCACCTATGTTCTTTTCTTTTCATCCCAATTTTTTTTAAGGTTGGTTTTTTTTTCCCTATGCATAAAGGAATTTTTCCTTCCTCATAGTTTCATCTAAATTCCTTGGTTCACCAAATTTTATTATGTCATCATAAAATGGTGGCAACCCACTCATAAATATTTGTATTTTCAAATCTTTTCATCCTTTATGAAATCGACATATCTCAAAAATTCAGTAAATTTCCAAAAATACTCTTCCATTGTCATATTTCCTAACTTGAGGTTGAAAAAATCTTGCATTTTCCTTTCATAGTAGTGCTCGGATAGGTATTTCTTTTAGAATTAATTTTGAAATTTCCTCCATGAAATATTATTTTCATCCAAGTGTTTAAATTATCTGAGTTTTTCCCACCACCAATTATCTTTTCCTTTTAAGTGGTAGATTGAAATTCGATTATCTAACTTGGATGAGTATTATGTAACTAGAGGTATATTCTCATCTCCAACAACCACGGCTCAACATCCTCTCCCTTCTTGTACTCACCATTAAATATGGGAGGCTTTATCTTCTTGAGCTCTCCTTGTAAACTATCTACGTTGGTCTCCTTCTTAGTTTCCTCACTAGTGATATGCTTTGAATACTCCATGATCTCGAAGAAACATGGGCTCCTTTAGTTGATTTCCTTCATGTGTGATGGTGCTTCCTAGTAGCACTCCTAGAGTTCCTTGAATCTCCAACATCCTTCCCCCTAACTCATGAATCATGTTCCTTTGCCTACATAGAATCAGATTTATTGTTTGTTCCCATCTGTAATTTATTTAGGCTTTGTAATATTTGAGTGTTAATTTCTTTTTTTTCTCTTATTATCCTTTCATTATCATCCTTATTGTTGATAATCTTCATTTTGAAACTCATCATGGTCTCTTCTAGGTCGCTATCCTCTAGCCTAACCATTTCATGTCAACTTGACTCCATTTCAGCATTATCCATGTTAATTTTCATATATATGACCTCTTATTCATGACTACAAGAACGCATAGCATCTTCAATACTTCTGGTCCTCATGTTGGTTCTTCCCTCTAGGCCAATTGCAACCTTCTTTTAAATTTCTGAGAATTTTTTTATCCCAAACCAAAATTGTAGGTTGATAGAAATATTCTCCTTTTCAATAGCTTTATATTGACTATACATTTTCTCAAATTCGAGTTATAATTTGAAATTTATGGCTTATGAAAGTTTTGGCCCATTCAACCCAATTTCTCATGTTCTATCGCAATAATCCTCAAACAATTTTCTGAATAATTATGTATCATCATTTCAAATACAACTCCATGGTTGTTTTCTATTTTCCAATAGTTTCCCATTGACTACTTCATCATCCAAATTCAAACTTTCGTTGAAAAGTTACACCTTTTTCAAGTAACTGCATATGTTATTTTTCACATTACACTATTTTATTCCTAACTTATTCATATTGGATTTGTTTCACAATTGTAATATGTCATTGGAAATTTCTCTCCAGAGTCTTTTATTTAAGCTATAGACACTACATATACAATCAATATAGGGAGTTTTCATGGTTTTTCACTACCTAAAATAATCATTTTAGGACCTAAAATCATCGTTTTAGGGCCTAAAATCATCGTTTTAGGGCCTAAAAAAATGCCTTGCAAGAGGGTGACTTAAAAAATTGACAAAAAAATCTAAAAATTTGCAAAATTTTTGGTTGTTTTAGTTCCCTAGACCAATCATTTATGCTCGCAACTCTGCTTTGTGAATTTTTTCAGTTATACAAACCTCCTCATCGCACCCTCCCTTTATTGGAAAATAATTTCTTGTGTATATTTTATTTTCTAGTTCTCATTAGAAACAAATTGAATTTGCATGCATTTCCTTAAACACCTAGCCCACATGCATACTCCCTATTTGCATTCTAGTTCCCACCTAGGCCCCATGGTTCACATGGGACCTTTCACATGGCATTCCTTGATTAGAAATGAGTACATGTGAGGTCCATCCCTCACTTTCCTTCCATTGTGTGCAATTTGTTCTCTCAAAATTCTAATGGTTGAGATCACTCCAAACCAATGATCCATATACATATCAAATCCAAACATGAAGAATGGATACAGTGAAGTTGAATCCTTGATGGATCTAATGGTTGAGATCATTCTGATCTGATGGCCCAAATCCATGTCGGACCCAAACATGCACAGGGGATAAAATAAAGTTACATCCTTGATGGATCTGATGAATATGGTCATTCCCCATCAATGATTCAGACTGCACATCATGCTTCAATGGGCACAAAATATAAAATGATGTTACACCCCTGATGGATCTGATGGCCATGATTATTTTCCAACAACAGCCCATGTTTCCATCAATTCCAACAAGCATGGAGGTAAAAATTAAGTTGCATCCTTAATGGATTTGATGGCCATAATTATTTTCCATCGACGACCCAAATTTCCTATAAGGTTCTAACAAGCATGGAGATTAAAAAAAAAATTCACCCCTCGTGGATATGACATCTAACACCCAATTAGGTCAAATATCCATATTGATATCAACTTCAAAGTTGTAGGGGCCTTAATAATTCATCAACATTCAAAGGTGTCTAGTTGTGCTAATGGTCTGCCACCTTATTGGAGAAGGGTCCCTTAGGACCACATTTTTGGAGTAATTAATAGTATTTTTTGTAGTTTTGAGTCATGCGCGCTAAGAAATTCACATTCAAGGGGCTTTAGGGTGGGTCAAATTCCCTTCATGAGTTGTAATGGACTAAAGGTAAATCTAGGACTCTCAAACCACGGTTTCTGGACCTTAGAATAAGCGCAGGCTAAGGTATAACTAGAAGTATAGATCGAGTCAGATAAGACATTTTTTGATAAGTTGTGATGTATGGTTTATAAATGATTGAGCTCTGAAGTGGATCTGTGTAAGAGTCTGTGTCTGAAGGATCCTGCTGGCAGTGTGTGCAAATACCTTAGTCCGGCTATGTGTGGACCATGATGGTTGTGTACATGGGTAGATCTAAAGGATTTTAAGGGTTTTGTGAATTGTTGATGAATAAAGAACAGTTTGGGTAAATCTGAGCACTAAATGCATCTGTAATATGTTTATGTGATCTGTTTCCGCATATGATTTATTTTCATGCTTATGAGTTATATTATATGTGATTGGATCGATTGTGTACCTATTTTACTATTGACATGAATGTTAAGTGCATATACCTAGTTCTGTAGGGGTTGAATATCACACTATTAGAACTATTAGAGGAATTTTGGATCTTATGTATGTGCGTGCATGCATGATTAACTTATGATAATTAACCTAGGGTTTCTGGTTAAGGTTTTTGGTGTGCAAGTCAGTCTATGTATTAAAGAAGATCTAAAGGTGCCCACTTCATTAAATTCTCTCTTGAGGTGTGGAAACTTGGTTCCAGCACCCCCCCATGCTACTTTGGGTGATACTTTGTCCTGTGCAAGAAAGTCATTGCCAAAAGGGCTAGTAGTAAGAGGGTTTTGTTGGTTACGCACTAACCATAAACCTGGGTCAGGACCCCTCAAGCCAACAAATGGTTTCGTTGTTGTGGCCAGGATCATTTTGAGAGAGATTAGATGTTGCGGCAGCCATCAAAGACTGAATTAGAAGACTATTTTGAACAAAAGATACGTGAATTATCCATCAAGGAAAACATAAGTAAGAATTTGTTCGCTGAAGAGTGGGAACATAAGTATATTTTCACAAAGGTCCACGAAATATTCTTTGTGACATTTGCACATGAATTACAGGAGTGGTTATTAAGACTAGTTGAGTTTCAGACCTGATGGAAGGACGATAATATCACTTAGTGGGCACCTGAGTTTATCCAACAGTTAGAGCAGACTAATAACTCCATCATCCACACTGTATATCATTGGGTTGACATCATTCTGGGTGGATTTGTAATAGATTTTGTAGTAGATCAGTTTGTTTCATATTCTGAAGCAGAAATGAGGTTCTTCAAAGGACTCAGCGGTAAGAGTCATACACTCTTTGTCGTTGTTGATTAAGATGATCTTGTGTGAAAAGGGTATTTTGTGTAGTCACATAGAGTGAATGACACCAAACAAATTTAAAAGCACTACGTGCAGTGGAAATTACTTTTGGGTTAACCATAGAGGAGACAGATCTGTATAGAACCCTCTGAGAAACCTTCTTGATAGTGATACAAAAAGCGGTGAGGCTATGCGCATCGGAGGTAGCCCTCCAGCCACCGCACAGTATGACTCGCACAGGGATAAGTCATATCCTACTCCACCACCAGGGGGAAATATGGATGCACATATGAAGCTACGCACCTTCAAGGGTGTGGGCGATGAATACATGGTGTAATATTCCAAAACAAGAAAAGCAACAATATTGAACATAAAACTGGAAATTGCAGTGAATATCAATACATCAAAACATGAGACAATCATAGAGCCATTCCATTATGTTTAATATCAGAAAATAAGTATAATTTCTTGAGGAAAAGGTCACTCAAGCTAGGAAAACAATCCTCCCATGATCCAATACATCAAAATATGAAATGATGCTAATACATAAAATGCTAGAATGTTATGACTGTGCAGTCTATGAGGGAATAACTGCAGCTGGAAAATATAAATATATAGATCTACTGATATAATTCTCAATAAGTGTTGGGAATAGAGATCTAACCTCCCAATAACAATTCCAAGACAACCCAAAAAGGGTTTCCGGAAATACACACTATGAAAAATGCAGCCTTGGGGCTGAATAACACTCTGCAACTCCATGACTGCAGGGAGGTCGCTGATATCGTACTTGGTGTACGTGGACCCGGCAGGTTCCTTACAATGCGGACTGGAACAAATTTGTGACTTTGGTGACGTGGACTGGGGACGTAACAAGAAAATAGCTGAAACTCCTCCCAATGAAAGGTTGCTCCCTCCACTGGGAAACTAGCTCACAAAATGGGTCTCTCAACCCTCCACTACAACTGCCCTCCAAAATAACACAGTTTATGAAGGAGAATGTGCTGTGGTATATGGTTAAAGCTTTGCCTAATGCCCGATGGTGGAATGAAGCTCAATGTACCTCTCCTGAGTGGGCACTCGAAGTCCCCTGAGGATGAGGGTGGGATTTCTTCTTGGAAACACCCTTGTTCTAAACAACACAGCAAACTCCGCTAAACAGTTGAAGCATGTAGAACGTCATAAAATACCAAGACATAAAAAATGTTAATAATGCCTTCTATGACTCCCATCCCCTTCCTTATATTCTTGGTGATCTTCCTCACCCTTGGTCCCACTCATTAAAGATGTTAATCCCATGCAAACACTCCTCCACCATAACTGCGTTTTCCTGCACTATCTCCAATCTCTCCATGGCAGTGTTGTTGATTTTGTCAAACTTTACCCCATCCACATGTATTGACCCCATTCACACTAAGGGTTGCTTTATTTCAGCTAGCTACATTGATCCCCCTTCACACTAGAAGTGTTTTTATTCCTACTAAATAGATTTAGGGTTCTCTCTACCCACTTATTCATCTAAGTTATGAATGAAAGAAAAAATTAATATTCCAACTAGCTAAAATATAATTAGGAATATTACAGTCCTCCCCTCCCAAATTTTTCTTGTCCTCAAGAAACTGCAAAGACGGATGTTGCAAAATCTTCTCTCCTTCCCAAGTGGCATCCTCATCTGGTAGATTCCTCCATCAAATCAGATATTCTCTAATCACCCTGCTCCTTAGTTGCCTCTCCCAAGTGTCCAATATAGCTTCCGGTTGTAAAACCAGATGGCCCTCATCATCAATAGGTGGGAGATCCATGGTGGCAACCACATGTTGTCCAATGGCCTTCTTGGGGCATGAGACATGAAAAAATTTATGGATCTTACTCCCAATGGGGAGCTCCAACTCATATGTTACCTCTCCAACATGGTGAATCACCCTATATGGCCCATAGAAATTGGGCTTAAGCTTCTTATCCCCCTTCTCCTTGACTGTAGATTGTTTGTAAGGATGAAGACAAATATAGACTAAATCATCAATCTCAAACTGCCTCTCTATTCGACCACGGTCTACATACAACTTTTGCTAATTCTGGGTTGTAGCAATGTTGTTCTTGAGAGCACGAAGTATATCCTGACTCTCCTAGATCCACTCCTTGGCTCTAGGAGCCTTGCTTGCTCCAAACATCACATCAACAAATGATAGATCATCATACCCATAAAGAGCCCAAAATGGAGACATGCCGATGGACATATGAAAAGTTGTGTTGTAGAAATACTCCCCCAAATGGAGCCAGTGCAGCCATGCTCTTTGCTGCCCCAAATGGCATAGTTTCACAAGTATCCTTCCAGTCACTTGTTTACTATCTTTGTCTATCCATCGGTCTGAGGGTTATAACTGGTACTCGGTGTCAACTCGGTACCCACTAACCAAAAAAAATCCTGCCAAAAGCCACCCAAGAAGAGGCTATCTCGATCACTGAATATGGTATTTGGAATAGCATGGTGTCTAAAGGCAGATCTAAAGAAGAGCTCGGCCACTTGTGAAGTAGTATATCATGCAAAAATAGAAAATAAATTTGAATACTTTGTTAGTCGATCAACAACTACAAAGATACAATCCTTACCCTATATTGTAGGTAGACCGGTGATGAAGTCCATGGAAATACTCTCCCATTTTCCTTCTGGAATAGGGAGTGGCTACAACAATCCTACAAGATGGTTGTTCTCTCCATTGTTCTGTTGGAAAAATACACACTCCTTGATGTGTTGGAGCACATCCTCCTTGAGACCCTTCCATGAAAATCTCTCCCGAATGGCCCGATAAGTCTTGGTGAATCCTTCATGACCAGAAAGTGGTGAATAATGTCCTGCCTGCAAAATCTTCTCCTTGAGTCTAGAATATCTATTCAAGAAAATCCAGTCTCAGTAATAGATGACCTCATCCATCACTCTAAACTTCTCATTGGTCACCTGTCCATCTAGGATCTCACATGAAAAACGATCTTTGTAATACTCCACCAAAAGCTGGGCCTTCCAATCTATATCCAATGACAGCGCTGCTAGTCTCCATGATAGGGAATCTGCTACCACATTTCTCTTCCCTTTGACATATTCATTGTCGAAGTCATATGCTTGGATCTTACTCACCCATTTTTGTTGCCTCTCCTGCAGCTCCTTCTGCTCAAGGAAAAACCAAAGATTATTATGATCAGTCTTCACTCGGAATCTATTGCCCATCGAATACTGCCGAAATTTGGCTAATGCATGGATGATAGCCAAAATTTCCTTATCATATATATATTAAAACCTCTCATGAGGCAGCAAATTTCGACTCTCAAAAGCTAAGGGGTGACCCCCTTGCATCAAGACTGCTCTAATGCCCTCCCCTGAAGCATCACATTCCAACACAAAGGGCTAGGTAAAATCCGATAAAACCAACATCAGGCAGTTGCTCATCACCTCATTGAGCCTATCAAAGGCCCTCTGCACTTTGAATTTCCAACCAAAGGCTCCCTTCTTAGTCAAATCTGTAATTAGTGCTGCTAGTTGAGAGAACCCTTTGACAAACATCCGGTAGTAGGTACAGATGCCTACAAACCCCCGAAGTTTTGTGACATTATTTGGCTCAGGCCAATCTCGAATAGCATGGATCTTCTCCTCATGAACTCTCACTCCATCTACTCCAATGATGTGGCCCAAATAAAGCATCTCTATGAGCCCAAACTCACACATGGAAATATTAGCATAGAATTGTTGCTCCTTAAGAATGCGTAATACTGTCTCAATATGCTGCAAATTCTCTTCCCATGTGTGGTTTTAAATAATAATTTCATCAAAGAAGATCAACACAAACTTCCTTAGTTGACCATGGAAGATGTGGTTCATGCAAGACTGAAAATTTTTCAGTGCATTGGTTAACCCAAAGGGCATAACCAAGAACTCAAAGTGGCCATAGTGGTATCTAAATGCAGTCATGGGGATATCTTGATCCCTCACTCTAATATGATGGTACCCCGAACTCAGATCAATCTTTGAAAATTACTTGGATCCCCTTAGCTCATCCATCAACTCATCCATCCCGGGGATTGGGTACCTGTTCTTCATTGTTTTCTTGTTCAAAGATCTATATTCAATGCACATCCTCAATGTTCCATCCCTCTTCTTTACCAGGACCACAGAAGAAGCAAAAGGACTGGTGTTGGGGCTAATATTTCCTAAAGCCAAGAGCTCCTGAATGGATTTTTCAATCTCGTCCATATAGGCTTTGGGATGCCTATAAGTTGTGGTGATCACTGCTTGGATCCCATGCTCCAACTGCATAGTGTGCTCAAATCCTCGGTCAAGTGGCCTCCCTAGTGGTATATCTCCAAATACTGTAGAATAACAGTCTAGAATAGACTACACATCCAGGTGTATTGGTGCAACCTTGCATCTTACCTCTGACATGCGCAGTTCCACTTCCCACTCTATGTCTCCTTTGCGCAAATCAGCCTCCATCCTTTGTGCTAAGACAATCTGGGGTGGATAGGTGTGCATTCCCCTGATCTTATGGAGCTTACCACTCCCCTTATCTATCCATTCCATCTCCAAGGTCTCCCAATCCATGGTGACCTTCCCCAAGGTGATCAACCACTGAACACCCAATATCACATTAGTGCCTGGAATATCAACCACAAAGAAGTGGTATGTCAATGTGTAAGTCCCCAAAGTGATAGTTAGTGCTGGAAAATACTTGACACACTGCATGGTTCTAGCTTCTGGAACCAATACTAAGAATCCCTCAAAATCATCTATGGGAATACCTTTCCTCTACACTAACTAAGTATCAAGAAAGTTGTGGGTAGCCCCATTGTCTATCAACACCAACACTCTCTGCCCATGAATAGTGCCAACTCTAACCCCACAAAGCTGCAAGAGTCCCTCCAGTTGGAGCAGATGCTCCCTTCACACCTCCTAATGGTGGTGCAACCCCTCCTGATGCTACAACGTTGATATCCTTCTTCAATTCTTATGCTTCCTCCTCCTCATCATCAGAGAACACCTCAATTTAATGTGCTTTCCCGCCTACACACCAGTGTCCTGGTGCCTAGGGATCTTGGCAAGTGAAGCAAAGTTTTAGCCTCCTTAGATCTCCCAGACATCATCACCAAGAGATCCCCTATCATGGTTCTCGTTTGAGGGAGGAAACTTCCCATCTGTTCCCGTTGCTTGAGAAGAGAACTTCTATGTAATGATTCTTTTGCCTTTGGCAAAGCATGTTACAAATCTCTAGCCCTCCCAATAGCCTCTTGTAGCATAGTTGGTCTAGTGGATTTTACCAACCCATGCAAAGGTTTTGCTAGTCCATCAATAAACATATATACTCTCCTAGCTGTAGATAGATCGGACACCATAACTGAGATTTTTAGAAATTCAAAGATACAAGTCTCTGGATATCCTTTTTTCTTAAGTTTGGCTAGATCAAAAAAATGTGCTTCTGGATTTCTACGTTCAAATATTTCCACCAACCTCCGAGTAAATTCTACATAATCAGTGACACTATCATGCCCTAGTGTAGATATACCATGAAACCACCACTCATGTGCTTCACCTTCAAGGTGTAGTGCTTCTATCTTAATGGCCTCGGTTAGTATGAATCTTGATACGAAGTGTACGAAAAAATACCGTTTTAGCTGCGCATAACAAATAGCCCTAACAGCAGAAATGACTGTTAATATCTTCAAATCGGAAATTAAATGATCAAGACAAATGCTACAAAAATCTAGATCTATGCATTAGAAGACATTAAACAGTAGAAAAATAAGATTTACTCCATAGATCTAATAGACAAGACAAGAATATATCCAATGAATATTTTTATGAATGGCACCTGGGAGGAAAACACAAGAGGGTATTCCCTGTTCTCCTCAATGCGATGGGTTCTTCTAAGTCCTCAGCACTTCAGATTTAGAATTCCTCTCTCTTGATGGTGTAGAAAACCCAAACAAAAATTGAAAAGTATGAATATGATTATGGATCAATAGCCAGACCAAGTGTTGAGATCCAGAGTGATCTTTAGGCAACAAAAGGTGACAAATGAATGGGAAAAACCTTCTATTTATAACAAAATATTGAGTTAGTCTAGAGATTGGTGCATAGTTAAAATATTATTAACCAAATCTAGATCCAACTTTTATGGAATATTTTATAATATTTGTTGGAGGGAAAAGGAATTTGACTTGAGTCAAATCCCCTTATTTGTAAATAATAAATAAATAAATGATTTATTTATCATTTTAAGGATGTGATTAAGTAATAATAAATAAATAAATGATTTATTTATCATTTTAAGGACATGGTTGAGTAATAATCAAATAAATAATTATTTATTTAATTATTTAAGGGTGAAGTAGTCATATTTAACAAAGAATATTATTTAAATAAGATTTAAACAATTATTCTTAGAAAATAATAAGATAAATAATGATTTATCTAATTAATTTCCTTATTTTGGGTTAAATATAACCAGAAATATTAATTAAACTATTGTTTAATT
This sequence comes from Pinus albicaulis, assembly GCA_034641835.2. Taxonomy (NCBI): domain Eukaryota; kingdom Viridiplantae; phylum Streptophyta; class Pinopsida; order Pinales; family Pinaceae; genus Pinus; species Pinus albicaulis. Next base: position 29,702,937 of record CM076577.1, read on the forward strand.
AATTATTTCTTGAGGAAAATCCAACAAATGTATATTTATTTAATATTTCCTTATGGGGTTTCTTGTTTAGACCATAAAAAACTTAATAAAGGTGATCTACTAAGTTATTTTCATAGTGAAAGCAATTTTAATTGGAGTAAAATTGGTCTTACATGATGTACTTGGGTCCATCTAATGATAATAGGTTAGATGACCAAAAAATGGTGTAACAGATTGCCCCCCAGCGTGCAAGCATTAGGAGCTAATCGTATGACCAAAGTACGTTGTAAGAACTCAATCACTAGACATCGAAGGGGAAGTCAAAGAGAGAGAAGTATAAGGTAAACCAAAGTGTTGAAAGACCTAGACCCTGAGGAGGTGACTTGCAAGTGCGACAAGTCTATTTGAAGAGTAAGTACCTGCTATAGGTAGCGGGGGAGGCATACCTATGCCCACCGAGGCAATAGTACAAACAATAAGGTGTCCAGAAAACCACGAGCATAAACACGAGCCAGATAAATAACATGATAATGAATCCCACATACATATTGTGCCTGGGATAACAGCTAGGGCTTGTACAATAATATATGAGTACATGAGATATAAATACAACCCAGATGCCCTTGAACACAGGAAAGGGCTCTGAAAATCTTACTGATACATGCAACCAAAAAGGCGCTGCAAGCGGCTGACGCCGACATCATCAAATGTATGGAGCTGCACCGAAGGCTGTGATGAAGAGGTCATCCGAGTGTGTGGGGGACTACCTGTAGGGCCACCCTCTCATGAGGGTTGAGACATCTCACACACACTCGAGAATCACCGATGTCAGTTTCTGCATCACTGAACCATCGAGAATACAGATCTTGATCATGCTGAAGGGGCTGGAGCTGAGAAACAATCAAGTCAAAGGGAAATGATTCCCTTTGCCCGATCCGAGGCGCCGAACAAGAGTGGAAGCTGGAACCAAGGTACCCCGCCCTCTAGACCTATCTTCTGGAATGAATGAGCTGATGTTGACAGAAGGAGGTCTGCCATAGGTGAGGAAATAAGGGATCCTCAACTAGGGCACGAGAGAAAATAGTAGAGTGACTGACAGACTGACACCAATGATGATGATGAAATGGGGGGAAATGAGTAGTGACCTTGTTAGAGCATAAAGGGCATAAATGACCTAGCAGCGACTGACACAACATCATGAGGGATAGGGGACAGTGGGACTGAAGGCCATAATGTGCGACATGAGAGAGGGACCAATAAATGAATGATGGAGGACTATAGCGGGATGCAACGGGACTCGGAATAGACTCCATGAATGCAATGATGACTCAACTTAGATGCTTTAAACAAGGGTGACTCTATGGTGCTGCCACATATGTAAAGGGTCTAATGGGGACGATAAAAGCATGAGTACAAGATGGTAACTCATGAAAAAAGTCATCACGAGCATGGAAAAGTAAGGAGACAACATGGTGCCCCCGGTATGAGTGTTGCAAGTGAAGAAATTCGATTTTGAGGAAGGGTGAAGTGACGCTTCTTGGGAAAATGTGTCCCGATGAAGTATCAAATCACTAAAAACTAATAGATACCCATTTTAGGGCTCAGTGAGAGCTTTCCAATGGTGTGGACGGTTTCGTAAACGGGGCTACGATTGGATCGCAGTGAGCAAAAGAAGAAACAAGGGTTTCTCTTTTAATAAGGCATTTTCCCTCCAAATTCATTCATTTGGATGTGGATCTGTGGTGAATGTGAACAGGAGAGAAGGCCCTAAATCTTGCGGTGATCGTAGCGGACAAACCGACCGTTGGAATCGAGATCTGTCAGTTGCAGGTAAGAGGCCTAACCCTACTCTTTCGTTTCAGTGGATTAAAAGTTCAGATTAGGTCCCTAAGCCTCAAGAACAGCCCCCTACTCCTCCTCATGGCCGAGTCTCACTTTTTGGGGAAAAAAGTGTGACCTGGGTAGCATGTTTTGGCCAGAAAAGTGTGACTTATCCCAGGTTTGGGCCCTAAAAGTGCAACCTATCTGGGAGGGGTGTTTCTGTGTTGTTTTTTTACCGAGCACTAAAGTTTGTTGATGAGAAATAGTCTTTCCTATCTGTATAATGATAAATATGATGTTTTGTGCAGGTATGCAGAGTTACGAATCAACTAGAGAGAGAGAGAGACTTGGGCGCATTACGTCCAGAGATCCAAGAGGATCAGGGTGTCCACAGTGCTTTGGCCAATTTTGGGGTTCTGAAGTTTGTGGAGAACCCTTTGATGAGAGATGGGGAGCCCTTATTGGCCCGGATTGTCAGCTATTGGGATCCGGACCATGACGTATTTATAGTGCAGGGGCACCAGATCGAGTTGATGGTCTAGGATATATAGTTCCTGACTGGTCTCTCACCACTTGGGATGGTAGGGAATACTCAGCCAGTATTACCGCATGGGCGGAATATCATAGAGTTTGTAGAGTGCCATTGTCGGTCAGGTCTCCAAGTAAAGGGGACTCGGATACCCATCGGGGATTTAGAGAGGTTAGAGACCCATGCTGTGGCCGCAATGGTGCTGCAGATCCTGGGCAGCCAGGCACTCCATCACATCATGGGGGGGCAAATGAAGCTGGTGGAGAGTGTTTTGAGTGGGACTTACTATGGGTGGGCCCAGATGATGTTGTCATCGTTGAAACGACAGTTGTCGCTATGTAAGCAGAAAGTGAACCATGACTATGCATATGGTACAGTTTTGTGCTCTTTCTTCTTTGAGAAGATCCTGACACTTCAACCTCGCATACAGCTCCCAGATGGGGGCCCGAGAGAGCCTAGGATGCGTCAGTGGAGGCGACTACTGTGCAAAGGAGGAGGTGGAGTAGTTGGACGGGTGTTCTGTCCCAATTTCTTTGTTCATTGGGATCAAATGCCACTCTATATAGACAACTATCCCTATAGTGGGATGAGTTATTGTGGGGACCTGGATCTTCCACTTCCACCCGGTCATATATGGGGACCCGATGGTAAGTGCCAAATTGCTAATCTTTTACATGCACGTAAATTTTTTAGAATATTGTATGTAGTACTAATTATTTTACTTTTGGTATGCAGATACAGCACCGGTAAAACCAGCCAGGTACATGGGGCGACCTGCAGTAACAAGGGCCGCAAGATCTAGTGGATCGAGGGTGTTACATAGTAATTTGTTACCGTCCCTGCAATCCTCATCTCACACATTGGAGGGCCTGTTTTGTGACCTGTGAGTAGTGACATGACCTGAAACCACTTTCATGGCATCCCCCTTGACAAGGAAAATCATTCCCCTGAAGACAATTTCCTGTGAAAAGCCATAAAATAAACCTTTTGGCCTTGGCACGACTAGTCAGTTCATCCCTCGCACCAATGGGGAAAATCCACCAAAGAGTGCGCGCCAACTGGCGCTCTGTCCCAGTGTATCACTCGCGCCAGGCTTAATAAGGATTTTTTTTTTTAAATAAATGGCAGAAGTTTGATTCCAACCAACTCCTGAACGAGTCTCTAAAATGAGTTGGGAGGTTTGGCTCCGAATCTCCATGTAGGGGAAGTGGTTTTCCACCTATCATGGAAGCTTCCTTGACGATAGGGCCAATCCCACCATTGTAGGGATCCCAACTCCCCTTCCACCATCTATATAATCTTGTCATTTTCCCTTTGCAAGCTAGCTTGAATAGAGCTGAATCAATAGTAAGGAGATTATCATCAGATAGCCGAAGAGAGAGAGACTTGTCCCATTCCCGACGAGCTTTATCGAGACGTACTCCGTTGTCGACCTGCCGAAGGAAGATCCCGCGTCAGAGCTTAGGTTGTATCTTTCTTTGTTCTGATTAATAATAAATGACTTCAATTATGGTCCCACTCAGATGTTCATGTTTTATGTTATGAGTTGTATCTTCTCTAACTAATACATAGTTGCATGTATTAGGTTTTACGCTTGTGTGTTTGTTGTTTCTTCGTGTACGTGCAGGTGTTCGAGCGTGCTAGGCGGGAGAATTGTGATCTACCATAACGAAGGATGGAAGCGCCATCTTCTTTGCAAGCAACAGCAGTGTGGGACTTAAGGTAGGCCTCTTATCGCATCCTGGTATTTTGCAATTAGGAACTTGTGTCTTAGCGTGACTCGTTTGTTGCTAGACCTGATCTGGGCTAGTAGGGATCGCCTCTGTCCACAAAGGGGATTTACCTCTCCAACAAACTGGCGACTCCGTTGGGGAGACATTGATTGGAGTTTGTCTTGTCTTTTTGGTTGATTTTGGTCTTTGCCTGCTTGATCAGCTCTTTTGGTTCGCTCTTTTCTAGTGTTAAACCTTTGTTTAGCCTCACCAGCCCTGATCTGCTCCTTGTTTTCTCTTTTTTATTTTTTGCATTAGTAAACTCGACTGGCGCGGTTTTTGCCCTGACAGTCACGCCGGCTGGTGCTTGTTGCCAATTTAGCCCCCGCGCCAATCCTGTTCTGGCACTAGTTGCAGCCTGACAGTCACACCAATCCTGTGTGGTGCTAGGGTTTGCTCCGTTCTGAGCTTTATGAGCCTGATTTGTGGTTTTGGTGTCATTTCTTCGACTTCCTGAGTGTTCTGGAGCCTTGTTTGACTGAGTGTGACCTTCATCCTCCATTTTTTTGCCCTCTACTATCAGTTTTACATTCTAGCCCTAGGGCATCTAGGTATTATAGTGTGTCAAGCCTCCCGTGGGAGTTTTTGGTCCTCGTTTGATCAGTCAATTTCATTAATGCTTCTTTGCATTTGTTTGGTGGTTTTCCATTGTTTTTTTGCGTTATTTGGGTGATTGGCTTATTCCTCATTTGAATTCCGCTTTGTCTTGTTTTGGGCCTAGATTACATGGTTCATTTGAGTCTTTGGGATTCCTCTTTGATTTGAGGGACTTCTTTGTCAACTTGAGGTTTGATTGTGTGTTTGGCATTGAGTGAGCTTGCTTGTCTTTGCTCTTTTTCTATCACTTCTCAAATTTCTCTTTTCATTGGTTTTCATCTTGTTTAGTGCATTTTTCTCTTAAACATTGAAAATATAAAAAAAATTCAAATCTCTTTTGCTTTTGATTAGTTAATGTAAATTGAGAACTTTTCTGTGTTATTAGTGATTTATTACTTTGAAAGAAAAGCTTTTAGTTTCGTTAGCATGCATTAGAGACACTAGTGGTTGTTTTGTGATCATTTTGTTATTGTGTGAAAGCTCTCAACCTTCTCGTAGTTAGCTATTCATCAAACGAAATGATACATTGTGGCATCTAGTGTGCATTTAGAGGATTTTGAGACATAACATTCGGTAGGGCCTGGAAATTGAAACATAATTGAAGATAAACACTAAAATTTATTCAATTTACCTTAAGGCAGCATTGAAACATTAACGAAATATTTAGAGGTCTAGGTTAGTGACGTGTTCCGGTGTCGTTAAACCTAGTAGTTGTCGTTCGCCTCTTGGCTTTAGACAGCGCTAGTACGAACTTGTGCTCCCTGTACCATCGCGTATATAAAGGGAGACCCCACTAGGTTTCTATCCTTTATCCGTAGGTAGATGAGTCTGTCGTCTTATACCCGTGATACACCAGACACAGCATTCGGGGAGATTACATGCACGTATGTCAAGTCCTTGGTCATTTCTTTTTCATTTGATCACCAAGGTGTATATTGCAGTTCACGGATTTCTAGTACACCCTTTTGCCTATATTATCAGAGTAGTCATTTTGATATTTTCTGACTCATACATTTGAAAATATTATCAAGCGCTTGTCCTTTCATGCTTTTTTCCAATCTGAAAGCGATAGAGTCACCTTTTGCCTGTTTCTCGACTCTTAAAATATGAAACAATAGAGTCTGGTTTCAGTGTTTTAAAATTAACTGCCCACAAAATATTCCTCGTTAAAGTTAGTTTCCTTAGGGTTTTGTTTTGAGTTGTTTCCGATGGAAACTTTTCTGAAGTTCACCAACCAAGGAATCCCCTCTGAAGGGAATCCTGGTCCTTTTCCTCCTTTTGGAAATGTTGGTGCTCCTTATATGGCAACGTTATCCCTTCCTGGGTTAACTGTTGGGTTGCCTGTTTGGTTGTTTTCAACCTCTGTGGTCCTGAATGTCTCAGCGACTGTTCAATCAGTTCCTCCACATAAACAACATCATGTTGATTTCAAGGTGGACCTCTCCCCTTCTTCGCCTGTTTCTGCATCCTTCTCTTCTACTTCACCTGGTGAAAGTCTGGATTCAAGTAACCGGGTGGATAAGAAGAAGAAGAAGAAGACAAATAAGGAGAATTCTGATAAGAGAGAGGCTAAGGCTGCAGCTACTGCTTTCGAAACATCTCCTCTTGATAAACCTTCCAAACCTCCGCGGAAATTCAAGTTCCCTTGCATGTTGTGCACGGGAGACCATATTCTTCGAGACTGCCCTGGCATTCCCAAGGTGCTCGAAGTATGGTCCAACGATCATCCGCCTTTGCCTTTGGCTTCCGGGAGTCAGGTTGGGGGCACATCTTCAACTAGTGCTAGTAAAACTCTTAAGAAGCAGGGCAAGCTTGCCAATCCCTGTAAGTTGTGTGGGGGGAACCATGCCATTCACCTTTATCCGTATATGGATGAAGCCAAGCGAGTTTTTGATAACTCGGTTGTTTCTGCGCCGTGCCTTCTGGCTGGTTACAAACAGTTTTATTTGATTCCTCCACCAGTTGATCCTACGATTGGTCAAGAGTCATCCTTGGTCGATCCCGCTCCCTCGGAAATTCAAATTTAGAAATCCATCCCCGACCAACCATTGGTCGTGGGATCAGTTGAACTGGCCCCGTCTGTGGTGCACCAGGTCTTTTCCGTTGAGAGTGGACCTCAAATCCCTCAGGTTCTTCTTGTTTCTTTAGATTCCTCGAACTTGGAGAAAGATTCTTTTGTACCTATATCTCAAGAAGCTACTCCTCCGCCTCTCATGATGGAGGTCCCAGAGGATACTCCTCCCACCTTCGAGATGGAGGTCATGGAGGATGCTCCTTCTTCTTCTGTAACACCAAGGGAAGACCATCTCAGTTCGATGGTAGCCCCTCCAAGTAGTTTGGTCACTTCCTTTGATTGGAATCGATTTGCGGGATACCGCCTTCCGTCTTATGTGCCTTTCGAGATAACAGTACAGGCCTTTGGTTTGGTCGTACCCAGCACGATTATATATGAAGGCACGTCTGTTAGTATCTTATCCTCAACTACTTGGAAAGATTTCGGTTCGCCGCCACTTGCGCCTGTTAAGCAGAATTTGTTGGAATTCAACAAAAGAACTAGTCAACCGTTAGGGATCCTTCCAAGGTTACATGTTACATTGGGAGGTAAAACCATCCATATGGATGTGATGGTTGTTCCAGGCCCCTTGGATTTCAATCCGCTCTTGGGGCGTGATTACACCTATGCCATGGGAGCGATTGTCTCCTCCCTTTTTCGTGTGGTCTGTTTTCTGCATGAAGGATGGATCGTGACCATTGATCAACTTTCGTTCTTTGGTCCTGATGTGGCAGCTGGCCATCGCTTCCCAGTTTTTATACACCCATTGTATCTGCCCCATCGCAGGTCAACTATGTGGCTACCTACCATGTGCCTGTACTCAACTATAGTGCCGTTGTGCATCAGGTGCTGGGGGCATTAGGTCCTGACTTCTAGGATGTTTTCCTTCCATCGTGAGTGGAACTCTTGGAAGCAATGACTTTTTGTTCATTATGATGAGTTCATCGAAGCAAAGTTCTCTTTCTTGTGTCAAGCTCGTTAAAAAATGAAACAAGTTGGTCGGAGCAGGGTTCTTTTCCTTCTGTCAAGCTCCTTAAAAAATGAAACAATCTGGTCGGAGCAAAGTTATTTTTCTTGTGTCAAGCTCCTTAAAAAATGAAACAAGGTCATCTGAGGATAGTTCTTTTAATGTGTCAACCTCGTTAAAATAATGAAACACTTTCCTGTTCAATTCGAGTCTTTGATAAGATCTCGTAAAATCCTAGTCGAGTCTTTCTCTTGATCTTGTAACTTGAACCTTTGATCCATCTACCTTGCATATGGATTGAAGCTTGGGGAAGTTTGTTTCCATTTCAAGATTGTGTAAAAATGAAACCAGTTTCAAGCATAGTTTATCTTTGTTTCAAGCTTGTGTAAAAATGAAACCAATTTCAAGCAGAGTTTTCTGATTTCAAGCTTGTGTAAAAATGAAACCATTCCCATTTTACCTCTTGCGATTTCCATTTTATCAGCATGTTTTTTCCAAATGAGCCTTGGTTTTCTCACTCCATCGTCACTATCTGCTTGGCCGATCATATGCCTTCACTTGCTTGTGCTACCCGTTCCTGAGGAACCGCTTTGATGAGTGGTCTTATTCTGAGCAGTTCCACCATCACCGGAACCAGTTGCTACCCTTTATACCACTCGTTCCTCCAGGTGGAGTCATCTTTCAGCTCTTTTCTGACTCTCTAAAAATGAAAAGATTGTTGAGTCGCTTGTTTTTTTGATCTCGTTAAATTGTTTGTGAAACAACATCTACCCGGTATACGTTTACCCCTTTTTCGGGTTGAGATAGATTATTTACGAAAAAGGAATACCCTAGCCTATCGCGACTAGGAGGCTTTCTCAAGCATAGTTTTCTACCTTTTCGGATCTGAGGAACTATTTACGAAAAGGGGTTGTTGGAGTTTACTTTTCCGCTGTCTTTTCAAACTCTCTAAACATGAAAAGACACCTAGTTCTTCCTTTGTCAGACTCGTTAAACCCTGATGACATCGGATTCAATCGTAATGATGATATTCGAGTTTCTCCTTCTTAGGGCTCGTTAAATGTACTAGGATGGATTCGTCCGAAGGACAAACTTATATTACAAGCATATGCTATCCCCTTCAAGCTTGTTTTCAAAAATAATTGGGGTACTCGCCAGAAATGGTGGGGAAAAATGGAACCAATATCGTCATCGTGTCGGCAGTATGTCACTCTTGAACATGGCACTTGTCTGCATTTGTGTAGGGTTGGGGAAATCTCATCTCATTTTCTGCTTACCTCCGTGGGTTTGGGTAATCCCTTTTGACCTCTCATCTGCTCTTCGCCTCGTCATCATGATCTTTGATCTTTTGATGTCAAATACTGCCAAATCCACTGTCGTGTCGCCGATATGTTCAAGAGAAGTTGACCTCTGCAAGTTTCAACCTTCCTTGGATTCTCATCTGATCCTGATTCACAAACATTATATTCCTCTGTCTCGCATCGATGATGTGGGAAACACTATGGCCCACCTTCGATCAGGGTCACTTCCTGTTGACTTCAGCTCATTATCCAGGAAGCTGATCTAGAGACTCCCTTCTGGTACCTTGGAGCCTGCATGCCTCAATGGCAGGTTCTTCACATTCGACGCAAGGTTTTCATCATTAACCTTTGATCGAATGATTCTGTGGGTGTTTGACGCCAGCTAACTGTTCACATTCCGTGGATTGTACCTATAGTACCTTGAGGGCCATTGTCATTATTGGTGGTTCCTCTCACGTCTATTAACAGCTTTCATCATTGGCTGGTAATCAGACGATGTTCTTGCATGTTCGACTTCAGCTCACTTATTCACATGCTAGAATTTGTACTCTGTTCAGGTCGAGATGGAGCACAAGACCCTGGATTTTGTCTATTAGAATTCGGGCTACGATTTTGTCAATTATTATGATTGGTTACATGACTCATTGATTGGAATGGTTGCGACCATATGTATCGATCCTTACTGGATGGCTGCATCCATGCCTTGGATCTTGATTATTGTATACTCTGTTATGGATGGCTATGCCCATACCACATATATCATGTATTTGAGATATCAGTTGTACTTGTCTACGCAGGTTTTCCAACGGCAGTGTTTTCAGTTGGACACGTTCTCATAAAGCATTTCACCCCTCTCTCTCTCTCTTGGGCCTCATGCTTTAGGGGGCATCTGTTACACAGTAATTTTTCACCATCCCTACAATCCCCATCTCGCACATTGGAGGGCCTATTTCGTGACCTATGAGCAGTGACATGACCTGAAACCACTTTCATGGCATCCCCCTTGACAAGGACAATCATTCCCCTTAAGACAATTTCCTGTGAAAAGCCCTAAAAATAGACCTTTTGGCCTTGGCGCGACTAGCCAGTTCAGCCCTCGCGCCAATGGGGGAAATCCACCAAAGAGGGCGCGCCAACTGGCACTCTGTCCCAGTATATCACTCGTGCCAGGCTTAATAAGGATTGTTTTTTAAAAATAAATGGCGGAAGTTTGATTCCAATCAACTCCTGAACGAGTCTCTAAAATGAGTTCGGAGGTTTGGCTCCGTATCTCCATGTAGGGGAAGTGGTTTTCCACCTATCATGGAAGCTTCCTTGAGGATAGGGCCAATCCCACCATTGTAGGGATCCCAAATCCCCTTCCACCATCTATATAAGCTTGTCATTTTCCCTTTGCAAGCTAGCCTGAATATAGCTGAATCAATAGTAAGGAGATTATCGTCAGACAGCCGAAGAGAGAGAGACTTGTCCCATTCCCGACGAGCTTTACCAAGACATACTCTGCTGTCGACCCGCCAAAGGAATATCCAGCGTCAGAGCTCAGGTTGTATCTTTCTTTGTTCTAATTAATAATAAACGACTTCGATTATGGTTCCACTCAGATGTTCATGTTTTATGTTATGAGTTGTATCTTCTCTGACTGATACATAATTTCATGTATTAGGTTTTACGCTTGTGTGTTTGTTGTTTCTTTGTGTACATGCAGGTGTTCGAGCGTGCTAGGCGGGAAAATTGTGATCTGCCATAACGAAGGAGGGAAGCGCCATCTTCTCGCAAGCAACAGAAGCGTAGGACTTAAGGTAGGCCCCTTGTCGCATCTTGGTCTTTTGCAATTAGGAACTTGGTCTTAGCGTGACTCGGTTGTTACTAGACCCGATCTGGACTAGTAGGGATCACCTCTCTCCACAGAGGGGATTTACCTCTCCAACAGAGGGCGCAGCAAAATGAGGACGCAGCAGCCGTTTTGGAGGACATCTGTCATAGATGTGAGAGGCTTCTGACCAGTATTTTGGAGCGTGGATGGAAAGACTTAGATGACCAGTACATAGAGCCATGTATTGGTTTACCCTTGGAATGGTGAGGGGTCATGCGACGCATGGCGATGGCCTGACAGAGTGTGCATGATCTACGAGCTGTGGGGGCAGAGCCACTAGCTCAGGATCCTCTAGATAGTGATTACTATGTAGGGGAATGTGGTGCCCCCATTTTTGAGTTTTTTGTAACATGCTATGGGCATGTCATATGTATTAGAGTTAATGAACTCTAAAACATTTTATACGACACATACTATGGATATGCATCGTTTTGATATTTTTATGTTATTGTCTTGTGTTAAATGTGTGTGTTAAATGCCAATCCAGAATATGGTTTGCAATGCGATCTACATAGTGATTTTGTGCTCTAGGTACATGACTGAAAGTAATGATTTCAAATTCACACATCAAAAGCTTTACTTGTAAATATCTTCTGAAAAGGATAAGATTTTGCACACGATAGACACCATTCAATTTCATGACAAGAAGCAGGGAATCTAAATGAACATGAAGGTGAAGGATGCGATGTGAAAGGAAATCGGCTAATAAACCTTGTACAGCATCATATTTGGCCTGATTATTGCTAGTAGTACCAATGCATACACCGTTCAAAAATAACAAGCGTATGTAAAGGGGTAAAGATGGCCCAACCTGCCGAGACTAAATTCCGAGAGTAGCGACTTGCACCATCAACAAAACTTATATAAGGTGTTGATGGGGGGTCCATCTGAAAGGTGCCACAAGAAAATAAATGAGAGGAGGAAGAACAATGCTGGCAACCTGAGCGCACAGTAGAAATCGAATGCACTCTACGAAAGGGAGTGATCTGGGTAGGATGTCTACTTCCCGCATGCCACCGGTGAGGGGGAGTGTGGGAGCTACTGGAGGTGTATCTTGAGCTCAGGATGTATAAGTCACCAAGGGTATGAGTGATGGCATCCCGTTTATGGGTGGGAAAGATGAAGTTAGGGGTAGACGTGGCTTCCATGATGTCGTCATCACAACAGGAGGTGGAAGGACAGGAGGAAGGGAGACCACATGACACGGCGAGGCTACCTGAATCATCATCATGAGAGGAAAGGCTCACATGCGCATCATCATGGGGGATGACGTAAGAACAAGCAGATGAAGGATCCATTGATGTTGAGCTCGGGGTGATTTCTGAAAGGAGGTCAAACCAAAACAAGAGGAGAAGATTCAGAGGGAGCTCCTACCGAGGGTCTCAAGGATGATGAAAGGTAGAGGATAGTGGCCACATGATCCGGAATTTCGACATGAGGGGGGGGATTTCAATAGTAGCGGTTAAATCCTCAGTATGGCCTGCAGCATACTGTGCATGGGAGAAGCAAATTGGTTTTTCTCAATCTCGTACTCCTAAACTACCTCTAAAGAGGCACAGTAGTGCGTAAAGCGATAAAAATGATGAGAGTAACGGCCATGGAGACCACACAAAGCACAAGGGTGTTTGGTGTGAATATTCTTGGTGTTCTTGGTTACGTTCGACGATGAAGTAGAGGTTTCAGGGACCATAGACTCAGGTAACGCGACATTAACCATGGGCTTGATGCGGGGAAACTCGAGACAAGTATGCGTGGCGTGACCAACGACATCACACAAAGTGCAGGGCTTTGGAGGTGGAGGAGGTGCAGGGTCAGTCGCGACATCTTTTTCCTTTGAGTCCCTTTTGCGAGCTTTGCCCTTCTTCCCTGAAGTGGTCGCAACAGGAGGCGAATCCTGTTGAGGTGGCTGAGGCACTATGACGAAGAGAGAAGTCAGGGGGATTGGTTGAACCAGGGTCAAAGCAAGAAAAATTTTAGGTTGACCTGGTGGGGTGGCAGTTGGGGGATCAAGGTACCAAACCGAAAGCCCAATGGTCAAGTTAGGGAGAGAGAGGGTGGCCATGACAGGTGCCGTATAGATGCCTGGTGGAGGGACTAGGAACGGTATCTAACCAGAGGGGTAATGGCCAGGTGGGACGGTTCCTAAATGGTTAAGGCATGGAGGAACTGACCCAGGAGGGTAAAGAGGCTCATGAGTACCAGCTGAAGGGCCAGGAGGAGGAGGTCCAAGAGGCTGCATCGAAGGCCTAGGAGACAGCTGCGGAGGGTGAGGGGCCTACTGACTAGCCGAGGTAGGCCTCTTGAGAGAAGCCTGAGATGATTGCAACATGCAAAAATTCGATGAGCTGGGATCAGAGATAGGAGGAGGAAGACCATGGAATGTACCAAGCAAGTAGGAGTCCTTATAGACGCTCAGTGAGAAACTGGTCAAAGGGTCGATGGTTTTCTTGTTGGCGACCGAAGAAATAGTGGACTCATTGGAGGTTTGAGACTTCGGTTTGTAATACGTCAACTGGTCAATGGTGACTATCTTTCTGTTATGGGGGAAGGACATCTTGCGGTGAACCGCGAAAGGGATAGCAAACATCACATAAGTGTAGCTATGACCCAATAGAATGTTGTAGTCTAAGGGGGTGTCTATGACTTCTACGTCAACGCAAACTTTCTTGCCCACAAGAGTGATAGGACAATTGTGGAATAAGCCAATGGGCTTGGAGGCATGAACATCCCACGCTCCAAGATTGATCGTGGAAGGGGCCAACTTAGGAGATCCGAGTTGTTTCCAAACCAAAGCAAACAACACATAGGTGGATGCCCTCTCATCAATAATGCACCGAGAAACGTTGGTGTTCCAGATCTTGACTGGGATTTGGAAAGCAACAGAAGCAGGGAGAGGAGGATGTTCTGACCGATCAACATAAAAAAAAATCAATCGATCATCAGAAGGGTCTATAGCACCCACGGTAGATAGAAGAGCTTTTCGTTGTGAAGGGCACGACTGGAGGAGTTCCAGCGTTGAAATGGAAGCAGGTGATTGTGCCAAATCATCGACTATGTTATATGAATGGGCGACTTTGCCAGAAGTAGCATTTCGGCGTAGTGGACCCTTAGGGATCCTGGTATGAACCTCCACAATAGGCTGAGGGATCTTCAAGGGGCCATTAGGTGTCGAAAGAGGCTCTATAGAGACTGAAGGAGGTGGCTCGGGGATAGACGTGGCGAGAGGCTTGTTGTACTGACGAGACTGAGTCTGAAGATTGATGTCTACGGTTGAAGGTTGATTGGATTTCATCATGAGAATCTATTCATCGGGGGTACCAGATAGAAGAGGTTGGGTAACAGTGTGGTATACAGGAGGTTGGGCAAAGAGAGGAGGCATGTTGTACCTTGAATACGTGCTACCAAGAGGGGAATATGTACAGAAGGTGTTGGCCCCCTCCTGAGGAAAATCAGAGCCCATGGGAGGTTGAGCAATGATGACACACACACGGCACCAAGGAAAAAGAGACTGACAAGGGCAGGGAGGTGCAAGATCAACTGATTACAATGTCGAAACAAGGGCAGAGAGGTGCAAGATCAATTGATTTCAATGTTTTAGAGTATTTTCTTGGCAGTGTTAACCAAGCCCTTTTTCGCTTAGCGTGTGTGTGTAAAAGTGTGTAAATTTTAATTTTTAAACCTAGACATTTGTAGAGAAAAATAAAAAGTGTTGTTGTATAGCTGTAAATAAACCTGCAAATGACAGTATATAGGCCTGCAAAACAGAAAATAAACAGCTAATAATGCAATATTCTAAACCCAAGGAGGCGGGTTTCTCAACAACTAGTCTGTAGATGAGTAAAAAACTAATCTAAACACACTAAAAAAGGCTAATAAATCTCAGGTCAAGAGGGACAGAGATCTAAAAGACAAAATTTGCTGGAAAGTGGTGCAGAAAACAACAAAAAATCAGAGGAAAATTGCTGTAAAAAAAGAGGTGGCAAAAAGCTATCTCCAAGAAGGAAGCGAAGTGCACCCTAAAGGAAAACCCAAACAAATCTAAAAGAGGAGATTTGGATGGATAACAAGAAGATCTGAAGTGGATCTAAAGATGAGGTATCAGATCTGAAAAAAATGGCTGAAGACTCTAAAATTTCAGACAACCTGCAACAGCAAACACTCTTCAACAAAAATTGGAGGGTACTGAAGCCCTAGGGGGCTAGGTTCCACTTAGTTGAGTGAAATAGGACAATTACAGGTCCAAAATGGGTGAAAATGGAGGTCAGACAACCCTGAACAGAGGCTCAGCAAAACCTAGAAAACTTTCAGAGAAATGCAGAAAGTCTAGGTCACAGTTTTTGGCATGTTTTTAGCAGAGGTCGCACTTTTTGGGATGTAAAGTGCGCCCTGGAGGTCCAGGTCACAGGTTTTGGGCAGAAAAGTGTGACCTGCACTTCCGGCACTCTCGGCAGCAGGTTTCAAAAAAATTTGTTGTCTCAGCTACGACTGATGTCTGTCACCTGCACAATGGGTCTGAAAACACGCGGAAGTTAGATTTTTTATCATTTTAGGGTTTTATGGGTTTAAAACAACATCAATAATGAGCCAAAACAAGGGGCTGAAGAGAAATCCTAGGGTTTGAAGTAGCTGGATATGCAAGGATCAGAAAAATGACAACGGTCGTAATGTTAAACCCCAGTGGAGTCGCCAGTTGTTAGTATGAATCTTGATTCGAAGTGTACAAAAAAATACCACTTTAGCTGCGCATAACTTACAGCCCTAACAACAGAAATGACTGCTAATATCTTCAGATTTGCAATTAGATGATCAACAAAAATGCTGCAAAAATCTAGATCTATGCATTAGAAGACATTAAACAGTAGAAAAATAAGATTTACTCCATAGATCCAATAGACAAGACAAGAATATATCCAATGAATATTTTTATTAATGGCACCTGGGAGGAAAACACAAGAGGGTGTTCCCTGTTCTCCTCAATGGGATGGGTTCTTGTAAGTCCTCAGCACTTCAGATTTAGAACTCCTCTCTCTTGATGGTGTAGAAAACCCAAACAAAAATGGAAAAGTATGGCTATGATTGTGGATCAATAGCCATACCAAGTGTTGAGATCCAAAGTGATCTTTAGGCAACAAAGGGTGACAAATGAATGGGAAAACCCTTCTATTTATAACAAAATATTGAGTTAGTCTAGAGATTGGTGCATAATTAAAATATTATTACCCAAATCTAGATCCAAATTTTATGGAATATTTTATTATATTTGTTGGAGGGAAAAGGAATTTGACTTGAGTCAAATCCCCTTATTTGTAAATAATAAATAAATAAATGATTTATTTATCATTTTAAGGATGTGATTAAGTAATAATAAATAAATAAATTATTTATTTATCATTTTAAGGACATGGTTGAGTAATAATCAAATAAATAATTATTTATTTATTTATTTAAGGGTGAATTAGTCATATTTAACAAATAATATTATTTAAATAAGATTTAAACAATTATTATTAGAAAATAATAAGATAAATAATGATTTATCTAATTAATTTCCTTGTTTTGGTTTAAATATAACCATAAATATTAATTAAACCACTGTTTAATTAATTATTTCTTGAAGAAAATCAAACAAATGTACATTTATTTAATATTTCCTTATGGGGTTTCCTGTTTAGACCATAAACAACTTAATAAAGGTGATTTACTAAGCTATTTTCATAGTGAAAGCAATTTTACTTGGAGTAAAATTGGTCTTACATGATGTACTTGGATCCATCTAATGATAATAGGTTAGATGACCAAAAAATGGTGTAACAACCTCCATCTCTAAAACTCAGTTCAGCTGAAAATAAGTATCCAAATTATCTACCCAAGCCTTGGTTGTGCACTTGGGTGACCCATCAAAAGAGGGCAGAAAGAATCGCAGATCATTGTTCTGCATGTATCCACCTATCTTGTGATTATTGGGTCTTCTATTATCCTTGATCCGACATAAATTTTGGAAATTCAAGTGCTCCTTGAACCTCGAAGATTGAGATTCATACTCTAAGAAATAATCACCAAGATTTTCCTCCTTTTGTGGCCCTCCCACCTCATTTCCTATTGCTAGGAATGTGGGCATGGTGGAGCATTGTGAAGAAGGTTGTAGTGTTGGTGGGTCACACCAAGCAAGTGAGGTGCCAAAACTCTCTCTATGTTGAAACCCTCTAAGGGATTCCTTCTGTCTTTATAACCTCATCTCCTTGATTTCTTTGGAAATATTCTGCATGGTCTGGAGAAGAAGTTTTGGAATTTCTCTTTCCTCCATTTCTATAGATGTTATAGATGCACTGCCCCACAGGCTGAGCCAATATTATGCTCTAATTCCACTGTAATATTTGAAAACAGGAAAAGCAACAATATTGAACATAAAACTGGAAATTGCAGTGAGTATCAATACATCAAAACATGAGACAATCATAGAGCCATTCCATTATGTTTAATAGCATAAAATAAGTACAATGTCTTGAGGAAAAGGTCACTCAAGCAAGGAAAACAAGCCTCCCATGATCCAATACATCAAAATATGAAATGTTGTTAATACAGAAAATGTCAGAATTCTATGACTGCGTAGTATATGAGGGAATAACTGAAAATGGAAAATATAATATATATATCTACTGATATAAAGCTCAAAGAGTGCCAGGAATAGAGATCTAAGCTCCCAAGTATAATTCCAAGACAACCCAGAAAGGGTTTCGGGAAATACACACTGTGAAAAATGCAGCCCTAGGGTTGAATAACGCTCTACAACTCCATGACTATAGGGAGGTGGCTAATATAACAAGAAAAAATCTTAAACTCCTCCCAATAGATCCTCCTAATGAAAGGTTTCTCCCTCCACTAGGAAACTAGCTCACAAAATAGGTCTCTCAACCCTCCACTACAATTGCCCTGCAAAATAACACAATTTCTGAAGGAGACTATGCTATGGTAGATGGCTGAAGCTTGGCCTGATGTGGGATGGTGGAATGAAGCTCAATGTATCTCTCCTAAGTGGGCACTCAAAGTCCCCCGAGGATGAGGGTGGGATTTCTGCCCGGAAACACCCTAGTGCTAAACATCACAGCAGACTCCGCTAAACAGCCTTAGTGTGTAGAAAGTCATAAAATACCAAGACATAAACAATGTTCAAAATGCCTTTTATGGCTGTCATTTCCTTCCTTATATGCTTGGTGAGATTCCTCACCCTTGGTCCCACTCATTAAAGATGATACTCCCATGCAAACACTCCTCCACCATAACTGCGTTGTCCTCCACTATCTCCACTCTCTCCATGGCAACGCTATTGATTTGGTCAAACTTGACCCCATCCACATGCATTGACCCCATTCACACTAAGGGTTTCTTTATTTCAGCTAGCTACATTGATCCACCTTCACACTAGAAGTGGTTTTATTCCTACTAAAGAGATTTAAGGGTCTCTCTACCCACTTATTCATCTAACTTATGAATGAAAGAAAATTTTAATATTCCAACTAGCTAAAAGCTAATTAGGAATATTACACATGGATAGATTCTGGTTTGTTGCAAATGCAATATGGACTACGCAAAATGTCAATACTGATGTTCTCAAAAGGGTGTAGTTAGCTATGGCGTTTGAAGGTCGTGTGCTGGACTGGTTTATGGGGTATCTGGCTCAGAACGTTGATCCCACAGTCAATGAGATCAAGAAATCTTTGAAGCAGATGTTCAGAAAACCAAAGTCCTACTCACAATGTGTAACAAAGTTGAAAGAAATCCGACAAGAACCAGACAAATCTATCTAGGAAGCAGATCAACGATTGAAGTGCACCATCAGTGATGGAGGATTTATCTATGATGATAAGCAGCATAAAGAATGGTTTATTTCCATGCTCCTTTCACACTTGTGTGGCCCTATGAATCAGCAGAAAATTGATTCTGAAGCGGAGGCTCTTGAAGTTGCTATGAAACTGGAAGCCACGCCCAGAACTTATGACCAATTTGGAACTCTACAAATCCAAAATTAGTTAAAAGCGATGCACTTGGAGATTCAGAACCTGTGTAGAGATAGAGGGAAAGAATTCGGCGCAGTTGTATGGTGTATACGTTGTAAGGGTTCTGGTCACACAAAATATCAGTGTACCTTGCTTCAATATTACATGCAAGCGGGAGGACCAAATCTGTTGTGACTCAGGATTGCTACAGGACCAATTGGTACTCCCATGTTGTGGTGTGCTGACTGTCAAGTGGCTGGATAGAATGACACAAACCATTGTCCTCGATTAGGAAGTTATGTACAATAACTGAAGTAGCAATGGTGTAGGTTTTTCTCTTCAATTGGCCATGATGAGCATCACTGCCGCACCTTTGATCTGATGATAGATAATGCCAACCTCTATAGAGTGCAGGCCAACCCATCTTCACCATCATACCCCTTTAGGTGTGGTGGATCTCCATCTAGAGGAAGGGGAGGAGGGAGATGTGGAGGTGAAGGTCGTGGAAGAGGACAACTCATTTTCTTTAATTTTGGAGATGCTAGACACTATGCACGTAACTTTTCGAACCCTGCGTGACAGTCTTGCAGTTATTGTAGACAGTTTGATCATGTTATTGAATATTGTCCTGTTTTGATTACTAGAATGCATGAGAAGCAACAACAGACACCTACGCATATACAAATGTTTTGAGCTCATATGTGAGATGATGATCTGAGTGTAAACATAATGACATGCAATGGTGCTACCACTGGAGAAGACGAGGGAATGAAGGCTGATGCAGAGCCATGGATCAGGAAGGCTTCTGAAAAGAAGGAAGGACTCAACCTGCAAAAGGAGAAGAAGACTTTTGTAGAACCTAGAAAGCATTTTGTTGTTGCAGGTGCGTCCACATCCAATTCAATCATAGAAGCAAAGATTGATGATGAAGTCAAACCTTTCCTGCAAGCTTGCATCAAGCTATTGCGTAACCAGGAAGCAATAGAAAACCTTCAGGCTCTGATATATAGCTGCGTGGATAAGAAGTTGCCTCGAACTGAGAGAAAGGTTGTAAACAAGATCTACAAGAATAAGAAGAGAATTGGTCGGGAGATGCGCATGACCATGCAAATTGGGGAATATGAGATGGATCAAGTCATTTTAGCCTTGGGGTCTGATGAAAATGTTCTATCTAAGCAGACCTGGAAAAATATGGGCGAACCAAAGTTGGAATGGTCCACCATTCAGCTGCGCATGGCTAATCAGCAGAAAATCATTCCACTAGGGAGACTCCCACGGGTTATGGTAGACATTGCTGAAGTAAAGGTACACGCAAAATTTAAAGTAATACAAATTTTGGATGATGTAGACCCCTACCATGCGCTGCTAGGGCTGGATTGGGACATCGACATGAGGGGCATCATCAACTTGAAGTGCAGGAGTATGATCTTTGAAAATAATGGTGCGCAGGTTATAGGAAATTTGGATCCTGCAGAAGGGGAGTGATATACAGAACTAGTGCACACAGGAGATGATGTCGATCATATCTACAAGTTTACTACACAAGGTGAGGATTGGATCAACCCTATTGCTGAGGGGATGCTAAATTGGGAAAAGGATAGCTCATCCTTCTCAAATTTGGATGGAGAAATGGAAAGCTGGCAGAATCGCCTGCATGATGTTTCTTCGTCGTGCTACCTTAGAGTCATTAAAATTTGCGATACATCTCCTTAGAGGTACAGTAATTACCCTATTTTTATGGTTCTAGCAATGTTGTTTTGTTTTGGGAAAAATTGGAAAAGGTTGTCTCGAAAGAGTGAAGGTTCAGGCACTTGATCTTTCCATGCGTGCAACTCCAGCACTTTGGTGGGATACGCACAAAGGGAACCATGAGGATTGGTGGCCGTGGTGATCCCACTACCCCGCCGACTGAGATTTTTGGTGGCCGAGGTGATCCGCGAAAACACCTGGCTACATGGATGGAGGTATGGGATAAGAAGCCGAGGGCTGAATGGGTTCACATGTTTGTTCATACATTGGGACCAATCCCTACTACATGGTATTTGGAGATGGATTTGTGCCAAGGGACCCTTAATTGGGTCACAATGAGTGAAATATTTATGTCAACCTTTGCCATGGTCGATAGATCATAGGGATTAGACGAAGCCCTGCAAGATATAGAAGAATATTTCTATGATGATTCCTGGCCTCAGATAGAATGTGTTGTGTCAGCATGGGAAACACAGAAGTAGGATATTGTCAACTACAAAAATATGTTAGTAGAAGATAATGAGGAAGATCCAAGAAATATCAATATTCCATAATCTGAGGGGGAGCGTGCAGTTGCAGGGCCCTTGTTAGGAATGGTGGATGTAACTAAGCCCTTAAAACTAAAGGAAGTCAACATTCGGATGGAGGAACACCCAAGTTGGCCAAAATAGGATATTATTGGGATGATGACATAGTGGGAAAGGTTGCCAAGCTATTGAAAGAGTATCGGGACCTGTTTCCCACGAATTTTTCTGAACTCAAAGGAATTGTAGGAGATTTGGGAGTTATGAAAATTACTCTGAAACCAGATGCGCCCCCTGTCAAGCAGCAACCATACCAGTTAAATCCAAAATATAAGCAGAAAGTGAAGGAAGAATTGGAGAAAATGGTTGTTGCAGGAATCATTAAGCCTATGGAGCAGTCTGATTGGGTGAGCCCAATGGTTGTTTAGGAAAAGAAGACTAAGGGAGAAATCAAGATTTGTGTGGACCTATGCAAACTAAATGATGCATGTGTACATGACCCCTTCCCTACTCCATTTTCAGATGAGATATTGGATAATGTGGGAGGAAAAGAGGCCTACTCTTTAACTGATGGATTTTTAGGGTATCATCAGATCAGGATTGCGCCAGAAGACCAAAGTAAGACCACTTTTGCAATAGAATGGGGATCTTTCCAATACACAGTCATGCCATTTGGATTGATGAATGCACCTGTTATATTCTCGTGTGTAGTAGTAGTTGTATTCAAGGATTTCATCCACAGGTTTATAAAATATTACTTTGATGATTGGACTGTGTTTGGACTAGTAAATAAGCATGTGTCCAACTTGCGCATGATGCTCAACACTTGCAGGAAGCATCAGATCTCTCTTAACTCGAAGAAGTGTATATTTTGTGTTCCTTTTGGAATATTTTTGGGGCATATTGTTTTTCAACAATGGTTGATGGTGGATCCAACAAAGATTTCAGTTATTGTCAACTTAGAGGTTCCTACCAAAGAGAAACATTTGATCTCTATTCTAGGACACATGGGATACTATCTAAAATTCATTCAAGGCTATGCTCTGATCACTGCACCCATGGAGAAATTTCTGAAGAAGGATGTGTCCTTTTTATGAGATGAGGAACGTCACAAGAGCTTTGAGATGTTGAAGGAAAAGATGGTTACTGCACCTATTTTAATATTCCTAGACTAATCCAAGGTCTTCCATGTGCATGTTGATGCATCCAACATTGCACTTGCAGTTGTCTTAGCGCAACCAAGAGAAGGAGACATTGATCACCGTGTTGCCTTTGCCAGTAGGAATCTCTCCAATGCAGAGCGCAACTACTCAACCACAGAGAGGGAAGGATTGGCTATGGTCTACGCTCTACAAAAATATACGCATTATCTAATAAGAGGGCACTTCAAGATATTCACAAACCACTCTTCTTTGAATTACCTGCTCAATAAGCCTGTGTTGGGGGGGGGAGATTTGTAGATGGTTGTTGCTATTTCAGGATTATGATTTTGAAATTATTGTTAAGCCTAGTAGATTGAATGTTGGACTGAACACATATCATGCATTGAGAGTGGGGAGGAACTGACCAGTCTAGAGGAGGGACTACCTGATGTGCACCTTTTTTCTATTAAAGAGGTTGATGAACTCTTTGCAGATATCATTCACTTTCTGACTATTGGTAGTGCACCTGCTGAATACTTGGTGCAACAAAAGAAGGAGTTGGTTTCACACGCAACTGATTTTACACTGATTGCTGGTCAATTATACAATTTGGGAGTGGATAAAGTGTTAAGAAGGTATTTTTTGGAACATGAAATACAGGGCATCTTGGTTGAAGCTCATGGAGGAGTGGCAGGATGCCACTATGCAGGGAAATCTATTGTGCAGAAGGTGTTGTGTGCTAGGTTATGGTGGCCCACACTGCACAGTGATGCACATGCATATTTTCAAGCTTATGATGCATGCTAAAGAACAGGGAAGCCATCACGTAGAGATTAAATGCCATTGCAGCCACATATGGCCCTGCAGGCTTTTTTTAAATGGGCCATAGACTTTGTTGGACCTATGAATCCACCCGGGAAGAATACTGGCGCGCGCTACATCATCACTACCACAGACTATGTCACCAAATGGGCAGAAGCTAAGGCAGTAAAATATTGTACTACAGATACAGCTACACAGTTTATTTTTGAAAATATCTTAACTAGATTTGGGTGCCCAAAGATATTGATGAGTGATAGGTGTACACACTTTGTTAATGAGACCATTGAAGCTCTGACAGAGCAATTTCATATACATCACCAGAAGAGTACTCCCTATCACCCTCAAGTAAATGGTGCAGTAGAAGCCTTCAACAAAATCTTAGAGAATGCGCTCACAAAGATCTGTAATGAAAAATGGAACAATTGGGACATGTGCATCCCTTATGTTTTATGGGCTTATAGGACCACATGCAAGAAGTTTACTGGTAAAATACCTTTCAGGATGGTTTATGGATAAGAATCAATCATGTGAATGGAATATATCGTCCCCAACCTACGCATCGTAGCATTCACTAATATTGTTGAACCAGACATCATGGAGGACCGTCTATCACAACTGGTTTCCTTAGAGGAGGATTTGTTCATTTCTTACTTTCATCAGCAAGTGTAGAAGGCACATGAAAATGCCTGGCATGATAGGCACATCTGACAGAAGGCTTCAAAGAAGAAGATTTGGTTTTGTTGTATGACAGTCAGTTTGCACGCCGGCTAGGAAAGTTTAGAAAGCATTGGTTGGGGCCTTATATTGTGAAGGAGATCACTAATGGAAGTGCGGTGCACTTGGCCACGTTGCACGGAGAGAGTCTTCCCTATGCCTACCAAATGACTATATGGCTGGAGAAACAAAATCCACTTGTCTATGCACTGCACAGAGGTCATACGCAGGCAGGTGCAACATAAGCGCAGAGGTTGTGTGCAGTGGGAAAAACTAGTCGTTGGAACAGTAAATCTGGGTGAAAAATCAATTTTACCATTGGATGGAGCGGATTTTATGCATTTAATGAGGATATATTACGGGATTTTTGACCATTTTTACAAGGATAACATGCCATTAATGATGTTCTGACCATTTTTACCATGGATCGCCTATAAAATTAAGGAAGCGAGCCGTATTATTTTCCTTTGTTGTTTGAGTGAATTGCGCCTTGTCATTATCTCTATGAACTATATGTCTGGCCATGAGACCCCCGCATCTGACGTGAGCAACCCTAAATTCATCTTTAAGCCCAGAATGATGGCCACTAACCCCGTTGTCAAGAGTGTGCAGTCTAAGGAGCACACTGTGCTGCTTAAGGCATCTATTGAATTAAGCTCAAATGATGTGCACGAAGTTGTCCCTAAAGTGCATGAATTTGTGTCCACACCTACTAAAGGAATGGGAAAGATGACCAAGGGATCGTCCTCCAAGTTGTGGGCGTCACCTAGAAAAATCACGTCCGTGTGCCAAGCATCAAAGGATAGGTCTCCTATAGGTGACCCGACAAAGAGACCCATGAGCACAACTGAGGAGGCCTCGCTCTTCATCGAGCCCATATCGTGGCTCCCGAAGTCTGTAAGACCATGCAAACCCTCTGTAAAGGCACCAAAGGATCTGGACACGGTGCATGATTACCTACAAATGCCATTAATCCCAGAGGTGGTCACATTGAAGGGGGATATGTTTGGGAAGATCCCCGCAGTAAAGTTCAACAACTACAACCTGGAAAACAAGAAGACATTCCCTGAGTTGGCACTAGAATTCTTCCTTGAGCGCATTTTGTATGCTGGAGTTGCAAAGGTAGAGCCCATGCCTTGGGTGTGCGGTTAATGTAGTGATTCTCAATATACTGAGGATTCCTCACTTTGGCCGATATCCCATCACGAACATATGTGTGCGCAAGCTGCTAGAATTGGTACATGATGGGTGCCTTTGGATCAAGATCCAAATTTCCATAGATGTCACGCTGATCCACCAGATCACCGGCCTGCCAAAGAATGGACCCAACCCCATGGCTAATTATGGAAAGAGCCAGGAGCTCAAAGTGGATGTGAAGGTCAAGAAGGACTACAAGGTGGGACGGGATACTAGGGGCTTCCTAGTGCAACAGCTTAAGGATCCAGCAGTGCGCCTTCGCACCTTAGTGTTGAGTTGTAAGATGATGCATAAGTGTAGGCCTAAGGTGGTCCCTGTGAACGTAATCACATTGGCAGGGCAGTGCAAGAAGGGCATAAGTTTCAATATGTCGCAATTCCTCTACACCGAGTTCTTGGAGAATGTGTGCAAGGTGCAGGAAGAAGGAAAGAAATGTTTCTATTCATGGCTTCTCCTGTTGATTTCTCTAGTTGCGTGGAAGACGCAGGGGAGCACAGTCCTCCGGGATATAGAACCTGGTGTGTTTGAAGGAGCACGTTGTGCTAATCTATGGGACTCCGTATACCCGAAGCGATTTATGGAGAATAAGATCTTCTAGGTCTTATTTGAGGTAGAAGTGGCCGCAAAAATCCACTCGTGCCTACAGTTGTCCCCTGTCACATATGAAAAATACAAGGCCATTGCGGACTTCAAAGTGTCAATGCACAATGTGCAGATTTGGACGTGCAAAGATCCAATATGTTATAACCTAGCTTATATGGTGACAAAAGTTGAAATCGACCAGGTCATTGCGACTTGGCCCGATGCATGGAAGACTAGGTTAGGCTCCACCCAGCTTGTCACAACCTCAACATCCAGAAAAGAGACAACAACAGTCGCCAAGGAGAAAGAAGCAGAGAAGGCCACTAAGAAGGAGAAAGAGAAAGAAGTCGAGAAAGAAGAAGAGAAGGAAGACGATTCGAAGCAGGATGTTGATCTCGATGGCACAGATGGCTAAGATGGTATCGAAGCCGAGTCCCCCAGAGGTACCAAGCGCGACGCTAAAACCCCCAAGGGCACATGCAATAATCAGAAAGGCTCGAAGATGGGAGGCACAAAGGAAGTCACCCTCCCAGAGGATGACTTGGAAAAAGTCACAGATGTGGTTGCATCTTCTTCCGAGGATTGGTGGACTGCGCTTGAGGAGAAGTATAGAGCTGCAGTGGAATCACTAAAGACCAGGTTGCAGGTCCTCCAGCTAAAAATCGACAACATTCAAGTGAGCGTGACTCAGGCAAGGTTGGATCAAGCAAACGTGAGCACTAGTTACAATGGAACAACCAACCTTGCACGCACAAGTACAAACATGTCCTGAGGTTGAAATCGACTTGTCCATGCTTCCCAACGGGAAGCTCCATGCGATACATTAAATAATCACAGATGAGTTACAGTGTTGTGAGGCACGCATGCACCAATAGCTCTTAGAGGCTGAGCAGAAAGTTTTCGCATGCACAAAAGAGTCTCTGCAGGCTCAGACGACTTAGCAAACAGCAGTGGCACAGCGTGCATAATTAGAAATCTTCATTGATCGACTTTCTGGTGACCTTCCTAAGGTTGTAATCCCTGCTTTCGTTGTGCCCCAAGCTGAGATCAAAGGATTAGTAGCAACCTTGAAGGCCTCCCTATCAGAAGTACATGCGGTTAAGGCAGATTTTGAGCAGCAGATTGTGGAGTTGTAGGCGAAGCTCCAACCAGAAACTCCACTGAAAGTGCGAGCGCGGTGCGTTGCCTTAGTTAAGGAAGCTTCAGCAAGCATTGCAACAATAGTCCCCAAGGGTACTGAACTCTTTTACACAAAAATGGGCTTGTGGACTTTGGTTCAAACCGACCCACTTGTGTAGAAAATCTCACAGGAAATGCACACCAAAGAGCAGGCATTCGATTAGCTTCAAGAGGCGTTGCCCACATTTGTGCCTGCTCAGATAATGGCATGATTGCATATGAGCTAGGTGTTGCGCAATGAGGTTGAAGACATGTGGAGGAAGAAACACATCTTGACCACCCACATGAACCTGTGGGCCGATGAAGCAATGAATCTATAACAGGACGTAGATGTTTCTGTCAACAACCTAAGCCAGACATAGCAAAGTATCAGTCTTGCATCATAGGGGCTGACCTCTCGGAAGTTGGTGGACACAGCTCATAGAGTGTTTTTTATCAGAGCGCGGGTATCCTTGCACCCTTCACCATCGCCATTGAGGAGTTGAAGACAAATATGAAGACACCAGCACCTCTGTGACTCGGGACGAGTCACAAGATTGTTTTGGGGGATTGTTGGAGAAAGGTCCCTTAGGACCGCATTTTTGGAGTAATTAATAGTATTTTTTGTAGTTTTGAGTCGTGCGTGCTATGAAATGCACAATCAAGGGGCTTTAGGGTGGGTCAAAGTCTCTTTATGATTTTTAATGGGCTAAAGGGTAAATCTAGGAGTCTCAAACCACGGTTTTCAGACCTTGGGATGAGCACAGGCTAAGGTATAAGTAGAAGTATAGATTGAGTCGGATAAGACAATTTTTGATAAGTTTTGATGTATGTTTGATGAATGATTGAGCTCTGAAGCATATCTGTGTAAGTGTATGTGTCTGAAAGGCTCCTGCTGGTTGTGTGCATGGAGACCTTAGTCTGGCTGTGTGTGGATCCCGCTGGCTCTGTGCATGGGTAGATCTGAGGATTGTAAGCCTTTTGTAAACTGTTGATGAATAAATAAATGTTTGGGTAACTCTGAGTACTAAATGCATCTGTAATATGTTTATGTGATAGTTTTCCTCTAATGATTTTTGTTCATGCTTATGAGTTATATCATTTGTGATTGGATCGATTGTGTACCTATTTTACTATTGACATGAATGTTAAGTGAATAGATATAGTAATGTAGGGGTTGAATATCGCATTGTTAGAACTATTAAAGGAATGGTGGATCTTTTGTCTGTGAGCGTGAGCAAGATTAACCTATGATAATTAACCTAGGGTTTTTTGTTAGGGTTTCTGGTGTACAAGTTAGTATGTGTATTAAAGTAGATCTAAAGGTTCCCACTTCATTTAATTCTCTCTCTGGGTGTAGAAACTTGGTTCCAACACCCCCCCATACTGCTTTGGGTGAGACTTTGGCCTGCTCAAGAAGGTCATTGCCGAAAGGGCCAGTAGTAAGAGGGTTTTTTTGGTTACGTGCTAACTCTAAACCTGTGTTAGGACCCTTCAAGCGAACACACCTACCCCCCTCCACCTTCCAACTAAGCTACCACCTAGTGTCACCAACTCACTACCAAAGTCACAAATTTATTTTTTCCCTCTTTCCATAAATAATACTTATTTTTTTCTATAGTTTTTATATGTATGAATTTAGTGTTTAGTTACTAAAATTTACTCATCATCATTGGGTATATAAAATAAGGTAAAATTGCATATCTACCCCCACATAGGTTTTCATCCCAAATTTTAGATATTTTTCCATCTCCATTCCCTGCAAATTTTATCAAGTAGTTGCCCAACAATATACATTTTTCCTCTCTAGTGAAGTTTGGCCCATATGGCATGAGCGTTTTAAACCTAGGATTTGATACGATTATGTAACTCACCCACAACCATATGTTGGGAATTTTACTACACCTATTACCCCTATAGTGATATTTTCTACAAATTTTCTTTTTATTTTATTTCTTTTTCATGTGCTATGCATAAAAAATGTGTACTACGATGCAATTTTCTCTTGCATAGATGTATAGACACATAAATATGCCATTATTTTATATGCATAGGAAATATACATAGTTAATTTTTTTATTACAACATAATTTCAATTAAACATTAAATTAACACTTATCTGCTTTATAGACACAAACAAGAATCAAACCTCATACATGCCTCCCAACCATAGATCACATTGCTCATTTTCTCTTAAAATTTGGTCACCCTCAAGCTAGGGCTTCACCTCTATGGGGAAAAAAATTTCCTAAAACTAGGACATAATCAATACTATATATAAATAGGGGAAAGGTACCAAAACTTAGAAACCTCTAACCAATAAGGTCACATCCCCCATCAACCCCACACCCAAGTAGTGCACCCCCTTCTCTTCACTTGTAGTCCCTTGGGCTATGCCACTACCTCCATGGCGTCTAAATCAGTCAGCCATGGATTCCCCATATCCCTATGGCTCTAGGAGTTCCTTCTACCCTTGGGGATTTCTAGGACCCACTAGGCCCTCACACTGGGGAACATTTCCTCCCTTATCACAGGGTCGTCCCTTGTTTTCCCATCAAGGTGTCTATTCCCTTAGTCCCTTTCACCAACGTGAGGGCCTAGAGGGTGTTAACACAGTTCTTTGCTAAGTCATGAGTCCATTCTATAGTTTTATTTTTAGGATTAAACTTCAAAAATTAAAAAAAAAAATGGGCGCTACCATAATTTCAGGAAGCACTAGTTTTTAGCCTTTCGAACAGTCTGTTATTTTCTTGTTTCTATATTTTTATTTTTATTTTCCAATGCTACAAAAATTTCTGGAAGAATACTATGTTTTTTAAAAGAAAACAAAAAAGTGCATCCACTTTAGTTATACCATGTGTCGTAGTGTTAATATGCATCAAACCTTTTTTAATATTTTTAGATCCCATGATAGGTGTCGTATTGCAGTCAGTTAGCTAAGGTCAAGTTGTTGTATACGTTGAGCCACATGTGTCATCCGCAGTTATTGACTAAACTGTTACCCGTCATGCCTATCTATGCCAATTCATCCATCGATGTATCTAGGTACGTATTTTTCTGAATCAAAGAGATCATGGTGATCACACTACACGCCATAACTGTTTGGCTGGTTGCACAGCAGTGCTACCGGAAATTCTGGAAAATCAACAACAAAGACTACAGAGGTGACTACAATTCATAAACACACTTTCCATAAGCCATCTAGAGCTCTCATATGAAAAATGCAACAAACTGAAGGTGATGATCTATTATCACATGCTTCATATCATGGTGAGGAATATTTTCAATGATGAAGGATGATTTGCATGGGGTGATTAACCAACTTTTGGTTTTAAAACCACCTAAAAATCGGGAGAAGGTCATTTGAAATTTTACTTGTTGGGATTAGAATTTGCTGAGATTCATAGTTCAAGAAGAAGTATGGATTTCATACAAGATTCCAAAGGTGAATACAGGCCACACCTGTAAGGTAAACTTCCCCTACTCTTCCACCTATCAGTTGCAGGAGACATAGGCATTTATTTTTCTGAAGATTACTAAAACAGGTGGTAAGATAAACTGAATAGAGCCACAAGGTGCAGATTTGGTTGATGCCAATCCGAGGGTAAGAATTTTTTTTATGAACTCAGGGTGGTATCCTCTTTGTACTAGGTTAGGGAGCTCTCACTCAAGATTATCCCTACAATTTTCTAACTCTTTTAATGGATAGGAGGCTACATTTTATGGCCTCACTTTGTAGGTTTCTGAAGACTCCATTGTTGAAGCCTTTAACCTTCCTCGGGAAGGAGAAAGGTGGTTCAAAGGAAAATTTACTACAGTAGGTGATCTCAATAGTTTCCTCAAATATTCTCACAGATATCTAAATTGGGAAAAAGGAATTCCAAGCAGCTACCTTACGAATTACTCGGAAGAAGCTATCAAGCTTATCAAGATATACCTCACATGTGAAAGGAGGTATACAATGTTACTCCTCTATCACGTGAGGTTTCTTTTTCATATTGCAGGGTTGAAGAAATTGAATCTACCGTTTTTCTTATTGAAAAGCCTGACCAAGATGTCAACAAGGGTTCATATCCATACTGATGTTTCTAGGTATAGCTTGTACTATCAAGATTTGATCAAAGTTATAGTTGAATAAGAGATGGGAAAGAGAAACTAGACTTGGGAGAACTTTTGATTTTATAGGGCAGGCCAAACTGCACCTACACCTCCAGTTCCACAACCAAATCCTCAACCTACAAAGAGAAGAACAAAGAGAAAGGCCCAAAAAGAAAACATTCATAAGAAGGCCAAAGGTAAGAAAGAGAAGGTTTCTGCAGGAAAAGTTGAAAGAAAGGTGGAAAAAGGAGAGAGCTCCTTAGCAAGAAAACCCAAGTCCATGAAAATAGTACCCTCTATTCCTCCATTTCCTAATGTTTACACTAGAGCCAGAAGAGGAATTTCTGCAACGGCAGATAAATCAAAAGCCCAAGTGCTACCAGAAATTCCGGAAGCACATATTTAGAAAAATTTGCAGAATGAATATCAGCCCACACCATCAAATGAAGAACTTTTCAAGGATGTTGGATATGAAATCAACAGTAAGAAGAAGAAAGAAGAAGTTAAACCTATTGCTAGCACCATAAAGATACATACAATAGATAGCAATAATTTTAGGCTTAAATCCAAGGCTCTACACAAGCCAAGCCTAATGATAGAAGTCATTGATGTTGAAGGGAAACCTAAAAGTTCAAAGATAGAGAAATCAGAGAAATCCATGAAGAAAATCAAGAACCCAACCCCTTCAGAACAGCACTCGGAGCCCTTAAAAAGAAGAAAAACACAAAATGGTACTAAGGAGGACAAAGACCTTGTCAAGGAGGAAACTACAAGAGAAACTAGATCTATAACATCAGCTACTGACAGCTGTTAGTGTCAGTTTTGTCACACTGCCATCAGTGATCAAATTTACTCTTTTGCATTTGTATAGTAGGAGTCCCATACCATAAATTTTCATCATTCCATTAGGTCATGAATTCATTGATGGTAGTGGTCATGACATCAGTTTTTCCCTCATGTGAAAAATTATTGATTCTCCTCTCCATGGTCTTCAGTCATGATTCACTTTCACTACACAAATCATGTTGTTAGGTCATAGGGTTGTTCTCATCAGGTTTTAGGGTCTCATCATAGTCAAACTAATGAGGCAGGTGTCAATAAATATCAGCAAGGTCATGAGGAGGTCAAATAAACTCAAAGGCACAATATCTGGAAAAATCAAAGAGTTGTTCTATTAAGCTTGATGTAATTTTCACCTCAAAACATGTTTTGAGGTGAAAACATGGTATTTTGCTTTTATTATAATTTATTATGTAATTTTATATCTGCATATGTAATAAGTTGAGCTTCAGAAGCTCCTATCTCTACAAAGCCACCACACTATTTTTCAGAGGTGTTCTTCACTCGATTTTCACTATAAATCATGTTCTGAGTTTGTTCATCAGAAGGAGCCTTGAAAGAGCTTTCCAACGAGATATTACACTCTCAAAACTGACTCCTGGATTGGAAAATATGCCTAAGTGAATAAAAGCAACTCAAAAGCCTAACTCCCCCTTTTTAGTTTTGGCCCTTTGAAATTTATAATCTTTACTACTGTATTTTCCCTTGATTGCAAAGTTTGTTTCATTATCGTCTCCTAAAAACCTCCGATGCGATTGATCGCATCGCAAATTACATGGGCTGCTCATCGCAACATTTCCAATGCGATTGACCCATCCCCGATGCTACCGATCCGATTGCATCGCAAAGTCCGATCGAATCATCACAATCCCCTTCCTTCGATCCGATCAGTCCAATCGCATCACAACTTCGCAGCATTCAGGCAACTTTTGTCCCCGCTCCCATGACTTTCTCTGATGCAATGACTTCCACCGATTCGATGAATCGCATATCGCAATCGGCATTTCCCACAGCACTTTGCTCCCACTCCACTCCTCTGCCGATTTGCGATTGCGATTCCCCCCGGTCCCACTGAAGCCCTTCCACCATTTCCAAACAAAAGGGGGTTTTCCCTCCCCCTCCGTTTTTTCGATGCAATTGATTCTTCCCCGACACCTCTGATTTCACCATCGCATCACATGTTTCCACCCCCATGTTTAAACCCTCCGCGCTCCCTTCCACCGATGCGATTAATCACATATCGCCCATCGCAATCAACATTTCCCATAATGTTTAACTCCAAACCCGCTCCCCTTCCGATTTTTTATTGCGATTCTCACTAGGTCCCACCTTAAAATCCCTTCCGCCTTTTCAATGAAAAATGGTCTTTCTCCATGTAAAAGCGGAAACTTCATTTCATATTCGTTTTAAAAGAAATTCTTCCGCCCTCCTCAACAAGTCCCTTATCCTTGGTCTATCCTCCATCGCACATCCCATATCGCGATTTCTCCCCGCCATATGTTATGACTACTCTTCCACCACGATTTTCGATTGCGATTTCCCCAGTCCCACCAAAGCCCTCTGTTATTTTCAATGAAAAATGTTTTCCCTCCATCGCATCGGCTTTCCGATATACACTATCGCATCGCAAGTTTCTCATCGCTTAGCTCCATTTTGCACTACAGCCTCCCCCTTTCCGATTGCGATTTGCAATTGTGATTTGGGCCCAACATCCTTTCCTTTTGCTCTTTTTCAATGCAAAAGGGTATTTTCTTCATTAAAACGGCAAATTCGATTTTCATTGGTTTCAAAGGCATTTTTCTTCGGCAGAGGGTTTTTCTTCAAAGAGTAAAGGTCGAGAGTTAAATACAAACACGAATCATTTTGGCCTCTTCAGCAACGATTAAAAAGATATATGTTCTGCAGACCTCTTCCTTTCATTGGGCATAACAGAAAATTTCTCCAGGCAGTCAAATGTATTGCTCCTTCCTTTCAGGGGCATATTGTTGGTTTATTTTCTATATTCAAATTTTAGTTTCTGGGT
Organism: Pinus albicaulis; assembly: GCA_034641835.2. Classification (NCBI taxonomy): domain Eukaryota; kingdom Viridiplantae; phylum Streptophyta; class Pinopsida; order Pinales; family Pinaceae; genus Pinus; species Pinus albicaulis. The sequence goes on from CM076577.1 coordinate 29,736,672, forward strand.
AGGTGAAATAGTTCCTCCTTATGTGGATCTACCCCCCTTGAAACTGATCTATTTAATGTATTTTTTCATCATTTGTAAAGGGGGGTCACAGTGGGATAAATTTGGAATCATTGAGGAAGCTCTGCGCTCCATTTTGTAACAGTTTGGCAAGGAATTAATAAAGAAATGCAGCACTGATTTATGGGATCCCTGTGGTATGGATTTTAGCATTGTTCTTTCCTTTGTGATCATTTTTTAATTGTTATGTTTGCCATTCATTCGTTTATATTTCTGTTTAGATATTTTTCAAGATAGATAGGTAGAATCCATTGTACAATGCTCTGCCTTGGGAAAACCATTCAATATTTTATGTTTTCTTCTGTTTGAAAAGGATCCATCTCCTATGCTCGTTTCAGTTTCTCACCAGTCTTACACATTCCATCATCATTTAAATACAAAATTGTTAAAATCCCTGCCTACCTTGCCCCATAGAATACCCTGTATCTCTGATTTAATTCCCCAGACTCAAAATGCCCAAACCCCATCTGATCTATACAACCCAGAAAATTGATAAACATTTTGAGCTACTATACCTAGCCTAAAATCAATTTGCAGTTATATTTCATTAAAAAAAATTCACGGAGAGAGCCCTCTCCTGACCTTGTAGGGCTAGCTACAAGGCTGAGCATGGTTTGAAGTTACCCTGATTTTCCCTTCCTTTAGCCTGAGGTTTAGATTAGGTGCTAACAACAGCAAAACTAATTTAGATAAATTGGTTGAAGCTGCAGCACACATAGAGGAAAGGTAAAAAGGTTTTTGGTACCAATTCCTTTTTACTTATCATTCATAATTTTGAACAGCAGTCTAGGTGTCATAAAATACAAGTCAGCACAGAATTTTTGACATTTTCCGTGTATTTTGAAAAATAAATAGGGCACTATCAGAATTTCTGGTAGCATTCCAGATTTTTCGCAGTTACAGGTTTTTACCAGAATTTCTTGCATCACCTATTTTAACTTAATTTTGACACCTGTCATCAAGTTTTTTCCGAGCCATTTAAGGATGGATAAGAACCCATAACCAAATGGATAATACAAGTTATGATGAGAGTTGGTTATGAGGTTGTTGGAGGTATTATTAAATGGAGCTACATGGCTATTAAATACCCAAGACACAAGGAGATAATTCAGTAGGAAAAAGATCAGCATGACAGGACACTCAACATTCTAGCCCATAATTCTTCTCTTATTCTTTCTCCATCTATCCTTTCTATTGGATTTCTATGAGATAAGGTTTTAATGTCTTTTGACACCTATGTTATCTTAGAATTAATGTTTCCTTCTTTTTAGAAGAGATGGAGTTGGTTCCTCTCTTGCTATATATATCACTTGTAAATACTATTTCCAGGTTAGATGCAGGTCCACCAGAAGACTGAATATAATAAAAAACCCTTTTTGCTTCATGCTGGAGGATTTTGTGACTAAGGAACATATAATGTGTGGTGTGTATCTTTTCTTTGTTAATTTCTTCTAAAATATGAATTGCGACAACTAGTAAAGTGTGAGTGAGAAGTTGTTAAAGGATTTAACAATAAATTATCTTCTTTCAGTTTTCTGCAAGTTATATGTGTGTAATAGAACATGTCAGTGAATATTTCATAAATTATTTGTGGAATAATTTATACATGCAATCTATTTTCTAAATTTTGTTTTATTTTTCATAAATAGAGTTTGTGTAAAGAACCATCATCATAGTTGTGTGACTGATTTAGGATAGGAATATTTCCTGAAATAGGTACCAGCTATTCATCTTCTTCCACTTGTATACTCTTCTCCCTGTACTACCTTTTACCCACACAATTTATACTTGCCACAGCTTTCCAAATGCATGAAAGTCTTAAATAACATTAAATCATTTCAAAATCTTTGAGAAAACCATCCCACCACTCAAAAAACCCCTTTAAAATTTGAAATGAACTATGATGTGTAAGCCTTACTCTTTAATCAGTCAAGGAGTGACTTCTTACACTAACATAGGGTACATGGAAACGCCTAATGGAAATAGGAACTCCTATGTCTATGGGACTATAATGCATCCCTAGCCAACCAAGTTACACACCCCATAGGTAGTGGCAGAACCCAAGGGACTGCAAGTTTAGAGATGGGGGTGCACTACTTTAATGTGGGTTTTATGGGGGATGTGAGCCTATTGATTGGAGGATGTTGAGGTTTGGTACCTTTGCCCTTTTTATATATAGTATTTCTCATGTACCTCATTTCAGGTGAGTTATTTCCCCATGGATTCGAAGCCCTGGCTCAGAGGTGACTCGTTGTTGAGAGAAATGAGCAGTGTGGTTTATGGCTAGGAGGAATTTTTGAGGTCTACAACCTTTTGGAATCTGTAAATCATATAAGTTTTAATTTAAATGTTTAATTGAAGTTCTATTGTAATAAAAAATCTACCTATGGATGTTGCATATGCATAGAAAATAATGTCCTAATTATGTGTTTATACACTTATGCAAGACAACATTGCATGGTAGAACATATTTAGTTATGTATACCATAGGAACAAGAATAAAATAAAAAGGAAATTTGTATAAAATATCACTACATGGGTAAAAGGTGTAGTAAAACACACAACATGTGATTGTGGGGATGTTACAGAATTGTATTAAAGCCTTGGTTTACAACACTCAGGCATGGGTTGAACTTCACTACAGAGGAAAAACACAGATTGTTGGGCAACTATTTGATAAAATTTGCAGGTAATGGATATGGAAAGATATTTAAAATTTGGGATGAAAACCTATTTGGGGATAGATATACAATTTAAATTTATTGTTACAGACTCAATAGAGATGAGAAAATTTTAGTGACAAAAACACTAAATTCATACATATAGAAAATCAAAGAAAAATAAGTATTATTGCTGGAAAGAGAATATGTATATATATATATATATATATATATATTTGTGATGTCAATAATGAGTTGGTAATGCTAGGTGGCAACTAATTTGGAAGGTGAAAGGGGTCTGATGGAAAACCAATGGCACATTTAGACACCATAGAATGTTGATGAGTTATTAAGGCCCCTACAACTTTAAATTCAATATAAATATTGACCATTATAATAATCGAGTGACAGTCGTCGGATACATGATGGGTGTAGCTTTGTTTTAACCTATGTGCGTGTTAGAACCCCTTGTGTGATCTGGGCCATTGATGGAAATTGATCGTGGCCATAAAATCCATCAAGGATGCAATTTCATTTTAGACTCCATGGTTGTTGGAATTTTATGGTACATATGGGCCATTGATGGGAAATAATTGTGGCCATCATATCCATTAGGGTGAAAACTCATTTTATATTTTGTGTTTGTTGAAGCTTGGTGTATAATATGGACCATTGATGGGGAATGATCATAGTTGTCGATTCCATGGGGGGTACAACATCATTTTATCACCCATGCAGTTTTTGACCCGATATGGATTTGGGCTATCATATTGGAATGATATAAACCATTGGATCCATCAAGGATATGATTTCGGTTTATATCTTGTGCATGTATGGATTTGATATGGAACTGGACTGTTGGATTGGAGTGATCTCAGCCAATATATCTGCAAGGGTACAAGTTGCACATCATGAAAGAAAAGTGTAGAATGGACATCATGTGTAGTTGTAGCTAACAAGGATTTCCATGTGGAAGGTCCTATTTGAACCTTGGGTCCTAGGTGTGTACTAAAATATGAAGAGGATAGTTTCACATGTGCTAGTTGTTTAAGGAAAATCATGTGAGTTCGGTTCATGTCCAATCAGAACTAGAAACTAAAATATACATAAGAAATTAATTTCCAATAAAGGGAGGGTGTGTAGAGGAGGTTCGTATAAATAAAATCAGTCATAGAGAAAATTTGCAAGGAAATTTGATTGTTCAAGGGCATTAAAACAACAAAAAATTAGCGATTTTTCAAAAATAAATCAACTATTTTTCGAGTTACCCACTCATGAGGAATGTTTTAGGCTATAAATGATGTTTTTTGGTAGAAAAAAACCATGAAAACTCTTTATATTAATGGTATAGCTATTTTATGAATCTTAAATATAATATCTTGGAGAGAGCTTTCCAATGACATATTAAAATCGTGAAATAGAGCCAATATGAAGAAGTTATTATTGAAATAGTGTAAGGGGAAAATAGGGTATGCATTCACTTGAAAAAGGTGTAACTTTGCAAACAAAGATCAAATTTGGATAATGAAGTAGTTAATAGGAAGCTATTGGAAAATAGAACACAATCATGGACCTATATTTGAAATTATGATAAATAATTTTCATCAAATTGACTAAGTATTGTAGTGATAGTGTTGGGAAAAATACTGAGAGGGGGGGTGAATCAGTATTTACAACATATTCAAAACTTTTTACTTTTCTTTACTTCAAAACCCATATGCTACTTTCCTGAAGAAGACTCGTGTATATACGCGGATACCCTTTATTAAACTCGCGTATACACAGAGAACTAATTATGTCATTAATTCTTCACTTAAACCATTCCATAATTTATTCATCAGATATTCAATAAACAGTAAACATGTGCAGTAAGAACAGAATAAACCATCACACAAAGCATCACACATGAACACCAGGATTTTTAGGTGGAAACCCAAGTCGGGAGAAAACCACCGCTGCAGTTGCTCAGCCTTCAATATTTATTATAGAGAAAACATCTTACAACATATGTGTTGGCGCAGACTTGACCAGCACGCAGGCACCCACCTGCGCTCGTTTACCAGCCTCTCCTGGAAGGGAGCTCCAACCCCCTGACTCGTTTACCAGCCTCTCCTGGAATGGAGCTACGACCCCCTGATCTCGTTTACCAGCCTCACCTGGAAGGGAGCTACAACCCCCTGACTGAAGGCTACAACCCTCAGCACCTCTTCGGACCACGTTTCATCAATTTTCACACTAGATCCAACAACTTCAATAGAATAATACTTGTAGGCCACGTTTCATCATATTTTCAGACTGGACCCTCTTCATACATTTAAGTTCAATCATACAACCAAACTGATGCAGACAACTCAGAACAATAGAATACAGATTGCAGCAATACAGCAGAATAGATCAGTCATTTCTTACCACAGACTTCAGCAAACCCTAGTTTGCATACGCGCTTTCACTTCACTGATGTCGCGTATATACGCGCTTCCATTCACACAAACCAGCGTATACTTCTGTACATATTACAGAACCAATTTAATTGCGCATAAGCGCTTTTCTTTCATCGAAGCCGCGTATATACGTGCTTCCTCTTCGGTGAACTAGCGTATGGTTCTTCAGAGATTTTAGGTCATTGCATTTCTTCAGAACAGATACTTCACACAGATTTAACCCTTCACTTCAGACAGATGTTCGCCTCTTCTTGGATCTAATCATTCCATAAACATATCTAGCAAATACAAGTACATTTCAGATCTAGATACCCTTCTTCATCATTGGTGCATCATGCAATCAGATCTATCATTCAACTGTAACCCTTTCCATTCAGATATACTTCAGAGAGTAGTATTCATTCAAGCTCAGACATCTTGCACTCACCCTTATTATTTTCACAATGAATTTCTTCTCTTTATATAGGTTTACCCTTTTTCACTACCATGAGCCCCTTTTTCAATACCATGAGCCAAAACAATACCATGAGCCCAAAACTACATTACTTCCGATGGTATTCCTGGACGGGGTCATTTAGACGAATCATTACCCAATACAATGGGTCAATACCATGGTGGTTACCCCCGGTTTTGCACTTTTTGAGCGCTTTTTCCCATACGAGACTTGGAACGTTCTTTCCCGCGTGCATACGCGACTTCTCCTAGACAATTCCGCGTATGCCTTGAGACATACTTTCACCATGGGATTTATAATAATCAATTCCTTTCTTCACTCTCCTGTACTCACTCCAGATACATCAGATTTACTTCATTAAGAACATATTCTATCAAGCACAAATTCATCAAGTAAGTAAGTTGTCATCATCTTCATCAAGGTGGGTTGCCATCAAGGACAACACTTTGCATCATATTGCCAACAATCTCCCCCTTTGGACTTGATGGCACAATGGTGTTTGGTTACCACAACAGATAGGTACATTAAGAATACAATGACACCATGTCACTCTCTCCAATTTTGACACCATTCAAACACCTTGTCACTCTCCCCCTTTGACATCAAGGGCAAAGGGCGGACCAAAACCAACATACTCTCCCCCTGAGTTCATGCTGAATTTTCAAGCATATTTTTCAATGAAGTATATGACTCTATGAACTTCCTATCACCAATGACTCATACTTACATCAAAGATCCATCCAGGTGGATTTACATATGAGACTCAACTACCCAACCAAGTGGGTTTACAAAATTTGACTCAGCTACCCAACCAAGTGGGTTTACAAATTCGACAAGTCCTTACAAGACTGAATATTACAAACTTACATCATGGGTCTTAACAAGACCTTTTCATCAAATGACAAATGTGACTTTTCATAACCAACACCAGAAAGTCCTCAAGAAGGAGAACATATTTCAGAATCATCATAATGCCAACAATGCATTATACTCAGCAACGCTAAAGCTCCCCCTGAATTTGTGCATCCAAGCATCCTTTCCATATGACTAAGGCTCCCCCTTAGTTTGTGCATCCTGAACACTTTCACCAACAAATCATCAAGGCATCTTTATCAAAACATGAGAAAAGAATTATGAGAACTGGAACACCACCAGATATACCGAACAGTATCAGAGATACCAAACAGCACTGCAGCTGTGCTGAAGAGAGCTGACTCCAAGCAGAAAAATGTCAGCAATCAGACATACGCGGTTTTCTGTGCAGGAACTCGCGTATATACGTGACTGTGTTTCATGAAACCCGCGTATCCACTGCCATATTCTAAATTTATGCAGATTTGTTCTTTTGACTGGCAGAGAACACTCCCAGCTTCTGTCTGAGATACTCGAACGCTTCCCTGGGCAGAGGTTTGGTAAAGATATCAGCAACTTGTTCTTTGGAGGGAACATACTCCAACTTCACCTTTTGCTCAAGCACTTGTTCATGTAAGAAGTGATACTTGATGGGAATGTGCTTGGTCTTCGAATGCATAACAGGATTCTTTGAAATACTGATGGCACTTGTATTGTCACACTTAATGGGGACAGGAGGAGTACATTTGATTTGAAAATCTTGTAAGGTTTGCATCATCCAAAGGAGTTGAGTGCAACAAGATGCGGCAGCCACATATTCTGCTTCTGCTGTAGATAAGGCAATAGAATTTTTCTTCTTGCTAAACCAAGATACTAATCGGGGTCCCATATAGAATGCACCACCACTAGTGCTTTTCCGATCATCAACACTTCCAGCCCAATCTGCATCAGTGTAAGCATGAAGAGTAAGATCAGCAGTCCTTGGATACCATAGACCAAAGTCTTGAGTTCCTTGAAGATATTTGAATATTATTTTAACAGCCTGAAGATGAGACTCTTTTGGATTAGCTTGGAATCGTCCAACAATCCCAACAGCATGCATAATGTTTGGTCTAGTCCCAGTGAGATAAAGTAAACTCCCTATCATCGATCTGTATTCTGGTTGATTCACCGTGGGAGAATCATCCTGAGAACTGAGATTGCATCCGGTTATCATCGGTGTACTTACAGGTTTGCATTCTTCCATGCCATACTTCTTCAGAATTTGCTTAAGATATTTTCTTTGTGATAGGAATATACCATCTGCAGTTTGATGCACTTGCAAGCCAAGAAAGAATGTTAGTTCCCCAAGTAAAGACATTTCAAATTCTTGCTACATGACAGAAGCAAATTTTTGACTCAAAGATTCTTCGTTACTCCCAAAAATGATATCATCAACATATACAACCACAATCAATAGTTTACCATTTTCAATTTTTGTGTATAAGTTGCTATCAGCAGACCCCTTTGAAAATCCTTGCTGATGAAGATATTTGTCAAGGCGATAATACCAAGCCCTTGGAGCTTGTTTGAGACCATATAGAGCCTTTTTAAGTCTACAAACAAGATTTGCATCATTTCCCAAAATGAATCCTTCCGGTTGTTCTATATATACTTTTTCTTCTAGATCACCATTAAGAAAAGCAGATTTAACATCCATTTGATAAACTTTGATTTGTTGATAACTTGAAAAAGCAAGAAACATTCTTATGGCTTCAAGTCTAGCTACAGGAGCAAAAGTTTCTTCAAAGTCTATACCTTCTTGCTGAGTATACCCTTTGCAAACCAGTCTAGCTTTGTTTCTTACAACATCCCCATTCTCATTTAACTTGTTCTTGAAAATCCATTTAGTTCCAATGACATTTTTATCATGAGGTCTTTGTACCAAATCCCAAGTGTCATTTTTTTCAATTTGAACAAGTTCTTCATCCATGGCTTGCCTCCAACATTCATCTCTGCTAGCTTGATTGACATTGAGTGGTTCAATTGTGGATAGAAGTGCCATATGACTAGAAGATCCCACAAGAGTTCTCCTTGTTCATACACCTGATTCCTTGTCTCCCAAGATTTGAGATTCAGGATGATTCTTTTGAACATATCTAGATGGAGCTTTTTCAGATAGATCAGTTTCAGGTTCATCATTGGATTCACTATCTATATCAAATGTAGAAGGCCATAAGTCATCATCATCTTCTTTTTTTGTTTGTTTTTCTTCTTTAGGAGCTGCAGGAGACTCATCAATAACAACATCAATACATTCAACAATCTTTTGAAGCCTTTCATTATAACATTTGTATGCTTTGCTTGAAGATGATTAACCAAGGAAAATTCCTTTATCTGATCTAGGTTCGAACTTGCCAAGCTTTTCATCATTATTTTTGATAAAGCATTTGCTTCCAAAAACTCTAAAATGCTTTACGGAGGGAGATTTACCATACCAGAGTTCATATGGAGTTTTATCACTGTTTACCCGAACATGTGCTTTGTTGAGAATGTTTGCTGTTGTATGTGTTGCTTCTCCCCAGAAAGTGTGAGGTATTCCAGAATCATCAATCATAGCTCTAGCCATTTGTTGAATTGTTCTATTCATTCTTTCTGCTACGCCATTTTGTTGTGGAGTGCCAGCTACAGAGAATTGTCTTTTTATGCCATGTTGTTCACAAAATTCAAGGAATTCATTTGATGTATATTCTCCTCCTTGATCAGATCCGAGACACTTGATTTTTAGATCCAATTCATTTTCAGCTAGTGCTTTGAAGCTTAGAAATTTTTCAAATGCTTCATCTTTGTGTTTAATGAACCCGATCCAACACATTCTAGAGTAATCATCAATGAATAAGATATAGTATTCTTCCCCACGTGGTGTCTTCTTTCTCACAGGTCCACATATGTCAGTATGAATGAGTTCAAGAGGCTTACTTGATGATCCTTCTTTGGCATTAAACCGTACTCTAGTATGCTTACCGAATTGACAAGATTTGCATATGATATTTTCTGGTGGATTAATATTGGGAAGATCACAAACAGCTTGAAGTCTGCTTGCTTTGTTGATTTGAGAGAAGCTCAGATGCCCCAGCCTTCTATGCCATAGCCAATTTTCTGAAGATTTGCTCAGGTAACATTGATCTTTGTAGCCCTTTAGTATATACAGGTTGCTTGGATTTCTTTTTCCTTTTATAATAATTTTACCTGTATCAAGATCACAAACCACACATTCTTTTGAACTAAAAACAACTTCTGTTTCTTGATCACACATTTTACTTACACTTAACAGGTTATGCCTCAATCCGTCCACATACATGACATCTTTAGCCTTCACCTTTTCTTTTAGAAACACTGACCCTTTTCCTTTAATTATAGCAGGAGTATCATTTCCACATGTAACTTTCTTTTCCTTTTCTAGAGCATTATATGAAAGAAGTTTGCTTTTGTCACCTGTCATGTGTCTTGAACACCCACTATCGATGTACCATTTATTTTCTTCACCTTCTGCAAATAATGCTATCCCACAATTTTCAACCGGCGGTTCTTTATTTTTCCATACTTTAGAGCTTGAGGGAACATGTTCTTTTGGCTGGGTCTTGTTCCTACATTCAGATTCTTCATGGCCAAAGTTATTGCAATAAGTACATTCAACTTCACTTTGAAGAAGAGAAAAGTTGTTATAGGTATTCTTCTTTGGTTCAGTATCCAACATTTTCTTTCTTGCTTCTCTTGTCATGATGGTTTTATATGCAACACATTGAACAGCTTTATGACCAAAATTGTGACATGTGAAACATTGCCCATTGAAGTAGAAATTTTTGCGATCATGGAATCTTCTATTTGAATTTACCTGTTGGGTGTAGCGTCTTTGAAAGCTATCCCTGTTAGTGTTCCTTGAATTGAGATGGTCCTGCTTTCCCTGTAGAGATCCTTTATTCCCTTGCTGAGTTGCTGAATGTAGTAAACCACCTGTAGCTGCTTTTAGATAGTTTGGTGTTGAAGCTTGAGAAGATTCTCCGGTATATCCAAGACCTGTCTTTGTAAGAGGAGAACGTTGTACCTTGATAATCTCATCTAAGGTTTCAGATCCTTTAGCAAATCTAAGATTCAAGGTCTTTGCTTTCTCAACTTGTTTTCTTTGACTTACCACTTCACATTCCAATTTTTCAATATGTTTCTTTGCTTCTTCAAGCTGCTTTTCAATGGTCTCTCTGATTATCTTTTGTTCTTCTAAGAGAATTTTATAATCTTCTAAGCGTAGTTTGAGTTGATTGTTTTCTTCAAGAAAATCATTTTCCTCTAGAGCATCCATAAAAGTATCCTTTTCTTTTTGTTCAAATTCCATGAGAAGTCTAAGATCTTCTTCACATTCTTCCTCACTATCAGATGACCCATCACTGTCTTCATTAGTATAGTAACTTTTCTTAAAGCTATATCGGTTCTTATTCCTTCTTACTACTTCTTTTCCTTTATAAGGACATTTTGCAGCATAATGACCAACTTTTCCACACTCAAAACATTTGAAAGGAAGCTTACCTTTGAATCTTCCAGTTCCTAGTTGGAGTTTTCTCACGAAATTCGCTTCTTCTTCATCGGAAATGTAGCTGGATTCTTTGATGACTTCCTTTTCTTTTCCTCTTGCAGATACCTTAAAAGAAGCTTCTTTGATTTGAGAAGGACCTCCTTGTCTCATTTCAAAAGCAGTCAGAATACCATGTAATTGAACAATAGTAAGAGTTTGCAGATCTTGCCTTTCTTCAATAGCTAAGACTTGAGAGTCAAATTTTGAAGTCAAGGATCTTAAGACTTTTTCCACCAGAGTAGTATCAGTTATGGTTTCACCCAAATTTCTCATTCGATTTACAACATCATCTAGACGAAGGAAGAAACTAGCAACACTTTCATCACTATGCATCTTCAAATTTTCATATTCAATTCTAAGAGTTTGGAGTTTTGCATTTTTTACCTTTGTATCTCCTTCATAGCTCAGAATGATTTTGTCCCATATTTCTTTTGCTGAATGTAGCCGCATCACTTTAGCAAATTCTGATTCAGACATGCTTCCTAACAAGACATTTACTGCTTTGGCATTGGTTTCATACTTCTTCCTTTCAGCTGCATCAGTAGGAATACTTGCCGGGTATCGATAGCCTTCTTCCACGATTTCCCATACATCTGCACCAAGACTTTGCAGATACGCTTTTGTTCGTACCTTCCAGAATATCAGATTGCTTCCATTGAATAGAGGTGGCTTTATAGACATCACTCCTTCTTGACTTCCCATTGCGACGGATCTTCTTCAAGCGATCAAGCTTCTGCAGAAGAACCCGCTTTGATACCAATTGTTGGGAAAAATACTGAGAGGGGGGGTGAATCAGTATTTACAACATATTCAAAAAATTTTACTTTTCTTACTTCAAAACCCATACGCTACTTTCCTGAAGAAGACTCGCGTATATACGCGGATACCCTTTATTAAACTCGCGTATACACAGAGAACTAATTATGTCATTAATTCTTCACTTAAACCATTCCATCATTTATTCATCAGATATTCAATAAATAGTAAACATGTGCAGTAAGAACAGAATAAACCATCACACAAAGCATCACACATGAACACCAGGATTTTTAGGTGGAAACCCAAGTCGGGAGAAAACCACCACTGCAGCTGCTCAGCCTTCAATATTTTATTATAGAGAAAACATCTTACAACATATGTGCTGGCGCAGACTTGACCAGCACGCAGGCACCCACCTGCGCTCGTTTACCAGCCTCTCCTGGAATGGAGCTCCAACCCCCTGACTCGTTTACCAGCCTCTCCTGGAAGGGAGCTACGACCCCCTGATCTCGTTTACCAGCCTCACCTGGAAGGGAACTACAACCCCCTGACTGAAGGCTACAACCCTCAGCACCCCTTCGGACCACGTTTCATCAATTTTCACACTAGATCCAACAACTTCAATAGAACAATACTTGTAGGCCATGTTTCATCATATTTTCAGACTGGACCCTCTTCATACATTTAAGCTCAATCATACAACCAAACTGATGCAGACAACTCAGAACAGTAGAATACAGATAGCAGCAATACATCAGAATAGATCAGTCATTTCTTACCACAGACTTCAGCAAACCCTAGTTTTCATACACGCTTTCACTTCACTGATGTCGCGTATATACGCGCTTCCATTCACACAAAACAGCGTATACTTCTGTACATCTTATAGAACCAATTTAATTGCGCATACGCACTTTTCTTTCAGCGAAGCCGCGTATATACGCGCTTCCTCTTCGGCGAACTAGCGTATGGTTCTTCAGAGATTTTAGGTCATTGCATTTCTTCAGAACAAATACTTCACATAGATTTAACCCTTCACTTCAGACAGATGTTCGCCTCTTCTTGGATCTAATCATTCCATAAACAGATCTAGCAAATACAAGCACATTTTAGATCTAGATCCCCTTCTTCATCATTGGTGCATCATACTCTCAGATTTATCATTCAAGTGTAACCCTTTCCATTCAGATCTACTTTAGAGAGAAGTATTCATTCAAGCTCAGACATCTTGCACCCACATTCACGATTTGCATAATTAATTTCATCTCTTTATATAGGTTTATCCTTTTTCAATACCATGAGCCCCTTTTTCAATACCATGAGCCAAAACAACATTACTTCCGATGGTATTCCTGGACGGGGTCAATTAGGCGGACCATTACCCAATACAATGGGTCAATACCATGGTGGTTACCCCTAGTTTTTCACTTTTAGAGCGCTTTAGCCCATATGCGACTTGGCACGTTCTTTTCCGCGTGCATACACGACTTCCCTTAGACAGATCCGTGTATGCCTTGAGACATACTCTTTCACCATAGATTTAACACAATCTGAATTCCTTTATTCACTGCCTTCTGTACTCACTATAGATACATCAGATTTACTTCATTAAGAACATATTCTATCAAGCACAACTTCATCAAGTAAGTTGTCATCATCTTCATCAAGGTGGGTTGCCATCAAGGACAACACTTTGCATCATATTGCCAACAGATAGAACATAGGAAATTAGGTTGAACAGGCCAAAAATTTCACAAGCCATCAATTTCAATTCGGAACTAAAATTTAGGAAAAGAAATAGTTAATATAAATATATTGAAGAGGAGAATATATTAGTTAACCGATAATTTTGTTTTGGGATAGTAAATTCCTCATAAATATAAAATAAGTTTGTAGGTGGCCTACAGGACAAAACGAAGAAGAGGACTGGTAGTATGGAAGATGCTCATGGGTCCTATATCCATGAAGAAGAGGTCATAGACATGAACATCAAAATGTGTAATGTTTAAATAGAGTCAAGTGGGCATGGAAGGGTCGGGCCAAAGGATAGAGACCTGGAAGAGGCAGTGATGATTCTCAAAATGGATATGCTCATGAAAAGAGAACAACAACAAATTAACACTCAAATTTTACAGATCCTAATTAAATTATAATTGAGAATGAACCAAACATTTGATTATATGTAGGCATAAGAACGTGATTCATGAGTTAGGGGGAAGGGTGTTGACACCTAATCTTTGGGATTATGCAATTTGTGTAAAATAATGTAAATATAAAATGAGAATAGGAATATGAAGAGACACTAGGATATGAATCCCAAGAGTCTCTCCCTCCATGTGTAGATATATATATATATATGTGTGTGTGTGTGTGTGTGTGTGTGTGTGTGTATATATATATTATTAGTCTTAATGAAAAATCACAATAATCTTTGAGGAGTTACCTCCTGGCCTAACATGGTATCAGAGCACAAGTCCCAACCACTATTTTTGGCTCCCTTCCTGCCCTTGTAACTCCATCTTACCCATGTTCTGCATATTTATGCAAAATTGTCACCTTTGTCCTGCAGTTTAAAAATTTATTGTGTTTGTTGCCTCCTTCTTTGCTTCAGGTTTTTCCAATCGTGCATTGGATTTTCTCAGGTAATCTTCATTGTTTTGGGATACTAAAGAGCAATAATTATAGGTATTATTTTGGTGTTAGCCATGCACATATTACCTCCCACCGTTGTTTTTCTGGCATCGTGGCTCCATGGCTCCATGACATCACCTGGGTGCAGCTTGGATTCGCTCTTGGTATGACAACTTAAATGTAGTGTTGAATAGTTTGAATGTATTTTATCTGTGTTGAACATCATGTTTCTTTGGTCTTTGTATGTCAATGTTATATGTTATATGTTGGTGACTCCTACCTTATCGACATCGTGTTGCACTCCTTCGCCACTGCACTCTCGTGGCTCACTCTCGTGACTCCCATGGTATAGTAATATGCACAATCATACACACATTCAGCCTCACCCTCGTGGATCTATCATATATCCTTGTCCCTTGGCATCGTCATTGTATTATCAGAATTCTTGTTACCCATGCGCCATTCCAGAATGCCAAAAATCCATCCCGGTTTTTCTCCCCTCCAAAACAACCATTGTTTTCTACCTCTGACAGTTAATAGTCCAACACTTTGTTCATACCAATGCTCCATTCATACCTCAACCTCGTGACCTCCTGGTTCATATACACCCTTCATGGCTCTGTCATACACATTTGCTCCATTATACAATACCTACCAACCCATTAGCACATTTAATACACCTCCACTCTCCACAACTTCGCTTAGTGTTGAACAGTATCACCACCCACCATACCAGGTCCATTGAATGCCACCTTTTAATGGTATCAGATTGACAGTGGAAGCGTGGTGGCCTCTGAAACTGCCCTTCATGGGCCCGATACATACCGACAACCAGTTCATACCACTTACAACCTGCACCTCGGTTACCAACCCGACTCTATTTATCTAATGATAACATATACTCATCCCCCACTTTCCTCCATATACACTTTCCCATATATACCTTCCCATATAACCCTCTCCCCCATATTCTACCTTCCCTAAGTAATAAATATGGATATAAATTTATAGCAAAATTGTATTTTAAAAGAATATTAGAAGCGCAATTTTTTTTACACAGTACACATATTTTTAAAATGCATTCACAAGACTATTATAAAGGAAGAGGTGGTCGAAGAGGAAGGAGTAATTTTAGAGGCAGGGGGGGAAAATAGCTTCAAGGAGAAAAGTACGGTATTCATTGCATACGTTGCAATAGATATGGACATGATGCATCCACATGTAAGTTGCCTTGGGACAGAATTTAGCAGGATAGAAATGAAGCCAAAGGTAAAACCAATGACAAAGATAAATTTAAAGCATGTGAATCCTCTCACTATGTTGTGGCACATTGCAATATTGGGGTAATTGAAGACTTGTTCAATGCTTCACTTGCTTGATGGAAAGATGATTGGTTGCTTTATTTAGGAAAAACTTGCCACATGAATTTTAGGAGAGATTTTTTTGAAGGATTCATTGACAATGTTGATGGAGCAATATCTTTTGCAAATAAGTCAAAACCCAAGTCATCGGGGCTTGGCACCATCAGGCTCAAATTGTCTGGTCTTCCAGACTTTCTTCTACATGATGTTTTATACCTCCCGGAGCTGAGGAGAAACTTTCTTTATTTGGTCCACATCCACTATCAAGGACACTCCATTTATATATTTAATGGAAAGGTCGAGGTTATAAAGCATCAGATCACTCACTTGTCATGACAGGGAAATAAGAAGAAAAACTTTTGAAGCTGCAAGGTACCTATGCTCGTGCAAAAAACTTTTGATACAATTCTCACTATGATGAAGGTAGATTTCCATCAAGTATTTTATGGCATGCTATATTTGGACACCTGAACTATGAAAACATTCTCTTGTTGAAGAAAAATGGTGTTACCAGTTTTCCTACAATTCCTAGGAAACTTAAGCAATGTGATGCTTCTATTCTAGGAAAGTATGGAAAATAATGTTTTCATGATTCTCATTCCAGAGCACATAGAAACTTGAACTCATTCATTCAAACTTATGTGGCCCAATTCTTGTTCCTTATGCAAATGGTAATAAATATATAATGACATTTATTGATGACTACATCATAATGTGTTGGGTTTATTTATTGAAGATAAATTCTGATGCTTTTGAAACATTCAAGAACTTTCATGCATGGATTGAAAATGATGCATAATCTCATATTGGCCCTATTCACATTGATAATGGAAAAGAGTACACTTAAAATGAAATTTAAAACTATCTTCGCCAGCATGGGATCAAACATCAAACAATTATGCCTTATAATCCCTAACAAAACAAAGCAACTGAAAGAATGAATAGGAAAATCTTAAATATGGTATGTTCCATGATGTTTTCCAAGAATGTTAAACTGATGTTTTGGGTTGATACAATTCTATGTGTTGTGTATATAAAGAATAGGTTTCCATCTAATGCTATTAGAAACAAGACTCATGAAATGTGGTATTGGCACATTCCGTTGGTAAAGCATCTCAGGGTATTTGTTCCACCTGTTATACCTTGATACCTAAGGAACAAAGAAACAGTTTGGTGTAAGGGGTCATAAGTGAATCTTCTTGGGGCATTCAAATACCTCCAAATCATATCATATTTATGATGAAGTTAATAAGAAGTTTGTAGTATCTAGAGATGTTATATTTCTTGAATCTTCCAAGACTGACAATGTTGTTGAGTGGCAACTTGATTGCTTAGAAAAATTCAGGCATGAAAAGCCTTTTCAATAATTTTATAATGATATTCCACATCTTGAAGGGGAGATCGCTATACTGGATCAATTTTTGTAATCTTCTTTTGAAGCACTCTCTCCCCCACATGAAGATCTAGCCACTAACGATACTTTGAGTGATGTGATTGATAGAATTGGGGGACTAAATATTGATTCATCCTCAAGTCAATCAACTAAGCAGCCTGGGCCATCTCACAAAGGTCCTCCAAAATGGCTGACAAACACACTTGAAAGTGTTCGTCTTGATAAGGTTGGAATGACAAGAACAAGAAGTACAACCAGGAAAAATGGAGGTGATGTAGATGATTCTGATTCACCTATTGATATGGATGTTTCTTATGATTGTGAACTGAATTTGTCTACAGATTTTGAACTAGCTTTTCAAATAATTCTCTTCTTATGATGAATGGAAAGAAGTGATGTAGAAATAATATGATTCCTTGATAAATAATGAAACTTGGAAGCTATTTGATCATCCATTGGGAACCAAACCAATAGGTTACAAGTGGGTCTACAAGAACAAGTATAAATTTTATGGCTCACTTGACAAGCACAAAGCCAAGCTTGTGGAAAAATATTTTTCATAGAAGTAAGGGATCGACTATGAGGATACTTTTCCCCCACACCAAAATGGGCTACCATCCGGACACTCATTTCCTCGGAACCTTAGAATGGTTGGAAATTCCATCAAACGGATGTAAAAACTACTTTCTTGAATGGAGATCTGAAAGTGAATATTTTTATGTCCCAGCCAGAAGGATTTGTTGTGAAGGGTCAAGAACAAAAAGTATGCAAGCTTGTAAAATCCTTGTATGACCTCAAGAAAGCACCATGAGCCTGGTATAAGAAGTTAACTGAGCATCTTCTGAAACTCAATTTCAAACATTATGATCTTGATGATGCAACTTTGTTTGTCAAGAAAGTTGGAAAAACAGTTGTATATCTTGTGTTGTATGTAGATTATCTTTTGATGAAAGGGAATAATGAGAGCTACATTGAATCCATAAATAAGTAATTTATGAAAGGTTTTGAAATGAATGACTTGGGCTATACTCACTACTATCTAGGTATTGCAGTAACTCAACATCTAAATTCTATATCCTCTCTCGAAAGAAGTACATTGGAGATCTGTTGAATGATTTTGGCATGGTTGAGTGCAATCCTTTGACTACTCCAATGGAACATAACTTAAAGCTCACATCTATTGAAGGAAAAAAATTTGAGGATGCAGCAAAATATAGAAAGCTTGTAGGAAGTCTCAACTACCTGACTAATACCAGACTAGAAATTTCATTTTTTTTGGAATCCTCTCTAGGTTTATGCAAAATCCTTGTGAGGGACATTGGTTTGCTGCAAAAAGAGTTCTAAAGTACTTGAAGGGAACTCAAGACTTTTGACTTAAGTATACACAGGTGGGTGACTTAAGCTTGATTGGATACTCTGATTCATACTTCAATGGAGATAAATAAAGTGGGGTATCTAATTCAGGTTATGCTATGAGTCTAGGATCAAGAGTTGTCTCCTGGAGGTCACGCAAAAAATTAATTCGAGCAAATTCCAAAACTAAGGCAGAATATGTAGCAGCCACTGAAGAAACAAAGGAAATTGTGTGGCTTAGGAAAATTATGGAACATTTGCAGGAGAAACAAATTCATTCAACTCCTCTCATGATTAACAACACTTCTGCAATAAATTTGGTCAACAACCGAAAGTTCCATTATCGAACAAAGCACATCAATACCATATACCATCTGATTCGACATTATGGTGAGGCCAAGACAACCCATCTATGCCATTGTTTTACAAATGAGTATATTGCAAACATCTTCACCAAAGTGCTTGGAAGATAAAAGTTCGAAAGATTCAAAATGATGCTTGGACTCAGCAACATCCCTTAATATTAAGGGGAGAATGTTGACACCTAATATTTGGGATTAGGAAATTTATGTAAAATATTGTAAATAGAAAATAAGGAGAATAGGAATATGAATAGACACTAGGAGATGAAGCCCAAGAGTCTCTCCCTCCCTGTATATATCTATGATCAGTCTTAATGAAAAATCACAATTTTCTTTCAGACGTTACCTCCTGGCCTGACAAATGGTTCTAGAGATTCAAGGCACTTTAGGAGGGCTGCTAGGAAGCACCATCACGCATCAAGGAAATAAACTAAGATATCTTATGTTCCCTCATAATCATGGAGTAGTCCAATAATGTCGCCAGTGATGAAACTAAGAAGGAGACCAGTGTAGATAATTTAAAAGGAGAAATTAGGAAGATTAAGCCTCCCATATTTAACTGTGAGTACAAGAAGGGGGAGGAGGTTGAAGTGTGGCTATTGGATATCATAAAATACCTCTAGTTATATAATTACTCATCCAATTTAGAGGCCTAAATGACAATCTACCACTTGAAAGGAAAAGATAATTTGTAGTGGGAACAACTTATAGAAGTCAATGATCCAGATTTATGTAGGAATGAAATGAAATATTGATTTAAACAAAAACACATAGCAACAATGAAAACTGAACTTCAATTCATTAATAACAAATACTTTTAAAAAATTACATGCAAAATAGAAAAAAACTAGCTCAGGTGATGGTAGCTATATCTAAGAATAGATGTGGTGGCTACATGCCTTTTGAATTGTGTTACAATGAGGCTTAAAGGCCTTTTTATTATTGAGAAACAACGGAGAACCCTAAACATCCAAAAATCTAACCCTAGGAGATGAAGTGCCAAAATTGTATGGGCACCATTGGGGTTAGTTGGTACATCAACCTCCCAGAGTCATAAATTTGGCATACGAACATCGTTTAGGGCCTCAAAATTCCTCTGAAAGTTTAGGTCCTGAAAAACTGCCAAAAATGGTAAATTATGCTACAATTAAGGGAACTGAAAGAAACAGTGGTGGGGTTCCAAGTGGAATAGGTGGGTGGCCACCACTATCCACCTGGATCAATCCTCCCCCATTAGGATGTGATGGTCCCCATTTCATTGAGTGACTCCATGGGATGGGGAAATTTTTGTTGAACTTGATCCCTAATGAGCCACTTTCCCTTAGTGCAGGAGTTGGCCAGTTTTGAAGACCTGATATAGTTGGATATTTTATTCGTGAGTGTTATTTATATGTGTGTCCATGATCCGATTAGTTGTGGTATGTTCCATGCAGTCTGGGTTGAGCTCTGTTTGTGTTGTATATTTTTCAATTTCTGATGTGTCTAGTAATGGTGGAAGGTATGATAGAAGGTGATCCACATTAAACATTAGGTATAGGGCAAGGAATGGGGGAATGTTGAGCTCGAAATAATTGTCTACCATGACCTTGGTGATGGTTTAAGTGTAACACTCTCCTCCCACATTTACCCAAGTAACTAGCTAACCTAGGTAAACATGTGACAAGAGGCTACTATGAATTGATCCAACCTCCTAGTTCACCTTAAGGAAGTGGAACCGACACCACACAAATACATAGACCTTCTGCACCTGCTACAGGACACCCAGGAGCCATATAAACCTTCCAAGAGGCTAGCCCCTGAAACAAAATAACCCATTAGTGCATCAATCCCCCAATCGCTCCCTTGACATGGGAAAAAGTGTGACTGTAAACCTCTAGTCAATCACACAACATGGGTATCTGTGCAACTAGGGAAATTTCCTAGTAGTTTTGAGCCTACGACCCTGACTTCTGTGTCACTTTTTCAAGCCCAGGGCTCAGGTCACTTCCCAAAGCTCCATGACACTTACAAAACTGAAAAATAACAATGGAATACTGATACAAATGTAATTATTTAAACAAATACTTGGTTGAACACCTACTAGCCATGATAGGAATTTCTTCAAACATGTCACAAATATGTAATCTACAGGTTTAAACAACATATCTTAGCATAGGGGTCTCATACTTATCTGAGAATATCTAAGAATCATTGTTCCCTTATATCATTAGCTACATTATCATCTATTAGGTCATATATTCATTGCTCATTCATTTACAAATCGAAACATGATGAGAGACATACATTTTTACTGTCATAAAATACATTCATAACCAGCATATAAACAACAAAAATACTAAGGACACAATAGCCATAAATTCTACATATAATCTAGTACATCTAATTATAAATTACCAAGGAAAGGAACTCTTATTCATGAATGAAAAATCCAACTCGATATGGGACTACCACGTTCCACCCAACCATAGATGGGCTGAGGAAAATATCTCTTCATCCAATCACCCATGTGCCATATTCCAAGCATGAATGTGGGAATCAAACCAAAAGAACCAACCAAGGCTTCTTGAGGCTAAACCACCTCACCCTCATCAATAGAAACTGATTTTACCACAATCCTCACTGGATCACTAGGCCAAAACAATAAACATGTAATAACAATAATTACCATGATCTCCACCAGATCACTAGGCCAAAATAAGCATGGATGCCACTGGATTTCTCCACCTACACTGTGAGGAATTTTCTTGTCTCATAGTATCTAGGATTTATCACAATCCACACTAGATAACTAGGCCTTAACTGAGACTCCACCCTCCAAGATTTACCATACATCCCATCTTGGGATTCTTAGGCATGATCAAGGGAATCCACCTCTAGGATTTACTGTATATCTCGTCATACATCAGTCAAGGATTCCTAGGCCCACCAATGAAACACAAAATTTTTCTTTACTGCAACCCACAGTCTGGTTAAGGGGTTACTGGGCCATGTTTTCTTTCATTCAGAGATCCACTTCACTCAGCTTTGAATCCATCTAGCAATTGAGCTCAACCAAAACATGAGAAATCCATCACACCATGGCTATCTGGAAATGGCAAGGCTAGGATAAAATCATTGTCACAACTGGAAAAACATATGCCAATGATGGACAGAGAACCAAGAAAACACATGCAACACCACGCATGCCAAATCTAGCAAGGAAACCACACATGCAAATCGATGCCTACAAATAATCTCAATGTAGTTGCTTGATCCTTCTCTTCATTTCTTGATATATGCTTCATCTTTCCTTCTTTTTCCTTTCTTGATCCAATATTGAAGTACTCCAATAAAGCTATAAGTGTCCAAGAGTGTGAGAGAAAGAGAATAGAGAGAGAGCTCCAAAATTGAACTGGAAAAAGGTACCAAGTGATCATCAAAAACCTTTTTATCAATTAGGCCTCTGTTTTATTCATTTTCCATTATTATCCTTCATTTTCCTCCTCACATGAAACCCGTGAACTTTCACCTTCCTTTTCTCCTAATTTCAATTATTTTCATAAATAAAATTCCAATTAATGCCATTTTTCCTTTCCAAATCCTTTTCCATTGCCTTTCCCAATTTTCTTTAGCCATATTAACCGAAATGAACACCCACTAGGATTTTTTCCCAACATTAAGCTTTGAATAAGTGTCCCATAACCGTGGTCATTATTTTTCCTTTATTAAATTTTATTACATGGAATTTTCACCAAGGATATTACAGAACCCTCCCCCTCGAGGGACACCATCCTTGTTGTTCAACCACACCTATACCTTAGAAAAACCACTGAAAAGAAAACATACTGCCATTGAGCTTTATATCTTAGCTCAATGTAGTATTTACAATGATCACCTTATTGGGAAGAAAACCAACATGACAACATAACAATAGCAAAATTGTAATGACATGACACCCAAACCACTTATTGAAGCTTTATAACATAGACTATAGTTCATGGCGATATTTATATCCATATACATATTTACACATACCAAAACATCACACCAAAACATATGCCAAATCATATACCAAAATTTCTTTTCCTCAACCGACAAATATTGAAGGATACTATAGCTCGTGTCTGATCTGCCATCTCCCATGTAGCTCCATCAAGCCTAAAGTGCTTCCATTGCAATTTAACCTACTTGATTGCTCGGTTCTAGATCATGAGCATCTTTTTCTTCAATATACACTGTGGTTCCTGCTGGAATTATCCTTCTAGCTCCACCTACAATACATACCAGTCAATCTTATGATCATAATATTTAGCATACTTCTTAAGAAATGATGCATGGAAAACATCATGGACTTTCATCAGAGGTAGTGCAATTCGATAAGATACTAGACCAATCCTTTCAAGAATCTTGAAAGATACACAATATTGATGTCCCAGCGTGGCACACGATCCAATCCACAAGGAGCTCTTCTTGGGCTTGATGCACAAGTACACTCGTTCCCCAACATGAAGCTTCTTAAAAAAAAAATTTGATATACATATATTTTATGCCTATCCTATTCTACCTTTATATTCTTCTTGATTGCCTGGATTTCTTATTCCATTTCTTCCAACATGTCTAGTCTAATCAACACCTTGTTAATTGGATCATTCCAACGGATGGTATTGTTACAAATTCACCCATACAATGCCTCAAACAGACTCATCCTCAATGAATCCTAGTAACCATTGTTGTAAAAAAATTTACCAATGAAAGGTACTCCTCCCATCTCTTATGTTGATGCATCACATACATCCTCAACATGTCCTACAAGATCTTGTTGACCCTCTCAGTCTGTCCGTTTGTCTACAGATGATAAGTCATATTGAAGGCCAACTTTTTGCCTAATCCTGCAAAAAACTCCTTCCAAAAATTGGAAGTGAACTGTGCATCCTTTTCTGACATGATCTTCCTTGGAACACCATGCAATCTGACCACATCTATGATAAACACTTGTGCCACATCACTAGTTGAATACGTATTATTTACTAGAATGAAGTGTGCTACCTTAGTCAACCTTTCCACAACAACCATGATGCAATCATGTTGTCTAGATTTCCTCGACAAACTTGTAATAAAATACATGGAAATGACCTCCCATTTCCATTTCCCTAAATCTAATCAAGCCATATGTTGAGAGATGACAGTGCACATCCTGTGCACCTATACCTGTACCTGTATTCTATTACATCCTGTGCATGAGCCCTCCATACCTGTCATCCTACTGACCCACCTACAAGATAATATCCTGTAATTTTTTCCCATAAGAACTCATAGATGTTATACGATTCACCTTTATTTTCCTGCTAAGAGCATATGCAACCCTATTCTATTTACCTTTGATATACCTGATCACAAAGTCGAACTCATTTATCGTGTCCAACCGTCGAGCTTTTTTGGCATTCATATTTGGTTGTTCAAATAGATAGCTCAAACCATTTTGATCACTCATCAGTACAAATCATCTCCCCAGAAGATAGTGTCTCCACATATTCGATGCAGGAATGATTGTTTCCAACTTAAGATCATGTGTCAAATAGTCCTGCTCGTGCTCATTTATTTTTCGTGACTCATAGCATACCACTTGCCCTTCATTCATAAGGACTCCACCAGGTCCTCTCTTGCAAGAATATGTACAAACCACAAAATATTTGTCTGGATATGTGATCTTTAACACTGGAGCATGTGTCAACAACTACTTATGCTGCTCAAAATTGGTCGCACATTCCTCTATCCATTCAAACTTCTTACCTTTCCTTTGCAATGATTTGATAGGATAAGCAATCTATGATAAGTTCCTGATGAGCCTCTTGTAATAACCTGCTAACCCCATAAATATTCTTACCTCATCCAAATTCCTAGGAGATTCCCACTCTGTTATCACATTGTTATTCTAAAATTAAAAATTAAAAAATTAAAAATGCTAACAATGGGAGTGTCAACGTTTTTTTTAATAAACTCAGTTTTACTCTATTTTTTTTGTAAAAGGAAGTAACTTCGGGCGTGGTTTATGAGCAACTGGAAATGAAATTTTAAAATCAATAGGAGGTTTTTTTTCTAACATGCTCATTTAAAAAAACCTCTTTCATTTTTTACACGTGTAATGGCTTGAGAGATTGAAAGGAATATTTGAGACATAGTTTTCAGTATTTTGGAAATTTAGTATTTTCATATTTTATCTAGAGTTTTAAAAAACCATTTTCAGAAAACAAAAGATGAATTTTTGAAAACCCCGGGAGGTGTTTGTCCAAAATGGACCCATTTACAAAAACCTCTCTCGGTTTTATAACATATATCACGGTTTTTAATTTTAGAAGGGATTATTGGACCCTATGTTTCAAGAATTCGTGAGGAAAAATCTCATGGACAGTTGGTGACTTGGATGCCACCTCAGAAAATTTGGCTTGTTGTTTCTTATCTCCAGCGACATCGTTATCTTTCGAAGCAGATAGGCTTGGAAGGTTTTGCATACATGAACTTGAAAGATATTTTAAATATCTTAGATTTTGTAATTATGTGGTGTTTATTATTGTGTAAGTTGTTATGTAAGCCTTATATAAATAGTTTATGAATAAATATAAAACAAGGTTGGAAATTATTAAAAAAAATTGTAGTATGGATATTTTTGAGCAATATTGAATTTATTTGCAGTGTTTAAGGAGCAGTTAGTAGGAAATTCATGTGTTACATTTCCCTATCAGTATTTCTCTGTTATTAATGTTTCTTCCATGTCTGAAATGTTAGTTTATGAGATTGGATTTCATTTGATGCTCCACTCTTAAAATTATCAGTCATTAAATACTTGTTGTTCCGACACTTATAAAACTCTATTTTGTCTCAGTTCACCTTTCTTATAAATCTCCCAAACAATCAAAGGACATGTTACTCCCATGATTTGTGCAATTTTCTCATTAGATTTGTGATCTCATTTGGTTAATAGCTAAACTCCATGCCCAATGGTAGGTTTTTAAAATCATCCAACCAATTCAACCCTAAATTCAAATCTGGCCACCTAAACTCAATTGGAGAAAACCTTCTACTATAGTGACCATAGAGTAGTTGATTTTTAGGGATAGATCCCCCTCTGGGTTGAAGGGTCAGGTTTCAACCTAAAAGTGGTTTGAGGTTACCTTAAGGTTTCTTCCTGCATCCATGGTTTTCCTTAAGTGATAAAACAATCCATGGTAGCTCTTATCTTTTCTAGATCTACTGTTATGCCTTCCTTAGAGACAACATGTCCCAAATAATGTACCTTTGTCTAAAATAAACCACATTTTCTAAGATTAGCATACAATTGATGCTCTCTTAGCAATCTCAACACTGATGCTAAATGCCCGGCATGCTCTTCTTCATTTTTAGAATATACCAATATATCATCAAATAACACAATAACAAACATGTCCAAATAATGACATAACACACTATTCATCAAGCACATAAATTTAGCTAGAGAATTAGTCAAACCGAAAGGAACTACAACAAACTCATAATGCCCATACCTGGTCTGAAAATTTGTCTTCTAAATGCCGTCGTCCTTAATGCATACCTAATGATACTAGATCTCAAATCAATCTTTGAGAACATTGCTGCTCCCTTCAACTGATAAAACAAGTCGTCAATCCTCGGCAACAGATTCATGTTCTTGGTGGTTACCTTGTTCAACTGCCTGTAATCAATGCACAATATGATAGTACCATCCTTCTTCTTCACAAACAATATCGATGCACCCTGTTGTGACACACTTGGTTTAATATATCCTTTTTCAAGAATTTCCTTCAACTACAAATTCAACTCTACCAACTCTAGTGTGTTCATCTTGTAAGCTTCCTTTGATGTTGGTGTCACTCTTAGTACCAACTCAATAGAAAATTCTACCTCCCTGTGAGGTGGAAACTCTGAAATCCATGAGAAAAATAAATCCCAAAACTGTTGTAAAACTGGGTACTTTCTCAATACATATTCATCCTCAACTTCCTTACATTTGTCACTAGAAATGTGCACTGCAAATAACACACATCCTTTCCTACGACTACGCTTGTCTAGCATAGTTGTAACCATTCTCATTTATTTTTCTTTCTACTTACCCTGTAATATTCTCTGCTCCCCATTGTCATCAAATCAATCAGTAGCCTTGTCATAAAAATCCACCTTGGTCCTATGAAGATACAACCATTCCATACCAAAACGCATGCTATACGATCCCAACGATAATACATTCATATGTTCTGAGGTAGGCATACCATTCAATTCAAATGCATAATCTCTTACCCAATGATGAACTCTCTTCCTGGTACTTATACCCAGCTACACTAACCAAGACTATGCATGCACTTCTTTATTCAAACCACACTTATCCACCAAGTTATGGTTAACATAACTATAATTAGATCTAGGGTGAATCAAAATATAAACAAATTTATCACAAAGATTACGGTCCATATCAATGATAGATGCATGATGGGTTTCCTGGCTGTTATCCAGTGTTGCATAGATACGAGGAATTATTTGACCAACATCCTGTTGTACTATACAACAACCCTCCCTTTTTCTTAATTTTAGAATAAAATTCATTTAGAAATAGGGTCCCTTTTTCTTTTTATAGAAATAAAAGAATTAGAAATAAAGATTAATTGTTTTGAAAAATCTCATCTTTGTTTGTATACAAACCAAATACAAAACTTCCGACCCGATCAAATATAAAAGACCTTATCATAAAAACAAGTCAAGTGTAAAAGTCCAAAGAATAATAATCGCAATCGGAGATCGGAGAAAATCCTTAGAGGAAAATTTAACATAGAAACCCAAATCCTCCGATGCGATTAGTTCGATCGCAAAACTTCAATCGCAAAGGGTTTAAGTTATCTATTTACATACCTCCGATGCGATGCGACCAATCACAATCGCATGATCGGAACACTTTTTAATAAATTCTTTGCGGTCAATTTCAAATTCTCCGATGCGACGCGCGTTATTATAAAAAACACTTTTCAAAAGGAAAACAAGCATTCATTCATTTAAATGAGAAAAACCTTTATATGGTAGACCCCACCATCGGAAATCGGAGAAAGCCATTAACAATTCTTTTCGATTCAAACTCCCTGATTGTGATCTATAACCATTGAATCGAAAATCGGAAAAGTTTGCAATCGCAATCGGCAAATCGAGAATTCTGTATTATGATATTTATGTACCATTTGAAAACTTTCGATGCAATTGATACATGAAATTTATTACATTCGAAGAATTCAAGATAGGTAAATATTATAATATTTCACAAAGCATCAAATCTCCAATTGTACGTTGGTATTCAATAGAAAATCAAATGAATATTGGTTGATGATTCGGTTTTAAATACATGAGTGTGACCCAAAAAGAACATTTACGTGTTATACGAGACCAATAAATAATGAATCATGAGTTCATAATCGTTCCTTTCAAGTTTCTTGTTTGTCACGACTGAAAGTTTATTGTCTTGCAGAATCAAGGAACACTGAACCCTTTCATTCACAAACAAAGGGAAATAGTATCAAACACAGAAATGTCGAAGAGAGCGAGGAGAACCAAGACTGTTGTTCCCGTTAATTTTGTTGAGACTCCTACAGTCTCAAAAGAAAAGCCAAAAAAATTGAGATTAGTTACAGATACATCATGCCAAGGGCTCGGAAGAATGACGTGGGAAGGAGTTTATAATCTATTGGAGAAAGAAAACCCCAAAGTCACAGTGGAAAAGGCATCAGTTCCAGATGAAGATAGCTCAGATTCTGACTCTGAGATTACTGAAAAATCACTTGCAAATTAATTTCTACATCGAATTGCAACCAGAGAAAGCATTATGCCTTATTATGATGTGATTCGATGGGTCATCGATAGTGTGAAAATAAAAGACAAAATGTTTGTTTCAGCTTCTGGAGTGTCTTTTGGGTCGTTTAAAGCAGAAGACATTAAGGCAATGTATCATCTTCCTGATCCGCAGAAGGTTTATAACAAAGAATTTATCAAAGAGTTTGTTGATAATAATAAAGTTCAATCTGATCCTATCAAAGATTGGAGGAAAAATCCTGAGAAGCACAGAAATGAAGCATCCGGTATGTATTCAATAGATTCCCTCTTACCTCCGTATTGCTATGCCGCTGCCATGATGTGTAGATTATTTGGTAATGACAATTCTGCTAGGTTTTCTATACAAATGGTCCCATTAATCTTAGCTTCTGTCAATTCCGACATTATGGACTGTGCTGTTATTCTCTCTGATAGAATGGCTAATAGAATACTCGAGTACAGACAAGATAAAACCGCTGGAAATTCCACTCCTTTTTTCTTTTGTGCTTATATTCTAGACGCTCTTTGTTTTAATTCTTAGTTTCCCTTGTTAGGATGGAAATGAACTCCCAAAGATCCTACCTCGATTCATATATATCATAAACTTCTTTGGAAAGTTCATTTCCAAGATAATGTGTATAGAATATGTCATGGTTTCCTTATCCCTGTCTTTCAAACCATTTTCAATCGCTTCCCTCCTAGATTCTCCGACAAAGCTAAAGCTGACTTATCCTCAATAGGAGATTGGTTTGGAGAAGAAAATTTCACATACATCAGGATTTTTGGGAGTATTGTAGAACCCCATGTTCTCCCTCTTTTTGTTCCAGACAAACTTCTCGCCCAGGAAATCTCCTATCAATTAACAGTTGAAGGAATATACAGAGCTCTAAACAATAGTAAGAAAAGAATGTGGCCTCCATTCCCATTCAATTGTGGTCATTTTACTTTGAATGACTTCAAACATGCAGAAAAGGAAGTCGCCAAAATAAAGGGTTTTAAATTTGCGACCATTCCGGGGAGACAGTATGATCCACGAAAGATAGCTTTTAATGTTACTGCTTCAGTTTCGATTGCTCGATTTGAGCATGAACCAGATGAGTTTGATGATTTGTTTGTTTCGTTGAATGATTTTCCTCAAGTTTATGATTTGGCCAAGTCTAAATTCCAGAAGGAAGAAATGAATAAATTTTTTTTATTTAGAAGTCAAAGATTGTTGAAAGTTCCTCTAGACCAACTGAGAATTCCTATACAAGGGTCAGAAACAGAGGGTACATCTGGCAAAACACCAGGAGAAACATCTGCCGGTAAAGTCATTACACAATCGGTTATTAACCAGCCCACTGTACATACTGAAAAGGTGAGCACTGATGGCAAACCTGATGTTCAGAAAGGAAATATTGATCAGCAGTCCACAGCTCAAACGAAGGAAAAATGCACAAGTACTGATAATAATGTGCATAATCAAAAAGGAGAATCAGATAGAAAAACCATTGAGCAGGGAACAAATACAGAGAAAACAGATACACAATTGGAAGGAAAAGAAAATACTGAGAAAATTATAGACTCTGCTGATCTTAATGTTTCCTCTCAATTGTTGAAACAATATGATCAATTCGCTCAACAATTAGGACTGCAGGATAAAGATAAAGAACAAGAAGATCAGGATGTCGAAATCATTCATGAACATCCTACAGGGCAGATTGTATTGAAGATTGAGGAGATCCCTCCTTTGGATGTATTTTATAGCCCTAAACATAAGGCTGTTGTTAGAAAACAGAGAAAAATAAGGAAGATGGATCAGGACATGTTTTCCACTCCACAGGAGGAGTTCATGAATATTGTCTACAAGAATACTGAAGTGAATCCATCTGAGGATCTCACTAAATTGTCCCAATATGCAGGAGCATATAGTTCTGCAACAATATATAAAGCTGCAGAAGTTTCTCAGTTAATGACTCAAAAAGATCTCCATATAGCTTTTCTTGAAGAGCAAGCTAATGAAAGTCAGCAAAAGATTGCTCAATTGGAACAACGATTACAGGATCAAGAACTCAAATCTAAAGAGTTAGAAGAACAGCTTGCCACAGAAAAGAAGAAATTTGATGAGCAAGTTTTAGGCAAACAACAACAATTGAATCAAGAAATTTCCAAGTTACAAGATTTGTTGCAAAATGAGAAGAATGCGAAGATTGTACAAGAAAAGGAATTTCAAGCAACTTTAGATAGGTTCAAAGATTTCCCTAAATTAAGTGAATTCAAATCGGAAGCTCTTGAAGTTAATAAACTGCTGTCTCAGCAATTGAATGAATTTTGTGCAAAATTATCACAAGCAAAACCATTTTGTGATATCACATCATCCTTGATCCAGAACATTATTACTCTCAGGCAAGAAATTGATGATGCTGATGAAAAGATTTCTGAATTTCTTACTTGGCAAGATACAGAAAAGGGAAGAGAAGCTAATCCTCCTAGGATAGAAGAAATACATAAAGAAATCTTGTTTACAGAATGAGAACATCAGTTAATGAAAGCCGAGAGAGCAATATCAAGAGCTAGGAGCATGATGAGTAATATAACGCAATTTATCAATGACAGCTTGTATTCAATTAATCTCATTTCGGATTGTGTTCCTGGCAGTTTTCCTAAAGTTAAAGAAACTGATTGCAGATGGAAAGAAGAAATGATGAATAAAAGTCAACAGATCAACAAACTTCAAGCAATATCTTGGGACAATATGTGGACTTATTTAATTAAGCCATAAAATCAACAAATGGCTATTAAATTCCTTTCAAATGTTGTTGATTGTTTAATTCCAGAATTTTCCGATGCCACATACGCTAGACAGTTACATTCCGAGATGATTCATCCACCGAGGCTCCAAGATATGCTGAAAATTTGCAACTTGGCTACATCAAGCGAGAAAGAAAAGCAATGAATGAGTTTCATTTTAAGATAGTATTTCTGTTTTTAATTTGATAGATTGTAGCAGTAGTAGTAGGATTCTGTTTTTATGTAATTTCTTATTTAAATCCCTCTCATGCATTTAGAGAAGGGCATCCGGAGTTGTAATATTTTTGACTTGGAGCTTACATTTATGTACTCCATTGCCTCTTATATTTTATAAAGGATTACATCTGGTGATTTTGTGCTGAAATTATCTTTGAAGTGTTGCATTTTTGTACCTTTGGATTTGATTTTACATCAGATTTACTGGATTAGAGTATCAGATTTCATTTGAAAGTCTTCAAGATGAATGAGGTATTTATATCTGTTCACTGTTGATTTCCTTTTTCATATGATATTCGCTTTAAAATTTGCTATCATTTATATATATTTGGTTTTCATAACGTTTTTTATTATATATCATTTCTGAGTATAATTGAAATGTTATCTTTCATAAGCATATATAGATGGTATACAATGATGAATGAAATATGCTAATATAACTCTGTTTAATTTCTTAAATAGAGTTATCTTTATTCGTTTCTGCACATTTCAATTTAAATAATAATACATTTTCATGGTTATTGTTAAATTGGAACAATCTTAAGTTGTATTCACATATAATTACCCGGGTTAGTGTTAGAATTTCTTTATCAACATTTAGTTTAATTAGATAGTTTTATTTTCAATCAATTTAGTCCCACTTCCACTCATCCAAATAAACCCATCACCAACCCATTTAGTTATAAGGAAACTGGTCCTTTAAATCCAGTCGGAGCCACCATACCAAACGGAAAAGGAGTTGTCATAAGGTCCCGACCGGGTGGTTTTCCCCAATGTTTGAAGCAGAGATTTCTAGGCTTCAACACATCCCAAATAGTTTGTGCCTCTTGTGCACTATAAATCTGGGGCCTACCACCCTGATTCTATGGACAATCTCTCTTGACATTTTCTTTGCCACATGTACAACACTCCAAGCGTCTCAAATCATCACCTCTATGTTTTTGCTGTGAACCATGTCCCTGTTTGGATACATTGAACTTCTTGTATGGTGCCACATTTTCTTTCTCTTCTGCATCCTGAGGCCTTATTATTTTCGGCTGTTATTTACCTTTACCTTTTTCCTTCCCTTTCCATCCTTTCTGAGACTCATTCTTATGCTTTTATTTTCCATAGAAATGCTTCAATTACCCAATAACTTCCTCAAGTGACCGAGGCTGACAAATATCTGAACTTTAGCATTTTCATTTTTAATATATGGTACATACCTTAATAGATTCATTAACTTGGTCATATATTCCCTATTTGTCATTAATCCCATCTTTAGCTCATACAATTCTTTGGTCTTACTATCATAGTACCTTTCTGACAAGTACTTGTTCCTAAAAATCCTCCTGAACTCATGCCAACTCAATTCCTCTGTCTTGATGTATCTTACCCACTTCACATATTCCCACGAGATATATGCTTTACCTCTTAGGCTGAAGATAGCTACACCGGCCTTCACATTATCTATTTAATTATGAAACTCAAATAACTTCTTCATCCCAAGTATTTGAGCCTCTGCATCTTCTGGAAAGTATCCCCTATCACTCCTCCTGTAAGGATGATAACGATGGTCACGATCATAATTCTTGTCAGAACTAAAACTAGATTAGTACATGTGTCCATCACCTCTACTATTAGGAGTGTCCAACAACCTGCCATCTCTCACTGTGTCATATCTATATGGCCTGTGACCACCATGGGACCTACTGTCATATGCCCTATTATTTCTTTCCTCCTACCCATGGCTGATCTGAAGTGGCCCCTATCACTACAATTTTGAAAAATTATGAAGGATTACTGCATTAACCTTTTCTTGTTTCTCTTGTTCCTACATGATCCTGTCATTGTTCGCCTTACAACTCCTTATTTCTTCCTTCAAATCCTCATTGTATCTTCCAAGTCACACTACAAGGAAAAAACCCTCTAGAGGAGGTTATAAAGGAGGTTTTTAGTGTTATAAAATTGGCCCAAATTGTCAAAAAAACATTTTCTACAAAATATGTTTATGGTTACAGAGGTTTTCGCAGAGCTTTTAACGGAATTTCAACACAAATAAAAAAATTGGGTAACCGGAGGTTATTACGGAAGTTTTTCATTGGTGCACTACAAAGGTGTCAATGCATCGGTGCGTTTCATCTAGAAGGTGGCCCGGGGCAGTTAAAGGTGCATGCACCGGGCCGTCAAGGTATAAAACTGCACTGGGGCGCAGTGTTGGTGATACAACACATGGGGCCGTTGTAATTGGTCTTGGGATTTGTGCAGTGCCCATAGGTCATCTAAACGCACTGGTACGTTGAGTTATAGAAATGCACTAGTGCGCAATATCCAACAAACGCACCATTTTTTCTAATTCATATTGGTATTTGTGAGGTGCCCATAGGTCGTACAAATTCCCCGATGCATAGACTCACATAAACGCATCGGTGCGCAGTATCCCACAAACATACCGAGATTAAAAATTGGTATTGGTATTTGTGCGGTGCATATAGGTCATAGAAATGCACCGGTGCATTGTATCATACAAATGCACCGATGTACAATAACTGACACGCATTGGTGTTCATTTTGTATTTTTTAGAAACATTGACCTGTGACAGTGCAATTATTGTGATTTTTTAAAATTCATTATTCATCAAAAGTCGACACATCTTATAACAGTATTCATATTAATTAAATTTTTATGAATGCATTTGAATGTGATGTTTGGATTAATTTGTTATATCATATCATAATTATTGTGATTTTTTTAAATTCATTATTCATAAAAAGACGACACATAACTTATAACAGTATTCATATGAATTAAATTTTTATTAGTGCATTTGAATGTGATGTTTGGATTAATTTTTTATATCATATCATCAAATTTCACATCTCTTCATTATAATATTTAATCATCCATAAATTTAATCAATGGTGTTACATTTCACAACAACAATGGAGAACGCAATAGAATAAATTAAAACATATTTCATTATATATATATATATGAATAAGAGAGTCTTTGTCATACAAAATGGGACAGCTATTGGTATCCCTTTGTATTTCAATTGCGATACTATGTCCATTACTAAAACAAAATGTCTAATTTCACAGACAAATATTTCATAAAATACAACGCCTTGCTTTGGTATCCAAACATAGTGATCATCATTCTTCGCTCGAACTACTGTCACTGCTAGAGCTACTTCCATGACTTGGGTTATTTTCGGGAATGTTTTGTTCACTGTGTTGATTGTTTTCTTGATCTTCTTCACCTTCCATCTACAAACATAAAAATAAACTATAATGAGTGTATATACATTGGTGATAATAATGAAAATTGCAATATTAAATAATATACATCAATGTAAATCGAAAAGAAATGACGCACCATAGCAACAATTGATTCATGAACTATACACATTCTTTCAAAACCATGTAGTACTCCATCTTTCAAGATTTCATCTTCTGGCACAATTCCATACTTTTTCCTGCAAGTTTTATACCTCATAACAAATCATATATTTAATATAAAATATTTTTTTATTATATTAATTATAGACGGAGCTAAGTAAAACAATATTGATAGATGCTTACAAATTCCACAATTATTTTTTGATATGCATACATATAATCACAACCCATATTTAACCTAATGTCAATCAATTCGTCTGATGGTTCTTCTTTGTATGTTAGCACCTGTTTGAAGACATTCAATGATGATTTTTGTAAAACAACTTAAAAATAAAAAAATGAAATCTAGTTAAGTTGTTATAAGGAATTAACAATTACTCACAAACATAGATATCAACCCTTTTCTTCCTTGTCGTCTTGTTTTATGCGCTGAATGGGTTCTATTTCTTTTCTTTTCTTTTCTGCAAGAAAATACTTGAAAATTAATATTTAATGCTAAATTGTTTATTTATTGCACCTAATGATCAAAAAATTCAATGATTACATATTACATTTGAAGCACATTATTGTTGAGATGGATCCTCCCGTGATGCAATTTTGTCCATTTCTTTGACCATCTTCTTGTACACTTTTTTGGACATTCCTACTATCATATTTCTGATATCAACTCGTTCATCTTTTGAAATTTTCATAATCTTCCTGAAAATGTAACATGACAATAAACTATTTAATTTTTATATTGATATATGAAAAGTAAATATAAAAAAAGTGATATTTATAAATGATATTTATAAATAATTCTAGAAAAACATTTAAAAGAATATTACTTTTTCATTCCTTCTTTTTTGTTGTTGTATGTTTTTGCTATTAAAATTCTGACATGTCTCATTGACCCGGATTCTCTGGAAACTCTTCCTGTAGTTTAGATAAAATTTGGTTCTTGGAATCATTGGATTGATTTTTGTATTGTAAGTGGAAAGAACGTCTATACATTCATTCCACTAGATCCCTCAAAATTTTGTAAAATTTTTTCCCCCTTTCGTTAACCTCTAGCACCACTCCAAATGAGCTAAGGAGCAATTCATTTTCATTTGCATGTTCTGTTTTGTTATTTTCTTATAACAACATTCCTTTTCGAAGTTTTTGGTCCATGTAGAACATTAAACAAATGTGAATTAATATATTGTTTGACACATGCCATCTAATAATTTTAAGTATATTATTAATGAAAAATAAAAAAAGAAACTCATATTGGATCGATAGTATTTTTTCATTCACCTGATTCATCCTTTTGCAATTTTTCCATCAAGCTTTTACACTCTTCTGGTCCTAGATCAGAAATAATATTATCGAGCTTCATCATTTTGTGGCTCTGCATGATACATGGTAAACAATACATATTAGTTAAACTTACATATAGTTCAAAAATAATATTTTTTGTAAAGAATTTACAAAGAACTTGCCTTTTTTGTTTTTCTTGATGTGTTATCAGTATTTTTGTTACTTGATCTCTTGTCATTCATTTCTTTATCAATAAGAAACTTGTGCCATATCATTCATTAATATATTTTATAAATAAATTTTTAACTTTTCAAGTAAAAAAAAAAAAATCAAGAAACCGATGCTCTATTCATGGTGTACGCACCGACATCGGTGCGTGGGGGTCTTATAAACGCACCGCACAAATAGTATAATAGACCGTACGGTGCTTTATGTCAACAAGGAGCACCAATGTGTTACATGTTAACCACCGCACCGATTAACACAGAGAAAATAATAAAAATCGTCCAGTGTTAGTTTTTGTAGCATAAATGCCCCGCGCAAACAAGGGACCACCATACGGTGCTCTCTGTCAACTAGGAGACCTGGTGTGGTGCATTATATGTTACATGGTGCACCGATTAACAAATAAAACATTTTTTTGTGAAACAACACGTTCGCATTTTGCCATAATGAAATAGCGCACCGGTGTCGTATTTTACATATGGCGCACTCATTAAAAAAATTTGTTTTTAATTTTTTTATCACAGTACTTTCGCGGTGCGCTAGGATAATACAGCGCACCGGTGCGCTAGGTTACACAGAGCACACCGATTAAAAAAAAAAAAAAACCCTTTTTTTCAAAAATTCACACAAGGGCCGACATTGATTGGGATCCGACTATGCAAGTTGTCTCGTGGGTTGGATTTCTTAGGCCTATATATAGCAATACAAAAACCATATAAATATAAAATGAAAAGCCCTAATTCTGAAATCACAGAAACAGGGAGAAGAAACGGCAGAAACAAAAATAATGTAGGGTTTAGGGTAAAAATGGATTTTTTTTTTTTTTTTTTTTGAAATGAAAAAGAAATTGAAATTTTTTTCTTAGTGCGTAAAAAAAACTACAGAAAAAGTAAAAAAAGAAATAAAATTTAATCATGAGATCGTTTGAAATTCTATGCTACAGGGTTTGAATCACCAGAGTTTTGGAATTCTGATTATCTGAATACTTCTGTTCGAACGTATTTCACTGCTTCACAGTGCTCTCGTGCTCTGTTGCTCCAAGTATGTCTCCTGAAAATATCTGGCTGAATTTTTTTGCAAAAATAGTGAAATAATGAAAAGTGTTTAGTATTTAAAGAATTGTTTTATGAAATTAGATTTTTGAAATTATTTTACCGCCCTTTTTTCAATTTACCGCTTTTTTTCCACTTAAAGAAAATAAAGTTGCGCTTTTTTTATTTGCGGTTATTCGTCGCTAGTGCATCACTTAATATCACCGCACCGGTGCGTCCGTTTATATCACGGCACCGGTGCGCATTAACGAAAATGCACCGGTGTGGTTATCTGTATATTAGCACCAATAACAAGAAGTCCATTTTTAATTCACCAAAATTACTTTTAGGTGTGTGCACCAAAATTTATTTTTGATTTTTCTCAAATGAAGGGAGAAAATATCATAATTATATCGAATGGACAATTCTTTAAAATCCAGCTCGTTCCATAATATTTCTCAAAGTCCATCACGGAGTTCTCCCTATCCATATCGAGACGTAATATTTACTTCAGATTTTATTTATATTTTAATTATCTAATTGAATTTATGTTTTTTATCCATGTCAATCATGCACAGCTTAATTAAATTATAATGTATATAAATTTTCAGTTTCAGGAAGATTCAGAATCGAGTTCAAATGTGTTACACAACATTTTGTCACCGTCCCTGCAATCCCTCCTCCCGTACATTGGAGGACTATTCCCGTGACCTGTGAACGGTAAAATGTCCTGAAAACACCTTGATGTCATCCTTCTGCATAAGGACAAGAATTCTCCTAAAGAATATTTCCTCTGGAAAACCCTAAAAATCCATGTTTTGGCATTGGCGTGGGTAGCCAGTTCATCCCTCGCGCCAATGGGGAAAATGCACACTACTGGGCGCACCAGCTGGTGCTCTGTCCCTGTGTTATGCCCGCGCCAAGCCTTTTAAGGAATTTTTTTTAACAATAGAAGGCGGAAGTTTGATTCTAACAACTTCAGAACGGATCATCAAAATGAGGTTGGGTTGTTTGCCTCCGGATCTCCCTGATTAGGAAGTGTTTTGCCACCTCTCATGGAACCTTCCTAAAAGATAGGACTCTCCCCCATGATTATAGGGAGCCTAACCTCTCCTTCTCCCTTTATAAAATTCTGCCCTCTCCATTTGCTAGCTAGCTAAACTTTTGGGAAGGAAATTATAGCTAAGTGACAATCAAGAGCAGAGCTAAGGAGAACCCTGTGAGAGAGAGAGTTCTGTCAAACCCCTAACGAGATTTGTGAGACACGTCCTGTTGGAGCCCTATCAAAGGAAGATCACGATGTCAGAGCATTGGTTGTAATCATTCTCTCGTATCTTAATATACATGACTCT
The DNA here is from genome assembly GCA_034641835.2 of Pinus albicaulis. Classification (NCBI taxonomy): domain Eukaryota; kingdom Viridiplantae; phylum Streptophyta; class Pinopsida; order Pinales; family Pinaceae; genus Pinus; species Pinus albicaulis. The sequence goes on from CM076577.1 coordinate 29,775,714, forward strand.
TCTATTGGTTCCATGATTGTGTTTTTCATTGTATAAGGAAATTTCATTCGTTCCTCTCTGACTGATCGATAGTTATAGAAGTTTGAAATATTACGTTGCATGTTGTCTTTCTTCTTTGCATGTGTACAGGTATCTGGATGCAACAAGCTCATGGATCATGACCTGTCCAGCTAGGAACGGAAGCGCCATTTCTTCTTCGACAACAATAGCGAAGGAATCACGGTAAGCGATCTATCACGACTCTGTCTTTTGTAACTAGGAACCAATAACTTTGCATGTTCCGATTGTTGCTAGACCCACCCTAGGGCTAGTGGGATCACCTTTGTCCACAAAGGGGATTTACCTCCACAACAAGATGCACAAAATATTCAAACGTCAGCTCCAAAACGTCGGAAGCTCTTATCAGGAGCAGCATACCGCAAGGCGCATTTGGTAGATGAAAATGGACAACCACTTCACCCTGCCAATTGTAACAATATTGCATCTTCTAGCCATAATCCTAGGACATTAATGATGGTAATAATTATAATTTTTTGGTATATTGATTAATATAATTATTTCAATTTCAAACCAACTAATCATGCAATATTGCCAACGTGGTTACTAATTGATATCATATATTTTGTACTAATCATGTTCAAATATTTTTTTTAAAATTATTAGGATTCTAGTGATGATGAGTGACCTACCTACCATCTTCCATTGCACCCCACGACAATGTAAAATCGAGAGAACACTGAATTAAGAGAAAAAATCGAAGAGGAACGATACCAAGAATGCTTGAATCAACCACCAATTCAATTCCCCCTACGTCCAGATTCACCAATTAGGAATGACTACAGTAATAGTAGTTCTTCACAAGCTGGCAATGGAGGCAATCAAATAGAGGTTGGTATGGGTGATTAATTAAGGGATATGACTACCATGGAAACAATGTTTTTAGATGCATTCCAAAACGATGATCAACTAGGGGATGATGCTCATATCACTGACAATGTTTTCAAAAGCCTTAAATTTGCTTCCACCACCCCTCTCTTGGACCTAGTGGTCAATCAAAGCCTACCTAGTTGGGGACAATGATGTTGTTGTACAACTGAAAGAAAAGTTTGGCTTGTCGAATACATGTTTCTCATAAATTTTGAGGTAAGTTACCATAAAGTCCTCCATTATATAAATTTGAGAAATATAATCAGTACAATACAATGAACATTACAAATGGTAAATTTTATGAACGTTAATAATTATATCGGCATTAATGTACATTTATTAATATATTTTTCCATGATCACCAACTACAGGTTACTCAAAGCTAAGGTTCTTTCAAGTGATAATGTCTTGCCCGATAGCTGCGAAGAGGCAAATAAATTGTTGAAAAAATTGGGTGTTGAGTACATATCATATCATGCATGTCCAAATGATTGTATTCTATATAGAGGAGAATATGCAGAAAAAGAGATATGTCTGAAATGTGGGCATGACAGGTATGATAAATCAAAAAAGAAGGGTAAATCATGTACTAGTCCTCCTTTAAGATATTGAGGCACATGCCTATAATCCCAAGGATTAAAAGGCTCTTTCGTTGCAAAGAATTAGTTATGTTGCAAGGATGGCATGTCTCACACAGAAATGAGTTGGGAGTTATGTGAATCCCAACTGATTCAATAGCCATGAAGCATATAGAGGATACATGGCCCGAAAAATTCAAGGATGAAGTACGAAGTCTATGACTCAGCATAGCCATGGATGGCGTCAACCCATATTCCCTCCAGAACACCAACTATTCTATTTGTCATGTAGTAGTGATCAATAACAATATCCCCCCATGGTTTTCCATGAAGAATGAACATCTTATGTTGGCTTTCATAGTCCCTAGTAGAAGACAAGTGAAAAATATGGATGTCTACTTACAACCACTAGTATATGAATTGAAGGAATTATGGGATGGGATAAATGTATACGACGTATCAAAACCCAACGCATCAGAGAGGAGTTTTACATTGTATGGCATATGTGCTTACACGACACATGATTATCCAGGCTTAGGAGTTTTCTTTGGTAAATTACATGTTCAATTTATTGATTTGTTTATATACGTAACAATATTATTTCACATATTAGTTATTTAATTCGTTGTAATTGTTTTGATCTTTATGATATTCTTTAACATGCCATGCATAGTAATTGTATACAATAATCTCGCAAGTATTGTAACAAAAGAGTATTTTGGATGTAAATGTTGTGGGCCTTTTCTGGAAGTTATATGGTCCAAGGACCTACGAAATCTATTGTATGATTTCTCCAGGGTATTCCTCCCAGAAGAACACCCTTACAGAAGAGCAGCATCTTCTTTCAATGGTAAACGAGAGAGAACCCAAAGGCCTCCAATAACTACACCAGCTGAATGGCTTAGAGCATATGAGAGAGAGAAGGAGAAGGAGTTCATAGAAATGTTCGATTCAAATGGGGAGCCTATGTTCGACGAGCCAGAATTATTCGACAACTATGTTGAGAAATTTCCCATTGGGATGAAAAGAAAACCTATTTTTTATAACCTCCCATATTGGAAGCATCTTAATATTACCCACTTATTAGATCCATGGATATATTTAAAAATGTTTCATCTTCTTTATGGAGGCACATATCATCAAAACAAAGTGACACATTTAGCTGTTAGGAAAGATCTTATTACTTCAAAAACTAAAAAGAAACATTGGCCAAGATGATTTATAAAGTACGGGATCAGAGTCAGGTGATGGTCCCTCTAATTCATGGTATTTCAAAGAAGGTGATGTCCCATGGATTTTTTAAAAAGATGATATTTCTTTGGAAAAGGAAGTTATAATGGGTGTGAGGGTGCCAACTTCATACAAGTCTTCACTATGGCACTACTTCACCATGGATGACCATTTGTCGGGGTTGAAATCGCATGACCATTTGAATCTTCTAAGATTACATATAATGTCAAAAGCATGATTTTATTATTGTTATATTAATAAATTTTATCCCATACGGGGATCATAAAACATAACTAATTTTGTATATTATTGCATGTGTTTATAACTTTGCAGTGTCATTATCCTTTGTTCATGTGTGGGTGTGTGAAACATGAATTCCCTCAAGACCTAGGACGTGCCATATCTAAATTATTTTCATTTGTACGTTGGATCACGTCAAAGGAGATTCATGTGGCTAGCATTCCATGGTGGCGTCAAGAGATAGTTGAGATTGTTTTTATGTTTGAGAAGGAACTACCGACGAGTTTCATGGACTTGCAGGTTCATCTTCTAATACACATAGTAGATGAGGTTGAATTAGATGGGGTGGTTTCTTGTTGTTGTATGTTCTTCTTAGAGAGGTACATGAATAAATTGAAAGGTTTTGTTCGAAAAAGGGCAAAACCCGAGGTCTATGGCAAAGGGGTACATGTCGTATGAGTCTTTCTATTATGCCAGTGAGTACATCAAGTAGATCGACAACAAAACAGGTGCAGTGATTTGGGATGATGAAAGGGATGAAGACAAAATAGAAGGGGAGTTGATCCAAACGAGTGGAAAAAAGCGCTTGATAAAGAGTAAGCAACTTATAATTTTTCAAATTTACACAAATTAAATATTCATGTTGAACTTATATATAATGTATATTTTCATCTTTATGTAATATATAATATCAGTTTGATTTCATCAGCGAATGTCGAAATTGAATCAATCAATAAATTCATTCTTTACAATTCTAAAGCAACATAACCGTGGGTCTTATTGTATGAACAAAAGAGGATGAAATGGGATAGTGATAGGAAATAATTTAGACGGTTAAATGGTAGAAGTGTGCCTTATCATGATCATTTAAAAGAAAATATGCCAAAAATATGCCCCAACAGTTGGGTTGCTGACCAAGTTAGAAAGAAATACGGTGCAACTGGTCGTTACCTGCGTGCTGACACTAGAAAATTTGGCGGAATTTCCAACGGACAATGCGTCGCTATTCCAACACATAGTCGTCGCAAGAGCGACAGTTCGAGGTCAGGCAAAACGTGGTTTCCATCCCGTCGCAATTCCGACGCACTTAAAAAGTGTCGCACTACCGACACTTTTTCCGTCGCTTCCAAACAGGCGTCGTTATTCCGACGTTTCCCAAACCGTCGCGCTTCCGACGTTTGTAAACTATCACACCTCCGACGAAATGTGGTCCGACGTTTTGAACATCGCTCTTCCGACGTTTGTAAACTGTCACAATTCCGACGAAATGTGGTCCGACGTTTTGAGCGTCGCTCTTCCGACGTTTGTAAACTGTCGCAATTCTGACACAATGCGGTCCGACGTTTTGGACGTCGCTCTTCCGACGTTTGTAAACTGTCGTAATTCCGACGAAATGTGGTCCGACGTTTTGAACGTCGCTCTTCCGATGTTCGTAAACTGTCGCAATTCCGACGAAATGTGGTCCGGCGTTTTTATACTGTCGCTCTTCCGACGTTGTTAAGCTGTCGCAATTCCGATGGTTACAAGGTGTCGGTATACCGATGACGGGTTCAATTTAAAAAAAAAAAAAAATGAAACTTTAAAACAGGACAGTAAATCTCCAATATTTGTTATGAATTGTGGGCGTTCCAATGACCGTGAAATATTAATATAATAAACCACCCCGCAGCGCTTCGACTATAAACACTCATTTTTTTTTTTCACAAGAGAAAAAATGCTATTTTGAATATATTATATGAATTAAAATAGTCCATGAAGTCATTACATTTTCACATCTGAAGATTGGAACCCAAATATCCATCCAGAAAAGTGGAAGTCCCACCCCATACAATGATAGAAAAATACCCCATGTCACATACAGCGACTTGATATAAAACCCAGTAACGGTCCACATGGAGATTATCGACAATCTGAGAAAGCATCCAAATATGCCGGAGGCATCTATAAGAAAGTGAAATAGCAGTATGTAGAATAGTAAAGCAACAGATAGAGTACCGACGTCCATTGTTCCAAATACAAATTAAAGTACCCAAAATCCTTGAACAGAGAAAAACGCCAATCATGTGAGGAGTGTGATATGTCCAAAATATAAAAATACCATCAGACCATATCAATAAACCAGCAACATAGACCAGCATCGCTAGTTTTGAAGGCAGAGTGATAAACATTAATCATTTTTTTTCACAAGAGAAAAAGCGTTGTTTTGAATATATTATATGAAGTAAAACAGTCCATGAAGTCATTACATTTTCACATCTGAAGATTGGAACCCAAATATCCATCAAGAAAAGTGGAAGTCCCACCCCAGACAATGATAGAAAAATACCCCATGTCACATACAGGGACATGATATAAAACCCAGTAACGGTCCACATGGAGATTATCGACAATCTGAGAAAGCATCCAAATATGCCTGAGGCATCTATAAGAAAGTGAAATAGCAGTATGTAGAATAGTAAAACAACAGATAGAGTACCGACGTCCATTGTTCCAAATACAAATTAAAGTACCCAAAATCCTGCAACAGAGAAAAACGCTAATCATGTGAGGAGTGTGATATGTCAAAAATATAAAAAGACCATCAGACCATATCAATAAACCAGCAACATAGACCAGCATCGCTAGTTTTGAAGGCAGAGTGATAAACATTAATCATTTTTTTTTCACAAGAGAAAAAACGTTGTTTTGAATATATTATATGAAGTAAAGCAGTCCATGAAGTCATTACATTTTCACATCTGAAGATTGGAACCCAAATATCCATCCAGAAAAGTGGAAGTCCCACCCCAGACAATGATAGAAAATACCCCATGTCACATACAGGGACATGATATAAAACCCAGTAACGGTCCACATGGAGATTATCGACAATCTGAGAAAGCATCCAAATATGCCCGAGGCATCTATAAGAAAGTGAAATAGTGGTATGTAGAATAGTAAAGCAACAGATAGAGTACCAACGTCCATTGTTCCAAATACAAATTAAAGTACCCAAAATCCTTGAACAGAGAAAAACGCTAATCATGTGAGGAGTGTGATATGTCCAAAATATAAAAGGACCATCAGACCATATCAATAAACCAACAACATAGACCAGCATCGCTAGTTTTGAAGGCAGAGTGATAACCTGTCAACACATAAAATAGTATCATAAAGTGGATACAGGAAATGTGCAGAGACATGTACTGTTGATATACGCCTCACACAAAAAGCATCCATGATAGAGAAAAAATATGTATAAACCCAGGGTCGATTGTATGTTCTGGCTTGCTTGTTCCCGGAAATAAAAACCATCTGCAGAAACCCAGGCTCGCTTGTAAGATCAGGCTCACTTGATTCCAAAATTGGTAACCATCTGTTGCATCCGAGATGTAAGGTTCAGGCTCGCTTGTTTCCATTAGTAGCCCGCTACAACATCCACCCTGTTCATAGCAAAAAGGTTCCTGTAGATATACAGAGAAAGAGTATAATACGTAGACCATATAAACATGGCTTTGTATTTCAAAAAACAGGTTTAAAATAGAAATAGGGCAACATTTTTTTTTTTTTCCAATTGTTATGAACATAATTCGACCGTGAAATATTAATATAATAAACCACCCCGCAGTGCTTCGACTATAAACAATCATATAAACATGGCTCTGTATTTCAAAAAATAGGTTTAAAATAGAAACAGGGCAACATTTTTTTCTAAGTAAAGTTAATCTATTAAAAGTGGGAATAAAATTACACCAAATTCAAAAACATTACCCAGACTCATGGCAAATTTTTCATCAAAAAATCAAAAAATTAAGAAGACTGCCCTCATACGGGGAAACCAGTCTTGAACGTTTACATAATTCAAAAATATTACAGAGGTCCAGCACAGTAAAATAATCTAAAAGCAGCCCAATTAAGTGGGCCGCGAAGCAAGAAAAACAAATTAACCAAACTACTCCTCTGGCTCCTCGACGATTCGGCACCATCCTTCGGAAGGTCCAAGATCGCTAGGTGCTACCTCCATAGTCATGCCACCGCTCCCCTCCTGAAGGCCCGAATGTTGGCCAGCTTTTTCTGAGCTCAGACCCGCCGGACGGGTGCATTGTTCTTCCATTTGGTCCTCCACACGGAAAACCACAGTAATTGAAGCTGTGATTCGTGGGCGGTTCAGAGAGCAATTGAAGGAAAAAAGCGTAGTGCGCGTCGTGGGAGAAGGTGAAGCGGTGGGGAAATGAGGAGCAGGGGAGCCCATACTCTGGCCAGATCCTAGAACTCGACCCCGCCCACTTCTAGTATCTGGATAGTGACCTGTGTCATAATCACTGGACTGGGAAGTCGACTCGGTTGAGGGGCTGGAGAGAGCGCGCAGGGGTTGGCCTCTAGTGCTCCCCCTGCGGCAACGCATCCTTTGACGCAGGCGAGGCATGGGTGCAGTCTCAGCAGTGGGCACAAGAGGAGACGGAGAAGAAGAATTCCAAGAAACAGAGGAAGACATACAAGGACCAGACCGAGAGAAATGCAGATATGCAGCAAGGTCTAAGCAGCAGTTCAGCTGGCCACTTCTCCTTCTCGTCACAGTGAGCAGGCAGTGTAACCCAGCAACCGGCTCGTCTGAAAAACCATAGCGAAATGCCATTTTATCGACCTGACTGCAATGCAATCGAAGGACGCCCGTCATAATTAATCTCTAATTATTAATGAGAGCCGAAGGCCGGATCATATTGGAGCATGCGGAATCGCTAACAGGAGTGGAGGTCCGATCTTAAACAGTGTTAAAACTTAATGCGATTAGATGTGAAAACCTTGAAACTTAATTGAACAGCATTAAAACTTAATGCAATTGATATGAAATCGCCACATCCATGTCCCATCGCCTTAAACGCCATCGAATGCACCCGCATCTGGGAACAGGGCAACATTTGATTGAGGACACATGGAAGAAATTGATTGGAGCGGATCTCTGTTTGGGTCGTCGCGCAGTGGAAATCTGGACCCGAAAAATATTAGGGCGAATTTGATAAGAAATTCGCGTCACAAATCTCCCTTCATACGCCAGCCCAACATCGAACCCAAAAAATATTAGGGCGGAATTCAATTGGTTTTCGCATCACAAAATTGGCCGACGTCAGCAGGCTATTTTGGAACGCGAATTTGGTTTGAATTATGGTTTATCGCCGTTTGAAGTCTGGCGGGCTCGACTTAAGAACAATTTTTTTTGATCCCATCTTATAAAATTTGTGTTGGTTTTCTTTGATAATACACATATTTATAATAAATCATGGGAATACCACACTAAACATGTGGAAAAATTATATAAATTATTGAGAACAATCATTTTTATGTAAAAATATCCAAATGTGCTTTTGGGAAATAAGAATTCGAGTATTTGGTTCATATTGTTTTAAAGGAAGGAGTGAAGTTGGAGCCTCAAAAAATGCAAGCTATTACAAAATGACCTATTCCTAAGAAAATCAAGGTTCTTAGAAGATTTTTTAGACTTACATGATATTATTGATCATTTGTTAAGAATTATGCATACATTTCAAGTCCACTCACATATCTCTTGAAGAAAATATCATTTATATGGAATGATGAGGCTACTTTGGCATTCTCTCTTTTAATGGATGCCATGTCTTCTACACCAACATCGGTTGCACGTACTTTTGGTAAAACATTCATAGTAGAGTGTGAGGTACTAGGACAAGGAATTTACGTAACATTAACACAATAAGGGATATAATTGGCTTTTAAAAGCAAGGAATTCAAAGAAAATATTTGGTGAAATCTACGTATGAAAAATAAATGGAAGCAATATTACATGCAATAAAAAATGGGGATAATATATCATTGGGAGGTACTTTAAAGTCAAGATATACCATGATAGCATAAAGTATTTTTTGAAGCTATGGATTTCATTGGAAGATTAACAAAAATGAGGAGAAAAAATGCAAAGTTTTAATTTTGAGATAATCTGCAAAAAGGGTAAGAAAATTTAGTACATGATGCTCTTTCTAAAATAGAAGAGGCCTCAAATTTATATCCAATTACATTTTCTATTCCTAGGTGGCTAGAAGAAGCTTGCCATAATGGAAAAATGACAATAGTACTAAACAAAAACTAAAATTTATAAAGGATGAGATGAACTCTATGGAGCATTGGGAGTGAAAGAGAGATATACTTTGGTGCAAATGTAGAATATTTTATGCACGCAAGCATATTTGAATAAACAAATATTAAGGGAGTCCCATGTCTCTCTGATGGTAGGACGCAGGGTTCCTTAAAACATCTCAAAGGATCAAAAAATATATTTTTGGAAGGAATGAAGAAAGATATTCAAAATTTTGTAAGAGAAGATCAGGTTTGCATAATAAATAAAAGAGAGATAGTAAAATCTCTAGGGTTACTTCAACCATTCCACATACATATTCAAAGACTAGAAGATATATCAATAGACTTTATTACAGGGTTATTGAAATATAAAGGTAAGTATTACATTTTTGTGGTCATTTATATAGACAAATTTTGTAGATTTTTTTTGTAGAGCTCAAATTACATAAACAACAAGCCAAGTGGCAGAAGTGTCCGTGAAAGAAATTCATAGTCTTCATGGTTTTCCTAAAGTAATAGTAACAAGAAAATTTTGGAAATAATTATTTAATATGAGTGGAGAAACACTAGGTGCCATGAGTTCTACATATCAAACACAATCAAATGGTCAAACAAAAATAGTTAACAAATGTTTTTAAGGTTATCTACAATGTTACTCTTTAGAAAAGAAATATTAATGGATGAAGTGGGTTTGTCAAGGAAGAATGGTAATATGATACTACATATCACACATCTACTAAAATTTCCCCATTTAAGGCCCCTTATGGATATCCAACTCCTAGTATCTCATACTTTTTGCAAGATAAGTCCAAAGTATAGGAAACAGAGTCACATATGGAAAATACTAAATAAACTTTGAAAATTATTATGGAAAACCTTCAAATGACATGAAACATGATAAAACAACAAGGGGAACAACATTGAAGTGAAAGATAATTTGAGGAGGTAATTGGGTATTTTTTAGATTATAGCATTATAAGCAATCTTCATTCAAGAAAAAGAAGAATAAAGAATTAGCTCAAAAATGTTATGGCCCTAAATAATTATTCATAGGATTGCAAAAGTGGTATAGAAGTTATATTTTCCTTCTTCTTGCATTCATAAGGTTTTTCATGTATCTTGCCTAAAAAAGGTTTTGGGAAAAAATATGCCAATGTAAATAGAACTTCAAAAATTAGATGAAGAATGAAAGTTGATTCTTGAACCACAAAAAGTTATAGATAAACATTCTATATCTCTTTGACATATAACCATTATGAAGTACCTAATCAAGTGGAAGAATGTTCCTCTAGAAGAAGGTACATGGTAAAATGATCAATTCGTGATGAAATACCCACGGCTAAAGGGTTCGTTTGAAGTTTTGACAAAGGTTTTGTTATATGTTTTATATAACACGCGGCGGAATAGTTTTATTGTTTGCTAAGGTCCCACACAGTGATCAAATTTGAAGGGCAGGTCTGAATTTCAATTAGAAGGGCATATATCTATGTTGCCCTTCCATAATGAAAAGCTTTAAAAAAAAAACTTTTCAATTGACCACAATAAATTATTTTTACATTTCATTTTTAGAAAGACAAAACCATCAATCTTTATATTAATAAAAGACTGTTACATATACAACAATGAAGAAGGCTCCATCTTTCATTGCTTAAATATCTCATTGGCAATGTCAACATAAGTCTTGAAGACACTATTATAAGAATTTGGATACATAACACCGGGATATAGGATATTCTTATGTGTCAGATTGTGTAATGAAATTTTGACTTTGTCTCACAAGGAGCAGCAGCATGGAGGTCTGGGATTTTCTTATAGAAATTTTTTATTATTATTTGAAATTTTGTTTATAGATATGAAGACAACAATGAAATTATGAGCATGGTGGACAATTAGTCAAGCTCATGATGCCAAACCATGATGATGTAAGTTTTGAATTTAACATTTTTACATGTTAAAGACAAATAGTCAAAATCATTGACAACTTAGTATGCCATAATTAATAATCATTCCCTGTTCACTTTTTTTAATAGGTTTATGTCACACAATGATCTCTCTTCTCTGGCATTTACTTGTATTGAAGATCACTATTCTAGGAATAAGGAGTTATTTTCTCCAAAAATAACCCTAGCCAAACATTGACAATACATCAAGGATATCTTTCTGTGCTTCATAAGTACATATGTTCTACTTCTAAATCATGTCTTGGAAGTGGTTGTTTTGCTGGAAATTATTCACCAGTTGGTTTCATACCAAAGTCTTTTTCTCATTTTTAGCATCCAATACATGAAAAAGATAATGGTTAAAAACAACATAAAGATTTGAAATTTTGCAAGAATTGTCTGGAACACTTTGAATATTAATTTTGAATTCAAGTGCATGATGCTGTATAGGATCAAGTGTCATTTTGAATACCAAATTTTTTACAAGAAAATTCTCAACATGCTACCCTGCAGTAAGGATTAAATGACAATATTGCATCAACTATTTCCATAATAAAAGTGCACCTCGGCCATAAGACTAAAAAACTACAAATGTTGTAGATCTAACAAGACCACACAATCAAATGTATTCTACAAGGCCAATACTGTATGAAAAATGAAAAGGAATTTGCAACCAAAAATACCTTAGGCAACTAATTCAATTAGATACACCAAACCATCAACAAAAAGGAAAACCAGCCTACTCAAAAGGCAAGCATTTACCTCCTTTGACAAATTTTGAGTTCCGAAAAAAGGGCCTTTATTGTCTTGTCAATGCCCCTAGTAATTTGAACGGGGTTTGCACCTGCTGCAACAACCTAAACAAAAAGGTTTCATTTCAAATTATTTTCCACAAATTTAAGATACAACCATTGTCAGTTTTTTATTTCCTAACAAGCTCATAAATTTTGACAAAATAACCAAAAAAATTTAATACCTGATAGCAATTTTTTCACTCAAAAACTATCTTAGACTCAATAAGCCCAACCCAAAACTAAAAAACCAAACACCATAAGACCCTACAAAAATGAATAGATGATCTTAATCCAGTACTATCGACAAAAATTTACTTTTACACCCTCACTTATTAAACCCTGTGCTGTTGAATTTTGACTTCAACTGCTGCAGCAGAAGGACGGATGCAGCAGCAACATTTTTTTTTGGAGGTTGCTTGCACGCCATCCAGAAATTTAATTCACCATTTAAAATTCCTGTAAGTTTTTTTTGTAGACGGCCGCAGCCATATTTCTGTACAGGATTGTATTTAAACACAACAACCAGCATTAACGCAATTCACCAACCAGAAATTAAACAAACATAAATTTACCCCCCAGTTTTGTAAATTCAAAAGGAGGACACGTGGAGCATTAATATTGGATTGCATGAAATTGAAGGGAATCTGAAAACCTGAAAATTGGACCCGAATTTTTTATAAGGCACATTGGATTGAGAATTCGCATTACAAATTAGGCAGACCTCAGCATCCCATTTTGGAACGCGAATTTGGTTTGAAATTCAATCTATTCAGACTTTTGAAGTCCGACGGAAAGGGTTATTTAATGTTTTGATAGTTTAATTTATGTATGCTTTAATATATACATATGTTTTAAACATATGTTATATATATATATATCATATGCGAAATGAAAGGTGGGCCATAGAATTTAGTTTTAATTTTTTTTTTTTAAAAGAGGGTTTATTATAATATGTTTTATATGTTACAGCATATAAAAATAAAAAGGACAAAAAAGCTTGGTATTTTTTTTTTATAGACAGTACGTAAATTTTTTATTACACGGCAGTGTGTAAAAAGTGAAAGACTGAGTGTAACTTTTTAAGTGTGTATGCACAGTAGTGCGAAAGTGAAAAACACAGCAGAATGTTTTAGAGACAGAGTATGTTTGTTTTGAACAGACAGTGAGTTGGTTTTATGCACTGCGTTTTGTAGCAGTCATAATTTTGTAATCCTTCTCAGTGAGGAAGAAGTGTAATAGTTTTTTTTTGAGTTATTGAAGGGAATAGAATTTTTTTTTCAAAGTATTGAAACTCTGTCTCCTGTCAAAGAAATTTTTATTTTCTCTGTGTTAGAGGAAGGGAGATTTATTCTCCATTCATTGTTCTAGAATTTTTCTATATTCCAACATATGCAAGAACAACAGATGTTGTGGTTCCATCCCCAGCTAAATCATTTGTCTTTTCCGCAGCTTGCCTTACCAACTTGGCCCCAATATTTTCAACTGGGTCTTCTAATTCAACCAATAAAAAGGCCAAAACCATAGCATTGAGATACATTTCATTACACTATCAATAACAATAAAATTTGACTCAGCCATAACCCTTTCCTTTTATTGTTGTGAAAAGCTTTATGCATCACTCTAATGTCGCTATTCCATAGGCCAAGTAGACCACTGGGTAACAAATATGTTTCTTTTCACCTTTGAGTTTTCAAATTATGCCTACCAAATCTAAGACATTTAAGAGGGGGAACTAATACAATGTTAAAAATAAAACTAGAGCACACATCTACAAATTACCTCCTTAGCTACTGTCACACCATCATTAACTATTTTCGGAGAACCATGCTTGCTCTCCAAGACAACATTTTTCCCCTCGCCCCAAGGGTGACTCCAACATGATCAGAAAGTTTGTTCACACCGCCTGCAAGACAAATTGAAAATGCTTTCAGTAAGTGTGCAATTCAATGCCAGACCATATGCCAAAAAAACCCTCCATGAAAAATTAAAATAACACATTAAAATCGAATATAAGTGGACAAGGAAAGATCCACCACAGTGAAGTTTCACGTGCAGGTGACCTTCCTTTAAACATAATTTTTTCTCTGACCTGCAATTTTTTTGTCACTTAGCCATCCTTGTTGAAGTACAACTCCTTTTCCATAGCTCTTGTATTAACTACCTTCTCTCTGTCACGTAATCTCAGAGTCCCTCTTCTTCTTGAGTGATTAAAGGAAATGGGTGAAAAAATTGAAAGAGAAGACAATTGTCTGCAATAATTATCAAACATTGCACCCAACTTCTTCCCCTTTCCATTGTTACCCAATGAGGTAGATGTGGCAATTGTTGTCATACTGCCCAAAGCAGAGGCCATCTTCTCTTATCCTGAATATAGAATTACAAGATCTTCATATTAGTATGAACCTTAAAAAACATGACTCCCATTGTAAAAACCACTTTTAAGTTGTAACAGGCAAACAAAAACAACTATCGCAACTTTTGGCAACTTCTGAAGCATTAAGAGAGAAACAACCAAAGAGAAATACAACCACAATCCTCATTTTAATGAGACCGGACTATATATTTGCATTAATATAATAGAAATAAATCACGACTATATTAAGGCCAGCACAAAACAATCTTTAACCAGTGTCTCTCATGGCCTTCAGGTTTCCATGCTAGAGGTTGCATATTTTAATTTAAATTCTTGACCTCTCGTGCCCATCTATGAATGCATCCAATGGGATATCTACATCAAACGCTCATTTATATCCCCAAAAACAAATTCCCTACTACAAGAGCACCAGTATTGATGGATCACCCCACACCATCCCACCCACTAGAAACGGTGAAAAAGGAAACCCGAGAAAACTTTTGAAATATCTCAAGGTGACTATATGGGTGGTTCTTATGAATCAACCAACCATTCAGAACATGCTCATCAATCCAAACCATGAGTATTATGTGACAATATTCAAGCAGGCACTGAATCGGATTTCCGAAGCTATGTTAGAGAAACCCTAAACTCTCACTGAAAATAGGTGAAATGTGGCACCACTCAGAGATTGACATGTGCCAATTGGTACAAGTGGTAGACAATTGGAATGCTCAAACAACGAGGTGATGCGGGAATGACATGAGGGAGAAAATATCAGAAAAGCCCCAAATCTGGAGAACTAAAGCTCATCACCAACCTGAGATTAACAACTTTACATGATGTAACCTATGAAATCGTAAATGGAGAAATCATAGTAACAATAAAGTAACCTATGTAACAATAAATTTGGATTCATCCTGGGAGTGGTAATGGGAGAAATCATAGTGAACAACAGGAAACATGCAGAGTTGCTTACAATCAAATAGATGAAAAAAAACATACAAAAAACCTAGATAATAATCATGAACAAGCTTAATATTGAATTATGAACCGTAAAGGAACTTACAAAATGTGACATTACGAACCTGGTCAAGTGCACAAGCAAAAATATCCTGGACATGACCCTGGTTGACAAGTTGTATTGCTCATGATGCAAGAGGATTTGTACCTACACTGCCAAGTCAATCAAACTCCATCATTATCTATACAATAAACACAAGTAATTGATGTAGTATTTTTTACTCTAAGATGCATTCTTATGATAATGTTAGAACATATGTTGAAAATGTCAAAACATACCTGAATAAGCTGCTCTTCGTTTCAAGAACAATTTATTGGAGTCGCATGAACTTGGAACAAGCCTCCCACGATCTGAAAGAGTAACAAGCCTCCCACGATCTGAAAGAGTAGCAACTAAGTCAACAGTGACTTTTTTGTTGCTACGTTGGATCGAGGGAGGTTTTCTCCAAGATTAAATTGCTCCAATAAATTATTCTCTACTAAACAGGGTCAACCACGTGAAGGTGGAAGCTCTTATGGCCCCTCCCCGCCCTCGCCCTCACATCACTCTCAATTCCCCAATACCCAGTCTATATTTCATTTTTTACTTTCATGAGCATAAAAAAAAATATTCAATAACTAATAATAATAAAAATTCAACAAAAAGTACGCAAGGAAACATTGCAATTAATGCTTGACATAAAAATAGTATGATAAATGATTTTTTTATATAACGCAAAAAACGTTCCAAGTATGGTAACATTTGTCTTATAATAATACACTATTTTACATTATCAAATTTTCTTTTTCTTCTTCCAATTTCTAAAGCTCCTAATTACATCATCAATATCATCGTGCTCTGCTCCTGTTTCATGCCTTTCGACCCGCACTGCTGACCTAGTTGCGTAGTCACGATGTCTGGTCTCATCCAGTGACGGGGCATCGCCTACAAAAATAGATAATATTAAATTTTAATTGTAAATTTTTAAATATCATTGAACTAGTTCGGTAATATTAATAAAAAAAATTGCAATGAGATTATTTACCTGGTGCACCAGTTGTCGCCGTTGGGACTGTTGCCCTGTCTTCCTCTCTGGTAGTAAGATCCTCAAGGGAAACATTCTCTGTCATTTAAACAAAAAACGTTATAAGGACAACCATCAAGGTATAATTAGAAAAAATTATAAGTGGAAATTAATTACCATCATGTCCCTCACTGATAGTAGCATTGTCGGCCTGGTCCCCACTACAATGATCAGGTTGCACGTGAGGATCATCTACATCTGGCTCTAAAACAGGGTTATTTTCCTCGTCGGTAGTGTTGCTCCCTTGATTTAAACAAACTTGTTATACATTAAATTTATGGATGAAAACAAACATATTGAAAGGTTAATGTTTTACCTTATCAGGAATTCTGGATCTTGGGACCTGCCCCAAGCTTTTGCGACGTTCAACTACGGCTTGATAGCCGAAATGGAAAGCGATATTTTTATCTTCCTCTGTAGTTTCTGTTCCAAAGTCATCACCCTACATTACCTATTATTGTGTATTTTTAATCATATTTGATAGGATTACAAAAACATTGGAAGGCAATACAATTAATTATAAGATGTTTAGCTACTTAATTACAATTCTTACAACTAATTTCAAGTAGCCGCCCTGGCCTAGCTTGTGATGGCCCTTTTTTTCAATCCTATCTTTGGTTGCCTTTGAGGTGTTAGGCAACCTAGCATCAAAATATTGAATTCAGATATGACTTAGCACACTTTTATTTTAGACATAGAGAAAATTAAAGCTATTGAATTAAAGTTGTAATTTACCTTGCGGGTCCAGTTCGCATTTTTCCTTCTTTCTTTGCCCTTTTCTCTTTTCCGTCATGGATGAGTGCTCTCCACTCACTCTCTGGAACTGTGAGAGGATGCTCGTATCTAGGGTTAAATTTCAATTGTGTCCTATAGGTGTCCCTGGTATATTTCAAATATTTTCCGGCTACCTGAGCCACCGCTGTTCTGTCAAATGTGCCGACCCCAAAAAGGGCTTCTAGATAATCTAGAAGTTCTTTTTTCAGGTTGGAATTCTAGGAATTCCACCCTGTGCGTATGGTTGGGCCAAAAATTACCAACGCATGGCTCTCCAAAATCCTGTAGAACTCATTGTTTCCTACACAGAATAAAACCAAAAAAAAAAAAAAGATATTATCATTAATTTAAAAATAAAAATCATGATAAATATGTTTTAGATAAAGTGCATGAAATAGTTAAAATATTAAAATTTACCTGGGAGTTGTACATGCTTTATAGGGACACCCTCATCGTTCACCAACAACGTGCCATTAATGGTCCCTGTGGAGCTGACACGTGTAGCTCCAGGAAACGCAATAATGTAGTTGGCCATATCGGCCTCATCATTGCCAACACGTTCAGCGGTTGGCTGGGTGTCTGCTTGGGCAGGGTGTGTTTCTTGGCTAGCACCTAAAGGAGTAGAAGGTGTACGAGAGGGTTGTTGGGCAATCTCTTGCCCTTGTGTCCCACTACCACCAACACCGGGTTCAGCAAATGCCAGAAAACGCTACATACAAAATAAATTTTTGTTAGTTTAGTCAATGTAAAAATTAAAAATCAAACTATCACAATTCATCTCATGCAGAACAAAAAAAATATCCTTTTGACTTTTTATTATTACCTGATATGTTTCTAGCTAGCTCATAAGTTTTTTTATCCTCTCTTCTGTTTCAGGTGTTTGAGGCGTGTCTATCAAAGTATTAAATTCCGACCTTGCATCTTGTGCCTTTTTTCGCAACAAGAACACTAGAGATAGGGATGAAGAAAGCTCTTCCTCAAAGAGGGAATCATCAGGTGTACCATGGCTAGGTGTCTGCATATTTGAACAAAATTAATATTATTTCAATTATGTAAATAACTAAAATACCCGAAGATAGAGCAATGCTGGCACTTTACATGTTCTTCCGCTGGCCTCTTTCCGCGATCATCCCGTCTCAGGGTTGTTCCTGCACTGCTCTGATCAGTCTACCACATTGCAATAAAATTATAAATGTAAAAACTTGAAAACAATATCTAACTTGAAAACACAAAATGAAAACTGAAATAATTTCTAATAAGACACCGGAAGACAGAGTTAGAGTTTCAAATATGTCTTGCATTGAATTCAATCCTGGAAACATGTCATTGCACATTAAGGCACCCAAACAAGAGACGAGTTGACAATGAAGACCTTATTGAATATATTGTTGGAGCAACTTCTAGTAAACTTGTTGTGAAGACCTTGAGGACATTTTTGGAGCAACATTGTTGAAGCCGATGGTATAGCATTGTTGGAGACGATCTTGAAGGGCCTTGAAGTGAAGCTTTTGGAGCAACTATTGAAAAATCCTTAGAGCATTTAAGTAAGGCACTTTCTATCTTCCATCACCTTTTTCCTTTCAATACCCTTTAAACTATTTTGCTAATATTTAATGTTTGAAACTATGTTTCCAGGAAACGTGGGTTCGGGGACGGGGACGGGGATGGGGACGACATTTTTTGAAACCGGGTGCGTGGGTTCATCTGGGTATTTTTATATTAATATATATTATAATTTATATATCATATATAATACTATATTTTCTAAATTATAATTTATAAATTATAAATTTAATGACACTAATATAGTAATTTGTAAATTACTAATAATTTATAAATTTTAAACTTTAAAGATTTAAACATGCACATCATTCAACATTCAAGTTTCAACATTCACATGTGGCATTTGTCATTGAAATTTCAAAATTTCTAGTTTGATAATATCATGATTCATATATGATATCAAATGCAAATTGGAGCTCAGTTTACATATTAATAACTTAAAAGAAATTGGAATCATGATTCAAAATTTCAAAATATATGTCCATTGTCATACTAAATTCAAAATTTGCCTCAAGGCATCTCCAAATGGAAAACTATAAACATGAACTAGGAAATTTTGATATACCAAAATAAAAATAGCTAAAGCCTAATAGTGAGCAATGGCTTCCTCAAGCCATATCATCAGCATCCATGTCATCATCATCACTTAGATCTTCACTTAGCATGCTCTCCAAGTAGGAATCACTCTCATCTTGAGGCTCTGGCTCATCCATAGCAATTTGAGGATGGATGCTTGTGGTAAGTCTACGCTTTCGCTGGGTAAGTTATGAACTTATGATTCATGGATAGGTAGGTATGTTTTAAGGTTTAATTTATTTTTTTTTTATGTTTTAACTTCCCCCTTTATAATTGACTATAGCCTATGGGGTTGGATAGGCTACTTTGTCCTCCCTTGGGCAATTTAATTATAAGAGAACATTACAATTGGAATACTGTTCACTTCCACTGTTGTTTTGTATAATATTTCATAGTAGTCCCAAGGCATAAAATTCACAGAATTAAGATCCAGGAAACCTCTGGTTAAGAGATTAAATTTCTGTTACATTTAAGGTCAAAGCCAGCAGAAATTTCTTCACCAGTAACTACTCTGTCTAAGCCATGCCTAGTATGATAGATATTCTATTTGTCCATTTTTGCATCATATTCATAGTAGCTACAACACCTTTGGTGTGAATAAATAATCCCTCTTGGAAATTAGGCTGTGTATGTCTAGATTGTATTCGATCAACCCCATGCCAATAAACCTGTAGGAAGCATTTTATACATCTACTATAACAGAGTTGTAACTTTAATGTCTAAGACTTATTTACCATTAAAAAATAGACATGTTTATTTCTGAGGTTTGATCTTTCTAAATATGCCATACCCTTTGAAATTACCCAAAAATACCCTGGCAATTTTATCTTCAGGATGCATGTCTAACCCTATTGTTCAATATTTTGATTGATAGTAGTAAACATAGAGAGTTAGGGGGCTCTTGACTTGGTTTGTTTGAGCCATTAGATCCCTAACATCTACTAGGGAGAACCCCCCTTGAGTTGGAGGAGAGCTAGCCCGAAATGAAAAGAGGTTGGTGAGGTGACAATGGGGCTATTGAATTACACATGGTATCACACTTTAGCTTTAGGACTTTATCTTGAGAAGTGCGAGATTTTGCTATATCAATTCTCAAATTGTTTACAACACTATTGTTAAGAACTAATAAGAAGTGATGTTGAGGGGTTTTTGGGTATAAGAAACAATACCATTTAAAAACTAGGGCTCTCAGTCCTTGGAATTCCTTCACCTGGGCCTAGGGGCACACTAGAATAATTTCACACTAAACCATGCAAACTTAAAAGTAACTTAACAGATCCATAAAGTAATAATAATCATAATTCCTAATTTCCTATTGTACGATATGATGCAAATTATTCAAACATGAAGCAATGAATACATGCAATGTCTAAATTTCAAGATTGATGAACCAATACAAGAAGTTAGAAACTACAACTTTGATTCAATACTCTGTGTCCTAACTCCAGGAAGGAATCTAGTTTGTAGTACAGAACATGCATCATTTATTATCAATTCTTAATTGACAACAACTAAAGGACATCTACCTCATCAATTCCTTCCCATTTTGTGTTTTTATGTTATATTCCTTATAAAAGTGTCAAATTTCTCTCAAAGTAAGCAACCACTGAATAAAATAAAAAATAGTCGAGATATGATTGAGAAATGGTCATTTATTTCTTGAAAGGATCTTCACGATTTCTTTGGTTGTTTTTCATCTCAAGAAACAAGAAATGACCTAAGAAACTATTGTGATGTAATATAAGAAACAACATGGTGCAATGGCCATTTTCAAAGCCAAATGATGTCCATTGAGGGCATGGCCTTTATTTGGTTCCTGTTTCATAGGAGTTTCGGGTAGAAATGGAACTTTTTTGTACCATTTCCAGTAGTAAAAAGGGAAAACCTTCTTTTTCCATGGGAAATAATTTACCTTTCCTTTTTCAAGATAATCTAAATCACAAAAATATGAACTATACTGCACACATTCTTGGATAATGTGAAAGTGGAAAAGGAATACCCTACACAAGTGATGCACACATGTAAATTTGAACACTAATAGATTTTTGTAGTTGAAATGCAATGCTTGTTTTCATTTAAATGTAGGGTTTTTTAAGCAGGGAGAAATAATTGCTGCCAAATTAATAAGCGTTTCTTTGGGAAAAATTTAAATCTTGTATTGGGTGATGAAGATAATAGAGGGTATTAAATCTTGATTCTTGACATCTAGAGAGAACCCTACAGCCTAACACAATCCAATGGAATTGACCAAAAAAACCCAAATAGATTCAACCCTACTATAGGAGGAAGGGCCTGCAGTAAGAACTTACCATTTTGCAAGAGCTGAGGGCAAATGTTGTTCTGCAAGAGCTGAGGGCGAACGTTGAGGGCGAATGAAGGGCGAATGCTTTTCTACAAGAGCTCAGGGCAAATGCTGAGGGCGAATGCTATTCTGCAAGAGCTCAGGGTGAATGCTGAGGGCGAATGTTGTTCTGCAAGAGCTCAGGGCGAATGCTGAGGGCGAATGTTGTTCTGCAAGAGCTGAGGGTGAATGCTGAGGGCGAATGCTGAGGGAAAATGTTGTTCTGCAAGAGCTGAGGGCGAATGCTGAGGGAAAATGCTGTTCTGCAAGAGCTGAGGGCGAATGCTGAGGGCGAATGTTGTTCTAAAAGAGCTGAGGGCGAATTCTGAGGGCGAATGTTGTTCTGCAAGAGCGGAGGGCAAATGCGTGCGTGATATCAGACGTTAATGTAGCTACTGCGACGGATATAAGTTTCGTATTTTTAATAAAATCATTTTTATGTAGCGCACATATAAGTTTCGTATTTTTATGTAGCGCGCATATAAGTTTCGTTATACAGACGGCATAAAAAGCGTCGCTATTGTGACAGATGCCTCCTAATGTCGCAATTGCGACACTTAGACATTGTGTCGCACTTGCGACGTTTGGAGGCAGCCGTCGCAATAGCGACGCTTTGGGGCATAGTGTCACAATTGCGATGTCTTCCTCCAAACGTCGCAATTGCGACACTTTGTATAAGTGTCGGTATTGCGACACTTTTATATAAACGTCGGTATAGCGACGGTTTCGGGCGGGATTGAAAAAATTTGGGGAAATTTATGACATTTGGTCAAAATCGTCGGAACCAAGTGTCGGAATTTCCCCCAAATGTAGTAGTGTGAAGAGGATGAACTAAACGTAGGGATTGGGTGCAGCAACTCGGTAATAATCTATTTAATTTATATGTACATTTGAAACTTATAAGACATCTATATTTCATATTTTAACTGTTGGGTTATTATA
Source organism: Pinus albicaulis (assembly GCA_034641835.2). NCBI lineage: Eukaryota > Viridiplantae > Streptophyta > Pinopsida > Pinales > Pinaceae > Pinus > Pinus albicaulis. The sequence continues at coordinate 29,798,146 of CM076577.1, forward strand.
AGACACATGACACTATGATTTTTTTAACTTTTTTATAATAGGTGCATTTGTTCCCATCTATGTGGGCATATGGACACCATTTACACACAAAAAATGTTGATGTTGGAAACATCACACAATACTGTAGAGCGGAAGTCGATTTCGATCAATCTAGTTGATCTAGCCACCGTGTTCAAAACCTAGTATGAGGGACGTTAGGTTACGTCGGAAAGATACAAGAGATCATTGAAGTGGATTTCTCTTCTTTCCAATGTGTTATTTTTATGTGCAAGTGGTGGGACACCTTTGATCGGAATAATGTAAAGGAATATTGCGATAGTCGGTTGATATGTATCAACTCTAGAAAGATGTGGGATGAAGCTAAGGAGCCCTATGTTTTCCCCAAACACTGCAATGAGGTGTATTTTTACCCAGATATGTTGGATAGGGATTGGTGGTTCGTATTGATACATGACCCTAGATCAAAACATATTTTTGAGAACAATAGTGTTATAATGCTATGTGAGCTGGAAGATAATGAGGGTGATCATGAGAACCGAGAGTGAGATGGTACATGTGTTATTTGATCATCAATATTTATACTTTTTAAGATGAGTTTTTTGAAACATTATAATACGTATTTTGAATTAATTGGTAATTTGCATTGTGTTAATGTTAAAATCAATATTTCACTTGATAATTTGCAATTATGTTGATCTCAAAAACAATGGCGTACTGTATAAAGTTCTTTTTTTTGTATGTAATATCATAGTAAAATACAATTACAATTACAATTTTACAATTTCAAATACAATTACAATTACAATTTTAGAATTTTACATACAATTACAATCATTTACATAGAATCACAATTACAATTTTACAATTTCACGTACAATTACAATTACAATTTTAGAATTTTACATATATACAATTACAATTTTACAAATTTAAAATTTACAATTACAATTACAATTTTATAATTTTACATATAATTAGAATTACAATTACGTCAATTTTACAATTTTACATATATACAATTACAATTAATACAATACAATTACACTTTTAGAATTTTACATACAATAATTAGAATTACAAATATCACAATTTTACAATATCATAATCATTTAATATTAAATTAATTAATAAACATCATGATCATGATAACCATCGTACAAACATCATATTTGACTAAAAAATACATTCGAATTCGTTAACTTCATTGTGATAATGATCATCTAACAAAACACAATTAGCATTATATAACATCATCACAACATAAACATCAAATATACATCGATCATGTGAAATAACTGCTATAACATACACATCTATCTCCAAGCTGCACATTAAATGAACATATCCAACATGAACATAATATATATATATATATATATATCTATATATATATATATCTATATATATATATATATATATATATATATATATATATATATATATATATATATAATTGAATAATGTCAAAAATATACAACTGTAATATAAATGTCATCTATCAGCTGGTGGTACATCATAAATAGCAGTACTAGTTGAGGCCTACTCAGTCAATGGTGCAGCCTTGACAAGCTGATTAGTCGATACATGTTGATCAGGATCAGCTGTCGGCTACTCATCGTGATAACTAGACATGGTGGATGGTCTAGCTTGCTCTCCATGATGGTTGTTGCTCGATGCTAGTGGAGGTTGCTCATCTGGCACGGTACGAGGTGAACGATGATCACTACCTTGATCGTGATCATCAGATGATGCGTCGGCGTCACTCGCAAACTGTCGATCACATGATGTGTCTTGACCACCCCTATAACATGCAATGGTCCTCCTCAGCCACATAACTAAGGTCATAGCTCCTACGACATGCCTTATCAGGTTGTACATGTCACGTGGCATGCATCTCCACATATGTAACAGCCTACCATCGACCTGTATGACTCTCATAGTAGCAAGCTTGACTCCTGCCTCAAAAATCAATGCAGTGAGTTGGTCGCCCAAATCCATCTTGAATCTGATATCAAGCCTACCGCACCTAGCAAAAGGTGGTACCGACGCACCAGCAGGAGCAAGTCTCTCTACACCGGCCTCCAGATGATCCTCGACATCTGGCATATCCTGATCGTCATCGGGATCCACACCTGGATCATGTGGTGGTGTTGGAATGTCCTCGCCATCAAAATACCAAATGTTTGCAAAATATATACAAGTACAGAAAAATAATTAGACAATTTCATTACACAACTTAATAAAAAAAAGTTAAAGAACATGTTAGAATAAATTTAAATAAAACACTAATATTACCTCTATCATCTGGCGGCTCATCATCTGTGAAGAGGATGTTGGCACACCCTCGCCAATCTAAACCAGCATAAGGACAGGGGACCATAATGAAGGGATGCTCGTCAACACTGGCTAGCAACTCCAGTGCATCATGCAATATCCTTCGGAAACTCAGTCTCACCCCTCTTGGGCATCATCTGTCCCCACATGTGCATCCGTGCCTCCAACATTGGCCTACGAGACTACCGAACAAAAGTAGGCCTCATCTCTGAAAACCTCTCAAAAAATAAAAAATAAATCTCTAAAGCAAAAGGGAATTTGACCCTCCCTTGTGCATGAGCACGACATCTCTCTAAGGCTGTACAAAACTGCCGCAAAAAAAATGGCAGACCACCTGACAAGTCGTGGCTCCTGTACTAAATAATCAACATAATCTAGAAGCGAGAAACTAATGCGTTGTTCGTCAATGGTGTTGTGTGAAATGGTCGAAATCAGAAGTGAGAGGCACCTCACCTCCTGACTACCAAATGCACCAATACGTAACTGACCTGTGGAGACCTGAAAATTTGAAGGAGACAGTATATATGCACTAATGTATCTCTAGGAGTACACCAACTGACTCCCTGCTACATAGCCAACTAGAACCTTTGGGAATGAGGGAAAATCCACCCCTCTCCTCGATAGCCCTATAATGAAATATATGTCCTCCTCAGTGGGCACGTACCACTGGTTAGGACCAACCTGAAAATCCTTTCAGTGGGCATTCCACCTGCGGATAAGATGTCTCAAAAATAGACCATTTCCCTTTAGGGAAGTAGCCTCCTCATAGAACTTGAGGAGGCCTACCTGCCTTAGGATCCCCTGGGTAGCTGTTGTAATAGGGTGAGGGTACGCATCTCTCTCCTTCTCTCGGGCCTCCCACAAGCGTACCATGTTATACTGGTCCACCTGTTGTTGTTGTTGTTCCCCCTCTTCTCTCATTTCACGTCTCTAAATGATTTACATATTAAATACATTTTTTTTATTAAATGAGACATGTTTTTAGGAATATACATATATAATTTTTTTTGGAAAAAAAAAATAGTCGGTGCTCCACAAAAAACAGGCATGCACCAGTACCGATGCATCTTTTTTTGTTGTGCACTGGTAGCGATACACCAGATAATATTCAACGCACCTGTGGCAATGCACCTAAAAATTTTTAGCGCACCATTGACTATGTACGGTGTTGGGAGTGCGGTGCGCACACTAAACTCTACGCCCCGAGGGGTATAGTTCGATCAGCACACCGACCTCCTGACATCATTACATAATCAACGGTGCAGTCTTTTACCACGCGGCAGCGTTGACCCTGTCGAAATGCGAAATGTGGTGCGCTGACAAAAATACCCACCCTGGGGCAGATATTTAAGTCAATGCACCGCATTGCCGCTATTCCACATGGTCAACGGTGTGGCCGGGTAACCTACCGCGCCGCACTTTTTTAAAAAATTTAAAATAACACGGTGTGCCTTTTGATACCACCCCGGAACCAGTGCGGATATTGTTAGCACCGGTTGTGGTGCGGCCTATACAAGAAGCACCACGAACTGATGCGAACCGAACGGCTTGAGCGCACTGCGCAACAATTTTTTGTTTTCTTTTAAATGGTTAATTTTAAGGTAATTTGAAATTCTAATCTGCTAAAAGGCTTAATTATGGAAAAACAAGAAAAATACCTGTACATATGGCCATCGAGGAGGCATATTGGCTGTATAATTTTCAAAATAAAATTTTCCCACCGTTTTGCAAAATTCAAGCTAGAGATTGGTGGGAAATGCACAACATCAGTGCGTGCAATGGCTGCAATGGGAGCACCGATGTTAGGGCGGCTCAGACAAGGATAAATTACATCGGTGCTTGAGAGCTCTAGAGCACTGAGAAAAGTGAAAAATGTGGGTTTTTGGCTGTAATTTGTTTTTATTTAACCATGTTTGGGTGCGAGGGATTTTATAGGCGCACCGGTGCAGTTTCTTAAGAACGCACCAGGCGGTTTCAATTTTGGCGCGGGGTTTTAGGACGCACCGGTGCGGAATCTTTGTAAAGCACCGGTGTGATGCAGTAATAAGATGCACCAGGAGGGTGTGTAAAGAGCGCATGGTGTCCGGTGTGCCAATTTTTTGTGCACACCGGTGCTTTCGCTCGTTGAACGCACCAGTGCGGTTTAGGATGATAAGCGCACCATGTGAAAAACATCTGAAAAAACCTCCACCCGCCAACGTCCTCTAGTAACCTCCGCTAGAAACGTATGTCTGGGGTATTTGTATAAGGGGTTCCTCAAAAACATCCGCAAGAGAGTCTTTTCCTTGTAGTGTCAGAAGTGTTCCCAACACCACCCTGCTCATTTGACCCATAAGGAGAATCTCATGAACTATAATATACCATATTTCTATTCATCTTGATATATTTCCTGGAAGGCATCTTATTTCAGTTAAACCAAATCATAAACCAACCAACGTACCTTAGCACAATTCGAGGAGCACATCTCATTTTAAAGATCAACCAAATCATCATATTACATGTATAAAAATACTCATAACAACTTATAGATGTATAACATATAGACATATCAACATATAGACATCATCCTAACTAGAGTCTAGTCATCAATGCACAACCATATAAATGTATACTATCAACATGTAAGCATAAACAACATGTAACCAATCATACACTCATGACGACACATTCCACTACAACACCCTCACTTTCACATGGAAGCATCACTACAACCATGACCAACACCATGCATACGCAATAATTATATAGACCACAAGGATGAGTAACACATGTGCAACCGACATGAATGCATGACCAACGCACACCACCCATCTAGTTCGAGGGGTGAACCATGCTCTGATACCACTCTGTAGCACTATCCTCACACATCTATCCAATTAACCGGCCAGTTAGGGTGAACATGTAATGAGAGGCTACTATGAATTGATTCAACCTCCTAGGTCACCTTAACAAAGTGGAACCAACACCACATAAATACACAAACCTTCTGCACCTACTACAGGACACCTAGAATCCATCCAAACCTTCCAGGAGGCAAACAAACTAACCTTTTAGTGCTTCAATCCCCTAGTCGCTCCCTTGACATGGGAAAGAGTGCAACTAGAAACCTCTAGTTGCTCGCACATCTTGGGTATGCATGAAACTAAGGACTTTTCCCAGTGGTTCTGAGCCTGTGACCCCGACTTTTGTGCCACTTTTTCAAGCCCAGGGCTCAGTTCATTGCTCAGGATTCCATGGCACTTCCAGAACTAAAAAATAACAACGGAATAATGATAAAAATGCAATTACTTGAACAAGGACTTGATTGGACACCTACTAGCCATGACAGGAATTTCGTCAAACATGTCACAAATATGTAATTTATAGGTTTAAACAATAGATCTGAGCATAGGGGACTCAAACATTTCTAGGAATCGCTAAGAAGAATTGTTCCCTTATATCATTAGTTATATTATCATCTATTAGGTCTTATAGTTATTTCTCATTCATTTACAAATCAAAACATGATGATAGCCATACATTTTCACTATCATAAAATACATCCATAACCAGCATATAAAAAACAGAAATATTGAGGATACAACAACCATAAATGCTACATAGAATCCAATACATTTACTCATAAATTACCAAGGAAAGGAAATCTTATTCATGAATGCAAAAGCCAACCCGGTATGGGACTACCACGTTCCACCCTGTCATAGATTGGTTGATCTAGTTCTCTCTTCATCCAATCACACGCATGCCATATTCCAATCATGAATGTGGAACTCAAACCAAAAGAACCAACTAGGGCTTCTCGAGGCTAAACCTCCTCACCTTCATCAATATAAATTGACTTTACCGCAATCCTCATCGGATCACTAAGACCAAAAAAAACATGTAATAACAGGATTTACCATGATCTCCACTATATCACTAGGCCAAAAAATCATGTTGCCATCAGAATTCTCCAGCTACACCATAAGGAATTTTCCTGTCTCCTAGTCTCTAGGTTTTACCGCAATCCACACTGGATCACTAGGCCCTAACCGAGACTCCATCCTCCAGGATTTACCATATATACCATCCCGGGATTACTAGGCTTGATCAAGGAAAACCACCTCTAGGATTTACCGTATATCCCTCCATACACCAGTCGAGGATTCCTAGGCCCACCAACACAGCACAAAATTCAGATTTACCGCAACCCACAGTATCATGTAGGGTTTACTAGGTCATGTTTTCTTTCATTCATGGATCCACCTCACTCAACTTCAAATCCATCTAGAAATCCATATTAACTAAAACATGAGAACCCCATCACACCATGACTATCCAAAAATGTAAAGGCTAGGTTGAAAACACTGTCACACCTGGAAACAACCATGCCAATGACAAAAATAGAACCAAGAACGCATATTCAACATCGTGCTTGCCAAATCTATCAAGAAAACCACACATGAAAATCGATACCTGCAAAGAATCCTGATGTAGTTGCTTGATCCAGCTCTTCCTTGCTTGATCTTTGCTTCCTCTTGCCTTATTTTTCATTTTTTGATCCAATGCTGAAGTGCTCCAAGAAAAATCGAAGTGTCCAAGAGTGTGAGAGAAAGAGAATAAAGAGAGAGCTCCAAAACTGAATTGGAAAAAGGTACCAACTAATCCTCAAAATCATTTTTATCAATTAGGCCTATTATTTCTTCATTTTCCATTATTTTCCTTCATTTTCCTCCTCACGTGCAACCTGTGACCTTTTACCTTCCTCTTCTCCTAATTTCCATTATTTTCATAAATAAAATGCCAATTAATTCCATTTTGCCTTTCCAAATCCTTTGCCATTACCTTTGCCAATTTCCTTTAGCCATATTAAATGAAATTAACACCCACTAGGATGTTTTTCCCAAAATTCAACTTGGAATAAGTGCCCCATAACTATGATTATTATTTTGTATTTATTAACTTTTATTACATGTAATTTTCACCATGGATGTTACAGTAATTCTCATATCAGAGTGGTCAGTGCTTCCAATGGGATCCGACAAGGTTTTATTTCTACAATAACTCCTAGATTTATTTTCTAGAATGGAGTGGTGGTATATCGGCCCATTGGGTAGAGGTGCACCGAGAGTCATATCGATCAAATTCTTGACCTGATAATGCAAAGGTATCCATGTGGGTGAGGATAATATGTATATGTATTCTTACATGACCTTATCCACTTGTTTTTGTTGTGTGGGGGAACCCTTCCTTGGGACCATGGATGTGGCCACAATTTTCCCCTTACTTTGAGATCAAATCAAAAAGAAAATTAATTTCCCGATTTGGGAGTTGATATTACTGCATTTCTCAACAGAGGTCAAAGAAATGACAGTAGGCAGGGATACCTCCAGTATCCTGTATAATCTATTTCCAAAATAAATAATGATAATGTGAGGCATGGACTCATACATAGCATGATGCTTCCATAAGTATGGTTGGCCTAATAACACATCACAAACTTCATTAGGAGAAACATCACATAATACTTCATCCATGAAGGGATTGATGTTGTAGGGAAGGTGGTTTTGTTGTTTGACGCATAGATCTTGTCCTTGGTGGAACCACCCAATGGTGTATGGTTGCGGGTATGGTGTGGTTGGTAGGCCTAACTACTTAACGAAATCTACTAATATGAGATTATTTTGGCTCCCATTCTTGATAATGAACTCCAACGGAGACCCTCTCACCCACATCTATGAGTGGAAGAGATGCTCCCCTTCCTCTGGATCTTCAGGATCAATATTTTGTACCTTGGTGGTGGAAATAGTGGCACTAAGATCTATATCAATAATATGCTTCCCTTTTCATTCCCCTTGTTGTTTTCTAACATAGATTCAGAACATGCATTTGACACTAAATCCTTCAACTTGACCACTAGTGACTACTTCGCGTGACACTCACTTGTTTTGTGAGTGGGGCTCTTGTAGAACTCACACCATTTCCCTATGTTCTTCTTTGTCTTCGTGGTGTTATCATTTGTTTGTGTCATTCATAAGTTGTCGTGGGTCACCCCGCCTTGCCTTTGTCCTTTTTTTGTGGTTTGGGGGTGCCTTTTCCTTGCTCTAGATTCACATGTCCAAATTCTCGCTTCTTCTACTTAACTTTTTGCTCGATATTGACGGCATATCAGTATGCAGTGTTGAGTGAGGAAATTTCCTAGGAAATCCATCTCATCCTGAATGTATTTTTGTATACAGTCATGGTACTTTTGTACCACATGTTGTTCATAATACTTGATACCCAACTTTGTGCGAAGGGTATGAAAAACATTTGTGAACTTTAGCACATCTTGATCCCTTCCCTACCGCAGTGTGGTCTATTTTATGTACTTGTATTGATAGCTCCTGACAAGGTAATATTGTTCCTAGATGGCGTCTCAAAAAGAATTGCAAGTGGGCATGGCTTAAAAATGTGAAGGTTCATTCACGTCCCTCTGCTCATAGTAGGTTTCCCACCAATCCTTGAAGTAGGGGGGAAACTTTGAGGAGTGAAAAAGGTAATATTTTCCCTGTTGGAAAAATCATGAACCAAAAAATATCCTTCCAATAGATTTAGCCATTTATCTACGAAATTTTCATCTCTCTAGCCTTCAAATACAATAATTTCAAAGTTAACTTGTAGCTTGAAGGGAGTGACGCCTTAAAGGTGGCTTCCAGATGAAGTTGTTGCGCATGTTGATACTTGCCGAAGGATCTAGGAAAATTTATCCATCATCTCATTCCTTTTTCGCTTGAGGGATTCTTCGAGCAATAACTTGGAAGGATTTCTTTCTCCCTCATATTTCTTTTCCTCCGCTATGGGAGGTCGTCAGGGTCAGTGAGGTTGGTATTGCAAAGGTTCAACCAGTTCAAGTCCTAATTCCTTATACTCCGACCTTGTTGGGTACATGCATAAAAAAATAGAGAAATTCCAAACTGCTCTGATAACACTAATCTAGATTTATGCAGGAATGAAATGAAATAAAAATTTAAATATAAACATGGAATTACAACAAAAAGTGAACTACAATTCATTAATAACAAATATTGAAAAATTATTTACGTGTAGAATGGAAACCAACTAGCTCGGGCAATGGTATCTATTTATGAGAAGAGATGTGGTGGCTACATGCCTTCTGAACTATGTGACAATGAGGCTCAGAGACCCTTTTATTATTGAGAAACAATGGAAAAACCTAAACATACAAAAACCTAACGCTAGGAGATGAAGTTCCAAAAGTATGTGGGTCCGATTAGGGTTAGTTGGTACATAAACTTTTTGGGGTACTAAATTTGGCATACAATCTTTGTTTAACACGTACAAAAACATCGTTTAGGGCCTCAAAATAGATCTGGAAGTTTAGGACCTAGAAAAATACCAAAATTAGTAAATTGTGCTACAATTAAGGAAAATAAAATAAATAATGGTTGGTGTCTAAGTGGAATAGGTGGGTGGCCACCAATATCCACATAGATCAATAAAATACTTGAATGAAAAGGATATTTCATGGAGGAAATTTGAAACGTACTTCTAAAAGAAATACCTGTCTGACACTACTATGAAAGGAAAATGCAATATTTCTTTGACATCAAGTTAGGAAACACGAAAATGGAAGAGTATGGATGATTAATTAGTCAATAGGTTGGTTCCTACATATATTTGTAACAATAGGTTGGTACCTACAAAGAATGAGAAGATTTTTTGTGGTTTTCGCTCAAAAGGGCTTCCATGTTAATCTTGTGTTCTATGTTATATAGATTATATATCTCATATGTGATTGTTTTCATATGATTCATGAATGTTTAAATAAGTAAAAATTTCCTTATACTAATTCACTGTTGGGAAAAATACTGAGAGGGGGGGGTGAATCAGTATTTAGGGCAGAACTATTTTTCTTTTCTTTCTCTGAAAACATTATGTTACAGTACTGCATCCAACATGTATGTCCAGATATCTTATTATGTATTTACTTAGAGCATTGCATCAGATAAGCATTAAGCATGAACAGAAATAACATAACAAACCATCAAACATACACAACACATATGAACACCAGGATTTAAGGTGGAAACCCAATTTGGGAGAAAACCACCGCTGTTGTAATCTCAGTCTTCAATATTTATTATAGTGAAAACTTCTTACAATATATGCTAGTGCAAACTTATACCAGCACGCAGGCACCACCTGCAGAAGGCTACAACCTTCTCTCGTTTACCAGCTTCCACTGGAAGGGAGCTACAACCCCCTCTCTGAAGGCTTCGACCCTCAGCACTACTGTGGACTTCGTTTCATCAATTTTCATACTGGATCCAACAGTTTCCATACGACATACCTTGCCGGTCACCAGATTTATTTATTTTCTGTATACTCACATCAGTTCTTCATGATATCGTTCGTCATTTAAACCAGAGATTTATCATCATCCGATTATATTCATGGGTGCATCGTAGTCTCATATTTATCAGTTAAGAACAGAGCTCGCTCATACAGATATTATTTTTAGAAAAAAATTTCACAACCCTTCCAATGCACACCTCGTTCTTTATTTTTCTTCTCCTTATATAGTTTTCCCTTTATTAAAACCATGAGTCAAAACCACGAACCACTAGTGGTATTCCTTTTAGTTTGTCCCACGGGGCTTTTGATCTCTTCTTAATTTATTTATCAATTTTAAAGAAATTGACAAATAATTATATTTACAACTTTTGAATTCCCAAGCCTTATATCTAAATTTTAACCCTTCGGACTTTATAGAAACATCCAACACTTCCAAAAAAAATTAATCTTGTGATAAACCTTTGACCCCAGGCCCACATACATAGTTAATATCCAATCCAATATGCCCATCGTACCACAGTAAACCTCGCGCAAGTCCAGCGTCCAATCACCGTTAGATCAGCAAGCTTCTAGATCAACGGCATATATGCATATCGCTCGACCTCCGATGCCGAATGTTAATGGGTGATGGCCCGCTGTACCTATGTTAATCTTCGCGCACCTTCAACAAATGATGACCTTCCGATGACCCCTTCCCAGATCAACGGTGCTCAACGATATCGCTGTGCATCCTGGGTCGAACTATAACGCGCGATGGCGCATAGTGAAAAGCGGTTTTGTAAAATCGTACAGGGTGCGTGTCAAGTATTCTATGGAATCGCTCCTCATCCTAGAAATACTGCTTACTCAGCATAGGTGGTGCGATGAAAACCGTAAACCACTTTTACTGTTCACACGGTCATGGTTCCGCTCTTCTACGCAGGGTTCCGTCGCCTTTTAAATGTTCCGCTACTCCATTAATCTGTGCCATCTCCCATCAACTCCCTCATCAGATACAGGGTATCATTCAACCCTTCCAATTACACAGGACATCATTCGACTCCATTACAGAGATCATTCACACAGAGGTTTAGAGGGGATTCTTCTCTAGGCACCGTAGGTATCCTCTTCCCATTATGAAACTGATCACACCGGTCATATATATTCCAGATTTACTCAACCATACTTAACACAATTCCACAGTTCTTCATCAACATACACAAATCTTGGCCAGATATTCAATTTTTCCTTCAATATATTACCTTGAATCTTCCTAGCAGCTCTCCCTTTTTCCATCTCCTTTGCAAACTGTATTAAACCCCTAATTCAACTCTACTACTCTGTCTCTTTTGCCTTCCTGTCTTTGCTTTGCCAATTCCTTTGCCATCAATGACAATATTTCCAACAATCTCCCCCTTTGGCATTGATGGCAATACTCTTCCTCTGATGGCCTTATAAAAGCCCTTTGTTGCTTTTCCTCCCCCTTTGACATCAATGGCAAATATTTTGATCAAAATCCTTTAAACCGATAATGCCATGCTCCCCCTGAGATCATGCTGCATCTTCAAACACAATATGACCAAAAATTCATCCTTTTCATATGACCAATGTTCCCCTTGAGCCTGTGCAATCAGAGATGCCTAATAGCACCTTACAACCAATTTAATCTTCTGTATTTAAGTAGACCTGATCCTCTGCTTGGCAGAGACTACTCCCAGTTTCTGCCGGAGATATTCGAACGCTTCCCTGGGTATAGGTTTGGTAAATATATCAGCAACTTGTTCTTTGGAGGAAACATACTCCAATTTCACCTTTTGTTCAAGCACTTGTTCACGTAAGAAGTGATATTTGATGGGAATATGCTTCGTCTTGGAATGCATAATAGGATTCTTTGAGATACTGATAGCACTTGTATTATCACACATAATGGAGATAGGAGGTTAACATTTCATTTGAAAGTCTTGTAGGGTTTGCATCATCCAGAGAAGTTGAGTGCAGCATGATGCAGCAGCCACATATTATGCTTCTGCTGTTGATAAGGCAATGGAGCTTTGCTTCTTGCTGAACCAGGATACTAACCGGGGCCCCATATAGAATGCACCACCACTAGTGCTTTTCCAATCATCAACACTTCCAGCCCAATCTGCATCAGTGTATGCATGAAGAGTAAGATCAGCATTCTTTAGATACCATAGTCCAAAGTCTTGAGTTCCTTGTAGATATTTGAATATTATTTTCATAGCCTGAAGATGAGACTCTTTTGGATTAGCTTGGAATCGTCCAACAATCCCAACTGCATGCATGATATCTGGTCTTATCCCAGTGAGATAAAGTAGACTTCCTATCATAGATCTGTATTCAGGTTGATTCACCGTGGGAGAATCATCATTAGAACTGAGATTACATCTGGTTATAATTGGTGTACTTACAGGTTTGCAGTCTTCCATGCCATACTTCTTTAGGATTTGCTTGAGGTATTTTTCTTGTGATAAGAATATGCCATCTGTTGCTTGTTGCACTTGCAAGCCAAGAAAGAATGTTAGTTCCCCAAGCAAAGACATTTCAAATTCTTGCTGCATATCAGAAGAAAATTTCTGACTCATAGACTCTTTATTACTTCCAAAAATGATATCATCAACACATACAACCACAATCAATAGTTTGTCATTTTCAGTTTTTGTGTATAAGTTGCTATCAGCAGACCCTTTTGAAAATCCTTGTTGATGAAGATATTTATCAAGACGATAGTACCATGCCCTTGGAGCTTGTTTGAGACCATATAGAGCCTTTTTAAGTCTACAAACAAGTTTTTCATCATTTCCCAAAATGAATCCCTCTGGTTGTTCTATATAGACTTCTTCTTCTAGATCACCATTGAGAAAAGCAGATTTAACATCCATTTGATAAACTTTGATTTGTTGGAAGCTTGAAAAAGCAAGAAACATTCTTATGGCTTCAAGTCTAGCTACAGGAGAAAAAGTTTCTTCAAAGTCTATACCTTCTTATTGAGCATACCCCTTGCAAACAAGTCTAGCTTTATTTCTTATAACATCCCCATTCTCATTTAACTTGTTTTTGAATATCCATTTAGTTCCAATGACATTTTTTTCATGAGGTCTTGGTACTAACTCCCAAGTGTGATGTTTTTCAATTTGATCAAGCTCTTCATTCATGGCTTGAATCCAACATTCATCTTTGCTAGCTTGACTGACACCGTGAGGTTCAATAGTGGACAGAAATGCTAGATTGCTAGAAGATCCTACAAGAGTCCTTCTTGTTTGTACACCTGATCCCTTTTCTCCCAAAATTTGAGATTCTGGATGATTCTTTTGAACATATCTAGATGGAGCCTTTTCAGACAAATCATCTTCGGGTTCTTCACTGGATTCACTGTTTGTATCATTACTATTTGATGTGGAAGGATATGTGTCATCATCATCTTCATCTGTTGTTTGCGTTTCTTCTTTTGGAGCTGCAGGAGACTCATCAATAACAACATCAATACATTCAAAAATCTTCTGAAGTCTTTTATTGTAACATTTATATGCCCTACTCCTAGAGGAGTAACCAAGAAATATTCCTTCATCTGCTCTGGGTTCAAACTTGCCAATTTTTTCATCATTATTCTTGATAAAGCATTTGCTCCCAAAAATTCTAAAATGCTTTATAGTGGGAGGATTACCATACCAGAGTTCATATGGAGTTTTATCACTATTTACATGAACATGTGCTTTGTTGAGAATGTTTACTACTGTATGAGCTTCTTCTCCCCAAAATGTGTTAGGTGTTCTGGAATCATCAAGCATAGCTCTAGCCATTTGTTGAACTGTTCTGTTCATTCTTTTTGCAACGCCATTCTGTTGTGGAGTGCCAGTTACAGAGAACTGTCTTTTTATGCCATGTTGTTCACAGAATTCAAGGAATTCATTGGATGTATATTCTCCTCCTCGATCAGATCTGAGACACTTGATTTTTAGATCTAATTCATTCTCAACTAGTGCTTTGAAGATCTGAAATTTCTCAAATGCTTCATCTTTGTGTTTAAGCAGCCCAATCCAACACATTCTAGAGAAATCATCAATGAATAAAATATAGTATTCTTCACCACGTGGTGACTTTTTCCTCATAGGTCCACATATGTCAGTATGAATGAGTTCAAGAGGCTTACTTGATGATCCTTCCTTGGCATTAAATTGTACTCTAGTTTGCTTACCGAATTGGCAGGATTTGCATATGATATTTTCAGGTAGAGTAATATTGGGAAGATCACGAACAGCTTTAAGTCTGCTTGATTTGTTGATTTGAGAGAAGCTCAGATGCCCCAACCTTCTATGCCATAGCCAATTTTCTGAAGATTTACTCAAATAACATTGTTCTTTGGGGTTCTTCAATATATACAAGTTGTTTGGAGTTCTTTTTCCTTTTATAATTGCTTTACCTGTATCAAGATATCGTACCACACATTCTTTTGAACTAAAGACAACTTCAGTTCCTTGATCACACATTTGACTTACACTTAACAAGTTATGCTTTAATCCATCCACATACATGACTTCATTAGCTTTCACCTTTTCTTTTAGAAAAACAGACCCTTTTCCCTTAATGACCGCAAGAGTATCATTTCCAAATGTAACATTTTTTTCTTTTTCTAGAGCACTATATGCAAGAAGTTTGTCTTTATCACCTGTCATGTGTCTTGAGCATCCACTATCAATGTACCATTGGTTTTATTCATCTTCTGCAAATAACGCTATGCCACAATTTTCAACTTGTAATTCCTTCTTTTTCCATACTTTGGAGCTTGAAGGTACATGTTCTTTTGGCTGAACTTTGCTCCTGCATTCAGATTCTTCATGGCCAAAGTTATTGCAACAAGCACATTCAACTTCATTTTGAAGAGGAGAAAAGTTGTTATAAGTATTCTTCTTTGTTTCAATATCAATCCTTTTCTTTCTTGCTTCTCTTGTCATGATGGTTTTATATGCAACACATTGAACAGCTTTATGACCAAAATTGTGACATGAGAAACATTTTCCATTGAAGAAGAAATTTCTACGATCATAAAATCTTCCATATGAATTTACCTGTTGATTGGTGTTTCTTTGAAAGACATTCCTGTTAGTGTTCTTTGAATTGAGATGATCATGATTTTCCTGTGAAGATTCTTTATTCCCTTGCTGAGTGGAAGCATGTTGTAAACCAGCTGTAACTTCTTTTAGATAATTTGATGCTGAAGCCTGAGAAGATTCTCTGATATATCCAAGACCTGTCTTTATAAGAGGAGAACGTTGTACCTTGATAATCTCATCTAAGGTTTCAAATCCTTTAGCAAATCTAAGATTCAGAGTCTTTACTTTCTCTAGTTCCTTTCTTAGACTTACTACTTCACACTCTAATTTCTCATTGTGTTTCTCCTTTTCTTCAAGCTGATTTTCCAGAGTTTCTATGGTTATTTTACTCTCTTCTAAGAAAATTTTGAGTTTATTGTTTTCATCAAGAAAATCACTGTCTTCTAGAGCATCCACAAAAGTATCCTTTTCTTCTCTATATTCTTTTTCAAATTCCATAAGAAGTCTAAGATCTTGTTCATATTCTTCCTCACTATCAGATAACCCATCACTATCTTCATGAGTATAGTAACTCTTCCTAGTGCTAAAACGATTCTTATTCCTTCTTGCTACTTCCTTCCCCTTTTTATGTGTTTCTTTATAAGGACACTTAGCAGCATAATGACCAACTCTTCCACAATAAAAACATTTGAAAGGAAGCTAACCTCTGAACCATCTTGTGCCAAGTTGAAGTTTCTTTACAAAGTTTATCTCATCTTCTTATGAGATATATACTGATCCTTCTGGTTTTTGTACTTCCTTCCCTTTTGTATAAGTTCTAAAGACTGCTTCTTTGACTTCAGATGGTCCTCCTCTTCACATTTCATATGCAGTTAGTATGCCATGAAGTTGCACCACAGTGATATTTTGAAGATCCTGCTTTTCTTCAAGAGCAGAAACTTTTGACTCAAATTTTGTCGTTAGTGATCTTAAGACTTTCTCAACCAAAGCAGATTCGGTTATTGTTTCTCCCATATTTCTCATACGATTTACAATATCATCAAGATGTAAAAATAAATTGGCAATTCTCTCTTCATTATCCATTTTTAGATTCTCATATTGAATTATGAGAGTTTGGAGTTTAGCACTTTTTACCTTTGCATCACCTTCATAACTTAGAATGATTTTGTCCCATATTGTCTTTGTTGTATTCAGCTGCATGACTTTAACAAATTCTGATTCAGTTATACTTCCCAATAGATCATTGACCGCCTTTGCATTTGTTTCATAATTCTTCCTTTCCGTCTGATCTGTTGGTACTACAGCCGGATATTGATATCCTTGTTCAACAATTGCCCATACCTCTGCTCCCAGAGACTGAAGATAGGATCCCATCCTTGTTTTCCAGAATATTAAATTGTTTTCGTTAAAGAGCGGAGGCCTGATAGATGTTGTTCCATATTGATTGCTCATCTTGCTTGATCTTCCTTCAAGCGGCTAAGCTTTTTCAGAAGGACCTGCTCTGATACCAATTGTTGGGAAAAATACTGAGAGGGGGGGGTGAATCAGTATTTAGGGCGGAACTATTTTTCTTTTCTTTCTCTGAAAACCTTATGTTACAGTACTGCATCCAACATGTATGTCCAGATATCTTATTATGTCTTTACTTAGAGCATTGCATCAGATAAGAATTAAGCATGAACAGAAATAACAGAACAAACCATCAAACATACACAACACATATGAACACCAGGATTTAAGGTGGAAACCCAATTTGGGAGAAAACCACCACTGCTGTAATCTCAGTATTCAATATTTATTATAGTGAAAACTTCTTACAATATATGCTGGTGCAGACTTATACCAGCACGCAGGCACCCACCTGCACAAGGCTACAACCTTCTCTCATTTACCATATTCCACTGGAAGGGAGCTACAACCCCCTCTCTGAAGGCTTCAACCCTCAGCACTACTACGCACTTTGTTTCATCAATTTTCATACTGGATCCACCAGTTTCCATACGACATACCTTGCCGGTCACTAGATTTATTTATTTTCTGTATACTCACATTTGTTCTTCATGATATCGTTCGTCTTTCAAACCAGAGATTTATCATCGTCAGATTATATTCATGGGTGCATCATAGTCTCAGATTTATTAGTTAAGAACAGAGCTCGCTCATACAGATATTCTTTTTAGAAAAAAATTTCGCAACCCTTCCAATGCACACCTCGTTCTTTATTTTTCTTCTCCTTATATAGTTTTCTCTTTATTAAAACCATGAGTCAAAACCACGAACCGCTAGTGGTATTCCTTTTAGTTTGTCCCATGGGGCTTTTTATCTCTTCTTAATTTATTTATCAATTTTAAAGAAATTGACAAATAATTATATTTACAACTTTTGAATTCCCAAGCATTATATCTAAAGTTTAACCCTTCGGACTTTATAGAAACATCCAACGCTTCCAAAAAAAATTAATCTTGTGATAAACCTTTGACCCCGGGCCCACATACATATTTAATAGCCAATCCAATACGCCCATCATACCACAGTAAACCTCGCGCAAGTCCAGCGTCCGATCACCGTTAGATCAGCAAGCTTCTAGATCAACGGCGTATATGCATATCGCTCGACCTCTGATGCCGAACGTTAATGGGCGATGGCCCGCCGTACCTATGTTAATCTTCGCGCACCTTCAACAAATGATGACCGTCTGATGACCCCTTCCCAGATCAACGGTGCTCAACGATATCGCTGGGCATCCTGGGTCGAACTATAACGCGCGCTGGCGCATAGTGAAAAGCGGTTTTGTAAAATCGTACAGGGCGCGTGTCAAGTATTCTATGGAATCGCTTCTCATCCAAGAAATATTGCTTACTCCGCCTAGGTGGTGCGATGAAAACTGTAAACCACTTTTACTGTTCACACGGTCATGGTTCCGCTCTTCTATGCAGGGTTCCGTCGCCTTTTAAATGTTCCGCTACTCCATTAATCTGCGCCATCTCCCATCAACTCCCTCATCAGATACAGGGTATCATTCAACCCTTCCAATTACACAGGACATCATTCAGAGGGGATTCTTCTCTGGGCACCGTAGGTATCCTCTTCCCATTATGAAACTGATCACACCGGTCATATATATTCCAGATTTACTCAACCATACTTAACACAATTCCACAGTTCTTCATCAACATACACAAATCTTGGCCAGATATTCAATTTTTCCTTCAATCTATTACCTTGACTCTTCCTAGCAGCTCTCCCTTTTGCCATCTCCTTTGCAAACTGTATTAAACCCCTAATTCAACTCTACTGCTCTGTCTCTTTTGCCTTCATGTCTTTGCTTTGCCAATTCCTTTGCCATCAATGACAAAATTTCGAACATTCACCCCCCTCCCTTAGTATAAGTGTGTGCTCAATAGGAAAAGAAGAAAACTACTTCTTTTAGTTGTATTTACTAGATATCTCCTTATAGGTTTACTCAAATTGCAAATGGAGACACCCATTATATGAGGAATTAAATTATACATCCAATGAGTACCCACTCTACATACTGTTAAGTAGATCCACACCGAAAAAAATTGAAATTACATGAAAAAATGTGTTTTCAATTATTTCATGTATTTTCAGTTTTTCAATGTGAGTCTAGTCAAAACTATGAAAAGTGGGTATTCATTGGATTTGGAATTTAATTTCACCTCCAAAAAATTCCTAATCTTGAGATTTGACTAAACCTATAAGGAGATAAGCCAAAAATACAATAATAATAATAATTATAAAATCTTTCCTTTCTTTAAAAATTTGTCTCTTATTTTATCATTTTAACTATTATTTATTATTTTCCTTAGAAGGCCTATTTGAGACCTCATAGTTATACTAATTAAAGGATTAATATAATTTGGTTCAATATATAAATAAAGGGAGGAAATCCACCATCTTGAGGGTCCTTGGAATAGGGAAAGCCCTTAGGAAAGCTTCCTCATTATCATTCTCTCTTTCAATGCTAGAGGGATTGGGAGCTGCAAAAAAAAACTTTCCCTAAAAATAATGATCAATAGTATTAAATTGGATATCATATTAATCCATTAGACTATGGTGGATGGAAACAAATCGTAGTGTTTTTAAATCCCTAGCTCAAAATTGATCCTTTTATTCAGTAAATGCAGAAGGTCAATTCAAAGGATTATTTATTGGATGGAGCCATGCTTTCAAAAATTTATCCTCTTCATCATTTAATTCTTCAATATTGGTGTCCTTATAATTGAAATTTATAGTTATCATGCTTAGGTTCGTCAATACTTATGGTCCTTATGTTATGAGATCCCATTCTGGGAAAGTCTAGTAGAGTTAGGTTTCATGGATGGTCCTCTTATTCTTATAGGAGGGGATCTAAACTTTACTATTTATCTAAGGGAAGTGTGGGGGGTGAATATCAAATAGGATCCACAAAGTAATTTCTTTTGTGCGTTTATTTAAAGCAGAATTCGCTAGACATTGAGCCTATCAAGCTCTCTCCAAACTGGAGGAATTTTTCGTGTCAATAATGATGTGATTTAAAAATTCTCGATTGTTTCTTGATTTTGAAAGCTCCGATAGGCCTTATTTTTTCATTGAATCCCTACGTGACTTCAAGAGGTATATTATAACACTCCATGATTATTTTTTGTATGTTTTTGGACAATGAATAGACACTTTCTCCTTTAAATTTTAATCACACTTAGTTGCAAGAAGAATATTATAAAAGGTTGGATGTCAATTATTGGGTTCATTTTTCTTCCTCTCATTCATTCTCATTATTGTTCCAATTTTCAGAAGATATTTCTAGGTTCATGGTTGCAACTAAACGGTGGCTCATTTCTCACGATGGAAAGATCCAAGCCCAGTTGAAAGAGATAGTGTTTCGAATTAAGAAAATGCATGAAGAGAATGTGTCAGGTGTTTTATTAGAGAGTGATCTTTCCCAATCATGGGATATTGAATAATATAACTAAGCTATGTTGGAAAATTTAAAATTATCATGGAATTTAAAGAGTCATGTTATCTTGTTAAAAGAGTGGGAAAACAATACAATTTTTTTTTTTCATTTTTGAAAACTTTCAAAAATTATTTAAACAAAATCTAGGAAATAAAAAATGTCGAAGGTCCCCTTGTCCGATCCTTTAAGGATAAGTAAAGTGAGGGGGTTCAATATTTTGAATATCTTTATAAGGAAACAATGGGGTGCCATATTTAGGAATCACTTAAGGTGGTATCAAAATTCACTTACCCTTTCTCAAGATATGAGATGAATTATTCTTTAATAGAGGATGTTTTGGAAGCTAAAGTTTTGGCTACACTATCCTCCATGTAGAAAGGGAAAATTCCTAGCCCTAACAGTCTCATGGTGGAATTTTATGTGGGTTTTTATGACCTCATTAAATCCAATCTTCTTAAGGTGGTTAAATATTTTTAGCAATTAGGGAAAATGTTGGTGGATTTAAACTACACCTTCCTAACCTTTAATCCAAAAAAGCAAGATGGTGTTTCCTTAGATGACTTTTGGCTTATATCATGTTGTAATCTTATTTAAAATACAGTGGAAATTTTTTAGCTTGACATCTCAAGTCCATTTTAAGTGAGGTGGTTTCTAAAGAGCACTTCAAATTCCTTTACAAAATTAAAATCCATGACGAAACATCACTTGCTAAAGAAGTTATCCACTCCACAAAATTATTTAAGAAATATTTGATCATCCTCAAGCTCAATCTATCCAAAGCTTATAAACAATTTAGTTGGACCGTTCTTCATCTTCTTCTTATAACAATGGGATTGAGATTTTTAGTTGTTAATTAGATAATGGGTTGTGTGTGCATTTGGTTTATTTTACATTCCTTATTAAGTACATGGATCCTTCTATATTCACCAAGGCTTCTCAAGGGCTTCATCAAGGTGGTCCTTTGTCCCCTTTATTCTTTTTAATTATGGTAGAGGTGCTCAATAAGATGATAAAGGGTGCCAGGGAAAAGGGGGATCTCAAGGGAGTCAAGATATTGGATCAAGAATTCATTTTCATCTACTTTTTGTAAATGGTGTTTTATGTTTTGTGTAAATTTTAAAGGGACATGAATTCTCTTAAGAGCATCCTAGACTTATATTAGAAGGGATTGAAGCTCATATCTCCTTTTGGGTTAACATGATTCTATATAGGGGTGGGCACCTGGTCCTACTCAACTCTTTCTTGGAAAGCATCCTAGTATTGGATGTCAATTTTTGCAGTGCCAAAATGAATCCTTTTCAAAATTAGAAAAATAAATTTCCATTCTCTTTGACCAATATTTAGGCTATAGCGGAATACCCTTAGTTAAATGGATTCAAGTGATTTCCCCAAAGAATTTTTGGGGGTGGTGAATAAACTATATATTCTTATTTAGAAAATATCTTGCCACTCACGTCTAGAGGTTCACCCACAATTACTCCTTATGGGGTTGGGTAATGAAATATAAATATATATGTGACCTTTGTATGGAAGTTTTGTCTAAGACTTCTGGGGAAACCAACAAGTAGATAATTGGTTTTGAAATCCCTAGTAGTAGCCTCCCCTCTAGTCAATAACTAGACTCTATGGCAATATTGAAATGCTAAAAAAGTGAAAATTAGGGATGACTTTTGGCTTAAGGTAGACAAAGATTTTAAACTTTCTCACTCACTCCTTAAATCTCTTCACTAGGATGGAATCTATTCCCTAGAAGATGCTAAAGCTAAATCCCATAAATTAAGCAAAATGTTGGGTTGGAAATTAGTGGGTGTTATTGAGTTGGAAGAGTAGGAAGCATAGGTATGGAATTCAAATATTAGCAAATTGGTTTCCAATTATATTAGGTTGAGAGAAGGAGAAGATGATGAGCTCTATTGGTCCAAAAAAAATTGAATGGAGAATTCATAGGAAATTTTGGGTACTCTATCATGGAGGAATCTTGGCACAATTGGGAAATAAAATGGTGGTGGAGTCATCTTTGGAAGCTTCATGCTCCTCTTAAATGTAAAATCACTTTGTTTCTCACCTTAAACAATAATATTTTGACTTGGGATGTTGGATTAAAAATTGGTTGAGTTGGTCCCAATAAATGCACTCTTTGCAAACATAATGAGGATTCACTACTAAATTTAACCAATGTGCAACCTAGTCAAAGTCATTCTTAACGAATTGTTTGAAAGAATGGCTAGAATATAAATCAGTGATTCAACTCAAAACTTTCTTGTGTTTTTTGTGTATGGTATTTAGTGGGCACACAACTCTAACATCTTCAAATATGTTTATATTCTACCATAGGTATCTAAAAGTATGATTATCCATCTTTCCAAGGAATACATAATTGATCTCAAGTAAAAAAATCTACGGATTTCGTTTTCCCCCAGTTTGGACCATGAAATCTCATGGGATTTTTTTTATTGCACTAATCAATGCCATCCTAGGATATGTGGGATTGGTGTTGTATTATTATTTAAGCATAATCATTATTTTCATATTAGGTGCACACAAGTTGAGGATTAAATAAAAAAGTCAAATTTATAGCCCTCTAGGCTCCCCTTTTTGTTGCTTGAAAAAACAAGTACAAATTTTGGAGGTGATGGGTGATTTGAAGATGGTGATTAGGCCCACAGTAAAGTCTCACTGAAATGTATTTGTTTGTTTTCTCTCCTTTAGGAGATACACGAGTCAATGTTAACTTATGAATTTCTTTCTTTATGTCATGTTCTCATGGAGCTCAACCAAAGGGAAGAGGAATTGTCAAAAGAAGCTCTATTGTTGCCAATAGGTTCTTTTGGTATTTATGAGTTCATGGATGTTGAGGAGTTCAATGCCTTGGAATTATTTCTATAGTCTTATTATCAAGTTCTTTTTTCTCTATTATAATAATTTAAGGCCTATTAGCAAAGGAGGTACCCCCTTTGAAAATTGAGGGTACATATCAGCTTTCTATTTTTTTGAATAATATGGAACAAGCAATATAACCTTTAAAGACAAATCAACCTATTACATGACTGAAAAATGTATATTCAATTCTCATCAATATAATAGATCTCAACAATATTATAGATTTATTTTCACTTATTTTATATAATATATGCATAGTTGACATTAAAATATTTTATTTATGATTTATATTCTCTACATTAAAATGTTAATGCATGCCTCTCATATTGGGAAGTAGAAAACATATATCCTCTATATATATGTGTGTGTGATAAAATGTCACATGTCAAGTCCATATTAGACATTGAAATAAATCCAAATCTCCCTCATACCTTGAATTATAAAGAACCTATTAATGGAATATGAACTCTCTCACTCTTTCTCTCTCATTTCATGTTAAAATATTTTACTTAAGCATGTAAATATCTGATTTATAACCAACATTAAATATTTTATTATTATTAATATTTTTTAGATGTAATATATCAATTACATATTAAAAATAGTAAATTACACAACTCCCTCACAATACTAAGTGAATAATTATAATAATAATAATTCAAATTATTTTATTTTTCTCACCATAAAGTTGATATACAATTATGTTATTTAATATGTACATTGAAATATGTTATTTATGGCTCGAACCAAAATTTTTTTTTTTAATAATATATAGTTTGTTTTAAATATTACATAGAATGAATTACACAACATGCAATATCAATAATATTGTTTTCGCATGCCATTTGTCAAGTCAGTAGCTAAGGAATTACAAAACTTTCTTATAGGTAAATTTGAAGATTTTAGTTATGGCCAACTTTAATTTTTTTTATTATTACTATTTTTAATTTGTTAATGTAAATATTATTATATTATTTTCAAGATGCAAGTTATATGACAAGATCTCTCATACAAAACATACAAAACTATCAAACACTTATAGACACAATATATAAAATATTTTAGTTTTTATCTAACCCCAAATTTATTGAAGTATCACATTTTCTAATACATTCTTACATTTATATAAACTCTTTTAATGAGTCATTCTAAACTATTTTAAACTTAATTATATTGAATCTCTAAATCACTAATAAAAATATTATTAAATTTTATTTTATTTTATTTTATTTTCAAATAACAAAACAATTTTTAATAAAAAGTTGCAAATTGTAATATATAAATGATATTGAATATGGAACTTGCTAAATATTATAAATTAAATTATATAATATGACATCGTATTTTTGTAATATATTAAATTATATAATATGACATCATATTTTTGTAATATTAAATACGAACGTTGGAAATTAAAATTAAAATAGATTAACTTATGTACTATCTGATGTTCCTTTCCTTCATACATATAAGAAAAGTAGAATAGTTATTAACTTACAATGATATTTCATTATAGTTATAATATTATTATTTATAATTAATTAATTAAATAAATAAAATTTTATTGTAAAAATATTTATTACGATCTTAGTGATGAAATTATTCACCATTATTATTCATAAAATATAAAAAATTAATAAAATGTTTATTAACTTACAACTAAATTAAAAATATATATATATATCATTACAATCCTAGTGATGAGATTATTATTATTCATAAAATATAAAAAATTAATAAAATGTTTATTAATTTACAACTAAATTATATATATATATATATATATATATATATATATATATATATATATATATATATATATATATATATATAGACCCCGAAGATGAGATTATTTATTTATATATATAATACATCTCTTCATACAATCACTTATAATAAAATAAATTTTATTATACAAAAATATAATAAGCCAATAGTTCACTTCTCCCTGGTTATAGTTCTTAACCTTTATATTTCACTTGTGTACTTTTATTAAGAGGTCCCAATTTATAACAATATGAGAAGTATGTTTTTATGTGGTCTATCTATATTTGATTTTAGAAATATGCAGTTTTCTTAGCTATATACATATGAATGCTTATAATCTTCGAGGATCTAAAATAATTTTCTTCAAATTGTTTTTTAAAGAAAAACAAAACAATACATATGTGTCTCATCTCATTTAACATATATACAATCTCTTTAAAGATAAGCAAAATAATATATATAATAATTTAAATTATATATTTATAGAAGTGTATATTTTGTTCAGTTAATATTTTATATTTTGTTTAAAGAGTCAATGTGTGATATTTATGTGACACATTAACGCATTGTATATAAAAAGGCATTCTAATAGGTTATATGTTTTGATATTATAATGGTTTTGTTGTGATGAATTATACTTAAAGTAAAGAAAGTATAAGAAAGTTTCAAATCGTTTTCAAAGTATTTTATTAATTCATTTCACTTGAAAAGTTGTATTAAATTATTTAATTTTTTTGGTATTTTTTTTAATTAATGTATCAAATTATTTTTCATTAGGTTAAGAGATACTCGACATTCTAGAATAGATGTTGTAGTGTGTAAATGAGTATAAAATGCAAATATACATTATATTCAAATTATATGTTGTAGTGGTTATAAAATAACAAGTTAAATAAAAAACAATAATAATAAATTTTAAAAAATAAAACTTTTTAACCATAAATCAATTTAATTTAATTTATTATATTGTATTTTTTTTATTAATAAAATTACAAATAAAATTTTCAATCAAAAATTATAATATGTATATTACATTAAAAAAATATTAAATAATAATGATTCATATTTGTAACTATGAATATATAATTTAAATAATAGCTATAAATTAAGTTCAAGTTTATCGATAGTTTATATAAAGAAAAATGTCAAGCTAATATGTAAGTTCTAAAACTAAGCCTTCTTTGTATCAAGCAAATTTTATTCACAGTTGAGTTCATTTCTAAATATACCAAATTAAACATCTCCTCATACTTGGTTTCTCTCGGTTGGCAATGTCTATTTGTGTATAAATCCAAGTCTTGAGCTCTCACTTCGCTTCCAAGCTAGTTGATTACACCCAACCAATTTGGGACAAGCCTCTCCAACTCCCAAACCTAAAAGAATTTGAGATCAAAGTCTTCTAGCCCCCATGCCTAAAACTCCAAGAACATTGCCCAAATTTCATAGGTCAATAATAAAAATCTCAATCCCCAAGGCTCGTCCCCCAATCTTCCCAAACTCACAGATTCTATCTCTAAAATTCTCAAATCCCCCCAATCCAAAATTTTGTGCAAAAAGAAAAACCCGCCTTCTCATTTTGGATTTTTTTTATAGGGAAGGTTTCTTCCCTCCAAAGAAATCCCACCCTCATATGGTCCAATCAGCTTTGACCTTATCAAACAAATATTTATAGAATATCACTTGAGCTAGTTACCCTTTTTAATAGAATATATTAACCAAAAGAATCTAGGCTAGATATATCAACTCTGACTTATCAACATATTTATATAATATTACTTGATTCGGTTACCCTTTTTATTTTAATTAAATATATTAACGAAAAAGATCTTCTAGAATTATGCAAACATATATTAACATATCTTTTCAATTATAATAATAATAATTTATTATTTAAATTAAATAACATTAATTAAATTAAATTAACATATTTTTTTATATTATTTGATAATTAGAAAATTAATTAATGCATTTAATAATTAATTCATTTTCTGTACTCTTAGACTTTTTATATTATCAAACTGGTATATTGGTGCAACGCATGCGATGCATACATATGTAGCTAGCATATGCATGCCTTGTATGAATCCTAATAATAATATTCCATTGATAACCCACTGTGGGTCATTACAATAATCATCATATTCCATTGGTAACGCATTATGGGTCATTAAATACCCCCATATTTAAGAAAATTGTGTCCTCAATTTAGTGTTTATGTAGTATATTAGTAATTATTTTAGTGATCGATATGATCATGTCAGGATTGTGTTATTTGATTATATTCTCATTTATAATGTGATGACACTTAAATTTTGTCTTATGATCATTTATTAGTTGTAACATTAATAACCATACCCTGCCAAGTAGAGTTCACAAGCTATCCTAGAATCATCCTATCCATCCTAATCTCTTTGCCCCCCTTCCTATTCATCCTCTACTAGAATATGCAATGGCGTCAACTATATTGACCTAACCATCAAAAAAAAAAAAAAAACAAGGGTGGAAACATCGACCTAATTACTTCCCCAGTAGGAAACTAGTAATCATCATCACACGTCTAGGGGAGCATGACTTGTACAATCCTCCCACGACTCTAGGTTTCATAGGATAAACAATTAGAAACACCTACACCCCTCATGATAGAACTAGGGTTAAAACTCTAACATGGAATCAAATTGAGCCTCAATTATTCTTGGATTTTTGTCATCAAGTTGTCGGTTTGGATAACAATAGAATCTGCAACATAAATACTTGTCCACACATCATAACATATGCATCAATATATTTTTAACCAAAATATATTCAAATAAAAATTACAAACATTATTATTTTGTTGATACCTATGATATTGATCTTTAAATTTATATAACATAACTTGGCTACATCAAATAGTCAAGTTTGGTTAATATAATTATATCCATATCATCAATAATAAGAAATTTATGGTCTTTAACATAATCATGCATGCTCATAAGTAAAACATAATACTTGAAAAACTCATTCATAATGTAATTTACGTTAGTATATGTTGTCCTTTGAGATGATTATGGTCAATAATCATGCCAAAGTATCTAAAATGTTTTGTTTGTGTTTTGAAATATTTAGAGGACCAATGCATAAGATAGATTTTTATCAAACAGTTAAGGTTTTTAAATCTTGCAGATAATATCAATAATTATAAGTAAGGGTTGCTTGTTCATCTCATACGGTG
Organism: Pinus albicaulis; assembly: GCA_034641835.2. Lineage (NCBI taxonomy): Eukaryota > Viridiplantae > Streptophyta > Pinopsida > Pinales > Pinaceae > Pinus > Pinus albicaulis. Next base: position 29,826,680 of record CM076577.1, read on the forward strand.
ATTAAGATTATATGATTTCGATTAAGTAGACTTATGTAAGAGAATATGATTATTAAATATTCATATTGAATTATTCAATAAACCATAAGCTAGAAAACTTTTAAACAGTGTTTAAAAATTCAACAAAATATATCTAACATCACCAAGATACTAACAATTTATAGATAAAAGGGACTTACATTAACAGATTGTCAAGTAAATCATTCTTTATAATAATTATAACTTCAGGAGGAATTATAAGGTTGTTGAAACACGGTCAACCTCACCTAGTTATATTGATAATAATTAAATATATGAAGAAACAAAATGACTTAAAACTGGAAAAATCACATAGAATACAGAGCTATATGAGATAAGTTCATAATCATGCTTGTATTATTAATGATCAAAAAGACTTGTATAATTTCTGTTTACAAAAAATCGCTCATCCAAGGGTGCAACCCTTAATAACTCGAGCTGAGAGTTATTTATACCAATTAAAAAAACTTTAGAAATGTCTTAACTGATTTACAATAATAGGATAAGAAGAATAAATGGAGACAGATAGATGGAGTGTCTCTGTTTTTCTGGAGGTTGTTGATGATTCGACCCTTTTTTGGTGAAATTTTTTGCTGACTTGTCCTCTTTCGTTGGAAGTTGTTGCTGACTTGGCTCTTCAAAATCTGATGAGATGGCATGCTGCAAAATTAATCCTTTATTCAATGGTTTCAAAAAACTTATCCCACTTATCTTCACTTGGGATTTCTACATTCATCATTTTCCTGAAGATTTCATCCACTTCAGTGAATCTGTCAAAAGTTGGTTTTTGGATAAATAATTATTTGATTTGATGCTAAATGATCAAATCAAACTGTAGAGCTTCAAAAAAATCTCTTTCTGTAATGTGACCTTTGATTCCTGCAAACTTTGATTCGTCTATTGCAATTGTATATAACTTTGTGCAATAATATTCTAACTTGACCAACTTACATCTAATCCAACTAGACCTCGCAGATCTTTATGATTTAAAACATTAAATTTAGTATGAAACCTTTGAACCATAACATTTAAAGCTTCACACTTGGTCTGCAACTGGTTGATCAAGTTTATTTTTTTCAAAACCTTCTTTATTTCCAAAATGGTTGCAGTCCTGTCTGAGATATTGATTGCTTCCAACTCCTCTCTGTTCTTCGAATTAAGAACCTTGATCATATCAGAAGCTTCACTTGGCTTCTTTTTGAGTTGATCCTTCTGCTCTTGAATTGTTGTTCTTCATTTGTTGATGAGTTCCTGCTGCTCGAAGATGATCTGTATAGATCGCCATATTTCAATAATGGACTTGTTGATGTTTTCCTAGATACTCTACTTGGCTTCTCCTAAAGTTGATGCCATCAGAGATTCACTTTCTAGTTCTTTAATTTTAAGTTCCACCTGATGATTCTTCTGCATTTCCTCTAGATATAAAGTATCATTTTTAATCTTTTGTGACTCAAGATGTTGAAAATTTTGATGTAGTTTCTCATGTGCTTGTTTCTGAGTGGAAAAATCTTGAGCCAGTTGTGTTGCATCAATTATGTTCAAAGTTGTTGAGGGTTCTGCACCTGTAGAAGATGTTTGAGTTGCTAAAGTAGGATCAGTATTCACTTGGAGTGTTTACTTCTCTTTTAGCAGTTCTTCAATTTGTTCTTCCATTTTGCTGATCTGCAGATTTTGATCAATAATAATTTAAGCATTTCCTCCTTATCAGATTCATTTTCTTCCATCTCTTTAGTATGTGGGTCTTCAGTCGAGGGTAGCTTAATTTTTTTTCGCAAAGCAGCAATGTCTGCATTTTTCTTCTTAACGATTTCTTCAGCTGCCTTTTAGTCCTTATGATCATATCCCACTTTTACTACAAGTTCTTCCAATGTCTTTATCCTATTTTCTTTAGCCAATGAAGACAATTTCTCAATCTTCAACTAGGATTTCATATTTGACAGTGCTACTTTCAATTTGGAAAGAGACATATTTATTGTAGTCATGGTTGAAAATATAATTTCTCTTGACTGCCTGTGCATATCCATCTAGTCAATTGGATGCATCTGTTTTGTATCAAATGAGAAGACAGACTTCTTATACTTAGCATGTGTCTTTGGAAATGGCATTGTTACTTGCAAAAAGGCCATATGCATCATGCCTTTCTCACTGTCAAAGGCAGTGAGAAGCCTATGTTGTGATGTAGATGTCTATTTCCAAAATTGGTTGCAAACATATGATTTTAGTGCTTCATTCTTGTGCTTGATTTCTAGAAATTTGGAGAAAATATTATGCTCTTCTAAAGAGCTGGCATCTGAATTCTGGATGATTTCTAGCGGCTCTCTTGCAGGTGATGTTGATGGAGGAGTCTGAGGAACATTGGTGGATGTGGAGACTTCAGTATCTCCCAAATCTATGATCTCTGGTTGTTTATCTTCTGAAATCAAGGAAGAAGTAAGGTTTGGTTTCTTATTTTGTAAGATGAATCCTTTCATAATTTCCTTGGAATGTGGTGCCTCTTCTCTGACCCTTTTTTGTTGTTTACTATCAGGCACTGGTGTTTGTACATTTGAATTATAAATGACTTGTTCATCTGCTTCTTGTAAAGTACCTTCTACCCATTCATCTTAGTTCATGTATTTCTCTATTTCTGCTTTAGAGGTATGAGTGTAAGAGGTTTCCTTGAGTTCAACCCTCACAGCAAAAATAATGCCATGGGGGTCATATGGCCAAGTAAAACTTGATTGAAACCTCATATTCTTTAATAATGCATATGCATCAATACAAGCTGCTCTGGTATTAAAAATGAATGATCCAACACTAGCCTTGATTTTAAACTGGGCTTTCCTCTTTCCTGAAACAAAATGCAATTCATCCATATTTAACATTTGTCTTATGTACTCTAAGGAGAAAATTCTCATAGTACACCCTGATCTCTGTGTAATTTTTCTACAAATACCAATCACTTGTTTTTGCTTGTTCACTAAGGTGCACAATTCTTTTAATGTCTTCTCCAATTCTAGGCTCTGATGAACTGGTAAGGAGATGCCTTATTGGATGAATGAATGAGCCTATGAATTATGAGAAAGAAGTGGTTGTTGACGAAGCTCTAACCAATTTTTTCCAGTGAATCACTGATTGATTCACTCCCTGTGCATCCTATTTGTTTAAGTGAATGGGAAACATATCTGCTTGCTGAAACAAAATCATATGAATAATCACAGAAGAATAATTAAATGCTCCTTGTGTGATGAAGTTCTTGAATTTTTCATTTATAATATCAACCAAGAAATGGTTGTAATTGTACATAAACAATGGTGATTTTTCAAGACTGAAGATAGATAAGAAACCTAGGATGGGTTCATCAATGGTTTCATCGTTTGGGTATCCTAACAGATAAGAAATAAGGGAGATGCAATGTTTGGAAGCTATAGGAAATATGGAGGATGTATATGGGGGATTTCTCTTTGGTAAATATGCATCGTCAAGTAGGAAGATGTAAAATATCTGAGCTCTCTAAGGGAAGGATAATTTATGATAAATGTCCATGAGGGCAGCAGGAGAGAAATAGGATAAGGAGTTAGAAGGAGGGATGAGAAGCATCTGGTTAATGGTTTCAGGGGATATGGCGATCAGAAAGTTTCCATTCTAAGCCACCACTAACCTAGTTATAGGGTCATACTGCTTCTAACACCAGGCAATTAGGTCCGGAAATGGATGAGTTTAGGGGAATGCAAACAAAGGCAACATAGACTCCCAAAATCTGATAGGGTCTTGATTATCCATGTGCTTTTGTTTTAGCCACAAATGTAGCTCGTAGAAATCAAATTCACAGTGACAGTCAGTAATTTTAAAATAGGCGTCGGCTAGGGGTATGAGGTCAAGATTGATTCGCGAATTTGCACGAATGTCTTCTACAACCGATTTGGCAGCTTCAGGAATGACCTCGGCAGCTGGATGAGAGACCTTAGATACGACCTCTACAACACTGTCGAGATTCTGGATTTCTTCTGTCACTCGTTTCTTACCTTTACCCTTAGGAGTTGTTTGTTTCTTGGTTTTGGCCTTAGGTTCCATACTTGACTGGTATAGACTAGTATAGGACTTTTAAACTCGGGTTACAGAAGCGATGACAGAGTTTCACGAATATGAAGGGCGATTACAGAAATGACAACTCATTGTGAAATGAAATGGAGGATGAAAACAATTTGGAGGAGGTAAAGTAAAGAACGTGATAATGTGAGTAATTTTATAGGCTACACTTCGGGTTTAATGGTGATGGCTAGCAGTGAAAAGAGGTTTAATTTCATAACAGTGTGATTAATGGTCTAGGAATAAATTTATTGGCCATCAAGATGATTTGACGGGTATAATTGGAGCATTAAGGCGTAATGGACAAGTGACGTGGAGGGATATGACTGATTGGTGGACCAATAGTTGTGGCACGGGAAAAATGGTCATGAGCATTGAAAACCGAAGGTGGATTTCGAGGGGGGGTACCTCCCGATTTCCTATTTTAGGCGGAGGGGGTGTGAATTTATACGGTGTTTCCACGTCGCAGAAAAGGGTGCCCATTAATATCGGAGTTCAAACCCCCCCCCCCTTGCGTTAACAAGAAACTATCGAGGGGGTGCAAAGTTGATCTTCGTCGTAGATCTGAGGGGAGCTCAAGATCTACCGTCAAAAATTGCAAGTGATTTAACTCCAATGATTTGACCGCTTTATCATTAGCAACCTTATAATAAAATGCATATGCGCATATATATCATTTTAATAAATGAACATTTAAACCCCTGTTCAAAGGTTTGAACATACATAAATTAAAAAATTTACATTTTGAAAATCTGGCGCATTTAAACAGGCGGCCATTTATTTTTTAAACACTATTGCATTAACATTTTTATTTCATGCTTCCCTAACATTTTTTATTTTTCCTCCTTTATTTAGAGAAAACTACTCTATAATTTTTTCTAACATGGATATAATAAAATATAATTTTCCTAACATTTTTTTTTTCTTTTTCATCCATGTTCTAACTTAGCATTTTATCTTTTTATTTTCAAACTGCCATTGTAACTTATCAATAACAAATAATATTACAACATCAGCTCCAACTGGGGACTCCTTCCCCCTAAGGGATGCAAAGAACAAGTAGTTCCATGTGCCTTCTCCTCGGGCTATGGAGTCTTTGCTGTAGAAAAAAATAGACCCAAATGATAAAAGAAAATGATTATGTACAATTATGATGTACAATCTCCTTCAGTACTAGATATAGTGTTTCAAAAATCTGCCATTGATAGGCAGTGTTGAAAACTGTCCTTCAAGATTCTGTAGAAAAATGTGTTGTTTCCTTTTACCTCTACAATGCTGAGTGGCCCAAACCATAAATTTTCAAACTTTCCATGTTTTCCTTTATCTTCTCTCCTATCATCCCATCTTAAGACTAAATCTCCTTCTCTAAAATCTCTTTCCCTTGCGTTTCTGTCAAAGATACCCTTCATTTTATTTTGATATTTGTTTAGTTTGTACTGAATCTCATCTCTATTTTCATTCAACTCAATGATATGATTAATCCTTCTGGAGAAATCATCAGGTTCATCAGTAGATTCTTGTAGAAACTTGAGCACAGGGAAAGCTAAATTTGTAGGAAAAATACCATCTTTTCTATAAACTAATTGGAATGGAGATTTACCTGTTGATCTTTTGGGAGAAATTATGTTTGCCCAAACTACATAAATCAAAAGGTTGTCCCAATTTTTCTTGTGGTATTCTAATGTTTTCTTGATTACTTTCACTGAACTCTTGTTAGATGATTCAGCAAGACCGTTTCCTTGTGGATAATAGGGAGTTGAGTGATCCAGTAGAATCTGATATTTCTGGAAAAATTCTATCATTTTTATGTTGTTGAACGATGTGGCATTATCAATGGCTATTTGATGTGGGCAACCAAATCTGGATAAAATATTATCTTCAATGAATTTTATTACAACTGAATCTGTAGCATTTATTACAGGAATGGCTTCCACCCACTTGGTGAAATAGTCAATAGCAGTCAAGATCCATCGGTGTTGATTACTGGAGGTTGGGTGGATTTCACCTATAAAATCTAATCCCCACTGAATAAATGGTGCCGAAACAACTACTGGAACCAATGGAAGAACTGTTAATTTTTGCTTACCAGCAAACATCTGACATGGAACACAGGCTCTGAATTTTGATCTTACTTGTGAAAAAAAAGTAGGTCAATAAAATCCTGCCCTCAGTATCTTGTATGATGTTGCTCTCCAAGCATAGTGGCCTCCACAAATTCTTGCATGAAATTGTTCAATGATTCCTCCGGTCTCCGATTCTGTTAGGCAAAGTAGTAAAATATTAAGAGGATCCTTTCGATATAAGTTGGCATTGATGATATAGTATTTGATGGATTTCAACTTGAGTGTTTTGCATTGGTTCTTTGAAAACTATGCTGGACATTCAAAATGAATTAGAAAATCAACAATGTCTGCATACCAATCTGAAAAAACAAACTTCTCATCAATATGAACAGGGATTGTCTTATTTGAAGGAGAAGATTCTTGTGTATTCTTTCCTTGCACTCCATGGGAAGGTTCTTGTGGATTCTCCCCTTCTGCATTCAAGGAAGGTTCTTATGGATTCTCCCTTTCCAAATTTGAAGGAGGTTCTCGTGGATGCTTCTCTAAAACTTCAAAAACAGAGTTTATGCCCAATACTTTACAATTGGATTCACCTAACAACTTAGCTAAACCCTGCCCCTTTACTAACTTGGTAGTTTTGATGGTAAGATCAAACTCAAGGATTTGATTTATCCATCTTCCCCTTCTGCCATCATTGTTTGGCTGTGTGAGGATTGTTTTAGCAGCGTTATTGGGCACATAGGCAATGATAGTGGAATGGAGGATATACATTCTAAAAGACTTCAAGGCTTGAACTAAGGCATAGGCTTGTTTTTTGATAATATCGTATCTGAGTTTGGCATCTCTCATGACCTTACTAAAGAACGTTATTGTTGGAAATATTGTCATTGATGGCAAAGAGAGCAGCATAGAAGCAGAGAGATAGCAAAAGAGGCAGCAAAGATGTAGAGAGATCTGAAGAGCTGCAGAGGGTCGAGCAGCTGTGAAAAGGGCCATTTGAAGAAGTAGGGCATAGGCTTGAACTAAGGCATAGGCTTGTTTTTTGATAATATCGTATCTGATTTTGGCATCTCTCATGACCTTACTAAAGAAAGTTATTGTTGTAAATGTTGTCATTGATGGCAAAGAGAGCAGCATAGAAGTAGAGAGAGGCAAAGAGCGCAGCATAGAAGCAGAGAGAGGCAAAGAGAGCAGCATAGGGCCATTTGAAGAAGCAGGGCATAGGCTTGAACTAAGGCATAGGCTTGTTTTTTTAGAATATCATATCTGAGTTTAGCATCTCTCATGACCTTACTAAAGAACGTTATTGTTGGAAATGTTGTCATTGGGTCGAGTAGCTGTGAAAAGGGCCATTTGAAGAAGCAGTGCATAGGCTTGAACTAAGGCATAGGCTTGTTTTTTGATAATATTGTCTCTGAGTTTGGCATCTCTCATGACCTTACTAAAGAACGTTATTGTTGGAAATGTTATCATTGATGGCAAAGAGAGCAGCATAGAAGCAGAGAGAGGCAAAGAGAGCAGCATAGAAGCAGAGAGATAGAAAAAGAGGCAGCAAAGATGTAGAGAGATCTGAAGAGCTGCAGAGGGTCGAGTAGCTGTGAAAAGGGCCATTTGAAGCAGAAGGGCAGCAAAAAGAAGCAGCCCAGGCTACAGAATACAGAGAATACAGAGATTACAGATAATACAGAGAAACAGAGAAACGGTCCTGCACTGACATGCACTGCCTGTGCACTATCATGCACAGTAACTAAATGCAGAGAAACGGTCATGCCGAATAGGGTTGAAATGGTATTTAATTTCATTAAATCCCTATTTGTGTATATCAGTTGAAGCCACAGCATTATCGAAGGAAAGGAAGGCGGAATTATAAACTGAGATGGAACCCTGAGATATGGAACTTTGATTTAATGAACAGTGAAAGAAATGGCAAGGCGAGTCAATTGTAGGGGCCCAAACTTGATTATATGTTGGCGTTTGTCTTTTATTAAAGCCCGGGTTATATATGGATGAATATTCATATGTGGTGGCGTTAAAAAACGTATGAAGGGAATTCACATAAGTCGAATGCAATTCAATTAACCGTGCATTGGTTAAATGTTGGGCATAACAATTTAACCAAGCGTTAGTTAAATGTTGGGATTTAGTTAAACCTATTTGGAATATTGAAGGCATAGCAAAGTAAGAATATTTGAAGCGGACATGAAATAGAATCGAAAGCGGAACTATGAGCTAAGATAAGGCGGAACCGTGACCTAAACAGTAACGGCGGTTTCCGTATTCAAAACCGGCAGTGTCACGTTTTTTAAAAATGGTAAGAGGATTTTTGTGAAATAACGCGATATGGGTCTTCACTCACCACGTGTCCAAAGGCGGTATTACAAAACCGGGTTTATCACGCAACTTTGGAGAAAAACTTTCGTGCATCTAATTTGCACGATATTACACGACCACCGTTGGATTGTCAGTAGGAGCGCGATAGTTTATTAACTGTCGGATGAGATGGGTAGGTTAACACTAGGACCCAGTTTCATCGCATGGGTTTAAGAATTACATCTCGTGCAAGTGTGTAATGCGATTACCGTTGGATTGATTGTATGGAGCGCGAGAGCAGGTGGATCATTGCATCCAAGCGGAGTTGCGTACATGATAAGAAAGGTACGTTATGAGTTGATGTGAGCCCAAATGCTTTATAATATGATGCGATGGTTTGTTTGGAAGCCGAAAGTTAATAATATGTGATAAAATCAAAGGTTATATATGTTATCGGTTGGTTATTAACCATTGAAATAAATGTTGAATGGTCGATATATATATGTATAAGTTGTGGGACCCCGATTATGTTGCGGATTATAGGTTTGTATTGAGCGCAGACTAATGGGAGGAAAGACATGTACATTGTATTATATTATAACTGAGGGCGAAGATTAAATTGGATATAATACATGTTGCCGGGCCACATTACAATTTGAGGTTAATACAAAGTCCAAGGTATACTTCTTAAGCAACAACTTTGATTGAAGATATATATATATATATATGGCGGTATATACAATATGTTTGATATGGGTCAAATGAGCGTTACAAAAGGAAAAATGTTATGTTATGGGGTCCAGCTGTTTGTATGTTGAGTTGTATATGTATCTGTGGGTTGCACTATTATTCCAAAGTGAAATAAAATGCTTTCTGGGTTTATTAGAAAGGTGTATTATATGATTTATGGTTCTATAACCTTGATTATAAGAAGCCTCCTCATTTATTTAATTTGCCAGCAGGTGATAAGAAGAAGCTGCATTTTTATATACAATGAGAATTTGAGAGTTATTGGGGAGCTAAATTTGTGAAACAGGTATATATACAGCAGAAACACAATTGAAGTGGAGAGTATGCAGAAACTAATAAAGGCACAGGGAATTTTATAGGCATGAAAATGCAGGAGAATATGCCGAACAGTTACACTACAGCAGCAGAAAAGACAAACTCACAGAGAGCCAAAAGCTGAATGGATTGAATTGAAATCATTATTGTAACTGAAAATGTAAATGTTTTAATTGTTTTTATATTGTTTCGGATGCAAAGGAAAGTCTCTGGATGAAAATAAATATCCCACTGTAATATTGAAATTTGTACATATTGTTATAATTTTTTCTGAATGAGTTGGACAAAGAAATGAGAAGGCAGAAAGCAAAGAGTCAGGGCTATTCACTTCGAATTCCCTGTGGAATACAAACAGTCATGAGGTAAGCTCTATAAAGGATATCACATTGATATGCATACAGATGTTAGAAAATGAAAAAATAATGCAGTGAGGCAGAGAAGAAGGAGGAGCTGATAGAAAAGCAGAGAATGCATAAATAATGCAGTGAGGCAGAGAAGAAGGAGGAGCTGATAGAAAAGCAGAGAATGCAGAAATGATGCAGTGAGGTAGAGAAGAAGGAGGAGCTGATAGAAAAGCAGAGAATGCAGAAATGAAGGAGTGAGGTAGAGAAGAAGGAGGAGCTGATAGAGAATCTAAGAAGATGCAGAGATGATACAGGGCAGATATGAGGACTGATGGACAGCAGAAAAGAAGGAACAGAATAGAGCTGATATCCAAGGTAAATCAGCAAGTGTTTTCTTTTGAAAGAGTAAGGAAGTTGGAGCTTCCCTATCAATTTGTAGCTTGATAGATGTCAGTTGTAGCTAACTGAGGTAGGAGCCTCCTGTAGGTTGTAGCCTGCAGAAAATAGATGGGAGTTGGTGCTTCCACATCAAGTTGTAGCTTGATAAATGTCAGTTTTAGCTGACTGAGGTTGGAGCCTCCTGTAGGTTGATGCCTGCAGAAAATTGATGGGAGTTGGAGCTTCCTTGCAAGTTGTAGCTTGCAGAATTGAGGTAGGAGCCTCCTATAGGTTGGTGCCTATAGAAAATAAGTGGTGAGAGGGAGTTGGAGCTTGCCTTTGCATCACAACAATAATAAGATGTGGTGTTCTCCCTTTATGGGTTTCCACTTATATCTATTGTCTCTGTGTGTGATGTTTATGTGTTGACATGGTTTATCCAATCTGCTTAATTCTTGTTGCTCTCACATTAATTCTGCTGTCACATTATCTTAATACTTGCTGCTCACATATTAAGATTGCTCACATATAAAGTTGATCATGAAATTAAGTTGTAAATAAGTTTAAAGGTCAGTTTAAAAGTCCATGAATGTGTTAAACTGATTCACCCCCCCCCCCTCTCAGTTTAACTAAGGGTTCAACAATTGGTATCGGAGCAGGTTCCTTTTGTATCAGTTTAACAACTGAAAGGAGATCCTAGGTCCCCAGATGGCTAGTCAAGAAGGATTCTTAACCAAGAAAGCCCCTTTTTTCACCGGTGCAAATTATGCCTTTTGGAAAATCAGAATGAGGACATACATAATGTCTCTAGGAATAGAAGTTTGGGCTGCTGTGGTATTTTGATATGCCCCAAAGGCGACTGACTCAGAGAAATAAGCCAAACAAGATTTTGTAGCTAATGCAAAGGCCATGAATGCAATCTTAAATGGACTGTGTGAGGCAGAATTTATCAAAGTAATACATAGAAATACTGCCAAAGAAATCTGGGATACACTAGAAAACATCCATGAGGGAGACAAAAAGGTGAATACAGCCAAACTTCAAGTTATAGAGCCCAGTTTGAAAATATAAAAATGAATGATGATGAAGACATTTCCAGCTTCTTTTTAAGGGTTGTATAAATTTTGAATAACATGAAAGCTCTTGGAGAAACCATACAAGAAGTTGTAATTGTTCAAAAGATTCTAAGATCTCTTCCATCCAGCTTTAACCCCAAGGTTTCTGCCATAGAAGAAACAGCTAATTGGGAAACCTTGACCATGAACCAATTACTTGGAAACCTAACAGCCTATGAGATGAGATTGCCACAGAGGAAGTCAAATATGAGGGAGGAAGCCTTTAAGACAGAGAATAAGAAAGAAGAAAAGGAAGATATATGCTATTGCTCTGATGAAGAAGAGGCCAAATTTGTCAGGAAATTGGATAGAGGCTCAGGAAAATATAAAGGTAAACTTCCATTTAAATGCTTTAACTTTGGAAGAGTTGGACACTATGCTGCTAAGTGTCCTCATAAGGAAACAAAGAATCAGACTCAAGAATCAGAGAAAACCATATCAAAGAACTCGCAGAAAGCGAAGAGATTCAATAGAAAGTCTTTCTATGCTCAACAATACAGCAGTTGATCTGAAGACTCAAATGAACCCTCAAGTGAAGAAGAAACCTCTAAATTTATATTGATGGCTATAGAAGAGCTTGAAGGATTCCTTCTAGAAGATGAGGAATAAGGTGAAGTTGATCTTGAGGGGGAGCTAAGAAGTGCCCTGGAGGAAATTGATAGACTCAAACTGAAGTGCAGAAAACAGAAAGACATTCTCCTCAAATATGTAAGAGAAGAAAAAAGTTCAGAAGTCCTCATTCAGTTGAAAGTAGAGCTTGAAGAAGCCAAGAAGGTAGAAGATATTTTACTTAAGCAAATTAAGGATAAAATTCAGGAACAAGAGAAATTGGAAGAAGAAGTAGTATGCTTGAGGAAGAAATTAGAAAACACCCAAAGGAAAGTGTCAATAAATACTCCTCAAATGACAAGCTCTGATAAGTTGAATGAAATTCTAGATGCTCAAATATCTCCTCTGATAAAAATTGGGATAGGATATGAAGGAGAATCAAGCAATGGCAAAGAAAAGGAAAACAGAAATATCATTTTTGTTAAAGAAGATAAGGATAATAAAGCAGCTCAGAAGGTTCCTACAGAAGAAGAAACTTGCAATGAAGTAAACAGAAACCAGAAGGAACCTCAAATGACAAAGAATGAAATAAATAAACAGTCAACTGAAAAAGGCTCATATACTCTTGAATATGTCAAATTTGGAAGCCATCAAAGGAGATTCTTCCCCACTATGAAAAATGCCACTTTTTATGCCTACCACAAACTGGGACATATTGTTGCATACGACATCATACAAGGAGAATCGATTCAAACCAGCAAAGGATGCAAATAGTGAAAAGACTTCCTCAAGCAAACAAATGGAGAATACAACCCTTCGTCAGGTATGCAAATTGTTTTTATGGATACTATTTTTACTGTAAGGAATTTGGCCATAAAATCATAGAATGTTGTAATGTTCGAAAATTTTAGCCTCCAAGCTAAATGGAACATTAGAGTTAGCAGCAGCTATAGTCGGAAAATAAATGGGTAGAAAAGCCCATAAGTCTCCTAAGGAGGATAAAAACACTCCAAGTGTGAAAGGAGACACTCTTTCTAGTTCAATAAAACACCTTCATATGTGAACAAAGACAAAATGAAGCTGCTTTGACCAAGTCAACAGCGCAGTTTTAGTGGAGGAGGAATCCTAGGTTGGAAAACGCAATATTGGAGGGAAAGATAGCTTGGGTTAGAAGAAACCTAAGTGAGTGGGGCCAAGGGCAAGAAAACTCACTTATGATATAAGGAAGAGGATGGCAGCATTTTTCTTCATGTTGGCTGCCAAGAATTGTTGCTGCTTGCTACTTAGCAAGTTGCAGTGTTGTTTAGCACTGGGTGTTCCCGGGCGAGAATCCCACCTCTTTCCTTTGAGTAGCTCATTGGGAGATTTTTTATTCATCATTCCACATCAGTTTTTTAGGCTAAGCTTCAGCCATCTACATCATCACGTCTTTTTCAAAGATTGTGCAGTGTTGCTGGGTGCAGCAGTGGAAGGGATTGAAATCCCGGCTTCTGAGCTAGTTTCTCATTGGAGGAAGGTTTCCTTCACTTGAGAGATATTTTTGGAGAGCTCCAGAGATTATTTCAGATCTGTGGTATCAGACCACACATTTCTCTCACCCTCCCAGCGTTGTTTCTTCTAGGTAGTGCGTTTTTCAGGAGGCAGAACTTATTGCATGGTTTGGTGGCTCCATTGCTGAGTTTCCTTGTGATTGAGAGGTTCACCCTTTCATGGGAGGAAGCCCTTGAGGTTTATTCATAAAATAATACATCTTTAAGCCTATTTCACTCATGTACTTCAGTTTTGCAGTGATTATTCATTCATTTTCTGAATATCACGTTTTATATATAGAGTGTTTGACAAGAAACCCTTGTCGGTTTCTTTTGTATTTTGAAAAAGGGAGCTTAGATCTCTATTCTCCAGCATTTTTTATCAATAAATGAGTATATATATTTTTATCTAATAATTTTTTGTGTAAACCCTCTCTTAGACTGCGCAGTGCCTTGAGCCGTTGCTCCCGCATTTTGCAGTTTTGGGGATTTTCACTAGTTTTGGCTAAACTAGTGTGGGAGGTCTGTTTAGCCCACCTATTTTGATTTGTTTTAGCTATATTCTTGAATTAACATTTCATATTGATTATTTTATGGGATCCAAGAGTCCATTTCAGCATTTTTTTTCATATTTTGCTGGAAGAGTGTTTTTCATGCATGTTTTATCAGCAATCCTGAAAAAGGAACATTACAGTGGTATCGGAGCATGATATTTGGCTCAGCTTGTGGCTTCAAGCCAAAATACTGAATCCCTGAAGGGGGAATATTTTTAACTCTATAGACAGATTCTGCAGATGGCCAAGTAGCCTCTAGATCTCATCTTTTTTTCAAAGGTGACATATCCATTAAATGCCTTTGCAGTCAATCTCTGGAATAGAATTTTGATATTCCTAAGAAGGGAAACTTTCCAGTGCTATCAGAAGAAGGAGAGATGGACAGAATCCAAAAGGCTCCAGTATGTGCAGAAATAAAGGAAGACAAGCCCACAGAGCTTCTTCCAAAATCTAATAAGAGCTTTCAAGGAGAGCTGAAAAATATGAGATTGGAGATGGGATCTCCAAAGGAGATAGATTCTAGAGCTGAATCTAGATTTGCACATGGTGAGTGTGAGCATGAAGCTCCACTCCATGATGCACAGCGTAGTCAAATGCCCAGAGCTATCTTGAGATGGATGGGAGGAGGAAGAATGCCTAAGAGAATGACTCTTAGTGATTTGTTGCGGGAATATGAATCTCAAACTGAGAGATTTAGAGATCATACTGATTTCCAAGAGTTTTGAAAGATCCAGATGGAGAAGAGCCAGTAGTAGGATGCAGATATATTTCTTCTATCTACTTTTTCCGGATCACCTACATGTTCAGTTGGAGCTTGGGTGAAGGAGCTAAACTCCTATTTGTAGCTGCACCATATTGCCGGAGATGAAGCTATCAGAGTTGCAGCGCTGCATTTCAGAGGTAAGGCTCATGCATGGTGGTTTTTTGAATCTTGTTCCTTAAATAATTCCAATACTTCCTCTTATGCAAGATTCATAAAAAAGTTTATGGAGAGGTTTGGTGAAAAACTTCCTAAGACACATGAGCAAGGAAAACTTGAGAAAACAAAACCCTTGCATGTGATGGATGAAACTCCATTTTAGAAAACCATGAGAGGAGCTGATGTCTTGCATTACACATTTCCGGAAGAAAAACTTCCAGTTCATATTCTTGGACAAGAGGGCATGGGGATCACTTTTTCACAAAGGGATCCAATTGTTGAGATGTTGCCTACACACATTGATGGAGAAGAAGGCAACAGTGCTGTCACATCTAGAGCACATCCAGTGCCTCATGCAGAGGAAGGAGGAGCACATGCTCCAATAGGAGGGATTCTTGTGCCTTTGCAAGAATTTCCCCAGGATCTCATACATAGAGGTCCAAGCACAATCAGTGAGCAGCATGATTGTGTAGCATTGCAGCTGGAAGAAGGGGAGAGGGAGGAAGAGCAGCATCAGTTGATGAGGAGCACACACCCTTCTCTATTTCAGAGAGCCAATGCAGGAAAGAGGCAGACTAATTTGCGTAGTTAGGGCAGGGGCAAGGTTTCCCAACCATATGAGCAGTCTACTCTTGACATTGATGTCTCACTATATGGAGACATTCCACCTGGGAGGCCACCTGATCTTCAGTTGATGAGAGATGTCTTGTCTTTGGGTTCACCACTCTTGGATTTTGGAGAGGTGAAGAGTTTTGAGGAGAAATTTGGCATGGGGGATGTTAAAGAGGCGGGCAGCAGCATGAGTGGAGCTTCACATGCCAGATCACCAGCGCTGTCATTGAGGAGGATTGATCCATATTGGAGATCTCAGCTTTTGGTAGAGTACTCCAAGGATCTTGGTGCATGCATGATTCTTGATGACCCGGATGGAGATGACAGATACATAGTAGATGATGTGGTCATCTATTCTTATGGCAGGATCTTCTTGACTAGATCTTCTAGTCTCAAGGAGAGGCTGCTACATGCATCACATGAGGACTTCTCTTCTATGCACTTTGATGCATATTTCTAGTTGATGGGGGAGTTCACTTGGGAGGGTATCCAGCATGAAATATATCAGCATATGGAGAGAGGCATAGCCCGGAAGGTGATAGAGAGGATGTCACAGCTACCTTCCTACTCATTGGGAGTGAGGGAGAATTTCCAGTTGAGCCATTTCAGCTCAAGACCTCAAGTACATAATGGAGGAGGTATCATTTCATATTTTGTCTTGTACTTATTGTCATTATTTGAGCAGCATGATGTAACAAGAAGAAACATTTCTTCTTGCATATTATATGATGATGTACTTGCAGCTACTTGTAGCATTGATCTTGGCTATTCTTTTGATGAGCTGTGGGGGAATCCATATGTCTCTTAGTGTGCACCAATGACACCATATTGTAATTTCAAGTTTTCATCTTATGAGATGACTATGGCAGCAAACAAGTGGCTGGTAAAGCAATTTTTGATTCTTATTTTGATGCAAGCCAAGGGTGCACTGCGCTGGTTCCATGGGAGGGACCAAGATTCACTCTTCGGTTGTCAATTGGCAACTTGTTTTTATTGTATCTTGCTTCCATGTATTGCTGATGTGTTCTTATTCAAAGGAAGCTTGTATGAGGGAGAGATGAGGCAGCAACAAAGATTTTTTTTGCTATGGTGTCACTTGGGAGAGTATGGGAAAAATTCTTCCCATACTTTTCATGATATTTCTGAAGAGAAGAAAGGCACATTCATGGTGCAAGGAGGCTACCCTTCAGCATTAAAGGATCATGAGAGACTTTCATGTTGGAAGGAAATATTCTCACATAGCAACATGATGGTGGATGGATTTGGCATGTGGAATGTCAAAGGGAGAAGTCATGGAGCCTTATTACAAAGGCCTACAACGCTGTCACATAGGAGCATGTTCTTATGGATGAGATATTCCAAAGGGAGGAGGTATCCCTTCTTCTTGCAGATTTTTATGAGTATATTCTCATGGGAGGACCTATTGGAGGATCTCACTTTCATTCCACTCACTATGTATGGTAGAGAATGCATTTATGTACTTGTTGATTACTGTATTGAGTATTTGTACTTTCTCACCGTGTTTGCACAGTGCATTGCTCCCCAAAAGAGTAGGAGTATTTTAGGGCCAATATTTATGATGATAGTAGCCCATCTATACATGACAGTGGGCAGGTGCATTGTTATTTTGTATATGTACAGCTGATATACATTTATGCTTACTTCCACATGTTGGGAGAACATACATATTCATCTTGTAACTTGTTGCAGGAACACTTTCCATATGACATTCTCAAGTAGCAGTTGGGAGAACTGCGCAGTATCCACCAGAGAGACCATATGTATCATCCAAACTTGCACATAACCTTCAGCCATTTTCTGATTTGGATGCCATGTGGCGATGATGTGCCATTCATCTTGAATGGAATGGTTTGGGTTGACATGACTCATGATCTTGGAGGAAGAGTCTTTGGAGGCTCAATCTTCTTCTTGCCATTGGAGGGCAATCATGTTTCAGCCCAATATCAGCATACCCTCTACACTTTTCATGGGTGGAGAGGAGGACAGCATGGGATAGACCCTCTTGCCTATCATGTTCACTTATTCAGCCCACCTTCATTTCAGGAGCACAAGGTGGAAGAGACTTTTCATGAGTTACCGTGTTGGAGGGTGACTCACTTCATTTGGATGATTGCATGGATGAGGGAGGCACTCATTCACCATGTTGATCATCACTCCTACTTTTTGGAGGCCATAAGACATACAGCATGTTTCCATTCACACTTTCCGCCTTTGATTGATGCAGACACTTTGGTTATGCACGCTTGGGGAGGAGCATTGGATGATAGTTTATTTGCATATTCTCTTGATGCAGTGATGGAGGCTATTGATGGAGGCCACATGAGGAAGAGAGGATATATTTTGCTCTCCTTATGAATTTTATTGAGGACAAGAAAATATTTTGGAGGGGAGGACTGCAATGTTCCAAAATTTTAGCCTCCAAGCTAAATGGAACATTAGAGTTAGCAGCAGCTATAGTTGGCAAATAAATGGGTAGAAAATCCCATAAGTCTCCTAAGGAGGATAAAAACACTCCAAGTGTGAAAGGAGACACTCTTTCTAGTTCAATTAAACAGCTCCATATGTGAACAAAGACAAAATGAAGCTTCTTTTACCAAGTCAACAGCGCAGTTTTAGTGGAGGAGGAATCCTAGGTTGGAAAACGCAATTTTGGAGGGAAAGATAGCTTGGGTTAGAAGCAACCTAAGTGAGTGGGGCCAAGGGAAAGAAAACTCACTTGTGATATAAGGAAGAGGATGGCAGCATTTTTCTTCATGTTGTATATTATTATCATTCTTGGCTGCCAAGAATTGTTGTTGCTTGCTGCTTAGCAAGTTGCAGTGTTGTTTAGCACTGGGTGTTCCCGGGCGTGAATCCCACCTCTTTCCTTTGAGTAGCTCATTGGGAGAGTTTGTATTCATCATTCGACATCAGGTTTTCATGCCAAGCTTCAGCCATCTACATCAGCACATCTTTGCCAGAGATTGTGCAGTGTTGTTGGGTGCAGCAGTGGAAGGGATTGAAATCCCGGCTTCTGAGCTAGTTTCTCATTGGAGGAAGGTTTCCTTCACTTGAGAGATCTGTTTGGAGAGCTCTAGAGCTTATTTCAGATCTGTGGTATCAGACCACACATTTCTCTCACCCTCCCAACATTTTTTATGCTAGGGAGTGCGTTTTTCAGGAGGTAGAACTTATTGCATGGTTTGGTGGCTCCATTGCTAAGTTTCCTTGTGATTGAGAGGTTCACCCTTTCATGGGAGGAAGCCCTTGAGGGTTATTCATCAGATAAGAAATCTTTCAGTCTATTTCACTCATGTACTTCAGTGTTGCAGTGATTATTCAGTCATTTTCTGAATATCACATTTTATATATATAGTGTTTGACAAGAAACCCTTGCTGGTTTCTTTTGTATTTTGAAAAAGGGAGTTTAGATCTCCGTTATCCATCATTTTTTATCAATACATGAGTAGATATATTGTTCTCTAATAATTTTGTGTGTAAACCCTCTCTTAGACTGTGCAGTCCCTTGAGCAGCTGCTCCGGCATTTTGCAGTTTGGGGGATTTTCACTAGTTTTGGCTAAACTAGTATGGGAGGTCTGTTTAGCCCACCTAGTTTGATTTGTTTCAGCTATATTATTGGATTTACATTGAATATTGATTTTTTTATGGGATCCAAGAGTCCATTTTAGTATTTTTTTGCATATTTTGTTGGAAGAGCATTTTTCATGCATGTTTTATGAGCAATCTTGAAAAAGGAGCATTACAAATGCAGAACATATGGACAAAGACTGATGTTCAAAACCTAAAGGAGGTTTATGAATCATGGATAATTTACTTGTACTCATAATTCTGCTAAAAATATGATCAAATGTTGTGTATGCCATAAAATTGGACATATGTCTTCCAAATGTCCTCTTAGAGAATGTGGCCCATCATCTCAGAAAAGGTACCAAACAAAAGGATGCATGCAGTGGAAAAAGAAGGTGAATAAATGTGACTTGGATCTAATAGCTCAAGACCTGAAAATTCAATGGTATTTGGACAGTGGTTGCTCAAAGCATATGACTAGAGATAGAAGCAAGTTTATAACCTTTGATGAAAAGAAATCTGGAAATGTTACTTTTGGCAATGATAAAGCAGGGAAAATCAAAGGAAAAGGCTCAGTCAGTCTGGATAATGGCAGAGGAAAGGCCCAAGATGTACTATTTGTGGATGGGCTAAAAGAAAATTTTTTGAGTGTCAGTGAAATGTGTTATAAAGGTTGTGAATTTCCTTTTAGAGCACAAGACTGTGAAGTAAGATCAAGCACCACAGGAAAGACCCAGATCAAAGGTGTTCGAACAGAAAGTAATGTCTACATATTGAAAGAAGAGAATGAAGCATGCCACCTTAGTAAACTTGAGGAGTCATGGTTATGGCATAGAATATTGGGACACCTTAACTTCGACCATATCATCAGTCTGAGCAAGAAGAAAGTAGTCAGAGATATGCCAGCAATAAAGAAGCCTTCAAATACCATATGTAAATCTTGCCAATTGGGCAAACAGACCCACACATCCTGTAAGACCAAAGATGAGCTATCAACAAGTAGACCACTTCAGCTTGTACACATGGACCTGTGTGGACTTGCAAGAACTAAAACACCAAGTGGAGAATCCTACTTCATGCTGATAATAGATGATTTTTCCAGAATGACATGGGTTGCATTTCTCAAATATAAATTGAAAGCACTTGAGAAATTCAAGATATTCAAGGCATTGGCATAAAATCAAATAGGATGCAAGCTAAAGTGCATCAGATCAGACAGAGGAGGTGAATTCACAGACTATGATTTTGCAGACCTATGCAATGAGCATGGGATAAAACAACAGTTTACAATTGCAGGTACACCTCAACAGAATGGAGTGGCAGAGAGACAAAATAGGTCTGTACAACAGATTTCCAGAGCCATGATGCAAGAAAGTAACATTCCCCAAACCTTCTGGGTAGAAGCAATACACACAACTGTGCATATTCTTAACAAAGCTCATTTAAGACCAAACAGTGACAAGACTCCTTATGAACTATGGCATGGTAAACCAACATCAATCAGGCACTTTAGAGTCTTTGGAAGCAAGTGTTTCATAAAAAATAATGAAGAAAATCTAGGAAAGTTTGATGCAAGAGCAGATGAAGGAATATTTTTAGGATATGCATCCAAGAGTAAGGGTTACAGGTGCTACAACAAAACACTCCGCAAAATTGTGGAAATCATTGATGTAAGATTCGATGAAGAACTACCAAACAAGACAAGAAGTACAGGTTGCAGCAATCCTCCAGAAGATCATGAAGAAGAGAACCAAGATGATGATGAAATAAGCAAGACAACAGAAGATACTGAGTTAGACTCAAAAGGTCCCTCAAGATACACTCAAAAGAACCATCCAGAAGATCAAATCATTAGGGACAAGTGTGTAGGAGTCCAGACAAGGAGACAGCTAGCTGAACAGACAAAAGAAGTATACCTCGCCATGTTATCTCAAATAGAGCCAAAGAAGTTTTAAGAACCCAGCAAAGACAAATATTGGGTGAATGCTATGAATGAAGAATTGGACCAAATTGAGAAGAACAATACCTGGGAATTAGTTCCAAGACCCAGTGAGAAAAATGTCATTGGCACATAATGGATATTCAAGAACAAGATGAATGAACAAGGGCAGGTAATCAGAAATAAAGCCAGACTTGTATGCAAGGGATACTCACAAATTGAAGGTATTTATTATGATGAAACCTTTGCCCCTGTAGCCAGAATGGAAGCAATCAGAATGTTTCTGGCCTTTGCATGTTATCATGACTTCAAGGTTTATCAAATGGATGTGAAGTCTGCCTTCCTAAATGGAGATCTAGAGGAAGAAGTCTACATGGAACAACCTGAAGGATTCTCTTTAACAGATAAACATGACTATGTTTGCAGATTAAAGAAAGCCTTGTATGGTCTGAAACAAGCCCCTAGAGCATGGTATTCAAGGCTAGACAAATACTTACAAAAACAAGGATTCAAGAAAGGTGGAGTAGACAGAAATCTGTACATAAAAGCTAATGAAAATGATCTCCTTGTTGTAGTTGTGTATGTAGATGACATCATGTTTGGAAGCAACAAAGATGAGTTAGCAAAAGGATTTGCTGAAGAAATGAAATCAGAATTTGAGATGTATATGATTGGAGAGCTCACCTTCTATTTAGGACTTCAAATTCAACAAAAGAACACAAGCACATTCATCTCACAAGATAAATACTTAAGAGAGATGTTGAAAAGGTTCAAAATGGAAGATTGCAAACCTGTGTCAACTCCCATGACCACTGGATGCAAACTTTGTGCAGATGATGGATCAACAGATGTAGATCAAAAACTTTATAGATCCATGGTTGGAAGTCTGCTATACCTAACAGCTTCTAGACCAGACATTGTGCTGGCTATAGGACTTGTGGCAAGATATCAAGCAGCGCCAAAACAAAATCACTTACTAGAAATCAAGAGAATATTCAGATATCTACAAGGAACCGCACATCATGGGCTATGGTATCCAAAAGGCAAAAACTTTACTTTGACAGCATATACAGATGCAGATTGGGCCAGATGTGTGGATGACAGGAAAATCACAAGTGGAGGAGCATTCTATTTGGGAAAAAGACTGGTGGCATGGCTAAGCAAGAGGAAAACTTTTGTCTCTCTTTCTATAGCAGAAGCAGAATACATAGCAGCAGCAGCTTGTTGCACACAAGTAATTTGGATGAAACAAACTCTCCAAGACATGAAGGTAACCATTGATGAACCTATTTCTATCAAATGTGACAATACAAGTGCAATAAGTATATCAAAAACAAAGCACATCCCAATAAAGTACCACTTCCTCAGAAAACAAGTAGCACAGAAAGTAGTAAAGCTGGAATATGTACCAACAAAGGAACAAATAGTAGACATATTCACAAAACCTCTTGCTAAGTACTTCATTCAAAAACAAAGCACATCCCAATAAAGTACCACTTCCTCAGAGAAAAAGTAGCATAGAAAGTAGTAAAGCTGGAATATGCACCAACAAAGGAACAAACAACAGACATATTCACAAAACCTCTTGCAAAAGAGCCATTCGAATATCTAAGAGACAAACTAGGGGTAGTATCTGCAAATTTTACTCTCTGATATAAAAAGAAAGCATCATTCCAGGGGGAGAGCAGAAAATAAAGCATCATTCCAGGGGGAGATCAGTCAACAAATTGTCACAAAAGAGCCAGAGCTAGTGAGCAATGCATGGAACAGGTCCTCAAGATCAGATTTTTATGGACAACAGTTGGAAACCACACCAGGAAATGGGCAACCCTTTGCCATTGATGTCAAAGGGGGAGGAAAAGCAAGCATCAGAAGTGTATTTCCATCAATGCCAAAGGGGGAGACTATTGGAAATGTTGTCATTGATGGAAAAGAGAGCAGCATAGAAGCAGAGAGAGGCAAAGAGAGTAGCATAGAAGCAGAGAGATGCAAAGAGAGCAGCATAGAAGCAGAGAGAGGCAAAGAGAGTAGCATAGAAGCAGAGAGATAGCAAAAGAGGCAGCAAATATGTAGAGAGATCTGAAGAGCTGCAGAGGGTCGAGCAACTGTGAAAAGGGCCATTTGAAGAAGCAGGGCAGCAAAAAGAAGTAGCCCAGGCTGCAGAATACAGAGAATACAGAGATTACAGAGAATACAGAGAAACAGAGAAATGGTCCTACACTGACATGCACTGCGTGTGCATTGTCATGCACAGTAACTAAATGCAGAGAAACGGTCATGCTGAATAGGGTTGAAATGGTAGTTAATTGCATTAAATCCATGTTTGTGTATATCTATTGAAGCCATAGCATTATCGAAGGAAAGGAAGGCGGAATTATAAACTGAGACGGAACCCTGAGATATGGAACTTTGATTTAATGAATATTGAAATAAATGGAAAGGCAAGTTAATTGCAGGGGCCCAAACTTGATTATATGTTGGCGTTTATCTTTTATTAAAGCCCAGGTTATATATGGATGAATATTCATATGTGTTGGCGTTAAAAAACATATGAAGGGAATTCACATCAGTCGAATGCAATTCAATTAACCATGCATTGGTTAAATGTTGGGCATAACAATTTAACCAAGTGTTAGTTAAATGTTGGGATTTAGTTAAACCTATTCGGAATATTGAAGGCATAGAAAAGTAAGAATATTTGAAGCGGAGATGAAATAGAATCGAAAGCAAAACTATGAGCTAAGATAAGGCAGAACCGTGACCTAAACAGTAACGACGGTTTCCGTATTCAAAACCGGCAGTGTCGCGTTTTTTTAAAAATGGTAAGAGGATTTTTGTGAAATAACGCGATATGGGTCTTCACTCGCCACATGTCCAAAGGCGGTATTACAAAACCG
The DNA here is from genome assembly GCA_034641835.2 of Pinus albicaulis. Classification (NCBI taxonomy): domain Eukaryota; kingdom Viridiplantae; phylum Streptophyta; class Pinopsida; order Pinales; family Pinaceae; genus Pinus; species Pinus albicaulis. Next base: position 29,850,629 of record CM076577.1, read on the forward strand.
GGTTTATCCCGCAACTTTGGAGAAATAACTTTTGTGCATCTAATTAGCGCGATATTAAACGACCACCGTTGGATTATTAGCAGGAGCGCAATAGTTTATTAACCGTCGGATGAGATGGGTAGGTTAACACTGGGACCCAGTTTCATCACGTGGGTTTAAGAATTACATCTCGTGCAAGTGTGTAACACGATTACCGTCGGATTGATTGTATGGAGCGCGAGAGCAGGTGGATCATTCGATCCAAGCGAAGTTGCGTACACGATAAGCAAGGTACGTTATAAGTTGTTGTGGGCCCAGATGCTTTGTAATATGATGCGATGGTTTGTTTGGAAGCTGGAAGTTAATAATTTGTGATAAAATAAAAGGTTATATATGTTATCGGTTGGTTATTAACCATTGAAATAAATGTTGAATGGTTGATATATATATGTATAAGTTGTGGGACCCCGATTATGTTGCGGATTATAGGTTTGTATTGAGCGCAGACTAATGGGAGGTAAGACATGTACATTGTATTATATTATAACCGAGGGCGAAGGTTAAATTGGATATAATACATGTTGTCGGGCCACATTACAATTTGAGGTTAATACAAATTCCAAGGTATACTTCTTAACCTTTGATTGGGGAATATATATATATATGGCGGTATATACATTATGTTTGATATGGGTCAAATGAGCGTTACAAAAGGAAAAATGATATGTTATGGGGTCCAGCTGTTTGTATGTTGAGTTGTATATGTATCTGTGGGTTGCACTATTATTCCGAAGTGAAATAAAACGCTTTCTGGGTTTATTAGAAAAGCGTATTATATGCTTTATGGTTCTATAACCTTGATTATAAGAAGCCTCCGCATTTATTTAATTTTCCAGCAGATGATAAGAAGAAGCTGCATTTTTATATACGATGAGAATTTGAGAGTTATTGGGGAGCTAAATTTGTGAAACAGGTATATATACAGCAAAAACACAATTGAAGTGGAGAGTATGCAGAAACTAATAAAGGCACAGGGCATTTTACAGGCATGAAAATGCAGGAGAATATGTCGAACAGTTACACTACAGCAGCAAAAAAGACAAACTCAGAGAGAGCCAAAAGATGAATGGATTGAATTGAAATCATTATTGTAACTAAAAATGTAAATGTTTTAATTGTTTTTATAATGTTTCTGATGCAAAGGCAAGTCTCCGGAGGAAAATAAATATCCCACTGTAACATTGAAATTTGTACATGTTGTTATAATTTTTTCTGAATGAGCTAGAAAAAGAAATGAGAAGGTAGAAAGAAAAGAGTCAGGGCTATTCACTTCAAATTCCATATGGAATACAAACAGTGATGAGGCAAGCTCTATAAAGGATATCACATTGACATGCATACAGAGGTTAGAGAATGAAGAAATAATGCAGTGAAGCAGAGAAGAAGGAGGAGCTGATAGAAAAGCAGAGAATGCAGAAATAATGCAGTGAGGCAGAGAAGAAGGAGGAGCTGATAGAAAAGCAGAGAATGCAGAAATGATGCAGTGAGGCAGAGAAGAAGGAGGAGTTGATAGAAAAGCAGAGAATGCAGAAATGAAGGAGTGAGGCAGAGAAGGAGGAGCTGATAGAGAATCTGAGAAGATGCAGAGATGATACAGGGCAGATATGAGGACTGATGGACAGCAGGAAAGAAGGAACAGAACAGATCTGATATCCAAGGTAAATCAGCAAGTGTTTTCTTTTAAAAGAGTAAGGAAGTTGGAGCTTCCCTATCAAGTTGTAGCTTGATAGATGTCAGTTGTAGCTGACTGAGGTAGGAGCCTCCTGTAGGTTGTAGCCTGCAGAAAATAGATGGGAGTTGGTGCTTCCACATCAAGTTGTAGCTTGATAAATGTCAGTTGTAGTTGAATGAGGTTGGAGCCTCCTGTAGGTTGGTGCCTGTAGAAAATTGATGGTAGTTGGAGCTTCCTTGCAAGTTGTAGCTTGCAGAATTGAGGTAGGAGCCTCCTGTAGGTTTGTGCCTACAGAAAATCAGTGGTGAGAGGGAGTTGGAGCTTGCCTTTGCATCACAACAATAATAAGATGTGTTTTTCTCCCTTTATGGGTTTCCACTTATATCTATTGTCTCTGTGTGTGATATTTATGTGTTGACATGGTTTATCCAATCTGCTTAATTCTTGCTGCTCTCACATTAAGTCTATTGTCACATTATCTTAATACTTGCTGCTCACATATTAAGATTGCTCACATATAAAGTTGATCATGAAATTAAGTTGTAAATAAGTTTAAAGGTCAGTTTAAAAGTCCATGAATGTGTTAAACTGATTCACCCCCCCCCCCCTCTCAGTTTAACTAAGGGTTCAACAGTTATAGGTTGATCATGGCAATCCTCATTATTTTGAAAAAGGACAGTTGCAAGGGTAGTTTCGGAGGCAAAAGAGAACATGCTGAAAGGTTCTAAGTAGTTTGGACTAGCTAAGGTTGGGGCTTTGGAGATGGCCTTCTTTATATGGTCAAATGAAAATCTTGCAGAAACATTCCATTTGACTTCATGGTTATTTTTTAGAATGTCTGCTATATCCTTCACTATTTCTGCATAATTTGGTATAAACCTTCTCAAAAAGTTAATTTTTCCTAAAAAGGCTTGAATCTCTTTTTTATTTATAGGTAATGATAATGATTGAATAGTAGAGACCCTTTTGGGATCAATAACTACTCCATATTTTGAAATAATATGGCCTAGTAATTTACCCTCTTTGATGGCGAATAATGACTTTTTGGGATTCAAATAAATTCCAAACTTCCTGTACCTTTCAAAAACTTTCTTCAAATGCTTGAGATGTTTCAGATCTTATTTAGAGAAAAAAGTTAAATCATCAAGATAAATAACAATAAATTTGTTTACATTCCCGAAAAAAGCCAAGTCCATGGCTCTCTGAAATGTTGCTCCTGTGTTTGATAGACCAAAGGGCATCCGGGCATACATGACTGTACCCCAAGGTTGGCAAAATTTGTCTTCTCCCTCTCTTCTGAATTCACCAATATTTGATTATAACCAGAAAATCCATCCAACATAGAGAGTCTATTAGCACCTAACACTTTTTGAAGTAATTGATCCATCTTTGGAAGTGGGTAAGTATCTTTCAAGGATGCTTTATTAAGGTTTCTAAAATCTACACAGAGTCTTATTTCACCGTTCTTTTTCCTCACAGGGACTAAATTGGCAACCCAACTAGAGTATCTTAATGGGACAACAATTTGGGCATCTAAAAGTTTTTTCAATTCTTTTTCTATGGTGGGAAGAAGAAATGGGTTCATCCTTCTTAACTTCTATTCTTAAGGCTTTACATCTGGTTTTAGTGGAATTTTATGCTCAATTAAAGATGTGTGATAATTTTTTAGATCAACATAAGACCAGGAAAAGACATCTTTATAATTCTTAAGAAGTTTGACATATTCAGATTTAAGTTCTAGGGTTAATGATGCACAAATTTTAATGTTTTTAATGTCCTCATCAGTGCCAATATTTGTGCCTTCTATGTCATTCTCTGGTGAAGTAGAGAACGGATTTTTGGGAACATCGTTTTGATCAAAAAAAATTTGTAAAGGAACAAGTCCCTTGGGGACAAAATAATTTGACAATTGAATTATATCATTATCAGCTACCTTTGATTTTAGTTTTGAATTTTCTTTGTCTTTGGTAGTTTCATTACTGTCTGAATTATCCTCTTCAATTTGCAATATAGAAAATTCGTCAATGACTTGCAGAAAGGATTTTAATTGTTCATCGTCCTCAAATATTTGCCAATGTTTAAGATTTTCTGGGATTGAAGGCCTATATTTGATTTGTATATGATATTGAATTTGAAATTGATCTGGAATCTTGAAAGAACTAGCTGAAATAGCTAATGAATCTGCATGCAGGTTTTCATCTCTAGGAATAAAAGTGATATTAAAAGCATCAAAGGAATTTTCAATGGTGTCCCAAATCTCATTTCTATAAGACCTAAATATAGGGTGCTTTGTTTGGTAAAGACTCCAAAGTTTTCTTACTATTATTTCTGAGTCAGTGAAAACACTCAATTTTTTTACCTTTAAAATTCTAGCAAGTTGTAATCCTGGGATAAAAGCTTCGTATTCAGTAGCATTGTTTGTGACCTCAAAATCTAATTTGCATGATTGTGTAATATTTTCTTTATCAGGTGAAATAAAAAAAACTCCTGCTCCAGCTCCATATTTGGTGCAAGATCCATCAAAAAATAATTTCCAAATTTCAGTTTGAACTGATTTAGAGGTGTCAACTACATCCTCAATCTTGAGTTGAGAATTATGTGAAGTATCTAATGATAGTTGAAAACAACTAAATTCTTGATCTAATCCATAAATGGGATGGTTCCTATCTTGATTAGCATTGAAAACGGTGTTTAGGAATATCACTTATCTATATAATCTATGGCTCTCTCCACCGTATACAGGGATAGTCGCAAAAGACATGTCCATTTGAAGACTTCCTCCCAATTTTGCACAACATTATCTTGATAAAATAATTCCAAATTTGGGAGGAATATCAGTGACAACTATGTCTAATACTACACTTTTAACTGGTATTTGATGTAAACTGACCACTAGATCTTTAATGAGTCCTAAACATTGGAGCCTCTTTGAATCAAAAGTATACAAGTCGTGATAGGTTCGAGTGACATCAAGATTAAGTTTTTCCATGATGACTTTAGTCATTAAGTTGTGCGAAGCACTAGAATCAAGCATACAGTTGTATAGCAGGGAATCATGCACCTTTAAAGTCACATAGAAGGGTGGTATAGATTCATCAATCATATCAGAACTAGGACCAAAAGCTATAGTGGGTCTTTCATTTTGTAGATTGATAATATCTCCTTCAGCATCCATACTATGATTTTGGATCCACTTTGCAACTTGACTTTTATACCCTGGATTTTTAGAGAGTTCAGAAAGTGGAATTGAAATTTTGACTCTTTCTAATTCTTTCTCAACATTAAAGGCGGTCAATATTGTTTTGCCAATTTGAGTAGAATCAGTTGACTGATTTAGAGGTTGAGAAGAAGTAGTTTGAGTTTCAGTTGTTTTCAATTGAGGTTCAATCATTACAGGGTTTTTGGGAGGTCTACCAAGACCAACTCTAGCTCTTAATTCATACCTTTTATTGAGTTCTACAATCAAAAACTCAGAAAAATCTTGATATTTAGAAACCTGAGAAGTATCTTGGTTTTCTTGAGGGATTTGATTTTGGGAAATAGGGACTGTGGAAGTCTGAAAGGATGTATGATCCAAATTATTAATGCCTTCAGTAATAGAAAAATTATTGTCCTCAAGTTGTTGATCATCAATCAACAATTATGTAGGTACTTTTGGTCATTATGAGGCATCTGAAGAATTTTCAATGGAGCAGCTTTCTTGTACTAACCCTGGGCCTGTGTTTTTGGTCTAGAAACAGTTTGTTGGACTATTCTTGGTTGAATTTCAATCTTTGAAATTATATTGGACAGATTGCTAAGAAGAGTTGTGATTTCATCAATCTTTGACTCGTCACTGACTTAGAGGAATATGCTTCCTGATTTTTTAATTTCCTTTGGACTTTCTCTTCTTTAGCTCTAATTTTACTAGAAGCTGGCATATTGGCTTCTACCTCAATAGCATTAGTCTGCATGTCTTGTAATGTATTAGAAACTCTCTCCCTTAGCATAACTGCAAAGTCATCATCGAATTCTTTTGAAAATATGACCTTTGCAGCAGCTACTGGAGGTTTACAATCAAAAGGTATTTTGTGGTAGAGTTTGTTAAATATTTTGATAATTCAACAACTGGTTCACCGAGATTTATTTTTAACTCTTCAAATTCAGTGATAAGGTAAACAACATCTTTCTTTACCCCCCATTAGTTTTTAAAGATAGTTATAAGTTCATTCCAGGTTTAAATATAATATTCTCTAAGTTGCCTAAACCAGATCCTAACGTTACCTTCCAAGGACTGTACAAATAATCTCATATAAAAATCTTCATGCTCGATGTTCATATTGTCTATGAAATCTAAGAAGGCAGTTATATGATCCTCTGCTGAGGGACCTATTTCTCCAATAAATCTTGGTAATTGTTTAAGATATCCATCAGGAAAATTTCCCAAGACATTAGGAAGAACAAGAGTAGCATACCTAGCTTGTATAATGGGTTGAAAATCCATGGATGATGAAGATTATGATGAAGATGTGGGTGAATGAGTATTAAAGGGTGGAAGAGAATGTGAAGGAGGAGAAGGAAGTGAGGATTTCAAAGGGATTTTAACAATTATCTTTTTAACTCATGTCGTTAAATCTTCTTCCTTATATTAGAAAAATGGATTAGAACAGACAGAATTTTTCTCTTCTAGTTGATTAGTGCTTAATGGAATAGGATGATAAACTGGAGTAACAAAATCTATAGGCCTAAATTTGTGCAAATGCAAGCCCAATTCTATCTCAGATGTAGGTGAGTCTATAGGGAAAGATGGGACTTGATATGACTCAAGTGATTCTGCCAATAAGGCTAACTGAAGATCTACTCCTTGTGAATAAATTTCAGCAACTCTAGGAGGTAATTGATTCAAATCAAGTTGGGATGATATTAATGAAAAGGGATCTATGGATGAACTTTCTTCAGGATGTAAGGCTGAAGAGGAAGACGCATAAATTATTTGTTTTCTTTTAAGAGAGGCTTCCTTAATGAGTCTTTCTGGATCTGGTAAAGGGTTAACAATCTCAAATTCAGAACGAGATCTAGTGTGCTTAAAAGGAGCTAGTTTGAATCAGTGGAATCGCCAGGTGAAAGGTTTTGACCTATATCTTTATCCTTTATTCACCTTAAAGGAAAAGGGAAAAATTGTTGTCCCAGGAAGATTTAGCTTCTATTCTTCGTCTCCCTGGCAATGGCACCAATCTGATGTTGTCCTTTGAGATGATTGTGGTCAATAATCATGACAAATCGTTTAAAATGTTTTCTTTCTGTTTTGAAATATTTGGAGGACCAATGCATAAGATAGATTTTTATCAAACAGTTAATGTTTTTAAATCTTGCAGATAATATCAGTAATTATAAGTCAAGGCTGCTTGTTCATCTCATGCAATGATTAATATTTTATGATTTCGATTAAGTAGACTTATGTAAGAGAATATGATTATTAAATATTCAAATTGAATTATTTAGTAAACCATAAGCTAGAAAACTTTTAAACAGTTTTTAAAAATTCAAAAAAATATATCTAACATCACAAAGATACTGACAATTTATAGATAAAAGGGACTTACATTAACACATTGTCAAGTAAATTATTCTTTATAATAATTATAAATTCAGGAGGAATTATAAGGTTGTTGAAACACAGTCAACCTCACCTAGTTATCTTCACAATAATTAAATATATGAGGAAACAAAATGACTGAAAACTGGAAAAATCACAAAGAAGACAGAGTTGTATGAGATAAGTTCAGAATCGTTCTTGTATTATTGATGATCAAAAAGACTTGTATAATTTATTTTTACAAAAACTCGCTCATCCAAGGGTGCAACCCTTAATAACTCGAGCTGAGATTTATTTATACTAACTAACAAAACTTTAGAAATATCTTAACTGATTTACAATAATAGGATAAGAAGAATAAACGAAGGATACAGATAGATGGAGTGTCTCTGTTTTTCTGGAGGTTGTTGATGATTCGGCCCCTTTTTTGGTGAAAGTTGTTGCTGACTTGTCCTTTTTTCTTTGGAAGTTGTTGTTGTCTTGGCTCTTCAAAATCTGATGTGCTGGCATGCTGCAAAATTAATCCTTTACTCGATGGTTTCACAAAACTTGTCCCACTGATCTTCACTTGGGATTTCTACATTCATCATTTTCCTAAAGGTTTCATCCACTTCAGTGAATCTGTCAAAAGTTGGTTTTTGGATAAATAATTGTTTGATTTGATGTTGAATGATCAAATCAAACTGTAGTGCTTCAAGAAAAGTTATTCCTGTAATGTGACCTTTGATTCCTCCAAAATTTGATTTGTCTATTGCAATTGTATATAAATTTGTGCAATAATCTTCTAACTTGACCAACTTATCATCTAATCCAACTAGACCTGCCAGACCTTTATGATTTAAAACATTAAATTTAGTATGAAACCTTTCAACCGTAACATTTAAAGCTTCACACTTGGTCTGCAACTAGTTGATCAAGTTTATTTTTTGCAAAACATTCTTTAATTCCAAATTGGTTGTAGTCCTGTCTGAGATATTGATTGCTTCCAACTCCTCTCTGTTCTTTGAATTAAGAACCTTGATCATATCAGAAGCTTCACATGGATTCTTTTTGAGTTGATCCTTCTGCTCTTGAATTGTTGTTCTTCATTTGTTGATGATTTCCTCCTGCTCGAAGATGATTTGTATAGATGGCCATATTTTAGTAATGGACTTGTTAATGCTTTCCCAAATACTCTACTTGGCTTCTCCTAAAGTTGATGCCATCATAGATTCACTTTCCAGTTCTTTAATTTTAAGTTCCACCTGATGAGTCTTCTGCATTTTCTCTAGATATAAAGTATCATTTTTAATATTTTTTGACTCAAGAAGTTGAAACTTATGATGTAGTTTCTCATGTGCTTGTTTCTGAGTGGCCAAATCTTGAGACAATTGTGCTGCATCAGTTATGTTTAAAGCTGCTGAGGGTTTTGCACCTGCAGAAGATGTTTGAGTTGCTAAAGTAGGATTAGTATTCACTTGGAGTGTTGATTTCTCTTTCAACAGTTCTTCAATTTGTTCTTCTATTTTTTTGATCTATAGATTTTGATCAATAATTAATTTAAGCATTTCCTCCTTGTCACATTCATTTTCTGCCATCGCTTTACTCTGTGGGTCTTCAGTTGAGGGTAGCTTGAGTTTTTTTCACAGAGCAGAAATGTCTGCATTTTTCTTCTTGATGATTTATTCATCTACCTTGCAATCCTTATGATCATATCCCACTTTTACTACAAGTTATTCCAATGTCTTTATCCTATTTTCTTTAGCCAATGAAGACAATTTCTCAATCTTCAACTAGGATTGCATATTTGACAGTGCTACTTTCAATTTGGAAAGAGACATAGCTGTTGTAGTCATGGTTGAAACTATAATTTCTCCTGACTACCTGTGTATATCCATCTGGTCAATTGGATGTATCTCTTTTGTATCAAATGAGAAGAAAGTCTTCTTATACTCAGCATGTGTCATTGGAAATGGAATTTTTGCTTGCAGAAAGGCCATCTGCATCCTACCTTTCTCACTGTCAAAGGCATTGAGAAGCATGTGTTGTGATGTAGATATCTATTTCCAAAATTGGCTGTAAACATCTGATTTCACTGCTTCATTCTTGTGCTTGATTTCTAGAAATTTGGAGAAAATATTATGCTCTTCTGAAGAGTTGGCAACTGAATGCTGGATGATTTCTAGCGGCTCTCTTGCAGGTGATGTTGATTGAGGATTCTGAGGAAAATTAGTGAATGTGGAGACTTCACGATCTCCCAAATCTATGATCTTTGGTTGTTTATCTTCTGAAAGCAAGGATGAAGTAAGCTTTGGTTTCTTATGCTATAAGATGAATCCTTTCATAATTTCCTTGGAATGTGTTGTCTCTTCTCTGACCCTTTTTTATGTTTACTGTCAGGCACTGGTGTTTGTAGATTTGAAATAGAAATGACTTTTTCATATTCTTCTTGTAAAGTACCTTCTACCCATTCATCCTGGTTCACGTATTTCTCTATTTCTGCTCTAGAGGTATGAGTGTAAGAGGTTGTCTTGAGTTCAACCCTCATAGAAGAAATAATGCCATGGGGGTCATATGACCAAGTAAAACTTGATTGAAAACCCGTATTCTTTAACAATGCATCTACATCAGTACCAGTTGCTCTGGTATTACAAATGAATGATCCAACACTGGCCTTGATTTTAAACTGAGCTTTCCTCTTTCCTGAAACAAAATGCAGTTAATCCATATTTAACATTTTTCTTATGTACTCTAAGGAGAAAATTCTCATAGGCATATATTTTGGAAGTTTGTATGGTGGAATCTCGCAACCATACACCCTGATCTCTATGTATTTTTTCTACAGATACCAATCACCTATTTTTGTTTGTTCACTAAGGTGCAGAATTCTTTTAATGTCTTCTCCAATTCTAGGCTCTAATGAACTGGTAAGGAGCTGCCTTACTGGATGAATCAATGAGTCTATGAATTCTGAGAAAGAAATGGTTGTTGAGGAAGCTATGACCAATTATGTCCAGTGAATCATTGATTGATTCACTCCCTGTGCGTCCTTCTTGTTTAAGTGAACGGGCAACATATCTGCCTGCTGAAACAAAATCATGTGAATAATCATAGAAGAATAATTAAATGCTCCTTGTGTGGTGAATTTCATGAATTGTTCATGTATAATATCAGCCAAGAAATGGTTGTAATTGTACATAAAAAATGGTGATTTGTCAAGGCTGAAGATAGATAAGAAACCTAGGATGGGTTCATCAATGGTTTCATCATTTGGGTCCTAACAGATAAGAAAGAAGAGAGATGCATTGTTTGGAAGCTATATGAAAGATGGACGATTCATATGGGGGATTTCTCTTTGGTAAATCTGCATCCTTAGGTAGGAAGATGTCAAATATCTGAGCTCTCTAAGGGAAGGATAATTTATGATAAAGATCCATGAGGGCAGCAGGAGAGAAATAGGATAAGGAGTTAGAAGGAGGGATGAGAAGCATCTGGTTAATGGTTTCAGGGGATATGGTGATCAGAAAGTTTCCATTCTAAGCCACCACTGACCTGGTTATAGGGTCATACTGCTTCTAACACCAAGCAATTAGGTCCGGAAATGGGTGAGTTTAGGGGAATGCAAACAAAGGCAACATATACTCCCAAAACCTGATAGGGTCTTGATTGTCCATGTGCTTCTATTTTAGCCACAAATGTAGCTCGTAGAAATCAAATTCATAGTGACAGTCAGTAATTTTAAAATAGGTGTCGGCTAGGGGTATGAGGTCGAGATTGATTTGCAAAGTTCCACGAATGTCTTCTGCAACAGATTTGGCAGCTTCAGGAATGACCTCGGCAGCTGGATGAGCGACCTTAGATACGACCTCTACAACACTGTCGAGATTTTAGATTTCTTATGTCACTCGTTTCTTACCTTTACCCTTAGGATTTCTTTGTTTCTTGGTTTTGGCCTTAGGTTCCATGCTTGATTGGTATAGACTAGTATAGGACTTTTAAACTTGGGTTATAGAAGCGATGACAGAGTTTCGTGAATATGAAGGGTGATTACATAATTGAAAACTCGTTGTGAAATGAAATGGAGGATGAAAGAAATTTGAATGAGGAGGTAAAGTAAAGAATAGGATAATGTTAGTAATTTTATAGGCTGCACTTCGGGTTTAACGGTCATGGCTAATAGTCAAAAGAGGTTTAATTTCATAACGATGTGATTAACGGTCCAGGAACAAATTTATTAGCCATAGGGATGATTTAACGGGTATAATTGGAGCACTAAGGCGTAACGGAAAAGTGACGTGGAGGGATATGACTGATCGGTGGACCAACGGTTGTGGTGTGGGAAAAACGGTCGTGAGCATTGAAAACCGGAGGGGGGGGTACCTCCCAGTTTCCTGTTTTAGGCGGAGGGGGTGCGAAGTTATACGGTTCTACCATGTCGTAGAAAAGGGCGGCCATTAATACCGGAGTTCGGACCCCCCCCCCCCCTTGTGTTAACAAGAAACTGTCGGGGGGGTGGGAAGTTGATCTTCGTCGTAGATCTGAGGGGAGCTCAAGATCTACTGTCAAAAATTGCAAGCGCTTTATCTCCAATGATTTGACCGCTTTGTCGTTAGAGACCTTATAATAAAATGCATATGTGCATATATATCATTTTAATAAATGAATATTTAAACTCCTATTCAAAGGTTTGAACATACATAAATTAAAAACTTTACATTTTGAAAATCTGGCGCATTTAAACAGGCGGTAATTTATTTTTTAAACATTAAAGCATTAACATTTTTATTTCATGCTTCCCTAACATTTTTTCTTTTGCCTCCTTTATTTAGAGCAAACTACTCTATCATTTATTCTAACATGGATATAATAAAATATAATGTTCCTAACATTTTTTTTTAATTCTTTTTCATCCATGTTCTAACTTAGCATTTTATATTTTTATTTTCAAACTACCATGCTAACTTATCAATAACAAATAATGTTACAACAGTATCCATGTACCAACAATATGTGTACATTTAATTAAGCATACATGAAAAAACAAAATCATTTGAAATAAAAATATTAGGTGTAACTTTAAATAGTTATAAGATAATTTCAAAATGATAGTCTCATGAATCTAGCTAACAAAAGAAAGGATATAAAAAATAAATTTTGAAGTTTTTCAAAAATCAAAACAAGTTGGGATAATTTTGACACGTCGTCTCTATGTATTCCCACATAGTTGATCTACGACTATACGTGTCTTGTTTTACCTTAACCTTGTCCACCAGGCGGAGCCTGAGTTGTCGATCCCTAAGGTTCAGTATACATAATAGTTCGACCATAATGGTTCCCTCATCCAATACTTGCAACTCCTTCCATTGAAGTTTATGATATTCGTCGGCTATGTAATGTCTTAGTACAAATACATGAAAAAAATTATGAATTTTATGCAATTGGGGTGGCAGTGCAAGATAGCAGGTGATAGGTCCAATTCTTTACAAAAAATTTAATGGCACAGTAAACGACTTGACAATTTTTCCACCTTTCCAAATCTGATGCGGATTTTGTTTGGTTTGATGCAGATAAAACTTGACCTATTGCTTCATAATTCCTATCCATCTTGTGAGCATCAACATAACTTTTTTGTATATCTTGTGTTTCTTTTAATCGTTGCCTAATTTGTATTACCTATTCTTCCATCTCTTGAATTAAATTTGGCCCCATGATCACTCGATCCCCTAACCTATCCAAACTTAGTGGTGTCCTATAAGGTCTTAGTGGTGTCCTATAAGGTCTTCCATTCAATTATTTATACGGAGGCATTCCAATTGAACTATGGTAATTGTTATTATAGGAAAATAAAACTAAAGGCAATTTCTTTCCCCAATTGTCTTTTGGTCCATAACATACATCCTCAACATATCTTCCATTACATAGTTCACTCTTTATGTTTTTCCATTAGTCTCAAGGTGATAATCCATGCTTAAATTTATTTTGCTTCCTAAAGTTGCTTTCATGTCCTTCTAGAACCTTGAAGTTGTTAGAGTCGGTCTGTTCATCCCTCCGTCAGAGATCAAAATTCTCTTTCGTTGCATTTCATTTTTAGGTGTCTCATTCAGTTCGATCATCTGCATTCCATTAGGAGCATCGGTTTTCTAACGGAAAGGTCTTGTCACTCATGTCCCTCGTGCCATGTACCCGCTGGCTCAGGTCTATTCATCAAAGTCCATCAAAATCATTTTACAGTCAATGGCAATCAATGTTTGGTCTTTTGGTGGGCAAAGAGTCATTTCAGTCATTAGGTCTAGGGTTTCGCAAATTTTGTCTTCAAAGTGTCCAATAATGCCAGCAGGCACATGAGGGAGGTTCAAGATAAGTTTTCATCGCAAAATTTCATTGTCATATTGCTTGATCTTAACTTTTCTTCAAAACTCTATTTTGAAGAAAATCGTCATTTTGTTCTTGGTAATAAATTTCCATGTATATTTTCAAGGTTTTTCAGTTGTCAAAATCTTCAGGCGCAGCCCTGGTCACCTTTACCAAGTTCTGTGCCATTCATCCCTGCAAAAAATAGGCAAGAGTTTCATCATCTCAGTCAAAAAATCAAGTGGAAACAAGCAGAAACAAAGTTCATATGAAAGAGCCAATTTCTGTAAAATTAAAAAAGTGGTTTGCCAAATGAAAAATCAAAATCCCTTGTATACATAAGATATTTTCATATTCAAAACATTCATTTGCACACAAGAAATCATCAAAGAAACCAAAGAAAATCATGGAGAGTGAAATGTGGGTCAAATTCAGTGTCACAGCGCATTGGGTAAAGTGCGCGGCGCATAGAGCTGCCCACTGTAGTGTAAATTTTCAACGTGCGCGGCGCATATAAAGTGCGCGGCGCACAGAGCCGACAGGCAAAATTTCACCTCTGCTCAAACAAAATTCAAATCGACTCCGTCTTCCATGATCCAAGTAAGTGTGTGAGCCTTTGCCACTGCTATTAAACGGTGTTTGCTGTGATTTGAAGAGAAAAATATAAGAGTTGAATGGTAAAAACATGAACCCTATCTTCTTGTCAAAAGTCTAATTTGGAACTGCTCCTTAGGGTTTTAAAATTGGTGGTTTAAAAACAATTTTGTGCCAAACATTACCTTCCCCATTGGTTTACTCCCTTCACTATTTTGAAATTATCACAGTGCCTCCCCTATTCCCCTCCGTCCCAAAACTACTTATATCCCTTGTTCCCATTCTCCCTAGCCCTAAACCCTACCATTCCCTATCACTCTCCCTCTCTCATTTCACTTATAAAATCCCCAAATCCCAATTCCCAAAAACAGTCAAGAGACTGTTATTACACTTTAATCTCACTTGATTAAACCCAATTATCCTCACTTCCCTATTTCCCACAGTCCCATATTGACTTTGACACATTTGGCAATCAAGACAAAGACACCAAACTCCTCATATTCACCTCAGGAAACATAGATAAAAAGGGCATCGAGGAGGCGTGAAAAGACATGATATTGGCCAAAGCTTCTTTGGCTAAGCATAGCACTTGATGAGGGACCTTCAGTCCAAATTTCAAGTAATTTGGAGAAAATTTTGTCATTTTTGAATTTTTTGGTCACAAAACAGGTTTTTCTGCCCGACCCGTAGCGCCACCTTGCGCGCGCTTACGATTGGGAGATCCTCTGGAGGAAAAATTGGTGTTTCTGGATTTTTTATGAAAATTTATGCATGCTCAGGAATGGCCTAAGAATTTCATCAAGTTTTGGGTTGCCTAAAGGGTCAAAAACACCTTGAAAATGGCATTTCTGCCACTTTTTGCACCCACAGGAACCAGTCTTGGGAGATTGAACTTTTGGAGGGGAAAATGAACACCAAATCAAGAAATTCCACTTGGGTTGGAAATTAGATAGGCAGGGCTTTCCAAGGAGATATCATGAGCTCAATTTGGACTTTGGTAAGTGCCTCAAAATCAGCTCCAGATTTGTGCTACGCATAGAGATTTTGGGCGCGGCGCATAGTGGAATTTGGCTCATTTTTCACTCTACAGCTCAGAATTTCGCCTAGCTTTGGCCAGTTTCACTTTTTCTTGTAACTCTTGATCTATCTTGATGTAATTTCATGACCATGATGTAATTTTGGCACATTTTTACTTGTTCTAGAAGATTCATTCACCAAAAGGTGAAATGTGAGTGAATGAATCAGTTTCCTAGCATATAGAGGCAAGTTGTTTTCATTGCCTATTTTTCAGTTCCTAGTTTAGATATGGTTGAAACAGCTCCTAGAATGATGATCTCGACCCCTAAAGGCATGGGAATGGGTTAGGATTGTCTATATGATGTATTTTCTCAGTCATTTTCAGGGTTGGACATTTGGGATTGCTAGCACTTCATTGTACATTTCATTCTGCAATTTTGGCAAAGGAATAGACCAGGGTTTGCAGCCCTCTTTGGGATCCTTGTGGCTCTGTGTTTTTATGGTGTTTTCCTCTATGTATCTGTAATTTCACTGATGTTTATGTGTACCATTTTCATTCTCCTTTCTTCTTAAACTGAACAAACAAGTTATAAAGGTAGAATTCATTGGTTTTCTTTGCTCTGCCTTCATTTTTGTTTAGTTTTTCATGTTTTCATCTGTTTGAGGAGGACCCTTAAGGCCCTCTTTCCCTCTTCAGCTCCTTACCAGTCTGATCCATCCATTCACTAAATCTAGAGCATCAAAACTATTGCCTTCCTTGCCCCAATCTGAACTCTGCAAAACTAAGCCTAAACCCCGCACCCAAAACTGCCTTTACCTTGATCCAACAAAAAACCCAATCAAAATCCTTCACTTATATACCTAGCCTAAAATTAGCTTTCATTTCAATCATCTCAAGCCCTATTGATTACTTTTCGCTGAGATTGACCCGGAGAGAGCCCTCTCCTGTTCTGGTAGGGCTAGCTACCAGACTGAGCGTGGTTTGATGTTACCCTGAACTCTGCCTTCCTTCAGCCTGAGGTAGATTTAGGCAATAACATAGTGGCGACCATACTGGGGAGAAAATGGTTTTCTTGTTGGTGTTATTTGTTTTATAAGCTACAGACGGAGCCTGAAGTTTTGCCAGGTAGCCTTCAAAACGCTCTTGCTTTGCATTAGCGAAAGTAGATAAACACTGCTTCAGTCAATCTCCGGTCTAGTTTATGAAATGAACATCTGGTTTCCTCAGTAAGATTTAATCAAGTTCAGATCTGATGGTTGATGGTGGACAACGATCAGACATAAGAAGGCTGAAATCTTTCACCTGGTGACTCCAACACAATGTAGAGACTCCACTGGAGGACTAACTCTTTCTCTGAGGAAATGGAAGGATCTTACACAAAGTTCAGGTATCCAAAGTGGAATGGTATTCAGGACCTAGTCTGCTTTCTTGTAAACTATTTCTTTGTTGTTCTTGAAGCTATCCTGAAAGTTTTTCAGAATTTGTTGTATGAGAAAGGTGATCAAAATCTTCACTTGACTTATTCAAAAAGTGTAAATACTGAGTTTCCCTTTGATCCTGGCCTCCTTACTTTTCCCACATCGTATGATTACTCTCTTCAGAGTGATGAGCCTAAAGAAAACAAAACTGATCCCGTAGCTCTTGTATATACTCCTACACCTTATATAGTCCCAGATAGGTATAAACCTCTTGTTTTACCTTCTGTTCTTCATGATTTCCCTAAAAATTATGACCTATATCTACCAAGATTTGACGGTGAATGTAACAATGTCAACGCTGAGCAACATGTGCAGAATGTTGAGACTTTTATAGACCTTTTTGAAGTTGATGACGAAGATGTTAGTATTAGGCTTTTTGCTCTTTCTTTGCAAGGCAAAGTCAATAGTTGGTTCAAAGCCCTGCCTGATGCGAGCAATTCATATTTCCAGCAGTTCGTCAAAGTTTTCCTCGACAGGTGGGTGATCAGAAAGAACCTTTTCTTGATTATAGAAGAGTATAACCAGCTGAAAAGACTGCCAGGGGAGACAGTACAACAGTTTTCTGCCAGATTTAACCAAGTATATTTTTCGATGCCAGCTGATATAAGACCTTCTCCTAGATCTGCTCTCTTGCACTACCGGAGTGCCTTTGATCCAGAAATGGAGTTTTAGTTGAGAGAAAGGAATATTGCAACACTTGTAGAGATACAGAATAGTGCAGTAGATGTAGAGGCTCATTTTCTGATCTTGAGGGCAAGGTTGAAGGAAGAAGAGATGAAAAACGTAGATCCGGAGAAATTGACATCTTTAGAGGTAAAGCTTGACATGTTGGTAAGTGCAGTAGAAGAGATGATGCAAAATAACACCACAAGGAATGAGTATAATGTTCAAGCCCATGACTTGCTGATTGAAGAAGAACAAGTGGTTGATCCAAAACATTTTGTTTCTTCTCCTAGTTGTCATAGTGATTGTTTTATAGATCATTTTGGAGAAGAGAGAGCTGTTGATATGACATGTATGCTTGATGATGTGTTGTATGCTGATGATTTGCCTCAGTTTGATCAGTATGATGATGATTATGTTCTCCAAACAGAAGGTAATCTTGCAGACATATCAACAACTAGTTTGTGGAAGGAAGAAGTTCACTTTCAGCAGCTCGGGTACAATGATCAACCGATACATATCAGCTATGACAATGATGGAAAGTGCAGCGAATTTTGAAGTAAGTGAAGGATCTTTGCCTTTTTTTTTTGACTCGTTTCAGTTCATCATAGATAACTTCCATGCAATCAGAAATCAACTACCAACAAGTCTTGATTTGGACCATCTTGAGGGAAATAAAAACCTTGTTCAAGACTTCCCATATCCAAATTTGCAGCCCCCGAATGCCATTGATTGTCAAGTTGCAGATGAAGACTTGGAAGCTGGCACACATGATCAAATGCTACAAGGTGACTCCATACCATTTTGTTTTGAATCATTCCAGTTATTGAAGGGTAAATGGCATAGTAAATCTTCAAATGAGCAACCTGTAGGAAATCAACAATCTCTCAGTTTTAATGTTGAGGATGAGACAGATAGCGAAATTCTTGAGCAAGTTGATAATGATAAATCTTCCCCTGAAATGACTGATGAAATCATTTTGGATACAAAACCCTCCCTAGCACCAGATTTGCAGCCACCAAACGAAATTGAAGTTCAGATTGCGGATGAAAGTGTGGAAGCTGAAATACATGATTTAATGATGCAAGAGGATTCTGTACCCTTTTGTTTCGAAGCATTTCAGTTTATAAAGCAGAATCTTCGTAATATCTCTAAAGAAAAATATGAACATCCAGTGGGATGTCATACAGTTTCAATGGATGCATCGCTGCAGTCTTCTCAAGTTTTTGATGATCCTATTGCTCGTGTCTTGGATGGTGTTTGTTGTAAAAGTTCTTCTCCATTGGCTAACCATGTGTCAGAAAATAATGTTGATAATAATCTTATTCAAAATTCGCCTTCATTGTCTTGTTTAACAGATTGTTCATTACAAAGCTCATATCAAGGTTTGCAATCATATGAGGAGATTGATAAAGGAGAATTTTGTTCTGTTTGGAATCAGCAACAGAGTTTCGTTATTCACAAAATTCAGGATCCTTTTGACAGCCTGCTGCTGTCACCAAAGAAAAACAGCACAGATGTGAGGAAAATCTTAATACCCAGCTATGAAGATTACTTGGACCAGAGTAGTAATGTGTTAATGGAAATTAATAGCTATGTTTATGAAGATCCTTTCGCAATATTCTTGAAGTCATCCAGTCAATTCATGCTTTGCAAGTTTATCAGCAATCAACTTGATTCCGAGTTTCCATGGGAGTTGCCTTTCGATTCTTCCCTTTTCATGCGCATCAGAAAGAATTTGGGAAGAAATCAAATAGCAGCCAGGATGCTTACATGGTTGCATTGGCTGTTCCATTTCACTTGATCGCGTGCTGAAAAGAAAAATTAGAGTAGGTTTGATGAATAAGCTCAATTATGAGCATCTTTCCAGTTTGTTAGTTATGTTTTAATCATGTTTGGTTTTATTGTAGTTTTCAGTTATAGCCTTGAGTCAGATTTAGTCTGCATAATGTCAGTTTCGTGTTTTGACTCCATTTCCCAATGGATGAAGGCACTGTCTGCTCTTCCAAAGATCTGCAGTTCTTGGCACCTCCCAGGAGCTACCATCCCCATTGGAGTCAATGTTAGAGTCGGTCTGTTCATCCCTCCGTCAGAGATCAAAATTCTCTTTCGTTGCATTTCATTTTTAGGTGTCTCATTCAGTTCGATCATCTGCATTCCATTAGGAGCATTGGTTTTCTGAAGGAATGGTCTTGTCGCTCATGTCCCTCGTGCCATGTACCTGTTGGCTCAGGTCTGTTCATCAAAGTCCATCAAAATCATTTTACAGTCAATGGCAGTCAATGTTTGGTATTTTGGTGGGCAAAGAGTCATTTCAGTCATTATGTCCAGGGTTTCACAAATTTTGTCTTCAAAGTGTCCAATAATGCCAGCAGGCACATGAGGGAGGTTCAAGATAAGTTTTCATCGCAAAATTTCATTGTCATATTGCTTGATCTTGACTTTTCTTCAAAACTCTGTTTCGAAAAAAATCGTCATTTTTTTCTTGGTAATAAATTTCCATGTATATTTTCAAGGTTTTTCAGTTGTCAAAATCTTCAGGCGCAGCCCTGGTCGCCTTTTCCAAGTTCTGTGCTAGTCATCCCTGCAAAAAATAGGCAAGAGTTTCATCATCTCAGTCAAAAAATCAAGTGGAAACAAGCAGAAACAGAGTTCATATGAAAGTGCCAATGTCTGCAAAATTACAAAAGTGGTTTTCCAAATGAAAAATCAAAATCCCTTGTATACATAAGATATTTTCATATTCAAAACATTCATTTGCACGCAAGAAATCATCAAAGAAACCGAAGAAAATCATGGAGGGCGAAATGTGGGTCAAATTCAGTGTCGCGGCGCATTGGGTAAAGTGCGCGGCGCATAGAGCTGCCCACTATAGTGTAAATTTTCAACGTGCACGGTGCATATAAAGTGCACGGCGCATAGAGCTGCCCACTGTAGTGTAAATTTTCAACGTGCGCAGCGCACTGGGTTTTGTGCGCGGCGCACAGAGTCGACAGGCAAAATTTCACCTCTGCTCAAACAAAATTGAAATTGAATCCATCTTCCATGATCCAAGTAAGTGTGTGAGCCTTTGCCACTGCTATTAAATGGTGTTTGTTGTGATTTGAAGAGAAAAATATAAGAGTTGAATGGTAAAAACATGAACCCTATCTTCTTGTCAAAAGTCCGATTTGGAACTGCTCCTTAAGGTTTTAAAATTGGTGGTTTAAAAACAATTTTGTGCCAAACATTTCCTTCCCCATTGGTTTACTCCCTTCACTATTTTTCAATTATCACAGTGCCTCCCCTATTCCCCTCCGTCCCAAAACTACTTATATCCCTTGTTCCCATTCTCCCTAGCCCTAAACCCTACCATTCCCTATCACTCTCCCTCTCTCATTTCACTTATAAAATCCCCAAATCCCAATTCCCAAAAACAGTCAAGATACTGTTATTACACTTTAATCTCACTTGATTAAACCCAATAATCCTCACTTCCCTATTTCCCACAGTCCCATATTGACTTTGACACATTTGGCAATCAAGACAAAGACACCAAACTCCTCATATTCACCTTAGGCAACATAGATGAAGAGGGCATCGAGGAGGCGTGAAAAGACATGATATTGGCCAAAGCTTATTTGGTTGAGCATAGCACTTGATTAGGGACCTTCAGTCCAAATTTCAAGGAATTTGGAGAAAATTTTGTCATTTTTGAATTTTTTGGTCACAAAACAGGTTTTTCTGCCCGACGCGTAGTGCCACCTTGCGCGCGCTTACGATTGGGAGATCCTCTGGAGTAAAACTTGGTGTTTCTAGATTTTTTATGAAAATTTATGCATGCTCAGGAATGGCCTAAGAATTTCATCAAGTTTTGGGTTGCCTAAAGGGTCAAAAACACCTTGAAAATGGCCTTTCTGCCACTTTTTGCACCCACAGGAACCAGTCTTGGGAGATTGAACTTTTTGAGGGGAAAATGGACACCAAATCCAGAAATTCCACTTGGGTTGGAAATTATACAGGTAGGGCTTTCCAACGAGCTATCATGAGATCAATTTGGACTTCGGTAAGTGCCTCAAAATCAGCTCCAGATTTGTGCTACGCATAGAGATTTTGGGCGCGGCGCATAGAGGAATTTGGCTCATTTTTCACTCTACACCTCAGAATTTCGCCTAGCTTTGGCCAGTTTCACTTTTCCTTGTAACTCTTGATCTATCTTGATGTAATTTCATGACCATGATGTAATTTTGGCACATTTTTACTTGTTCTATAAGATTCATTCACCAAAAGTTGAAATGTGAGTGAATGAATCAGTTTCCTAGCATATAGAGGCAAGTTGTTTTCATTGCCTATTTTTGAGTTCCTAGTTTAGATATGGTTGAAACAGCTCCTAGAATGATGAGCTCGACCCCTAGAGGCATGGGGAGGAGTTAGACTTTTCTATATGATGTATTTTCTCAGACATTTTCAGGGTTGGACATTTGGGATTGCTCAGCACTTCATTGTACATTCATTCTGCAATTTTGGCAAAAGAATAGACCAGGGTTTGCAGCGCTCTTTGGGATCCTTGTGGCTCTGTGTTTTGATGGTGTTTTTCTCCATGTATTTTTAAGTTCACTGATGTTTATGTGTACAATTTCCATTCTCCTTTCTTCTTAAACTAAACAAACAAGTTATAAAGGTAGAATTCATTGGTTTGCTTTGCTCTGCCTTCATTTTTGTTTAGTTTTTCATGTTTTCATATGTTTGAGGAGGACTCTTGAGACCCTCTTGCCCTCTTCAGCTCCTCACCGGTCTGATTCATCCATCCACTCAATAAAAAGCATAAAAACTCTTGCCTTCCTTGCCCCAATCAGAACTCTGCAAAAACTAGGCCTAATCCCCGCACCCAAAACTGCCTTCCCTTTTTTCCAACGAAAACCCCCAAAAACATAATCAAACTCCTTCACTTATATACCTAGCCTAAAATTATCTTCTATTTCAGTCATCTCAAGCCCTATTGATTACTATTCACTGAGATTGACCCGAAGAGAGCCCTCTCCTGTTCTGGTAGGGCTAGCTACCAGACTGAGCGTGGTTTGATGTTACCCCGAACTCTACCTTCCTTCAGCCTGAGGTAGATTTAGGCAATAACATAATTGAACTGAGTATCCCTATATGATATAATCTTCTCAAGTACTCCATGGATTCTGATAATTTCAATTATAAATACTCGATCCACGTCAACAACCCCATAGGTATCTTTCACAAGAATAATGTGAGAAATTTTAGTTAGTTTATCCACCATGACCAAAATGGCATTGTGCCTTTGTGGGGTAAGTAGTCCCACGACAAAATCCATGGAGATCACATCCCACTTGGTCATAGGAATGTCATGTGGTTGTAGGGGACCTACTAGGTGGTGATGGTTGACTTTTACCTACTAACATTCAAGACATTTTGAATCGAACTCGATAATATCACGCTCCATGTATCGCTAAAAGAAGAGTTTACTTGTGTTGAAATACATTTTCTTTATGCCTGGATGTGCGCAATAATGTTCCCTATGGACTTCTTTTAGTATGGTGTTTTGAATATCCCCATAATCATGGATATGCATCCTTACTTTGAATTGTACTAGTCCATCGTTCTCTAGTTCATACTCCTTAAAATTGGGTCCTCTTGGGTATTTACTTTCAATCACATATATTACTTCTAAATACCATCTATCTCCCATGATATTTTCTAGCACACACTCCCTCAAATCTAATTTAATGGGTATAAGGGAAAAGATCCTTGGTATTATACTTAGAGAATCTACCACTACATTATATTTCCCTTTGATATATGAAATTCCAAAGTAGTATTCGCTTAAGAATTCACTCCAATGAAGTTGCCTAGAATTTAAGTCCCTTTGACTAAACAATTATTTCAAACTTTGGTAATCACTTTTGAACACGAAGATTCTCCCTAAAAGGTTTTGTCTCCATATTTTTAAATCTAGCACTACAACGACCAACTTTAAATCATGTGTAGAATAGATTTCCTGTGAGTTTTTAACTTCCTTGATGCATGCGCTATCACTCTGTCTTGCATTAATAATACACCTAATCCTTGCTTAGATGCATTGGTACATACAGTTACTTCTTTGTCCATGTTAGGTACTCTCAATACTAGTGTAGTAGTCAACAATATTGTAAGCTTAGCAAATGCAATGTCTCATTCCTCAGCCCACTCATATCTAACTCCTTGAAATGGAGGGTTGTAATAGGCTTTTCAATTTTTGAGAATCCTTCTACAAACCTTATAGAATACCTTGCTAAACCCATAAAACTACACACTTCATGAAAAAAATTTATTATCGGCCAATCCATGATTTCTTTTACCTTCTCAAGGTCCACTGAGATCCCTTCACCTGATATAATATGACCCAGGTAATGAATAACTTTATGATATAACTTCGATAGTTTTCCATATAACTAGTGCTTCCTTAGGCAAGATAACACTATCTGTAAGTGTTCTTCATGCACCTTTTCATTTTTAGAGTAGATGAGAATATCATCTCTGAATACTTGTACAAATTGGTTGAGGTATTTACGGAAAACAATATTCATGAACATTTTTGTTCCATTGGTCAACCCAAATGGCACTATTGTGAAATCATAATTCCCAAAGCATGTTCGGAATGCAGTTTCATGAATATCACTATATTTCATTCTTAATTGATGATAAATAGATCTTATATCGATTTTTGAAGATGTTTTGGCCTAAATATACCTCAGGCTGAGAAAGGCGGAATCTAGGGTAACATCAAACCACACTTAACCTGGTAGCTAGCCCTACCAGATCGGGAGAGGGCTCTCTCCTGGTCAATCTCAGCAAAAAATGATCAGTGATGCTTGAGATGACTTGAATGAAAACTGATTTTAGGCTAGGTATATATGAAAAATAGTTTGATTTTATTTCAAGGGTGTTTTTTTGGATCAAAGGGAAGGCAGATTTTTGGGTCTGGGAATGAGGCCCAGTTTTGCAGAGATCTGAATGGGGCAAGGTAGGAAATTGATTTGAAACTTTCAATTTGAAGGAAATGGAGAGTTGATAAAGGTGAAGAGCTAAAGAGGGCAAGAAACCTTCAAGGATCCTCTCCAAACAGCTGAAAACATATAAAATTAAACAAACCCTAGGTAGAGCACTGCAAATCCTAATGAATTCTACCTTTATCCTTGTTTGTTTAACTTAAGAAGAAAAAAGAAGGAAAATGGTATACATGAAACAACAGTAGACTTACATTTATAGAGAGAAACACACTATCAAACCAAAATACCACAAGAATCCCATGGAGTGCTGCAAACCCTGGTCTATTCCTTGCCAAACTACAGAGATGAATGTAAAATGATGCTCAAAGCATTCCCAAAAGTCCAACCATGCTAATGACTGAAAAACCACAAGATATAGACAAAGAACCACTCATCCCAGCCTCCAGGGGTTGAGCTCACAACTTTAGGAGCTGTTCCAAAAAAATTTAAACTGAGAACTAGAAAGTAGGCAGTGGAACAGCTTGCCTCTATAAACTAGGAAACTGATTCATTCAGTTGCAATTCACCTTTTGATGGATGAATCTACCTCCATGAGTGAAAATTTAACCAAATTACATCAAGATCCATCAAATTACGTCAAATTACATCATGATTTTGACGTTTAGAAGTAAGAAACTCAAACTGTCAAAAACTAGGCGAAAAACAGAGTTACTTAGTCAAAAATAGGCAAAATCCTCCAATGCGCCGCGCCTGATTTCTCTATGCGCCGCGCTAGTTTGCAGCTGATTTTGGAGGCCTTCCTGGTGTCACAACTTGCTCCAAGTGGGCTTGTTGGAAAGGTATGCCTATCTACTTTCCAACACAAGTGTAATTTCTGAATTTTGTCTTCATTTGCCCCTCCAAAACTGATTTCTCCCAACACTGCTTCCTGTCTGTCAAAAAAGGGGCAGAAAGGTCATTTTTGGGGTGTTTTTTATCCTTCTGGAAGCCCAAAACCTGTCAAAATTTCTTGTCCATAGGTAGGCATGCATATTTTTCCATGAAAAATCCAAAAATTCTGATTTTTCATCAAAAGGAGCCCACAATCATAAGCGCGCGCCAAGTGGAGCGACGCATAGAGTTGAAAAGTCTGTTTTAGGCCCAAAATTTTCAAAAATGCAGAAAGTGTCCCAAATTTTTTGAAATTTGGGCTGAGTGTCCTCCATTATGTGCTATGTTGGGCCAAGGAAGCTTCGGCCAAGATTTGAAGTCTATCATGCCTTTTCCGACGCTTTGAGGCTTTTTTCAACCTGGCCTTCAAGATTTTTATTCATGCCTTGCAAACATGATTGCTCGCCCAATAATGATTTTCCATGTGCCTCAACATGTTCTTTTACTTTTTGGCCTTCTCCAAAAGCTTTTCTAAATGAATATTTACCCTTTCAATCCAAGTTTCGCGATCAGCCTCAATCTCCTGCTCAAGTGATGTCATCTCGGTTTTGCTCCTTTGGGCAGCTTGCCGGTGTTGGCAATATGATGCAGAATGTTGTCCTTGATGGCAACCCACTGAATGAAGATGAAGACATGCGACTGTTGACATGTTTTTTCCTTGATGGCAAACCACCTGATGAAGTTATTATCAACCTGATGGACTTGGTAAAATGATGTAAATCTGATGTGATATGATGTTTGTTAGCAATATGATGCTGATTGTTGGCAACCCACTTGATGAAGATGATAACAACTTACTTGATGAAGTTGTGCTTGATAGAATGTGTCTTGATGAATTAAATCTGATGTATCTACAGTGAGTACAGAAGATAATGAAGAAAGGAATCCAGTATGTGATAGATCTATGTTGAAAAGAGTATGTCTCTAGGCATACGCGGATTTGCCTAGGGGAAATAGCGTATGCACGCGGGAAAGAACGTTCCAAGTCGCGTATGGGCAAAAGCGCTCAAAAAGTGCAAAACCAGGGGTAACCACCATGTTATTGACCCATTGTATTGGGTAATGATTCGTCTAAATGACCCCGTCCAGGAATACCATCGGAAGTAATATTGTTTTGGCTCATGGTATTGAAAAAGGGGCCCGTGGTATTGTTTTGGCTCATGGTATTGAAAAAGGGGCCCGTGGTATTGAAAAAGGATAAACCTATATAAGGAGAAGAAATTCATTGTGCAAATCATGAGAGTGGGTGCAAGATGTCTGAGCTTGAATGAAGACTTCTCTATGAAGTATATCTGTATGGAAAGGGTAAAGGTTTGATGATAGATCTGAATCTATGATGCACCTATGAAGAAATGATGAAGCGGGATATCTAGATCTGGAATGTATTTGTATCTGCTAGATCGGTTTATGGAAGACTTAGATCTTAGATGAGGCGAACATCTGTCTGAAGTAAAAGGGTAAATCTGAACTGAATATCTGATCTGAAGAAGTATGTTGCTCTATAATGATTGAAGATCTATACGCTACTTCGCCGCAGAGGAAGCGCGTATATACGCGGCTTCGCCGAAGTGAAAGCGCGTATGCGCAATGAAATATATACAGAGGTATACGCTGGTTTGTGTGGACGAAAGCGCGTATATACGTGACATCAGTGAAGTGAAAGCGCGTATGCAAACTAGGGTTTGCTGAAGCATGGGGTATGAAACATCTGATCTGTTCTGCTGTATTACTGCTATCTGATCTGTGTTGTCTGAATTGGTAAGTATCTGTTGGTGATGTATGTTTGAGCTTAAAAGTATGGAAAGGGTCCAGTCTGAAAATATGATGAAATGTGGCCTACAAGTGGTGTCCTAGTGGAAGCTTTGGATCCAGTGTGAAAATTGATGAAATGTGGTCCATAGAGGTGTTGAGGGTTGTAGCCTTCAGTCAGGGGGTTGTAGCTCCCTTCCAGGTGAGGCTGGTAAACGAGATCGGGGGGTCGTAGCTCCCTTCCAGGTGAGGCTGGTAAACGGAAATGTGTTGAGCTCCTTCCAGAGAGAGGTCAGAACGAGCGGCGGGTGCCTCGCGTGCCGGTAGAATCACATGAACACATATGTTGTAAGATGTTTTCTCTATAATAAAATATGGAAGGCTGAGCAACTGCAGCGGTGGTTTTCTCCCGACTTGGGTTTCCACCTAAAAATCCTGGTGTTCATGTGTGATGCTTTGTGTGATGGTTTATTCTGTTCTTATTGCACATGTTTACTGTTTATAGAACATCTAATGAATGAATGATGGAATGATACAAGTGAAGAACTAATGGCATAATTAGATCTCTGGGTATACGAGAGTTTTATGAAGGATATCCGCGTGTATACGCTAGTTGGTTTTAGCAAAGTAGTGTATGGGTTTTAGAGCATGAAAAAGTTTTAGTTTGCCCTAAATACTGATTCACCCCCCCCCCCTCTCAGTATTTTTCCCAACAATTGGTATCGGAGCAGGTCCTTGTGCAGAAGCTTGATCGCTTAAAGGAGATCCGTCGCAATGTGAAGTCAAGAAGGAGTAATGTCTATAAAGCCACCTCTATTCAATGGAAGCAATCTGATATTCTGGAAGGTACGTACAAAAGCATATCTGCAAAGTCTTGGTGCATATGTATGGGCAATCGTGGAAGAAGGTTATCAATACCCGGCAAGTATTCCTACTGATGCAGCTGAAAGAAAGAAGTATGAAATCAATGCCAAAGCAGTGAATGTCTTATCGGGAAGCATGTCTGAATCAGAATTTGCTAAAGTGATGCAGCTACATTCGGCAAAAGACATATGGGACAAAATCATTCTAAGCTATGAAGGAGACACAAAGGTAAAAGGTGCAAAACTCCAAACTCTTAGAATTGAATATGAAAATTTGAAGATGCATAGTGATGAAAGTGTTGCCAGTTTCTTTCTTCGTCTAGATGATATTGTAAATCGGATGAGAAATTTGGGTGAAACCATAACCGATACTACTCTGGTGGAAAAATTCTTAAGATCCTTGACTTCAAAATTTGACTCTAAAGTTTTAGCTATTGAAGAAAGGCAAGATCTGCAAACTCTTACTATTGTTCAATTACATGGTATTCTGACTGCTTTTGAAATGAGACAAGGAGGTCCTTCTCAAATCAAAGAAGCTGCTTTTAAGGTATCCGCAAGAGGAAAAGAAAAGGAAGTTGTCAAAGAATCCAGCTATATATCCGATGAAGAAGAAGCGAATTTCGTAAGAAAACTCCAACTAGGAACTGGAAGATTCAAAGGTAAGCTTCCCTTCAAATGTTTTGAGTGTGGAAAAGTTGGTCACTATGCTGCTAAATGTCCTTATAAAGAAAAACATGATAAAGGAAAACAATTTGAAAAGAGGAAGAGTTATTATGCAAATGAAGATGATGATGAAGTGTCCAGTGAAGATGAAGAAGATTCTGACCAAGCTCTACAAGTGCTCATGGCAAAGAAGCAAAAGAAGAAGGTTACTCGAGGAAAGGAGATACCTCAGAAATCATGTATAGCAAAAATTGAAGAAGATGAAACAGATTTTGACGAAGCTCTACAAGTGCTCATGGCAAAGAGGAAAAAGAAGAAGGCTACTCGAAGCAAGGAGATATCTTAGAAAATTGAAGAAGATGAATCTGATAGTGATTTGGGCCCTTGTAATCTTCTTTGTGCAAGCAATGGTGTAGAAAGTGAAAGTAAAGTTGTGGATCTAGAACAAGCTATCAAGATCAAAGTTGAAGAAAAACAAAAGGAAATTGATAAGAAAGATTCTATCTACAAAGAGATGATCTCTCAAATGAAAGATCAAATAGAAATGCTGAATGGACAGGTGGACAAGTATCAAAGGTTTCATACTTATGCATCCAATCGAATTAAAGAACTAGAAGCAGAAATCGACAATCTAAATGAAGATCTCAAAGAATCACGCATGAAGAATGAAGGACTTGAAGCTACAGTCATCTCTCTAGAAGCAGATCTAGAAGCATCAAGTAAGAAAAATAATGAACCTCTACAATCATTTGAAAAGGAAGGCCTTGAAACAGAAATCATCTCTCTCAAAGAAGATCTGGAAAAATCAAAGAAGAAAAATGAAGAGCTGGAACAAACATGTGAAGAAAACGAAAATTGGCTAAAAGAAGAGATTCTAAATCTGAAGGAGCAAGTAGAAGATGGAAGAAGGAAAGAAGAAAGCATGACAAAGCAATGTCAAGCCTTGGAGGTTGAGGTAAACATTCTCAAAGGTAAATTAGAAGAAAATGTTAAACTTTTGAGGTTTCAAGATAGTACTAATACTTTGGACAATATTCTGAGCAATCAAAGGTCTCCTGCTATCAAACTTGGTCTTGGTTTCCATGAAACTGTTAAAGGAGAATCTAGCTCACAAGGAGGTGCTAAAAATTCAGAGGAAGTCAATGCAAAACCTGAAGTGTTGAAAGAGACAAAAGATCAACCAAAAATCATGTATTCTCAAAGGAATTCATTCAAGAATGTTGAATGTTTTAAATGTCATAATTATGGGCATGTTGCAGCAAATTGCAGGATCAGATCATTTCAGCCACAAACAAACAAATCCTACATAGAAAGGTACTCTGGTTTCTTCAAAGGATATTGTTTTTCATGTAACAAGTATGGACATAAAGCAGCTGATTGTAAAAGGAGGATTAGAAATACTCGTTATAATTCTTGTATGCTTAAGCTGCAATGCCTGGGGTATTATTCTTGCTGCCGTGGACATGTGGAAAAAGAATGCAGGATGAATAGATCTGAGAAATTGGACAATTTCCGGCCCACAATAAGAAGTTTCAAGCAAAGCTGGAGAAAGAAGGAGGACCGGTCAGAAACGTAGGGAATATTGACCCTACTGCAGTCATCCACTTCTAAAGCTTACTTCTCTTAATGACTACAGGACTGATGTAAGATACATTATAGGGATTAGTAATGTATCGTCACAGGGGGAGCAATGTGTGATGATTCTCATGGTTGATTTTATTTTTCTGGTTATATGTATTTCTGACAGAGCATCTGATATGAAGAAGATAGGTACAGGAAGTACAAGTTCAGGGGGAGATGAAGGAATGTGAAAAATTTATATGCTTCACTTTCCATACACGGGTTCTATGAACAAAAGTCGTGTATACACGTGAGTTCCAGCAGACACAGTCGCGTATGAATTTATGATAAGAGAATTGGGATGAAAGCTGAAGATCAGGAGCAGAGGTTCAGGGGGAGCATCAGTCTGACTATTAATAACTGCATTGTTGACTCAATATCAGCTTAATTTCTCAGTTCTAAATGATGATGATATGATACTTGATGTCTTATGATGAAGTTTATGGATAAGTCCTGTTTGCTTGTTGAATGAAGAGTATTCGTTGTTGAGATGGAAGTCCTATAATTCAGAGATAAGGACAGATCATGCAGAGATTGTTGCTAATGACTTGTTGTTGAAGGTATTTCAGATTGCACAAGTTAAGGAAGAGCACTGGTTTAGGGGGAGCAGCAGGTTGAATACTAATGATTGCATTGTTGGCAATATGACTGCTTATTCTTTGGTTTTTTTGATACTCATGCTCAAATGATGATGACTTGGTACATGGTTTATTATGATGAGATTTTGAGCCCTGGTTGCTGATAAGTATCTTTTGTGCTCACACATGGATGAGTTGGATGTCGTTTGATTCAGAAATAAGAATAGATCATGCAGAGTTTGTTACTATGGTTGAGATATTTTGCCTACATATGTTACTTCATGTTAAATATTGAAGATCATGGTGATATTGGACCACATGGATGATTGCTTGACACATATTTGAAGATGCTGTTCTGGTATGATAATCTCTCTTGGAAAGAATGTATTGATGTTGCACGGAATATGAAGACTTGGTTACTAATGCGCTTATGCTACCACCATTGGATGACGCTTGAAGACACAACTACATTGTTCTATCTATCTGCAGTCTAGGGAAGCATTCAATTACCTCAGAAAAGAAGCTGAACACTGTCTTTCTCTCACAAAAGAACAAATCTGGTTGAAATTTAGAAGATGGCTTGGGATACGCAGGTTTCCTGAAACACAGTCGCGTATATACGCGAGTTCCTGCACATAAAACCGCGTATGGATGGTTGCTGGCAATTTTTGGTTGGTTCAGCTCTTTTCAGCACAGCTGTAGTGCTGTTTTGGTATCTCTGATACTGTTTGGTATCTCTGGTGGTGTTCCTGCTCTCATAATTCTTTTTCTAATGATTTGATGAAGATGCCTTGATGATTTTTTGGTGAAAGTGTTCAGGATGCACAAACTAAGGGGGAGCCTTAGTCATTTGGAAAGGATGCTTGGATTCAGGGGGAGCATTAGCTTTGATGAGTATAATGCACTGTTGGCATTATGATGTCTCTGAAATATGTTCTTTGAAGTCTTTCTGGTGTTGGTTGTAAATGGTCATATTTGTAATTTGATGAAAAGGTCTTGTTGAGACCCATGATGTAAAATTGTAATTTTCAGTCATGTAAGGACTTGTCAAATTTGTAAACCCACTTGGTTGGGTAGTTGAGTCAAATTTTGTAAACCCACTTGGTTGGGTAGTTGAATTGAAATGTGTAAACCCACTTGGTTGGGTATTTGAGTCTCATATGTAAATCCACTTGGTTGGATCTTTGATGTAAGTATGAGTCCTTGGTGATAGGAAGTTCATAGAGTCATTTACTTCATTGGAAAACATGTTTGAAGATTCAGCATGAACTCAGGGGGAGATTGGCCTCTTCAGTATATATCAGATCTGCAGAACGCTTCTTCCACATGCGGAGAAAAGGGGGAGAGTATGTTGGTTTTGATCCACCCTTCGCCCTTGATGTCAAAGGGGGAGAGTGACATGGTGTTTGACTGAAGAGAAATAATGGTGTCAAAGAATGGGGAGAGTGAAATGGTGTCATTGTATTCTTAATGTACCTTTCTGTTGTGATGATCAAACACCATCGTGGTTGCCATCAAGTCCAAAGGGGGAGATTGTTGGCAATATGATGCAGAATGTTGTCCTTGATGGCAACCCACTGAATGAAGATGAAGACATGCGACTGTTGACATGTGTTGTCCTTGATGGAAAACCACCTGATGAAGTTATTATCAACCTGATGGACTTGGTAAAATGATGTAAATCTGATGTGATATGATGTTTGTTAGCAATATGATGCTGATTTTTGGCAACCCACTTGATGAAGATGATGACAACTTACTTGATGAAGTTGTGCTTGATAGAATGTGTCTTGATGAATTAAATCTGATGTATCTACAGTGAGTACAGAAGATAATGAAGAAAGGAATCTAGTATGTGATAGATCTATGTTGAAAAGAGTATGTCTCTAGGCATACGCGGATTTGCCTAGGGGAAATAGCGTATGCACGTGGGAAAGAACGTTCCAAGTCGCGTATGGGCAAAAGCACTCAAAAAGTGAAAAACCAGGGGTAACCACCATGTTATTGACCCATTGTATTGGGTAATGATTCGTCTAAATGACCCCGTCCAGGAATACCATCGAAAGTAATATTGTTTTGGCTCATGGTATTGAAAAAGGGGCCCGTGGTATTGTTTTGGCTCATGGTATTGAAAAAGGGGCCCGTGGTATTGAAAAAGGATAAACCTATATAAGGAGAAGAAATTCATTGTGCAAATCATGAGAGTGGGTGCAAGATGTGAGCTTGAATGAATACTTCTCTATAGTATATCTGTATGGAAAGGGTAAAGGTTTGATGATAGATACGAATCTATGATGCACCAATGATGAAGAAGGGGATCTAGATCTGAAATGCACTTGTATCTACTAGATCTGCTTATGGAAGGCTTAGATCTGAAATGAGGCGAACATCTGTCTGAAGTAAAAGGGTAAATATGAACTGAATATCTGATCTCAAGAAGTATGCTGCTCTATAATGATTGAAGATCTATACACTACTTCGCCATAGAGGAAGTGCGTATATACGCGGCTTCGATGAAGATAAAGCGCGTATGCGCAATGAAATATATACAGAAGTATACGCTGGTTTGTGTGGACGGAAGCGCGTATATACGCGACATCAGTGAAAGGAAAGCGCGTATGCAAACTAGGGTTTGCTGAAGCATGGGGTATGAAACATCCGATGCATTTACTGTTTTATTACGCTATACGATGTGTTTACGAATTATTAATGTCATTGGTGATGTATGTTTGAGCTTAAAAGTATATAGAAAGGTCCCGATCGAAAATATGATGAAATGTATGTTGCAAGTGGTGTCCTAGTGGAAGCTTTTTGGATCCGATGTGAAAATTGATGAAACGTGGTCATAGAGGTCTTGGGGTTGTGTGCTTAGATCCGGGGGGGGTCGTAGCTCCCCTTCCGGTGTGGGCCAGTAAACGAGATCGGGGGTGTTAGGTCCTTCCGAGAAGGTGAGTAAACGAGTGGAAGTTGGGCTCCCTTACGAGAGGGTGCAGTGGCAATGTGGGTGGGTGCTGGTCTTTGGTAGAATGTGCAAATACACATATGTTGTAAGATGTTTTCTCTATAAATAAAATATTGAAGGCTGAGCAACTGCAGCGGTGGTTTTCTCCCGACTTGGGTTTCCACCTAAAAATCCCGGTGTTCATGTGTGATGCTTTGTGTGATGGTTTATTCTGTTCTTATTGCACATGTTTACTGTTTATAGAACATCTAATGAATGAATGATGGAATGATACAAGTGAAGAACTAATGGCATAATTAGATCTCTGGGTATACGAGAGTTTTATGAAGGATATCCGCGTGTATACGCTAGTTGGTTTCAGCAAAGTAGCGTATGGGTTTTAGAGCATGAAAAAGTTTTAGTTTGCCCTAAATACTGATTCACCCCCCCTCTCAGTATTTTTCCCAACAGCCGGTTCTCATGTATGTTTTGCAACTCCATGATGGTTTGCTAATCCTCTAGCTGTTTGTTTCTCTGCTCAAGGTAGTTGATTATCCATTGGGCTTTTTTAAATTTGAGGGACAAAGTATCTATCTCCGCCTTCTGCTCCTGAATGATCTCCCTGAACTTTGAGCTTTGTGGGCCCAAATCAGTGTCATCATCCTGAATGAGGATGAAATTTGTCTCCTACTCTCCTGAAGGCCCCTCTTCATGTATTGGCCTCTTACCCTTGTCCTGTACCTTTACTTCTGATGAAGGAAGTGAGACCCCTTCCACCCCGGGTGGAGATAATACTCACTTGGCTGCTGCAAACAACCCTCTAGTGCCCCTCTGATAAGTGACAAACACCGACACACTAGCAGTCTGTGTCTCATGACCCTCATGCTGATGTGATGGTTCACCTACCTCATGAAAAACTTTCGAAGGTACCTGAGGAGCTGTGAAGAACTCATGAGCAATGAAATCCTCCCATGAAATATCCTGCAAACCAAGCTAATGCATAACCAAAATTTTGATGAGTGAAAAATGATAGATACTGTTATACTGCTGCTCACGAGTTTTCTTTTGCACTAGGGTGGTCATATTCTCAATATTTTGGCACATGAAGTAGGGGAGGTTCATCATTCTCACCCTGGTAAAGTGCATCAGCAATCTGATGTGATAGGCATATAAGCGAGAAAAACAGCCCTCACAGCTAAAATATTTGATAATGAGCTTCATCAAAGGAGCATATGAATCTTTCAGGAACCAAAACGGAAAAACTCTGCAGAGTTGTCTCAAAAAACCGGGCTTAATGTATGGCTCATAGTGTTCCCTGTCAACTTGTTGCCTTTTGTTCCATTGCTCTCTGACATTTGTAATACCGGTTGCTAGGGAGATAGACTCGGGTGTCAAAGTGAAGGTTACACCTGCAAGAGTGACTTGGCCATTATGTAAATGAAGCACAAACAATCTAGCTAGCTCATGATGGTACTGGACTCTAGCAATCATCTCACAAAACTGATAACAAGACTGTTGTTGAAAACATGTGATAGCAAGAGGGCAGGCCTGCAGCTCAGCAAGTGAAGTAGGCTCTTCTCTTACATGTTTACCACTCTTGTGGGGTCTCCTTGGTGCATGCAATTCGATTGTAGAATCACTGTCTCAGTCGTAAGAGGAATCTGTCTCCATGTTTTCCAAATTCTGTGTTGTCTTAGATGAGTATGAAGAGTTTAGGTGTCTTTGGTTTTTGCTGCCAAATGTATGAAAATGTGTGAGGGAGTATGGAGGGAGAGGGTAAGGGGAATGTTGGGAATATTGCCAATTGGAATTTGGGGAATTGAGGGGGTTTTAGGGACAATCTCTAGGCTTTGGGATAGTAATTGGGTTTTGGGAATCTTGTAACTTAGGGTTTGGGAAAATGATATTTGGGATAGGGAATGAGTGAACTTAGGGATAAGGGGGATAGGGAAATGGTTTGATGAAACTTAGAAAAACAGTGAAGGACTAAAAGATGTGGGAGTGATGGCACAAATAACCAATGTATAAACCCTAAGGAAACATTTTTTTCAGCAAAGAAATAGGGTTTGAATTTTTTTTATTAAA
This sequence comes from Pinus albicaulis, assembly GCA_034641835.2. Lineage (NCBI taxonomy): Eukaryota > Viridiplantae > Streptophyta > Pinopsida > Pinales > Pinaceae > Pinus > Pinus albicaulis. Next base: position 29,886,422 of record CM076577.1, read on the forward strand.
TCCTCATAAACATCATAAAACACACTTTTATGGCATTGGAGGGATTTCTTGACTTACTTTGGACCGGAGGCAGATGAGAAAATTTGAGTTTGAATGAAATCGTGGTTTAAAACAGTTGGCAGCTCTACGCGCCGCGCGCCACTAACCCAATGCGCCACGCTATTTATGTGCATCGCGCCCATGTGTTCTCACCACTGTGGAGGCCGACCCAATGCATCGCGCCAGTCTTATGCGCCGCGCCACTCAGCCTATGCGCCGCGCCCACAGACTTACAACTATTGGCTGCGATTTTGTGACCACGAGCTTGCTCCCAATTTCTCTTGCTCCTTTGGATGCAAATGAGCCCTTTGAACATGGAAAAGGACTTATATACCAAAGAATTTTAATATTCCACTCCAAAAACCCACTTTTTAATGTTTTGCATTGACATTTTTTTTAAAACTCTGTTTTAGGCAGTTTGCTTCATTTTGCCTTTGACTAACTGAATGATTTTCTTCTTGTTTGGCTTGCAGGGTTGCTGAAGTTTGACAAGGTGACCGGGGTTGCCTTTGAATTTATTTACACATGATAGAACTTGAAATTACATCAAAATTATACAAATGGAGGTAAAACACTCAATTTTTCTCAAAATAGAGTTTTGAGAAAAAATATATTTTTAAGCATATGATGATGAAATTTTTAGTACTGGAACTTTATTCAACCTCCTCATGCACCTGTTGACTGTTGTTGGACATTTTGAAGACCTTATTGATGAAACCCTAGACCTAATGACACTAAAACCCTAAAAATTACTCTTTGCAAACTATGAGACAAAAAGTGACTGCAAATGACCTTAATGAAAAGAAATGGGCCAGCAAATAAAGGACATGAGGGACATGAGCAACAAGCCACTACCGTCAGATGATCCATGCTCCTAATGGAATGTAGCTGACCGAGTGAGACACCTAATATGCAACGCAACAAGAGAATTTTGATCACTGACGGAGGGATGAAGATACCGACACTAACAGAAGAGACACAATCCCCTTTCATTTGATTAAATAGATCATCAATTCGGGCATTGGATACATATTCTTTATTATAGCTTGATTTAAGTCTTGACGGACTACACATAGTTGCAAGGATCAATCCTTCTTCTTAACAAAGATTGCAGGTGTGCCCCAAGGTGAAATACTAGGCCAGATGAGGCCTAAGTCCAATAGTTCCTTCAATTGTATTTTCAACTCTTGAAGTTCTAGATCCATCATTCTATATGGTGTTTTAGAGATTTTTTTTGTACCAGGTTTTAATATTATTTTGAAATCAAGCTCCCTTTCAGGAGGAAATCCCAACAATTCCTTTGGAAAAACATTTGAGAATTTAGACAACATGGGATATAACTCTAAGGATGGTCCCTATTCCTTGCTTACTTCCCTCATTTCACATAATTGACAACCTTTCCTTATAAAACGCTTCATTTTCAAGGTTGAAATGAAGCGTAGAGACACCTTCCACTTAATACCTTGGATTTGGATCTACTTACCTTCTTCATTTATGTAAAGAATTATTTTTGGATAACAGTCCACCCAAGCTTGATGAGATTCCAACCAATCGATCCAAATGATGAATTCATAAGTTCCTAGGGTAGTGCCATGTAATTTTAATTTATTCAAATAGAACCCTAAGTTAACCACACATTCCTCAACACTTGACTCTGCTTATTGATGTTCCCATGAAGCCATCTTAGCCTATCTAAAATCATTTTTCTTGTGTGCTGCCAACCTGTTATAGCCTAAATCTACCTCAGGCTGAGAAAGGCAGAATCTAGGGTAACATCAAACCACGCTTAACCTGGTAGCTAGCCCTACCAGATCGGGAGAGGGCTCTCTCCTTGTCAATCTCAACAAAAAATGATCAGTAAGGCTTGAGATGACTTGAATGAAGGCTGATTTTAGGCTAGGTATATATGCAAAAGAGTCTTGATTGAATTTAATGGTGTTTTTTTGGATCAAAGGGAAAGGCAGATTTTGGGTCTAGGAAATGAGCAGTTTTGCAGGGATCTGAATGGGGCTAGGTAGGCACTTGATTTGACACTTTCAATTTGAAGGAAATGGAGAGTTGAGACAGGTGAAGAGCGGAAGAGGGAAAGAAAATTTCAAGGATCCTCTCCAAACAGCTGAAAACATAGAAAATTAAACAAACCCTAGGTAGAGCATAGCAAATTTTAATGAATTCTACCTTTTTTCCTTGTTTGTTTAACTTAAGAAGAAATAAGAGGGAAAATGATATACATAAAACACCAGTAGACTTACATTTACAGAGAGAAACACATCATCAAATCAAAATACCTCAAGAATCCCATAGAGTGCTGCAAACCCTGGTCTATTCCTTGCCAAACTGCAGAGATGAATGTACAATGATGCTCAAAGCATTCCCAAAAGTCCAACCCTGCTAATGATTGAAAAACTACAAGATATAGACAACACTAACTCATTCCCAGCCTCTAGGGGTCGAGCTCACAATTTTAGGATCTATTTCAACAAGATGTAAAGAGAGAACTGGAAAATAGGCAGTGGAACAGCTTGCCTCTATAAGATAGGAAACTGATTCATTAAGTTGCAATTCACCTTTTGATGGATGAATCTACCTCCATGAGTAAAAATTTAACAAAATTACATCAAAATACATCCAATTACATCATGAGTTTAACATTTGGAAGTAAGAAAGTCAAAATGTCAAAAACTAGGCGAAAAACAGCGTTACTGAGTCCAAAATGAGCAAAAATCCCCAATGCGCCACGCCTGATTTCTCTATGCATCGCGCCAGTTTGGAGCTGATTTTGAAGGCCTTCTCGGTGTCCAAATTAGCTCCAAGTGGGCTTTTTGGAAATTTCTTCCTGTCTACTTTCCGACACAAGTGGAATTTCTGAATTTTTCTTCCATTTTCCCCTCCAAAAATGAGTTCTCCCAACACTGCTTCCTATGTGTCCAAAAAGGGGCAGAAAGGTCATTTTTAGGGTGTTTTTGACCCTTCTGGAAGCCCAAAACCTGTCAAAATATCTTGGCCATAAGTAGGCATGCATAATTTTCCATGAAAAATCCAAAAATGTAAATTTTGCATCAAAAGGAGCCCCCAATCATAAGCGTGCGCCAAGTGGCGCGGCGCATAGAGCTGAAAAATCTGTTTTTAGGCCAAAAAAAATCAAAATTTAAGTGTCCCAAATTTCTTGAAATTTGGGCTGAGTGTCCTCCATCATGTACTATGCTGGGCCAAGGCAGCCTCAGCCAAAATCTGAAGTCTATCTTGCCTTTTCTGACGCTTTGAGGCCTTCTTTAACTTGGCCTTCAAGATTTTGATTTGTGCTTTGCAAACATGATTTCTTGCCCAATAATGATTAGCCATGTGCCTCAACATGTTCTTTTCCTTGTTGGCCTTCTCCAATAGCTTTTCCAAATGAATATTTACCCTTTCAAGCCAATTTTCACGATCAGCCTTAATCTCTTGCTCAATGGATGTCATCTCGGTTTTGCTCCTTTTGGCAGCTTGCCGGTTCTCACGTATATTTTGCAACTCCATGATAGTTTTATGATATTCTAGCTGTTTGTTTCTCTGCTCAAGGTAGTTGATTATCCACTGGGCTCTTTGAAATTTGAGGGACAAAGTGTTTATCTCTGCCTTCTGCTCCTGAACAATCTCTCTCAGCTTTAAGCTTGGTGAGCCCAAATCATCATCAATGAGTATGAAGTCTGTATCCTGGCCTCCTGAAGGCCCCTCATCATGTACTGGCCTCTTACCCTTGTCTTGTACCTGTACCGCTGATGAAGGAAGCGAGACCCCTTCCACCCCAAGTGGAGATAATACTCGCTTGGCTGCTGCAAACAACCCTCTAGTGCCCCTCTGATAGGTGAAAAACACCGGCACACTAGCGGTCTGTGTCTCATGACCTTCTTGCTGATATGAAGTTTCACCTGCCTCATGAAAAACCTCCGAAGGTACCTGAGGAGCTGTGAAGAAATCATTAGAAATGAAATCCTCCCATGAAATATCCTGCAAACCAAGCTGATGCATAACCACAATTTTGATGAGTGCAAAGTGATAGATATTGTTATATTGCTGCTTAGGAGTTTTCCTTTGCACGAGGGTGGTCATCTTCTCAATATTCCGACACATGAAGTAAGGGAGGTTCATCATTCTCACCTTGGTAAAATGCATCAGCAACCTGATATGATAGGCATAGAGACAAGAAAACTAGCCCTCACAACTGAAATAATTGATAATGAGTTTCATCAAAGGAGCATATGAATCTTTCAGGAACCGAAAGGGAAAAAGTCTGCTGAGCTGTCTCAAAAAATCGGGCTTGATATATGGCTCATAGTGTTCCCTGTCAACTTGTCGTCTTTTGTTCCATTGCTCTCCAACATTTGGAATACCGATTGCTAGAGAGATAGACTCAGGTGTTAAAGTGAATGTCACACTTGCAAGAGTGACTTGGTCATTATGTAAATGCAGCACAAACAATCTGGCCAGCTCATGATGGTGGTGGACTCTAGCAACCATCTCACAAAACTGATAACAATACCGATGTTGAAAACATGAAATAGAAAGAGGACAGGCCTGCAGCTCAGCAAGTGAAGTAGGATCCTCCCTCACATGTCTGCCACTCTTGTGAGGTCTCCTAGGTGCATGCAATTCAGTTGTAGAGTCACTGTCTCTGTCATAAGAGGAATCTGTCTCCATGTTTCCCAAAGTCTATGTTGTCTTAGATGAGTATGAGGAGTTTTGGTGTCTTTGGTTTTTGTTGCCAAATGTATGACAATATGTGAGGGGCTATGGAGGGAGAGGGTAAGGGGAATGTTGGGAATATTGCTAATTAAAAATTACCAATTAAAGAGTTTTAGGGGTAGCTTCTAGGATTTTTGGGATAGCATTGGGGGTTGGGGAATTTCATAGTTAGGATGGGATAATGGGAATTGGGATAGGGAATGAGTGAATTTATGGATATGGGAAATGGGTTGATAAAACTAGAACAGTGATGAGGGAAAAACAAGGTGAGGAAGTGGAAGTGATAGGCACAAAAAACCAAACTATAAACCCTAAGGAAGCATTTCTTGAACAAGCAAATAGGGTTTGAATTTTTTTTTATTAAATCCTCATAGACATCATAAGACACAAGTTCATTTGGCATTGACAAAGTTGTTTGACTTACTTGGACCGGAGGCAGTCAAGTAATTTCGAGTTTGAATGAAATTGGGGTTCAAAACAAGTGGCAACTCTACGCGCCGCGCCACCAACCCAACCCACCGCGCCACTCCTATGTGCCGCACTAGTGTATTCTCAACACAGTGGAGGCCAACCCAATGCGCCGCGTCACCCAGCCAATGCGCCGTGTCACCCAGCCAATGCGCCGCGCCACTGAAACTTGCCAACTCTGTTATGATTTTACTCTCTTCGTTTTACTCAGCCCTTTCCTTTGCTCACTCTCTCCTCTTGGAACACAAATGAGCCTTTGAACATGGAGATGACTTATATACCAAAGACCTTTTAATTTTCCACTTCAAAAACCCACTTTGTAATGTTTTAGATTTGACACTTTTTAAACTTTGTTTTAAACAACTTGCTTCATTTTGGCTTTGATTAACTGAATGATGTGCTTTGTGTTTGCCTTGCAAGGAATGAATTTGCTGGAGCTCAACAAAGGTGACCAGGGTTGCCAGTGAAATTATTTTTACAACTGAGAAAACTTGAAATTACATTACATTTATACATAAAAAGATGAAACACTCTATTTTTCTTCAAAACAGAGTTTTGAAGAAAAATACATTATTAAGCATATGATAATGAAGTTCTTAGTACTGGAACCTTATTTCAAACTCCTCATGTGCCTGCTGACCATTATTGGGCATTTTGAAGACCTTATTAATGAAACCCTAGACCTAATGACACTAAAACCCTAAAAATGACTCTTTGCAAACTATGAGACAAAAAGTGACTGCAAATGATCTTAATGAATGGAAATGGGCCAACAGGTAAAGGACATGAGGGATATGAACAACAACCCACTACCGTCAGATGATCCATGCTCCTAATGGAATGCAGCTGACCGAGTGAGACACCTAATACGCAATGCAACAAGAGGTGATCACTGACAGAGGGATGAAGATACTGACACTAACATTGGCTCCAATGGGGATGGTAGCTCCTTGGAGGTGCCAAGAACTACAGATCTCTGGGAAAGTAGGCAGTGCCTTTGTCCATTGGGCTATAGAGTCAATAACTTCGATAAACCAAAACCAGACTCTTGACTCATTTTGAGAACTGAAAACTGACTCAATTTTGAGACCGAAAATGACTGAAAGACCTAACTTAACAAACCTAACAAAAACTGAAATCATCCTTCAATTTTATAGCCTTCACCTCGGGCCCCAAACTGAAAGAATGATGACAGCATGTGCTTGCAATGAAACTTAAACAAACTGGTATGTACAGTGATATGTATGATAGCAGAAAAAATTTCAAAAATAGTACCGTTTGAGTAGCCGACCATTGATCGGCCCTCCTGGACAATCTTCTCCATTCATTTCTTTCAAAAGGAAAGCATTTTGGCCTCGATATGCAACAATTATGAAAGGTCCTTTCCAAAGATTCTCGAACTTGCCATGCTTACCTTTATCTTCGTTTCTTGCATCCCATTTTAGCACCACTTCTTCTATTTGAAACTTGTCCGCCTTTGCCTTTCGATCATATATCTTCTTGATTCTCTCTTGCAGCTTGAAAATGTTCTGAAAAACCTCGTCTCTAGTCTGTTGTAAATGGATCATTTGATTTATTCTCCATTGCACACGATCATCTTCGCTGCCAGCTTCCTACAGAAGTTTAACCACTGGAACTGCGAGAGAGGTCGGGAATACAGTATCAACACCATACACAAGCTCATAAGGAGACATGCCTATAGATTTCTTTTGACTCACTCTGTCTGCCTAAAGTGCATTAACCAATTTCTTATGCCAACTTTTCTTGTTTATTTCCAGCAGCTTTTTAATAATATTGACCAAGGATTTATTTGAGTATTCATCCAATCCATTTCCTTGTGGATGATATGCAGTTGAGTGCCCCAAAGTAATTTGATACTTATCACAAAAGTCAATCATTCTTTTAGATTTAAAGGCTGTTGCATTATCAATGATCATCTTGTTTGGACAACCAAAACGAGACAAAATATTGTTTTCAAGAAATGTAATGATTACCAAATCTGTGGCTTTCCTAGTGGGAATCGCCTCAATCCATTTGGTAAATATTCCATCGTTGTAAGGATCCACTTATGCTGCACTGAAGAAGTAGGATGGATCTCGCCAATGAAATCCAAAACCCACTGTTGAAAAGGAGCACTTACTTCAATGGGCTTGAGCGGCAAAGGCTGCAATTTTTCCTCCCTTCAAAAATCTGACATTCATGGCAGCTTTTAACAGTTTTGTACACATCAGCAAAGAGAGTTGGCCAATAATATCCTGCTCTCAAAATTTTGTTGGCCGTTTTTTTCCAGAAAAGGTGACCTCCGCAATCTCCCTTATGAAAATCTTCCATAACCTGTTTTTCCTCCTCTTCAACCAAACAATTGAGCAAGAAACCACCGGGATATTTCCAATAGAGCGCATTATTCATGATACAAAACTTGGCAACCTTCAATTTCAGTGTCCTACTTTTTTTTTTAGCCATTCCTGGCGGTGGTGACAGCTTTTGGAGCACATAAACAATGTCTGAATACCAAGGAGAAAGAACAAAAATTTCTGATACCTGAGTTGGCGAACTTTCCTCATTTTCCTCGGACATAGCAGCGATGAGATTAATTTCCAAGGCATGCAAATTTGACTCAGCCATTAGCATAGCCAGCCCCTGTCCTTTGATAAGCTTTGTAGGTTTTATCTCCACGTCATATTCCAACAAGGCTGCAATCCATTTTCCTCGTCTCCCTTCTGGATCTGTTTGCACTAAGACATCTTTAACAGTAGCAATAGGAACATAAGCAAGAATGTGAGAATGCAGAATATATACTCGAAAGTCTTTCAACGCTTTTACTAAGGCAAGAGCTTGATTTTCAATAATATTATACTTTAAAGCTGCATCTCTTATGGTTCGGCTGAAAAAAGCAATTGGTTTCTCAAGCTGATCTCTTTTCTGCATCAAGACTGTTACCATAGTATGATCTGAGGCAAATGAAAACAAAATAAAATCCTGAGTATAGTCTGGGCTGATCAAAACCGGAGCTGAAGAAAGGGCCAATTTTACTAAATTGAAAGACTTTACTTCTTCCTCAGTCCACTTCACTACACTATATTTCTTGAGCATATTTGTGATTTCCCTTAAATGTTCTGCAAGATTGGGCACAAAGCGACATAAGAAATTCATCTTACCGTTGAATGATTGGATCTCCTTTTTGTTTCAGGGAAGATCAATTTTCTGAATATCTTCTACTCGAGCTGGATCAATGTGGATGCCATCTTTTGATATAATATGACCAAGAAGCTTGCCTTCATCCATTGCAAACAAACTCTTCTTTGGATTGAGAGATACACCATATTTTATACACCGCTGAAATACAATTTTCAAATGATAAAGGTGCTCTTCATCTGAATTAGAAAAAACAGTCAAATCATCAAGATACACAACCAGAAAGACATCTTTCTCATTTGAAAATGACATATCCATTGCTCGCTGAAAGTTCGCACCAGAATTCTTCAAACCGAAAGGCATTTTAGCATAATGAAAAGTTCCCCACGGAGTGGTGAACGTTGTTTTATCTCTATCATCCTCACGGACCAGAATTTTGTTATAACCGGAATAACCATCGAGTAGTGACATGCGGGATGCTCCAACTACTCGCTGAAGTATGTGATCCATTTTGGGCAATGGATAATTGTCTTTCAAAGATACTTTATTCAAATTCCGAAAATCAATACATAAACGGATCTCACCTATTTTCTTGCGCACGGGCACAAAATTAGAAATCCAATCTGAAAATCTTATGGGGACGATGATACCAGCTTTGTACAAGTGATTCACTTCCTTCTCTATTGAGGGTAGTAGCATTGGATTTATTCTTCTCAATTTTTTTCCGAAAGGGCTTTCGATTTGGCTTAATCAGAATGGTATGCTGAATTATGTTTGTGTCATATGTCTTCAAATCTGAATAGTCCCAGGCAAAAACATCAGCGAATGAAGATAATAAACTGATATACTTTGCTTTTACCTGTGGGGGCAATGCTTTGTAAAATTTTACCATTTTAGGATTTTCTGTTGATCCAATGTTCACATCCTCAATTCCTTTCTCGGTTGGCAGCAAGCTCGGTTTCCGAGCTACATCATCTTGGTCGAAAAGCTCCTCTAAAGGTATTAGACCTTTAGGAATGACATTATCCTTCAGCTAAAAAACTTCCATCTGATTGACTTCTACATCTGCCTCGCCATCATTATGCTCCCCATCAATAGAAGTGTCTTTGAATTTACCTTCATTTTGCAGAAATTCATCAATTTCTTTGTCATCTTGGAACACTTGCCAATACCTTTGATTGTCAAGGACAGTCGGATGGTGCTTCACATGAATTTCAAATTTGTTGCTTGAATTCATCGGAATTTTCAAATTACTTGCTGCTTTTGCAAATGCATCTGCAATACCATTCTGAATACGTGGGACACACGTCAAAGTATAATCTAAAAACAATCTCAAGATATCTAGTACCGCATTGCGGTAGGCCCGCATTCGAGGATGCTTAGCTTGATATTCACCTTTCACTTGCTTGATAACTAACTCGGAGTCGCCATACACTGCAATTATTTTGTCATTTAACTTTCTAAGAATTTTCAGACCAGCAATTAAAGCTTCATATTCAGCCTCATTATTTGAACAATCAAAAGCCAGTTTATAAGAACATACCCTTACATTACTTGACATTTTGTTTGGGGAAGAAACAGGGCTGCGTACCCAAATGCCAATTCCAGCACCATCCCTTCCTACCACACCATCAAAATCCATGGTCCACAAACCATCTTTGTCTTCTTCCAAATGTTGAAATTATGTTTTATTTTTTGCTTCGTCTTGTTGTCCATCAAAATTTTGCTGCTATCGGAAGGCATATTTCTCATCGGTATTATCAAGTCTCTGTCTCTCTTTCTTTAAGACCTCTCTAAAATTTTCAGTGATTTCCGGAATGTCCTCTACTTCAATTAATTGACTATTTACATCATTAAAGCTATCTGAGTACAAAAAAAATGATTCTAAATCAGTATGTACTTAATTGATTGGATGATTTACCAGTTTCTCCTTGCTAGTGATCATATACTTCATCTTTTCCTCCCAGTATAATTTCCTCGACTGACCAAACACGGGAATAGTAGCATAGGAGAAATCAAGCTACAATGTCCCTTTAACTTTCGCTCCCCAAGATCTGGAAAGAAGCATGCCAAATCTAGGAGGAATATCTGCCACAACCACATCCATCAAAACATTTTTAGTCGGAATCTAATCCAAACTGACCACAAAATCTTTGATAATCCCAATGCATCTTACTCTACTATAATAAAAAGAGTAAAGGTCATGATACTTTATAGTGATATCCAATCCCAATTTCTCCATGATTTCCCTAGGCATGAGGTTATGAGAGGCTCCGGAATCAAACATAGCATTGTGTAACACATAGTCGTGCAATCTAAGGCTGATGTAAAAAGGAGGTACATCACTATCTGGAGACTCACCATCCAATGTTGGACCAAAAATCAACTCAGGTTGATCATCTTCCACATTTACCATATCATACAATGGATCTAAACTCAAAATCTTAGACACCTGACCCTTATAGCTGCTATTCTTCATCAATTCAGTCAAAGGAATGGACACTTTTAACTTGGCAATTTCATTTTCTAAGTTAAAAAATGGAGTTTTCTCTACCTCTTTAGCTGGGACATCCTTCTTTTCAGTTTTCTCCCTTGATATATTTGGCTGATTGGATCTTTCATTTGCTAATGGTGATTTGCTAGTAGTGGGATCAACTGTCTCTTTTCCCTTTTTCTGCACAATAAGTGGATCATTCTTTGGTGTTGTAGCTTCCTTTCTTTTTTGAATTGGATTAATGGGTACCTCTCTACTTCTGAGTGAATATTGTCACTGCTGGGCGGTCAAGGCATTCATGTACCCCCTCTGATATTCATCAGACTCTTCTTCAAGAGCCGTCTCATTTTCCAAGATGAAATTATCATCCTTTTGTACAGCTGAGTTCTCAGAATACTCCTCATCTTCAGTGATAAAAATTGGCATATCATCAGGTGTAAATAAATGATTCTCTTCTCTGATTACATTCTCCTCATCATCTGATTCCGAACCATGTAGAAAATTATGTTGTAAAGGTGTCTTCACTTGTTGTTGTACTGTTTGTTCTTGTGTTCGCTGCTCTCTTTGCTTGATTGTAAATTGTGGTTGTTGCTGGCCACGGAAGTTAGGATTTCTGATTTGCGGTTCAGACTTATCAATTGTTAATCTTTCAAACATTTTTTCCATCTTACGGAGCACCTAATCTGAAGTGAAAACCTCTTCCTTTATTGCTACTTTCTTTTCAGCTTTCATTCTAGCTCTCCTGGCAAGAAAATTGGCTTCAACGCTGACTGCAATTTTCTGCATGTCTTCTAAAGTGCCTGGATCTCTTTCTCTTAATTGATAGGCCATGCCAAGATCGAAGCCATCCGGAAACTTAATTAAATCCGACCCCCTAGATGGCTTTATATCAGCAGGAATTGCATTGTAAACAGAATTGAATCTAATACAATAATCTTGAACAGACTCACCAACGTTCCGCTTGACATTGTCATATTCGAAAATGATCTGAAGAGGGTCTTTCTTCACTTCCCATTGATCCAAGAATTGTCTCTGAAGATTAGGCAATGTAGTAATACTTCTAGCCGGCAAAGCTCTGAACCACTTTCTTACTTCACCTCCAAAGGTTTGTACAAACAGTCTCATTGTCACATTTTCTGCATCAATCTCATGAAGGTCAAAGAAATCTGCCATCCTATCCACATGTTGCTGAGCAGTAACACTTTGAGGAGTGCCATAAAACAATGGAATTTTTCTTTGATAATCAGCGGGCATGTCATCCAAGTTTTGAGGCAACACAAGGGGTTCAAATTGGGCATCCATTGCTCTGGGTGGATTTACAATCGGGTTTGGCGATATAGGAGGAGTCGGAGCAGTTGATGTGTGAGGTGTATGTGGTGTGGAGGGAGGTGATACTACTGTAGATTGTTGATCAGAGATAGAAGTTTGCACAGGAATGGTGGGAATGAAAGGAGGCTCGGTAGGAATTTGTGAACTAGATGTAACTGGGGATGACCCAAGAGTTGCAGATGCAGACTCTATGAATTCGGGAATGTTTGTTGCCACAGTGGAATTCTGAATATTCAAGATGTAACTGTCAATGGATCTATTGGCCTTTTCAATTTCAAGATCTTTGACAAACTCTAGATTTAAGACAGTAGAATCAATAGCACTTTCAGACTTAGTCTCAAACAACGATAACTCAAATTGTTCGTCAAACTCCAGATCTTCAAGATACTCGAAAATGCAGGACATGAATGAGATTTTAACACAGGAATCATAGGACTTTCTCGATGAAGGATTCTCGAAATAATATTTGGATTTTCATACAAAGGAGGTGGATCGGGATCCGGATTTGCCCTGGTGTGTCTTTTGGAAGCCAGTGTGTTGAATTATTCCCAAAAATCAAATGGACAAAATCAACTTGTTCAACCTATCTAATTCTAAACTCATCACCCAAAAGTCCAGAATTATCTGATGTATTGGGGCAATTTACAAGTTAGATGTTACATTTATAAGACTAGACCGAAGATTGACAGAAGCAGCATTTATCTACTTTCGCTAATGCAAAGCAAGAGCGTTTCGAAGGCGACCTGGCTAACTTCAGGCTCCGTCTGTAGTTTATAAAATGAATAACACTAACAAGCAAACAATTTTTTTTTTGTTCCCCAGTATGGTCGCCACTATGTTATGGCCTAAATCTACCTCAGGCTGAGAAACGCAGAATCTAGGGTAACATCAAACCACGCTTAACCTGGTAGCTAGCCCTACCAGATCGAGAGAGGGCTCTCTCCTTGTGAATCTCAGCAAAAAATGATTAGTAAGGCTTGAGATGACTTGAATGAAGGCTGATTTTAGGCTAGTTATATATGCAAAATATTCTTGATTGAATTTAATGGTGTTTTTTTGGATCAAAGGGAAAGGCAGATTTTTGGGTCTAGGAAATGAGCAGTTTTGCAGGGATCTGAATGGGGCTAGGTAGGCACTTGATTTGACACTTTCAATTTGAAGGAAATGGAGAGTTGAGATACGTGAAGAGCTGAAGAGGGCAAGAAAATTTCAAGGATCCTCTCCAAACAGCTGAAAACATAGAAAATTAAACAAACCCTAGGTAGAGCATAGCAAATTTTAATGAATTCTACCTTTTTTTCTTGTTTGTTTAACTTAAGAAGAAATAAGAGGGAAAATGATATACATAAAACACCAGTAGACTTACATTTACAGAGATAAACACATCATCAAATCAAAATACCACAAGAATCCCATAGAGTGCTGCAAACCCTGGTCTATTCCTTGCCAAACTGCAGAGATGAGTGTACAATGATGCTCAAGTATTCCCAAAAGTCCAACCCTGCTAATGACTGAAAAACTACAAGATATAGACAACACTAACTCATCCCCAGCCTCTAGGGGTTGAGCTCACAAGTTTAGGAGCTGTTTCAACAAGATTTAAACTAAGAACTGGAAAATAGGCAGTGGAACAAGTTGCCTCTATAAGATAGGAAACTTATTCATTCAGTTGCAATTCACCTTTTGATGGATGAATCTACCTCCATGAGTAAAAATTTAACAAAATTACATCAAGATCCATCAAACTACATCCAATTACATCATGAGTTTAAAATTTGGAAGCAAGAAATTCAAAATGTCAAAAACTAGGCGAAAAACAGAGTTACTGAGTCCAAAATGACCAAAAATGCCCAATGCGTCGTGCCTGATTTCTCTATGCGTCGCGCCAGTTTGGAGCTGATTTTGAAGGCCTTCCCAGTGTCTAAATTAGATCCAAGTGGGCTTGTTGGAAATTCCTGCCTGTATAATTTCCAACACAAGTGGAATTTCTTAATTTGGCTTCCATTTGCCCCTCCAAAAATGAGTTCTCCCAACACTGCTTCCTGTGTGTCCAAAAAGGGGTAGAAAGGTCATTTTTAGGGTGTTTTTGACCCTTCTGGAAGCCCAAAACCTGTCAAAATCTCTTGGACATAATTAGGCATGCATAATTTTCCATGAAAAATCCAAAAATGTAAATTTTTCATCAAAATTAGCCCCCAATCATAAGTGCGCGCCAAGTGGCACGGCGCATAGAGCTGAAAAATATGTTTTTAGGCCAAAAAAATCAAAATTTGCAAAAAGTGTCCCAAATTTCTTGAAATTTGGGCTGAGTGTCCTCCATCATGTACAATGTTGGGCCAAGGAAGTCTCGGCCTAAATCTGAAGTCTATCTTGCCTTTTCCGACGCTTTGGGGCCTTCTTTAACTTGGCCTTCAAGATTTTGATTCGTGCCTTGCAAACATGATTTCTTGCCCAATAATGATTAGCCATGTGCCTCAACATGTTCTTTTCCTTGTTGGCCTTCTCCAACAGCTTTTCCAAATGAATATTTACCCTTTCAATCCAATTTTCATGATCAGCCTCAATCTCTTGCTCAATGGATGTCATCTCGGTTTTTCTCCTTTTGGCAGCTTGCCGATTCTCACGTATATTTTGCAACTCCATGATAGTTTGTTGATATTCTAGCTATTTTTTTCTCTGCTCAAGGTAGTTGATTATCCACTGGGCTCTTTGCAATTTGAGGGACAAAGTTTTTATCTCCGCCTTCTGCTCCTGAACAATCTCTCTCAGCTTTGAACTTGGTGAGCCCAAATCATCATCAATGAGTATGAAGTCTATATCCTGGCCTCCTGAAGGCCCCTCATCATGTATTGGCCTCTTACCCTTGTCCTGTACCTGTATCGCTAATGAAGTAAGCGAGACCCCTTCCACCCCAGGTGGAGATAATACTCGCTTGGCTGCTGCAAACAACCCTCTAGTGCCCCTCTGATAGGTGACAAACACCGGCACACTAGTGGTCTGTGTCTAATGACCTTCCTGCTGATATGAAGGTTCACCTGCCTCATGAAAAACATCCGAAGGTACCTGAGGATCTGTGAAGAACTCATTATAAATGAAATCCTCCCATGAAATATCCTGCAAACCAAGCTGATGCGTAACCACAATTTTGATGAGTGCAAAGTGATAGATATTGTTATACTACTGCTCAGGAGTTTTCCTTTGCACAAGGGTGGTCATCTTCTCAATATTCCAGCACATGAAGTAAGGGAGGTTCATCATTCTCACCCTGGTAAAATGCATCAGCAACCTGATATGATAGGCATAGAGACGAGAAAACCGGCCCTCACAACTGAAATATTTGATAATGAGTTTCATCAAAGGAGCGTATGAATCTTTCAGGAACCGAAAGGGAAAAACTCTGCTGAGTTGTCCCAAAAAATCGGGCTTGATATATGGCTCATAGTGTTCCCTGTCAACTTGCTGTCTTTTGTTCCATTGCTCTCCAACATTTGGAATACCGATTGCTAGAGAGATAAACTCAGGTGTTAAATTGAATGTCACACCTGCAAGAGTGACTTGGCCATTATGTAAATGTAGCACAAAAAATCTGGCCATCTCATGATGGTGGTGGACTCTAGCAACCATCTCACAAAACTGATAACAAGAGTGATGTTGAAAACATGAAATAGCAAGAGGACAGGCCTGCAGCTCAGCAAGTGAAGTAGGCTCCTCCCTCACGTGTCTGCCAGTCTTGTGAGGTCACCTAGGTGCATGAAATTCAGTTGTAGAGTCACTGTCTCTGTCATAAGAGGAATTTGTCTCCATGTTTGCCAAAGTCTATGTTGTCTTAGATGAGTATGAGGAGTTTTGGTGTCTTTGGTTTTTGTTTCCAAATGTATGACAATATGTGAGGGGCTATGGAGGGAGAGGGTAAGGGGAATGTTGGGAATATTCCTAATTGAAATTTACCAATTAAAGAGTTTTAGGGGCAGCTTCTAGGCTTTTTGGGATAGCATTGGGGGTTGGGGAATTTCATAGTTAGGATGGGATAATGGGAATTGGGATAGGGAATGAGTGAATTTATGGATATGGGAAATGGGTTGATAAAACTAGAACAATGATGAGGGAAAAACAAGGTGGGGAAGTGGAAGTGATAGGCACAAAAAACCAAATTATAAACCCTAAGGAAGCATTTCTTGAACAAGCAAATAGGGTTTGAATTTTTGTTTATTAAATCCTCATAGACATCATAAGACACAAGTTCATTTGGCATTGACAAAGTTTTTTTACTTACTTGGACCGGAGGCAGTCGAGTAATTTCGAGTTTGAATGGAATTGGGGTTCAAAACAAGTGGAAACTCTACGCACCGCGCCACCAACCCAACGCGTCGCGCCACTCCTATGTGTCGCGCTGGTGTATTCTCAACACAGTGGAGGCTGACCCAATGTGTCGCACCTGTCCAATGTGCCGCGTCACCCATCCAATGCGCCGCACCATTGAAACTTGCCAACTCTGTTATGATTTTACTCTCTTCGTTTTACTCGGCCCTTTCCTTTGCTCACTCTCTCCTCTTGGAACACAAATGAGCCTTTGAACATGGAGATGACTTATATACCAAAGACCTTTTAATTTTCCACTTCAAAAACCCACTTTGTAATGTTTTAGATTTGACACTTTTTAAACTTTGTTTTAAACAGCTTGCTTCATTTTGGCTTTGATTAACTGAATGATGTGTTTTTTGTTTGCCTTGCAGGGAATGAATTTGCTGGAGCTTGACAAAGGTGACCAGGGTTGCCAGTGAAATTATTTTTACAACTGAGAAAACTTGAAATTACATTACATTTATACATAAAAAGATGAAACACTCTATTTTTCTTCAAAACAGAGTTTTGAAGAAAAATACATTATTAAGCATATGATAATGAAGTTCTTAGTATTGGAACCTTATTTCAAACTCATCATGTGCCTGCTGACCTTTATTAGGCATTTTTAATACCTTATTAATGAAACCCTAGACCTAATGACACTAAAACCCTAAAAATGACTCTTTGCAAACTATGAGATAAAAAGTGACTGCAAATGATCTTAATGAATGGAAATGGGCCAGCAGGTAAACATGAGGGATATGAACAACAAGCCACTACCGTCAGATGATCCATGCTCCTAATGGAATGCAGCTGACCGAGTGAGACACATAATATGCAATGCAACAAGAGGATTTTGATTACTGACGGAGGGATGAAGATACCAACACTAACACAACCCACACTTATCTAATGCATGTGAATAAATGAAATTATTAGTCGCACCAAAATCAAATAATATTTTGAGTTCTATGTTCTTTATTATACCTATTGAGTCCACTACAATGGATTGGTGTTCTTCTTGGTTGTTATGGACTATTGCATGGATTGTAGGTTTTAACCCTGTACAGAAATTACCTACAAATGAATTCTTCAAACAAAAAAATAAACAATGGCAAGAACATAAAACAAATATACACAAAAATTTTCCCTTGGATCCCAAAATCGGGAATACCATATTGATTTTTCATTATATTCCTTTCAATGTTACAATACATATATATACATGTCGAAGAATTCATAAACCCCAATCCATTAACATTGGATTAGAACATAGTTAAAATAGCTTCTTGTAGGTATAGGTTTTTCTACTATTATTACCTACAGGAAGGTTTTTCTTCTTGTTGGGTGTGTGTTATATTATTTCCACGACTAGTAACACGTGCAGGGAAAAAAAAACGGACCCTATAATAGGTGGGTGAAACCTACCTATAGTTTTGTGCATGGATTTTCACATGGTTTTTGGCACGATGGTTTTCTGTCCATGGTATTTTGTAGATTTGGTCAAGGGAATGGCGGTTATGTTCTAATCCAAGTTTAATGGATTGGGGTTTACGAATGCTTCGACATGTATATATATGTATTGTAACATTGAAAGGAAAATAATGAAAAATCAATCTGGTAGTCCTGGTCTTTGGATCAAAGGGAAAACATTTGTGTATATTTGTTTTATGTTTTATGTTCTTGCCATTGTTTATTTTCTGTTTTTTAAGAATTCGTTTGCATCTAATTTATGTACAGGGTTAAAACCTACTTTGATATCAGATCAGTTTTGGCTTCAAGGGTGTTATCACTTTATAATTTTTTAGGTTGTAGATTAAATCACAGAGGTGACCTTAGAACCACTTTGGAAACTAGGAATCTAGCCCTTCCAGTTTCAGAGAGGGATCTCCCTTTATAATTTATCTTTGTTTTACTGAAGGTATTAGCCTGGCTATTAAGTTCAGGTTAGGGTTTTTTATGTTGTTGGGTTGAAATTGGGAAGATAAGCCATTGGGAAAATGGAGTCATGAGTTTGGATTGATCAAATACAGCTCTTATAGGCTAAACTTACAGGGAAGGGTAAGCAAATTCACTGGATCCTTTAAGATTTGTGGTGTAGATGAGAGGAAAAGATTAGGAAATATAACTAAAAACGGAGCAGTTAAGAATTTTGATTTTAATCTTCAGTAGAAAACATAAAAATTATTCTTAAGCCAGAGACAAAGTGTACATTTAAACAAATTATGTTCTTTATCTACTTAGAATAACTCAAATTTAAGAAACACATATGCTAACAGAGAGAAAAAAATTTGACAAAGAGAGATGCACTTCACCAATAAAAATGACACAAGAATACTGTAATGATTGCACTGTATTACTGAAAATGTGATCAATGGTGGCTCTGTGAGCTGCTTTACAATACAAGTAATTTTCTTCAAGCAAGTCCCAACACTAATACTTCGAATTATAAAGTACTTATAGAAAAATTATTACAAAATATATTGATTACAAATATCAAGATAAAATCCTAAAATATATAAAAACTTATTACAAAAATTTAGGAATTTCTAAACTACTGGCATGTTGGCCCTATTGTTGGATGATTCTTGATGACTAGGCCTCCATATTTTTTGTGTTTTTTGCCTCGTTGTTTGGAGATGAAAATTTTCACTTGAGTAATTTACACAATTTTTCCCATCTGTCTTCTGTTGGGATAGAAAATTCGATTAATTTTCTATAGGTCTCATCGACCTTTGTGTATTTCTGAAAAAGTAGGTCTAATGATGAATAGATGTCTCAGCTCATGGCAAATGAACAAGTTAAATTCAATTGCCTCCATGAATTCTTTCCCTCTGATATGTCCTTTGATACCTGCAAATCTTGTTGTGTCTTGGGAAATCTTGCATAGCTTTCCCTGGTAGTCAATCAAATTTATCATGTTTTCTCCCTCATCAACTAGCCTTGGTAGTCCTTTCGTGTGCAACATTTGCATCTTCTTGTGAAATATATGGATGCTAGTTTCCAGATTTTGGCATTTATTTTCCAGCTGAATCATGAGGTTCCTTTTATTGTGAATTCTCTTCACTTGCAAAAAAATTTATATTTTGTCTTTAATTCTAAGCTTCTCTAGTTCTTGATTGTTTTAGAATTCAAGATTTTGATGAGGGATGTTGCTTCTCTAGGTTTCTATACCAAATTTGCTTTGACTTGCTTTAATAACTCTTTGGATCTTTGTACTAACTCTTGCTACTCAAATATAATATGAATTGAAGGTCTAATGTTTGTGAGGGTTTCATTAATCTTTGTCCATATGCTATCCTTTGCTTGTGCCAACATTTGAGCCATTTTTTATTCAATTTGTAATTGTTCAACTTTGAGAGCGAGCTAATGGCTTTTCTGCAACTCTAAAACATAAGAAGCACCAAATTTTTATTTATGCTCTGATAGTTTTTTGAGTTGGGCTTTTAGTTTAGAAATTTCTTGCCCCTGAATAGTTAGATTATCCATGGCTTTAACTAGCTCGTTTTCAGGATAAAATGATTGTGTTGGTGTTGAAGTTGATGTTGATGCTCCAAGGGTTGTTGCCACTACAATTGGGACAATTGTGAGTGGAACTATGGCCAACCATGATGCTTCTTGTTTCTATTTGAGCAATATCTCAAGCTCCACCTCCATGTCACGGATATGGTTGTTTTGTTCAAAGATTATTTTCAAAATTTCGTCTTTCTCCTTATCCATTTCTCTGACTTTCTTAGCTTGGGGATCCTTGGTGGTAGGAAATTTAAGTTGCTTCCTTAATGCTGCTATATCATCATTTTTTCTTTTCACTATCACTTTTGCTGCCTTCACATCACTGGGATTGTATCCCAGTTTGATCACCATGTCTTCAAGTGACTTGATCTTGAAATCCCTGGCTAAGGATGAAATCCTTTCCAACTTGAGCTTTATCTGTGTGTTGTTGACTGATATCTGCAATCTGGAAGTTGACATGGAATCATTGGTTAGTTTAGGATACATCATCTCACTAGATTGTTTATGCATTTCCATTTGGTCAATTGGATGGATTTTCTTTGCATCAAATGAAAACACATGTTATTTGTAGTATGTTGGTGTCCTTGGAGCTACCACTTTTGCCTCAAGGAATGTGATATGCATATTTCCTTGCTTTATGTCAAAGGCATATAGGAGCTTGTGCTATGATAAGTTTTTTGCTTCCAAAACTATGTATATGTGGTGGTTTTAAGCATCTAATTCTTTTGTTTGATTGCCTTGTACTTGGAAAAAATATTAGGCCCAATAGTGTCTTGAGAAAAGTTAGTTGTTTGTGGTGTTTCAAGAGGCAATTTTGATGTTTATGAATAGGGAGATCATGTGAATCAGTCATCATCCCTGATAGATACATGAGGACTTGTAATGGCTATTGTTTCTTTCTCTTTTTCCTCCTTCTGAAAAAACTGGTGCAGAATTGGTTTTTTGCTTCTTCTTGTACATTAGGAACCCCTTAGCTCCAATTCTGTCACGGGGTAATATTCTTCTTCTCTCATCCTTTTCTCCTACTTTTTTTTGTTAGAAAATTAAATATTACAGAGCAATGCAACACATAAAATATGCGGAAAATAAAAGCACACAAAACACATAAAACTAGAGAGACACAGATATACGTGGTTCACCCAATTTGGGCTACGTCCACCCCAAATAGCCAGTCCTTCCTTTCTATTATCCAGCAAAATTGAAGAGACAAAACCTACAGCAGATCCGCTGTAATATCCTTTGTTCTCTCTCACAGTCTCCCTCTCTGTTTCTCGCTCCGAGAATACACCTACAATGCACAGCCGCAATACAATGCCCTCATAAAAGCGAGGGGTTGCCTTCTAGGGCAAAAAACCCTAATCTAAACATAACTTCTATCGTCAGATCATTTGCCTAATGAACGGCCCAGATTGACTAGAAATTACTATACTTTTACAAGGCAATTTTACATTTGTTTTTAGCTTCGGGGGGGCTCCGAAAAGCGCTGCCACCCCCCCTGGACCCCCCACGGTAGCGATTAATTACGGCCGACATTTCCACCCCTTTTAAGGTACAGGGGTCCAATGTTGTGATACAAAGTAAACAAGATAATCAGGCTCCACACCCAACAATCTCCCACTTGGAGATTGATTGTAGCAACTCCACCGCTGCTTCATTTGCTAGACAATGACTCCTCTTTGGACCTGGTTGTTCCTCATCTTCATCGTCATCCTTGAAGACCAATTGAAACTGAGCACATTCTCAGTTTCTCCCTGGTTACAGCTTTTGTTAGCATATCTGCAGGATTCTGGCTAGTGTGTATCTTTTCCAGCTTCAACTCTCCATCTTCTAATACTGACCGTATGAAATGGTACTTGAGATGTATGTGTTTAGTCCTGGAATGAAATGCTGAGTTCTTTGCAAGATGAATGGCACTTTGGCTATCACTGTATAACGTGCCCATATCATGCTTCTTACCCAATTCACCCATAAATCTTTGTAACCAAATCATTTCTTTACTAGCCTCTGTAGCAGCAACATACTTTGCTTCTATTGTTGAAAGTGCAACAACACTTTGGATTTTTGAAACCCAACTGACAGTTGTTCCACCTACAGTAAATACATATCCTGTAGTGCTCCTCCTGTTATCTCTATCACCTGCCATATCTGCATCAACATATCCCTATAGAGCAATGTTTGAACCACCAAAGCATAATGCTTGATTTGTGGTACCTCTCAAATATCTGAGAATCCATTTTATTGCCATCCAATGTTCTTTTCATGGATTATTCATGTACCTGCTTACAACTCCCACTGCATGTGCAATATCAGGCCTTGTGCAGACCATTGCATACATTAAGCTTCCAACTGTTGATGCATGTGGAACTTTAGACATATAATCCATGTCTTCTTGGGTCTTTGGGCACATCTCCTTACTAAGTTTGAAATGGCTAGCAAAAGGTGTACTAACTGGTTTTGCATTGTGCATATTAAATCTTTTCAACACCTTTTCTATGTACTCATTCTGAGACATTGTTAATTTACGATTTTTCCTGTCTCTAGTTATCCTCATACCAAGGATTTGTTTTGCAGCTCCCAGATCCTTCATTGCAAATGAATTTGCCAATTTTCTTTTGAGAAAAATTATTTCCTGCATGTTAGATCCTGCAACAAGCATGTCATCTACATACAATAACAATATAATATAGCTGCCATCATTTTGCCTTCATTAGGGGAATTTTGAGGTCTAAAATGGGCCTCCTAAAGAAAATGTACAATCAAAATTCACTTTATGAGAACCAATCACATTTTAGGGGATGACATCATCCCTAATGGTTGAAGTGGCATTGATTGAGTTAAAGGTACTTACTTGTCACATTCTCAATGGTGGAAAAAAACTCATGGTTAACCATGGTAGTGCTATAAGTACTTTTAAAGTCAAAGTAAAGTACTCATAATAAATGTCATTTCACACTTTTTGAATAAAAATATATTATTGTCATTTCATATTTCTTGAAAGAAACAATGCATATCCCTATACATTTATTATATTATATTATATTATATTATTTTTATATATTATATTAATTATATGTTATTATACAATTTAAATAATATAAATTTTAATTAATATCAAATAATAATTAATAATTTATAGATTTATATTTATATTTTATTTTAAATTATATAAGTACAAAGGAAAAATGCATTAGTTGTTCAATGATAATGATTTTTTCTTGAAAAGCTCATTCTTATTTATAGTCATATTAATACAATTTTTTTATTAATTTGATTTTGGTACAACTTTTGAATTGAATTTAGCTATGGTTACATGGATTGTGGTGCCAAAAGTGAATTTCAAATTCATAAATATTATTTTATTTGTTTAGCTATTATTTTATTATTTCCTTAGGAGGCCCATTTTAGACCTAAAAATTCCCCTAATGTTTAGATAAACACAATGATTAGAGTGACATCTAGTATAACCTTGTTCAGACATAAACTTGTCAAATTTTAGATACCACTGCCTTGGAGCCTGTTTTAAGCCATACAAGCTCTTCTTTAACATGCACACCAATTTTTCTTTCCCTTTTACCTCATATCCTTCTGGTTGCTGCATGTATATCTCTTCCTCCAAATCTCCATGGAGAAATGTTGTCTTTACATCTAACTGTTCAAGATGTAAATCTTCTACTGCTACAAGACTTAAGATAGTTCTGATTTAATTCATCTTAACAACAGGAGAAAATATTTCATCAAAATCAATACCTTTATTTTGTGCAAACCCCTTCACCACAACTCTAGCTTTTTACCTTTGTTTTCCTCCATCTTCTTCCTTCAGCCTGTAAACCCATTTATTCCGCAATGCAGTTTTACCTGCAATCAACCTGACTAAGTCCCAAGTCTGGTTATGCATTAAGGAGTCCATCTCTTCTTCCATGGCTAGCTCCCACTTCTTCCTGCTTTCAACCTGCATTGCTTCTTCATAACATTCAGGTTCACCAGAATCAGTCAGCAATAAATAATATCATGAAGGAGAGTATCGTTCAGGGGGTCTACTTATCCTGGTAGATCTTCTAACACCACTTTCAGGTGTTTGAGGTGCCTGTTGCTGTTGTGGTGGTTGTTGCTGCTGTGGTTGTTGATTATTATTATTTTCAAGCACCTTTACTTTTTCAGTTATCTCATCAAGAACTGTGTATTCCTTGCTTTCTTTTTCCTGTTTCTTTTCCTGCAACTGATTCTTATACAAGACCTTTTCATTGAATATTACATCTTTGCTCCTAATGATTTTGTGATTTTCATAATCATATAAGCGATAACCAAAATCATTAGCACCATATCCAATAAAGGTACATTTCTTTGATTTTGCCTCAAGCTTTATTCTGTTTTCTTTATTAATATGGACAAAGGCCTCACAACCAAAAGGCTTTAAAAAAGAGTAGTTTACCTTTTTACCTGTCCATGCTTCCTCTGGAATACCACCATCCGAGGAACTTGAAGGCCCTTTGTTTATTAGATAAACAGCAGTATCTACAACATCTGCCCAAAATTGTAAAGGCAATCCTGCATGCAATCTCATGCACCTTGCACGCTCCATGATTGTTCTGTTCATCCTTTCTGACACACCATTTTCTTGTGGTGTTCTTGGAACTTTCTTCTCTCTACGAATTCCATGCTCTAAACAATACCTATCAAACTCTTTGCTGCAATATTCACCTCCATTGTCTGATCTGAGACACTTCAACTTCTTTCCTGTCTCAATCTCAACCAAAGCTTTCCATTTCTTGAAAGTATCAAATACATCATATTTATTCTAAATACAATAAATCCATTTTTTTCTAGTTGCATCATCAATAAAAGTAACATAATAACGAGAGCCACCAAGAGATGATACCTGAGCAGGTCCCCATACATCTGTATGCACAAGCTCTAATTTTTCGCTCTTCTTTTCTTTCCCAACTCTGAGAAATCTGACTCTCTTTTGTTTTCCATAAATACAATTCTCACAGAAATCCAAATCAACATTCTTCAAACCCAGCAACAAATTTCTTGAGTGAAGAATCTTCATCCCCTTCTCACTCATGTGTCCGAGCCTATGATGCCATAATGCTGCATCTACTCCTTTGGAAGTTAAAGCATTAACATAGTTAGAAATACCATTGCATAAATACAATGTACCAACCTTTTCACCTTTTGCTATTACCAACGCTCCTTTGGTGACCTTCCAAGTTTTATCTGTGAAAGTTGTCACACAACCTTCACTGCCTAACTGCCCTGTTGAAATCAGATTTTTCTTCAGATCTGGAACATGCCTTACCTCTTTTAGTAGCCATTGGTTTCCATTCTGTTGTTTTACAAGAAATTTACCCATTCCAACAATTTTACAGGGTTTATCATCACCCAAACGAACTTGTCCAAAATCTCCTTGAACATAGTCATGAAAATATTTCTTATCAGGTGTGGCATGGAATGAAGCCCCTGAATCTACAACCCAAGAATCGGTAACATTTTCGAAAGAAAGAATCAAAGCATCTTGTAACACATCACCTGTCACATTTGCTTCATGATTGTTTTCTTGCTGTGTGTCTCCTTCTTTTCCCTTCCAAGATCTACAGCCTTTCTTTAGGTGTCCTTTCTTTCCGCAATTCCAGCACACTATCCCCGACCTGGACTTGGATCTGCCTTTCCTTTATTTACTGTGATATCTTGAGCTCTTTCCTCTTTCCATTCTTCTTCCCCTAGACTCTGCACTCAAAGCATTACCTGATGTCTCACTGGAGCTTTTCCGTTGCATTTCCTCGCTAAGGATAGCACCAACAACATCATCAAACTTTAAAGTACTAGATCCAGAGACAGAGTTACTAATGGCCATTACTAAACCATTCCAACTCTCTGGCAATGAGAACAAGAATAATAGAGCTCTAACTTCATCATCAAAGTTTACCCCTATAGAACTTAACTGACTAGTAACTATATTAAATTCATTTAAATGGTCTGCAACAGATCCACCTTCCGACATCTTCATATTAAATAGTCGTTTCATAAGAAATACCTTGTTTGAGGCCGAGGGTTTTTCATATAGTTTCGCCAACGTCTGCATCAAACCCTCTGTTGTTGTTTCCTTCAAAATATTGAAGGCGACTGATGCCGCAAGACACAACCGTACTGTTCTGAGTGCCTTTCTATTGAGAATGTTCCATTCCGTGTCTGTCATGGCCGTCGGCTTCTTTGTTTTTCTGCTCAATGGTAGGTACAGATCTTTCTGATACAGATAATCTTCCATCTGCATCTTCCACAGCGGAAAGTTTTGGCCATTAAATTTCTCGACCCTAAACTTACCATCTTCCGCCATTTCTCCCACTCGAACGAGGAACCCTTCTTTCCTACGAGTTTATCAGCCAAATATACCTTCGGCTCTGATACCTTGACAGAAGGTGTCATGCCTGAACAATGAGCATGTAAAATATCAAACTCCATGCCAGGCATGAACAGACAAGTCTCCGTCGTTCACCAGTTTTAGGCTAATCACCTTCGACAACAGATCTCTCTTTCTATTATCCGGCCAGCTTATTAAGCACGGCGAGATCCGTTTTAGCAATATCCTGCGTGCCTCTCTCACGGTCTCCCTCTCTGTTTCTCACTCTAGAATACACCTACAATACACGACGCAATACAATACCCTCATAAAAACGGGGGTTGCCTTCTAGGGAAAAAACCCTAATCTAAACATAACTTCTACCGTCAGATCATTTGCCTAATGAACGGCCCAGATTGACTAGAAATTACTATACTTTTACAAGGCAATTTTACATCTGTTTTTAGCTTCGGGGGCGCTGCCCCCGAAAACCCCCGCCAGGGGGGAGGCTCCGAAAAGCGCTGCCGCCCCCCCTGGACCCCCCACGGCAGCGATTAATTACGGGCGGCGTTGCCGCCCCTTTTAAGGTACAAGGGTCCAATTTTGTGATACAAAGTAAACAAGATAATCAAGCTCCACACCCAACATTCTTGAGGTGTAAGAGTCTAATATTTTTTTGTTGATATAACTTGATCTTCAGCCTCCTGTAGTGTGTTCTACTCCCACTGATCTTTTTTCATGTATTTCTCTATTTCTGGCCGAGGAGTGTGTGTGTAGGGTGTGGTTTTTTGCTCCACCCTCAGCTTTGAAATCAGGCCGAAAGGGTAATAAGACTAAGTAAAGCTTTTTAAAATTAATTTGCTTCAAAATCAAATTTTCCTCTTTACCAGTTGTTTTGGAATTGCACACAAATGGTCCAACCCATGCTTTTATTTTAAACTGTGCCTTCTTTTTAGATCCCACAAAATGCAAGTCATCGATGTGGATCATCTGTCTAATGTACTCCAATGAGAAGAGTCTCATAGGTACAAATTTTTGCAGCTTGTAGGGTGGAAATTCACACCCATAGATCCTGATCTTTGTGTAGTTCTAGTATAGATACCAATCACTTGTCTTCACCTGGTCACTAAGATGCAAAACCTTTTGAATATTTCTCCTATCCGGGGGTCCAACTCACTATTAAGAAAGAAAACCACTGTATACAAGAATTTATCAACAAAGTATGTGAAAGTAAATTCTGTAGTATTCCTCCTCACCAAGGAGGTCCAATGTATCACTGATTTAGCATTACCCTGCTCATCCATTTTCTGCAACGTAAAGGGAAACCTATCTACTTGATGATAGAGGAACAAATAGACTAAAACTGTAGAGCATTTGAAATCTCCCTCTGTAGGAAACTTAATAACTTGATCATGCATAGCATCTGCAATAAATTAACTGTAATTAAAAATGGCAGGCTTCTCATTAGTGGTAAATATTGACAGGAAGCCAACGATGGCCTCAACAACCCACTAATGAGAGTGATAACCAATAATGTAGGAGATAATGGTAATGATCTGCTTGGTTACCTCAAGGAACATAGAAGATGAGTATGGAGGGTTTGTTTTAGGAAATTGGGCATCTTCTAGGAGAAAGATTTCAAATATTTTATCTCTCTATGGGAAGGTTAATTTTTGCTAGAGCTCTGCGAGGAAATCTACAGACAATGGCTTGGATGCTTCTGACTGAATAACTAGCAAAATTTGTGAAATAGTCTCAGTTTTGACGGTGAGGATAATTTCACCATTACGACTCACAATTTCTCTTTGGGATGGCACATAACTTCTCTGGCACTAAGAGATTAGCTCAGGAAATGGTGTGTTTGTGGGAACATGAACTGGGGAAAGGAAGACTCCCACAAGCCTAATTCGTCTTGCTGATCAACATATTTATATTTCAACCAACTGTGAAGTTCGAATAAAGTGAATTCACAATTGGTATCAACGATTTTATATGTCATGTCGACTAAAGGCAGGTGATCCAGGTCTATAGGAGGGGGCAGCATAGGATTCTCTCCAAGCTTCTTGTCCTTGTTTTCATGGGATTTACCCTTTAGGGCCCTTATTAGAACATAGATATAATTTAGGGATGAATAATGGCAAGATTACCTGGAAAGGGGAACTATCTGATGGATGTAGAGGTGGGGTCACTAATAGAGATTGAATGACTGTCACTGGGAAGATTACTGGTTAATGTAATAGCTTGGACGTCTGTAAATTTCACCTGATCGTGAAAAATAGCAAGGAAAAGGAATTTTACGGCTTCTTTGTGTTAAATAGATTATTTTTTCAAATTACCGTTACAGGAGTGGGTCCGTTGCAACGGGAGTGGGAAGCATTAATGGATGTAATAAATAGCTATTGTGGTCGGGGAGTGCTAGATGGAAACTTTTGATTAGGAGTGAGATGGATTTTCGGGATGAATTTAAATGGAAGGGATGGCTGAGGAAGTGGGGTATGTGAGGATGAGTTATCGGACGTTGAGTGAAGGAGGTTGCCTGAGGTCGGCGGAATGATGGTGGGGATGGGAAAAGGCGTCGTGGCGGATAGGCATTGGTGGAGAGGCAAATGGTCAACGTCATAATAATTTTTAGAGGGGGGGGAGGTGCCATGAGGGAAAAGGAAGGGGGGGTGCTAAATACTGTGAGGGCGACACATAGGGGTGTGGACCCAACCTTTTTGGACCCCCCACGAGCAAAGCGAAATGGAGCATGGGAGGTCCGAAAGCACTCCCCTACTATTGATTCGGGAGGGGGAAGACCTCTGCCATTCATTTTATCCAAAGTTAAAACCATAGCATAAAACTTTATTTTCCAGCTTTATTACATGCGCTAAAGTGAGATTATATTTTTCTTAAACCAATCCTAATCAAAATTTAATGAACTTCTAGAAACTATTTAAAACATCCATTAATGATGCATTTGAATTAGTAGAGCATTATTTATTTTTTCCTATCAATTAACCACGATTAAATTTTGTGATTAACTCCACTAATCAATCTCAATCACGAATTAACTGTGTGATTGATTTATTCACTAACCTAATCTATTTTATTACAGCTAAATCATGATTAAGCAGTGTGCTTAGACTAAGTATTTCTACCTATCCTATTACAATGTGGTGTTTTGGCTTGCAATACATTTGTTCAAAATTTCTAAGTGTTAAGTGCGGAAATTTTTATTTCTTGAGTGGCATTTAGGCTTGCTCACTCCTATACATTCTTTTTGGGGTTTCTTCATTTTTCTTTTTCTTTTTCTATTTTTTTTTCACGTATACATTTTTTATACCCTCTTTTCATTTCTTTACACATTTTTTTCTTTTTTTTGCTCTTTTTTTTTTGTAAATCATTTGTAATATACAATATTATTTACAATTTCATCAAGTGAAAAAAAAATAGACAAGCATCAATTGAACCTATGAATCATAGGACCCTAATAGTGGCTCCAATTACGGATGACATCCTCCTGGTGAGGTGTCAAGAACATCGTAGATCATTAGCATGGATCCATTGGGCCCATTTGTTGAAATCTTCCAGTTGAATGGTTATATCTGTGTATTATTCATACATATGGTAATTCATCACCAAAAGATTAGGGCCTTCTCTACAGGCTTCAACTTCTACTAAAAATCACCTGCACTCTTGCAATATAAAGATAAAATGCTTATGTACAAGGTTGATGAGTGAATTTGTCCTAATTGGGTGGGAAATAATGCTTTAAATGTCTATCATTCACAGGTCCACCTGGCAGCTCATCTCCATTCAAATTTGTTAACAGGAATGCAATGTGGCCCCTAAAGGCCTGAATCTTAAAAGGTCATTTCCATAAGTTGTCAAATTTACCATGTTTTCCTTATCCTCATTTCTGGAACCCATCTCAAAATAAGATCATTCATTTGAAAATCATCCACTTTGGTCTTTCTATCATAAATCTTTTTAATTTTTTCTTGGATGAATTGAGTTTTATGATAGACCTCTTCCCTTGACCGTTGTAACTGAATAGTTTGGTTTATCCTTCTTTGCATATCATTGGTATAAACCTGTGCTTCTTGCAGAATTTTAAGCACTTGAATTCCCAAAGAAGTTGGGAAAAATGCATCTATTCCATACACTATATGGAATGGTGACATTCCAATGGACTTCTTGGTAGTAACTCGATCAACCCATAGTGCATTGATTAATTTCTGGTGCCATGACTTCTTATTCCCCTACAATGACTTTTTGATAATATTTACCAAACTTTTGTTATAAGACTCATCTAACCCATTACCTTGGGGTAGTAAGCAGTAGAATGACCTAACTTAATCTGATATTTGTTACAAAAATATTTCATTTTCTTATATTTGAAATTAGCAACATTATCAGTTATGATTTTATGGCGGCAACCAAACCTAGACAGTAATTTCCTTCCAGAAATTGGATCATAGTAGTGTCAGTGGATTTTCTAGTGGGTGTGGCTTATATCCATTTCGTAAAATAATTTATTTTTGTTAAAATCCATTTGTGTCGTCCTGAAGAGCTAGGGTTAATATCATCAATGAATTCTAAACCCAATTGTTGAAAAGGAAATTATACTGCAATTGGCTTTAAGGGTAAAAGTAACAACTTTATTTTACCTTCAAAAATTTGGCATTGATGACAAGTGGTGAACTTTTTATGCACATTAGAGAACAGAGTTGGCCAATAAAAACTAGTTCTAAGGATTTTGTTAGCTATATATTTCCAATATAGATGGCCACCACAATATCCTTGATGGAATTCCTCCAGGACCCTGTCTGCTTCATCTTTCAGCAAACAATTTAGTAATATCCCTCCAGCATCTTTCCAGTATAAATTATTATCAAGAATAAAGAAAATTGATAGATTTCATTTTAAGGAATATTGCTTTGGTTTTTGTTAAACTTGGAGGAGCATATAAGTTTTGTAAGACAAACATTATGTCTTATATGTACCATGGTGATGTGCTAAAGGCTTTTGAGATCAATGGAGCCGCCTACTCTTCCTATTCATCTAATTCTACAATGAAATTGATGTCTAACACATTACAAGTAGCCCCTACCATGAGTTTTGCTAACCCTTGTCCTTTGATAAGCTTTGTTGGTGTAATTTCAATGTCATATTTCAAAATGATTGTAATCCATTTGCCCCTTCTGCCATATGGATATGTTTGAGTTAGAATAACTTTAACAGCAGCGCTTGGGACAAAAGCAATGATGTGTGAATGTAGAACATAAACCCTAAAATATTTTAGTGCTTTAACTAATGAAAATGCCTGTTTTTCCATGATATTGTATTACAGTGATGCATCCCTTAGTGCTCTGCTGAAAAAACAGTGGGTTGTATGATCAGATGCAAAAGAAAATATCATGAAATCTTTGGTAAAATTAGGACTTATTAGAATTGGTGCAGTTGTTAATGCCTTCTTGAATTTAGTGAAGGACTCTTTTGCATAATTATTCTATTTGATTTCAATATCCGTTTTTAACATGTTAGTGATTGCTCTTAATATCTTAGCCAAATTTGGTATAAATCTCCGAAGGAATTTTATTTTTCCAATAAAGGATTGGACTTCTCTTTTGTTCCTAGGGGGATATATTTTCAATATTGCTTTTACTCTGCTAGGGTCAATTCTTATGCCATAACTTTAAATGATGTGTCCTAGCAGTTTATCTTCTTCTAAACAAAACAGTGTTTTCTTAGGGTTGAGAGAGATACCATATTTTTTTCATTTTTCGAAAACTCCCCTTAAGTGAAGTAAATGTGCCTCATCTGTCTTCGAAAAGATAGTGATATAATCTAAATAAATGTCTATAAACCTACCTATTTCATCTGCAAAGGCAATATCTATTTCTCTTTGGAATTTAGTACCAGCATTCATTAGACTGAACGGCATTTTCACATACATGAATGTGCCCCAGGGTGTAGTGAAATTTGTTTTCTCTTGGTCCTCTGAATGTACTAGAACCTTATCGTATTAGAAAATCCATCTAACAAAGAGATTCTCCTAGATACAACTACTTTCTATAGGATATGGTCCATTTTAGGAAAAGGATAGTTGTCTTTAAGGGAAGCCTTGTTGAGATTTCTAAAATCAACACACAATCTAATTCCCCAGTCTTTTTCCTAGTATGGACTAAATTTGACACCCATTTAGAATACCTCAATGGTACAATAATTTTGGCATCATATAGCTTTTTAACCTCTTTTTCCACTAGGGGAAAAATCATTGGGTTGATTCTTCTAAGTTTCTGTTTGAAAGGTTTTTGGTCTTCTTTTACAGGAATTTTGTGTTGTATAATGCTAGTGTCATAGGATTTTAAATCCTCATAACTCCAGGAAAATAAATCTATGAGTTCTTTGAAAAGCTTTAAGTACTTCTGTTTTTCAGCAAAAGGTAAATATTTGGAAAATTTAACTATTTTGGGCTCTTCTTTAGTTCCTATATTACAATCTTCCATGTCGGCTCCAGTAGGTCCAATTTTAGGTTTTTTATCCATGTCATTAAAATCAATCAATTCTTCTAAGGGAACTAACCCTCTAGGTAAAACATTATCCTTTAATTGAAAATTTTCTAACTCTTATTGATCTTTATTCATTTCACTCATTTCCTCATTATTTACAATCTTATCTACATCATAATCTATGTCTATATTGGCACACTCAAATCCATCCTTTGACTGCAAAAAAAATTCAATATGTTCATCATTACCAAAGACTTGCTAGTACCTGATATTATCTAGGACAGCTGGTCTGTTTTTTACTTCAAGTATGTACTTGTGACTTGGATGATATGGAATTTTACAAGTACTAGCTGAAGTAGCCAAACCATCAACTAGGATATTTTGACCTCTTGGAATTACAAATAATTCATACTCAACAAAACAATCAAGGAAATCTAGAAAAACATTTATATAAGCCCTTAACCTTGGATGTTTTTATGAATATTCCACTTTTATTTGTTTGATTATGAGTTCAAAATATCCATGAACTAAAATATGTTTGGCACCTAACTTTTTCAAAAGTTGCAATCCTAGAATTAAGGCTTCATACTCATTTATATTATTGGTGCATTGAAAATTCAGTTTGTATGAATGTCCTTTAGATTTATTAGTTTTTGAATTGGAAATCCACACACATGCTCCTGATCCTTCCATGCTTACAGCCCCATTAAAATCCATGTTTGATAAAGGCTCATATTCTTCATTTAATTTCACAATGTTTGTTTTGGTTTCTTCAATCTCGCACAAATGAGTTTCTAATTTTGGGATTTGTTCTTCTATAATTCCATCATTATACAAGATAAAATAGTCTAGATATGAATGGAATGAATACAAGGGAAAATTGTTTCGTCTATATTGACTACTAACCATGTATTTCATCAGCGTATCTCTATAAATTATTCTTGGCTTCCCAATAGAGGAATGGTAGCATAAATCATATCCAGTTGTAAAGTGCCCTGTAATTTTTCCCCCCAGGATCTAGAAAGTAGCATGACATGCTTTGGAGGTATGTTTGCTACCAAAAAATCCATGACTAAGATTTTGCATGGTATTTGAGCTAAAGTGACACACATGTATTTGATAAGACCAAGACATCTTACCTTACTAGAATAAAATGAATATAAGTCTTTGTAAGGCCTAGTAATATCCAGTCCTAATTTTTCCATAATGGTTATGGGAAACAAGTTATGTGAGGCACCAGAATAAAGCATAACATTGTGAACAATTTTATCATGAACATTCAAACTGACATAGAATGGAGGAACATCCCCATCTTGTGACTTGATTCAACTTCGAGCCCAAATAATAATTCAGGTTGATCATCATTAAGGTTCACAGCATATGTTCCTTCTTCTAATTTGAAAGCCTTTATTGCTTGGGTTTTGTATGCATTCTTGTTTATCAACACGGTAAGGGGAATGGAAATTTTAACTTTAGCCAATTCATTTTCAATGCTGAAAGGATTTTGAGGTTTATATGTTTCCTTGATAGTCAAATCTTATTTTTTGGGATTTTCTTTGTGAGAGTCTTGTTTAAGCTGACTAGTAGAAGGAATATTAGATTGAGATTTCTTAGTAACAGTACCAAATACCTTTTCGGAAGGTATATCAGCAATATTTTTGGGAAGAGTATCAGGGTTTTTCTTTGGTGGATTATCAGCAGTTTTCCTACTCCTCAAATTGTATTATTTATGTACCTCCATAATAGCATTCTGATATCCCTATTTATAGTCTTCGGGTTCTGATGGACTGATTTCATATTTTGAAAGTATGAAAATTTATTGTTCTTATTGATTTAATAAAATAGGGTCATCATCATTTATTCCAATCAAATTTATTTGACTTTCTTCAGTGTCTTTAGATAATTCCCCTTCTTCGTCTACATATTGTTTCTTGAAAGGGGGGCCTAATTGCTTGTTGTGGGTCATTGGGCCTCTTTGATCCCTTTGTTTAATCTAAGGTGGGTTTATCCTAAAGTTAGGATTCCTAATCTTAGGACCAGGTTGGTTCTCTCTAGGAGGAGCTCTATGACCTATATTTATTCTTTCCATTATCCTTTCCATAGTTCTCACTCGTGTATCTAGTTTGGCACCAGAAGAAGAAGTGGATGGTTCCTCTTCTATGGTAACTCTTTTCTCAGATATAAGTCTAGCCCTTTTAGCTAACATAT
The DNA here is from genome assembly GCA_034641835.2 of Pinus albicaulis. NCBI lineage: Eukaryota > Viridiplantae > Streptophyta > Pinopsida > Pinales > Pinaceae > Pinus > Pinus albicaulis. Next base: position 29,921,508 of record CM076577.1, read on the forward strand.
TGGCTTCTATTCTTATAGCATCCCTCTCCATCTCTTCCAAAGTAATAGAGTTCCTTTCTCTTAGCTAATAGTACATATCAGCATCAAATCCATCTGGAAACTTAATCAAGGCTAATCCTTAAGGAGGTTTAATCGTTGTTGGGATTTCATTATAAATGTTATTGAACCTAGTGCAATAATATTGCACACTTTCCCCAAAGGCTCTCCTAATGCTTTCATATTCTGCTAGAATTTGGAGAGGGTTTTTCTTGACTTCCCATCTATTGAGAAAATTTTGATGAAACGTAGTAAGGTTGTTTATAGTAGATGCTGGTAAATATTTAAACCATTTCCTTACCTATCCATTAAGGCTTTGGGAAAAAAGCCTCATCTTCACATCTTCTTCATCTAGTTCCTGAAGTTCAAAACAATCATTCATTTTGTCTACATTTTGTTTTGCAGTGATCAACCCAGTGCCATAAAATTGAGGAATTCTAGTTTGATATTCTTGATGCATGTTATGTAATGGGGCAGGTAAAACCAGGCGTATTAGAAATGAAATCAACTCAGACAAACATTACATAAAACATAGATACAAAACTAGACAAAATAATGGTGGAAAAGAGGCTTCAGCCTCATGGCATTCTCGTCATTCTCTCTTATTAAAATAATTTAGTTTACAATTTAAATAGATGAGAGAAAATGTCTAAGATAGTCCGTGCTATCTTAGACTCCTTTGGTTGAGATAATTTCTCACCAAAAACCCACCAAGATAGGAGTTACTAAACAAACTCCAATATTTGAGGAACAACCCGAGATTTAGACACATATTCCTAACCTGGAATATTTAATTTATTTATTTATTATTTTGGATTTATTATTGTTATTTGAGAGAGGCTAACAAGGCAAGCATATCGAGTTGCCATGACTGGTATATGAGGATGAACAACATATGACCTTATAGGAGGTGCATACGTGGGAGGGAATAAAACAGTTTGAATTATGGTTTGTGATGTTGATGGGGAGGTAGTGGAAATTATCGAAGAGATGGAACTAGTGGGAACAGGATGTACAGATTGTGTGATGGGAGAGGAAACATAGATTGATAGGGCTGAAATTTCAACTGCTTGTCGGATTTAAGCTTTATGAACAACATGATTTAGGTTTGTGACTAGGTATTCTTTTTTTTGCAACTGCTGAAGATCTTGTTTGTCAAAATCTTGATCTACTGATTGGTTTTCAGATTTATATGGTCCTAACACAGACTCATCAAAGATTGTTTCAGCTACAAAAGTTCCAGATTTAGTTCTAAACAAGTTGTTTTCAAAAGGTAAATCAACTTGAATGTCTTGTATAGTAACAAAACTCTCTGGAAGAGACTTTTCTCTTGGTGGAGGACTACTACACCCTTGACTCTTAGTCAAACTTTTCCTCCTTATCAATTTCTCAGGGTTATCCAGGATCTTGGGAGGATTTGGATCTAGATATCCTCTAGTATGAATTATTTTAGGAGTCATATTTATATAATATTTAACACACAAATATATTATGTACAAATATTACAACCTCAAAGCATTTATTTTTGAAATATACATCTTAAATGCACTGAAATAAAGTTTTTTGAATGAGGGAAACAAATTTTCAAACCAAGGTATGTTCACTCCCCAGTATGGTCGCCAGGATGTTATCACTCCGTAATTTTTTAGGTTTCAAAGTAAATCACAAAGGTAACCTTAGAACCACTTTGGAAACTGGGAATCAGCCCTTCCAGTTTTAGAGAGGGGTCTCTCTTTATAATTTATCTTTTTTTTACTGAAGGTATTAGGCTAGCTATTAAGTTTAGGTTTGGGTTTTTTATGTTTTTGGGTTGAAACTAGGAAGATAATCCATTGGGAAAATGGAGTCACCGGTTTGGATTGATCAAATACAGCTTTTACAAGCTAAAATTACAGGGAAGGGTAGGCAAATTCACTGGATCCTTTAAGATCTGTGGTGTGGATAAGAGGAAAAGATTCAGAAATCCAATTAAAAATAGAGTAGTTAAGAATTCTGATTTTAATCTTCAGTAGAAAACATAAAAATTATTCTTAAGCCAGAGACAGAGTGTACATTTAAAAAATTATGTTCTTTATATTCTTATAATAACTCATATTTAAGAAACACATATGATAACATAGAGAAAACAAATTGACAAAGAGAGATGCACTTCACCAATAAAAATGACACAAGAATCATGTAATGATTGCACTATATTACTGAAAATATGATCAATGGTGGCTATGTGAGTTGCTTTACAATACAAGTCCTTTTCTTTAAGCAATTCCCAACACTAATAGTTTGAATTTTGAAGTACTTATAGAAAAATTATTACAAAATATCTTGATTACAAAGATCAAGATGAAATCCTAAAATATCTAAAAACTGATTACAAAAATAGTACAAAAATTTAGAAATTTTTGAACTACTGGCATGTTGGCCCTATTGTTGAGGATGATTGTTGATGACTAGGCCTCCATATTTTCTACATTGTTTGCCTTGCTATCTGGAGATGAAAACTTTCACTCGAATAACTCACATAATTTGTCCCATCTGACTTATGTTGGGATAGAAAATTTGATTAATTTTCTATAGGTCTCATCGACCTCTGTTTATTTATGAAAAGTAGGTATGATGATGAATAGATGTCTCATCTCGTGGCAGATGAACAAGTCAAATTCAATTACCTCCATGAATTCTTTCCCTGTGAGATGTCCTTTGATACCTGCAAATTTGGTTGTGTCTTGGGAAATATTGCATAGATTTCCTTGGTAATCATTCAAATTTATCAGATTTTCTCCATCATTAACCAGTCCTAGTAGTCCTTTCCTGTGCAGCACTTGCATCTTCTTGTGAAATCTATGGATGCTAGTTTACATATTCTGGCATTTTATTTCCAGCTGAAGCATGAGGTTCATTTTAGTGTGAATTCTCTTCACCTCCAAAATTATTTCTATTCTGTCTTGAATTCCAAGCTACTCCAGTTCTTGTATGTTTTTATAATTCAATATTTTGATGAGGGATGTTGCTTCTCCATGTTTTTGTACCAAATTTTCTTTGACTTGCTTTAATAAATCTTTGGATCTCTGTACTAACTCTTGCTACTGGAAGATAATCTGAATGTAAAGCCAGATGTCTATGAGGGCTTCATTAATCTCTATCCATATGTTATCATTTTCTTGTGCCAACGTTTGAGCCATTTCTGATTCACTTTGCAAATTGTTCAACTTTGAGAGCGAGTTGGTGGCTTTTCTACAACTCTACAACATAAGAAGTATCAAATTTTTATTTATGATCTGACAATGTTTTGAGTTAAGCTCTTAGTTTAGCAATTTCTTGCCCCTGAATAGTTAGATTATCCATAGCTTTAACTAACTCATTCGCAGGATCAGATGATTGTGCTGGTGCAGAAGTTGATGTTGATGTTCTTGGGGTTGTGGCCACTACAATTGGGACAGTTGTGAGTGGAAATATGGCCAACTATGATGCTTCTTTTTTCTCTTTGAGAAATTTCTTCAGATCCACCTCCATGTCACAGATCTAGTTGTTTTGTTCAATGATTATTTTTAACATGTCCTCTTTCTCCTTATCAATTTCTCTGACTTCCTTAGCTTGGGGATCCTATGTGGTAGGAAAATTAAGTTTCTTCCTTAATGATTCTATATCAGCATTTTTTTTTTCACTCTCTTATGTTGCCTTCACATCACTTGGATTGCATCCCATTTTGATCACCAAGACTTCAAGTGACTTGATCTTGGTATCCTTGGCTAAGGATGAAATCCTTTCCAACTTGAGCTCTATATGTGTGTCGTTTACTGATACCTGAAATCTGGATGATGACATGGAAGCATTGGTTAGTGTAGGATACATCATCTCACTAGATTTTTATGCATTCACATTTGGTCAATTGGATGGATTTTCTTTGCATCAAATGAAAACACATGTTCTTTGTAGTATTTTGGTGTCCTTGGATCTTCCACTTTTTCCTCAAGGAATGAAATCTACATCTTGCCTTGCTCTGTGTCAAATTCAAATAGGAGCCTATGCTATGATGTGATTTTTTGATTCCAGAACTATGTATATGTGGTGGTTTTAAGCATCTCATTATTTTGTTTGATTCCCTTGTACTTGGAAAAAATATTGCCCAACAGTGTCTTGAGCCAAGTTAGTTGTTTGTGGTGTTTCAAGAGGCTCTTTGATGTTGATGAATAGGGTGATTATGTGAAGATTTAATCATCTGTGATAGACACATAAGGACCTGTAATGACTATTGTTTCTTTCTCTTTTTCCTCCTGCTGAAAAACTGGTGCAGAATGGGTTTTCTACTTCTTCTTGTATATTAGGAACTCCTTAGCTCCAATTTCTTTCACAGGGGAAGATTCTTCTTCTCTCATCCTTTTCTCTTGATTTTATTGAGGTCTAGGAGTCTGAGATGTTTTTTTTGATATAACCTATTCTTCAGCCTCATGTAGTGTGTTCTCCTCCCATTGATCTGTGTTCATGTATTGCTCTATTTTTGGCCAAGAAGTGTGTGTGTAGGTTGTGGTTTTTTGCTCCACCCTCAGCTTTGAAATCAGGCCAAAATGGTAATAATACCAAGTAAAGCTCAATTTGAAATTCATTTGCTTCAAAAGTAAATATGCCTCTTTACCAGTTGTTCTAGAATTGCACACAAATGGTCCAACCCGTGTTTTTATTTTAAATTGTGCCTTCTTTTTAGCTGCCAAAAAATGCAAGCCATCCATGTGGATCATCTGCCTAACGTACTCCAATGAGAAGAGTCTCATAGGTATAAACTTTTGCAACTTGTAGGGTGGAAATTCACACCCATGGATCTTGATCTCTGTGTAGTTCCAGTATAGATACGAGTCACATGTCTTCACCTGGTCACTAAGATGCAAAACCTTTTGAATATTTGCTCCTATCCTAGGCTCCAACTCATTATTAATTAAGAAAACCGTTGTAAATAAGAATTGATCAACAAATTCTGTGAAAGTAAATTTTGTAGTGTTCCTCCTCACCAAGGAGGTCCAGTGTATCATTGATTTAGCATTACCCTACTCATCCATTTTCTACAACGTAAAGAGAAATTGTCTACTTGATGATACAGGAATAAATAGACTAAAACTGCAAAGTATTTGAAAGCTCCCTCTGTAGGAAACTTAATAAACTAATCATACATAGCATCTGTAATAAATTAAATGTAATTAAAAATGAGAGGCTTCTCATTAGTGGTAAAGATTGAAAGGAAGCCAACAATGGCCTCATCAACCCACTGATTAGAATGATAACCAAGAATGTAGGAGATAATGGCGATGATATGCTTGGTTACCTCAGGGAACATAGAAGATGAGTATGGATGGTTTGTTTTAGGCAATTTATCATCTTCTGGGAGAAATATTTCAAAGTTTTTATCTCTTTGTGGGAAGGTTAAGTTTTGGTAGAGCTCTACGAGGAAATCTACAGACAATGGCTTGAAGGCTTCTGGTTGATTAACTATCAGCATTTGTGAAATAGTCTCAGTTGTGATGGTGACGATAATTTCACCATTACGACTCACAATTTCTCTTTGGGATGGCACATAACTACTCTGACACCAAGAGTTTAGCTTATGAAAATGGTGTGTATGTGGCAACATGAACTGGGGCAAGGAAGACTCCTACAAGCCTAATTCATATTTTTGATCAACATATTTCTATTTCAACGAACTATGAAGTTCGAATAAATCAAATTCACAGTTGGCCTATGTGATTTTATATCTCATGTCAACTAAAGGCAAGTGATCCAGGTCTATAGGAGGGGACAGCTTAGAATTCTCTTCAGCCTTCCTACCTTTGTTTTTGGGGGATTTACCATTTGAGGCCATTATCAGAAAACACATAGAATTTAGGGACGAATAATGGCAAGATTACTTGGGCAGGGAACCTATCTGATGGATGTAGAGGTGGTGTCAATGATGGAGATCGAATGATTGTCACTGGGAAGATTACCGGTCACTGTAACAACTTGGACATCTGTAAATTTCACCTGGTCATGAAAAACAGTAAGGAAAAGGAATTTTACGGCTTATGTGTGTTAAATAGCTTAAATATTTCAAATTACCGTTACAGGTTTACCGTTATAGGAGTGGGTACATTGCAGCGGTAGCGGGAAGCATTAATGGTTGTAACGGATTGTTGATGTGGTCAGGGAGTGCCAGATTGCAGCTTTTGATTGCGAGTGAGATGGAGTTTTGGGACTAATTTAAACAGAAGGGATGGTTGAGCGAGTGGGGTCTGCAAGGGTGAGTTGGAGGATGGTGAGTGGAGGAGGTTGGTTGAGGTGGGTAGAGTGATGATGGGGTCAGGAAAAGGTGTCATGGTGGATAGGCATTGGTGGAGAGGCAAATGGTCAAAGTCGGAAGACTTTTTGGTGGGGGGGTCCCGCGAAATACTATGAAAGTGACATGTAGGGGTTTGGGCCCAACCTTTTTGGACACCTTACCCCCTGCGATCAAATCACGATGGAGCTCAGGGGGTCCAAAAACACTCCCCCCGTCGTTGATCCGGGCGGGGAAAGATCTTCGTCGTTAATTTTATTCAAAGTTATAACCATAGCAAAAAACTTTATTTGCCAGCTTTATTACATGTGCTAATGCGTCATTAAATTTTTCTTAAACTAATCCTACTCAAAAGTTAATCAGCTTCTAGAAATTATTTAAAACATCTATTAATATTTCATTTGAATTGGAAGAGAATTATTTAATTTTTTCTATCAATTAATCATGATTAAATTGGGTGATTAACTCCACTAATAAAACTCAATCAAGATTAAACTGTGTGATTTATTTATTCACTAACCTAATCTATTTTATTACAACTAAATCGCGATTAAGCAGTGTGATTAGACTAACTATTTCTACCTATCCTATTATTTTATTTCTTGAGTGGCATTTAGGCTTGCTCACTCCTATACATTCTTTTTGGGGTTTCTTCATTTTTCTTTTTCTTATTCTATTTTTTCACATATACATTTTTTATACCCTCTTTTCATTTCTTTATACATTTTTTCCTCTTTTTTTTCTTTTTGTTTTGTAAATAATTTGTAACATATAATATTATTTACAATTTCATCAACTGAAATAAAATAGACAATCATCAATTGAACCTATGAATCATAGGACCCTAACAAAGGGGACGCCTTTGTTGTTGAGGGGTTTTTCTCGGTCTTGTGGTAGACCCTGTTCAATGGGAGATCTGCGGGATTGATTCTTGCGGTGAAAGAAGATGGCAAGTAGTGGAAATATAGAGATCGATAAATTTAATATTCGGAGTTTGAGTTGCGGAAGCTAAAGATGGAGGATCTATTGGTGGATAAAAACTAATGGATCGCGGTAGATTTGGGTACTAAACCAATGAAAATGTCAGATGAAGACTGGGAAAATTTGGATCGGAAGGCAAAGAGCACAATATGGTTGTGTATCTCAGGTTCATTATTGTTGAATGTATCAGGGGAAGCTACGATGAAGGTTTTGTGGGATAAGTTAAGGACTTTGTACCAATTTAAGTCTCTGGTGAACAAATTGTTCCTACGGAAAAAGATATATAACCTGAGGATGAAGGATGGAGACTCAGTGACAAAGCATCCGAACGCCTTTAATACTATGGTAAGCCAGTTGTTATCTATTGATATTAAAATTTCAAATGAAGATAAGTGCATCAGTTTGATGTGTTCTCTACAATATTCGCGGGATAGTTTGGTTGTTGCAATCGGTAGCAATAAAACTACCTTGAAGTTTGATGAAATAGTCTCATTCATGTTTTCGAAAGAGATGAGATGGAAAAATATGGAGGGTAGAAATGGATATTCCTTTTCTATATGAGATGGTCCTAGAACAAAAACAAAAATAAGTCCTCAAGTGGGAGATTTAAATCTAAAGGGAGATCTAAATCTCTAGGAAAACCTATAAAGGTGTGTTGGAAATGCAGAAAGGAAGGGCACTTCAAAAAGGATTGTAGATTGAAATCTCCTGAGAAAGGAAATGGATTTGATGATTCTCCTTCTATAGAGGTGAAAACCACCTCATATGAAGGTGGGGATTTGTATTTGGCTTCTTCTTCAATTACACATGTAGATCATGAGGCATTTTTTATTGACTCATGTGCATCCTTTAACTTCACTCTCCATAGGGATTGGTTCTACTAGTATGAGAAATATGATGGTGGTGATGTATTCTTAGGGGATGATAGGAAGGCCAGAATCATTCGACATGGAAACGTCAAGTTGAAGTTGCAAGGTGGAAGGATTAGAAAACTTCCAGTTGTTCTGCATATTCCTACATTGGCCAGAAATCTAATTTATGTAAGAAAGATGGATGATCCAAGTGTAAAAATTGTGTTCGAGAAGGATAATTGCAAGATGGTTTGGGGAAAACTAGTATTGATGCAGGGATTTCGAATTGGAACTATGTACAATATTTTGGGTAGCATTGTTATTTATGGGTGTAATAGTTTTTTGGTTCCTGAAAGTGGAGTAGTAGTGCTCTATGGAGAAAATATATTGTTATGGCATCAAAGGCTTGGACATATTGGAGAGAATGGCCTTCAAATACTGCATTGTAATGGTATGGTAGAAGGCATGTATAATTTCTCTCTGTATTTTGATTTTTGTGAACATTGTGTATATGGGAAGCATAATCGAGTGAGTTTCCCCTCTGGTACTAAGAGGGCGAAAGGGATATTAGATCTTGTGCGCAGTGATGTGTTTAGACCTGTGTCAATTCCATCACAAGGTAAGTTTGTGTACTATGTCTCATTTATATATGACTTCTCAAGGAATACATGGATATATTTCCTCAGGAAGAAATTTGAATTCTTTTATAGGTTTAAATCATTGAAGGCTCTGGTGGAAAACCAGACAGAGAAGAATATAAAGGTGCTGAGAACAGATAATGGTGGAGATTTATGCAATAATGAATTTGAAGAACTCTATAAGAAGTGTGGTATACCACGGTATAATACTACTCCATACACACCTCAACAAAATGGAGTTGCAGAGAGAATGAATAGGACGTTCATGGAAAAGGAAAGAAGCATGCTCAATGGTGTCGGGTTAGGACAGGAATTCTGTGCAGAGGCGGTGGAGACTACATGTTACGTGGTTAATAGATCACCTTCATCAACGTTAGAGGATAAGACTCCAAATGAGGTATGGACTGGTAAGAAACCCTCTCTCTCACATCTGAAGGTATTTGGCTTTGATGCATATGTACATGTTCCAAAGGAGAAAAGAACCAACTTGGATAGTAAATCTCAAAGGTGCATATTTATTGGGTATAAGGATTGCGTAAAAGGTTATAATATTTGGAAAACATAAACAAGGAAGGTTGTCTACAGTTGATATGTGGTGTTTAGAGAGGTGAAAAATGTTATTAAAGATGAATTCCTACGAAATGAACCTAAGAATATATAGTTTGTGCTAAAGGAGGAAGAATCACACTCTACATCATTATAGGAATCAGAAGAGGAAGAGGCACAAACTCCAACTTTGAGAAGATCAATTCGTGAAAGAAGGCAACCAGAAAGGTATAGTTCATGTTATTTCTATTCAAGTTTTGTTTTATCTATTCTTGATGATTATCCAAGAATTGTCAGGGAGGAAATATAGTCAGAGAATGGAAGATTATAGAAGGAGGCCACGGCTAATGAAATGGCATCTCTAGACAAAAATAAAGCTTGGGATATGGTGGATTTGTTGGTTGGAAGGAAACCCATTGGCAGCAAATGAGTGTTTAAGAAGAAGATGAATGTAGAAGGCAAGGTTGAGAAATACAAAGCTCTGTTGGTAGAAAAAGGTTATTCCCGGGTATCAGGAATTGAATTTGGCAATATTTTTTCTCCTATTGCCAAGATAGCTTCTATTATATTAATTTTATCTGTTGTTGCTCCTTTTCATTTTGAGATAGAAAATATGGATGCAAAGACAACATTTCTTCACAGGGATCTGGAAGAAGATATCTACATGAAGCAACCTGAAGGATTTTCGGTGAAGGGTAAGAAAGTATTGGTATGAAAATTAAAAAAGTCTATGCATGGGTTAAAACGGTCACCAAGGATGTGGTATCATAAATTTTCTACATATATACGGTGACTCAGCTTCACCAGAAGCAAAGCAAATCATTGTGTGTATTTTAAATTAATTGGTGACAATGTTATTTATTTGGTCTTGTGTAAGGACGATATGTTGCTGATTGGAAATGAAAAAGAAATTATCCAGGATTTGAAGACCCAATTTTCCTCCAAATTATACATGAAGGATATTAGTGTTGCAAACTATATTTTGGGCATGGAAATTAAATGGGATCAGGCAAAGAGGAAGCTCTGGTTAAACCAGAGGAAGTATACCGAGACAATATTGTAGAGGTTTTATATGTAGGATAGCAAACCGATGAAGGTTATGATTCTTGTAAATGTAAAGTTATATGTTGAATTGTATCCCAGGACACAAGAAGAGGAAGAGGACATGTCTTCTCTTCCATATGCAAGTGCAGTCGGTATCCTGAAGTATGCAATGTTTTGTACTAGACCAGATATTGCACATGCAATGGGAGTATTGAGCAGGTTTATGTCAAAACAAGGAAAGGAGCATTGGATAGCAGTGAAGTGGGTTTTCAAGTATTTATGTGGAACTAGTGATTATGGTTTATGCTACCATGGAAAACTAGGATTGGATATAGTTTTGGACATTTGTGGCTTTGTTGATGCAGACTGGGCTAGAGATAGAGATTAGAGAAGATCTATAAGTGGGTATTTGTTTAACCTATTTTGAGAAGCAGTTAGTTAGATGAGAAAAATACAGTCTGTAGTGGCTCTTTCAACTACAAAGACTGAATACATGGTGACTACTCATGCAAGCAAAGGAAGCAATTTGGTTGCATTTATTGTGTTCAAGTATGGAGTTAATACAGCGAGCTATAAGGATATAATGTGATAGCCAAAGTGCATTTTTCTTGCAAAGAACTCTGCTTATCATTCAAAGAAAAATCACATTGATGTTCAGTATCACTTTGTGACGGATATGGTTGAGGAAAAAAAGGTGTTGTTGGGGAAGGTGTACACTTTAAAGATTGTTGCAGATGCATTGAAAAAGTCTATGAGCACTGAGAAGTTTTCTTGGTGTAGAAAAAAAATGGGTGTTGCATGGTTGGACCAATAACTAATATCTCTTTGTGACCCCTTGTGTGGAAAAGAAAACAAAAAGTGGGATAATGTTGGGTGTGCGTTATATTATTTCCATGACTAGTCGCATGCGCAGGGGGGTCACAACCCCCCCTATTGGGTGGTTTTCAGGGGGGGCAGTAGCCCCCCTGTACGGGCTCTAGGGCAATGCCCTGGAAAAAAAAATGGACCCTATAATAGGTGGGTGGACCTACCTATGGTTTTGTGCATGGGTTTGCACATGGTTTTGGGCATGATGGTTTTTTTTCCATGGTATTTTGTAGATCCGGTCAAGGGAAATATGGTTATGTTCTAATCTGGGATTAATGGATTGGGGTTTATGAATGCTCCGGCATGTATATATATGTATTGTAGCATTGAAAGGAATATAATGAAAAATCAATCTAGTAGTCCCAGTTTTGGGATCTAGGGGAAAATCTATGTGTATATTTGTTTTATGCTTTATGTTCTTGCCATTTCAAATTAGGGGAATTTTGAGGTATAAAATGGGCCTTCTAAGGAAATTATAAAATAATAGTGGAAATAATAAAATAAGATTAGATTACATCATCAAATTTTAGAGCGAAAAAAAAAAAGAAAAAACTATTTTTTTAACTCGTATTTTCAACTTATCTCCCTATGGGTTTACTCAAATTTTGGTCGACAACACTCGTTGGATGCAAAATTTGATTCCTCATCCAAGGTGTACCCATGTTGCATAGTTTTGATGGATCCTGGTACACAAAAAATGAGAAATACATGAAAAATGTGATTGTAATCACGTTTTTTAATTAATTTCTCATTTTTCGTGCAGTAGAGTCAATCAAAAGTATGAAATATGGGTACTCCTTGGATGAGGTTAAATTTTTCATCCAACGAGCACTCATGCTCAAAATTTGAGTAAAAAATTAGGGAGATAAGTTGAAAATACGAGTGGAAAAATTAGTTTTATTATTTTATTATTTTTTAATCCTTTTACTTTTTTACTCCAAAAATGGTAAATCATCTCTCATGGTTGAAATCATCATCTTGAATCCTACTGGTTCTTATAAAGTTTATTTTGGTTGTACACTTTTCTTAGGAGGCCTATTTTAGACCTCAAAATTCCCCTAATAAGTTTATTTTCTATTTTTTAAGAATTTGTTTGCAGATAATTTATGTACAGGGTTAAAACCTACACTTTTCATATACTTCTCTTCACACACACCTAATGTGTTACAGATTCATTCCTCAATGAACCTTTAAACTCCTATGACAATCTCTTATATAGAAGTAATGGAATCCTTAATATAATCCCACTTACACATTTTAACCCCATATTACTATTATATTTTCATTTTATATTTATTTATTTTTCATTGTACTCAATATATTCCTCATAACATATATATCTAACCAAGATAATTCATGGATCTAGGAGGATTTCTCACCTAAGAACCTTTGGTCTTAACATATAATTATAACTTAAATATTCCATTGGTTTAAGGTTAAACACCACTTTTCCTATGAGGCGTTGTCCTTATGATATCAACACTCACCTAGATTTATGTTGAGCTTATACTATGTTGTATATAATTGGTTTCATTTTGTTTCATGCTAGCTACTTTTTTCCAGGAAAAGAAAATAAAATTTTTATTCATCTGATAAAAAATTGCATCATATATGCCGCAACATTCCATATGTTGATTCATCACCCTTAAAGGCCACAGTGTTAACTATCCTAAAAAATCTACTGATAAAACCAGTTTTACAAAAAAACAACACTCATAAGTGTCACAGAAAACAACCAAAATCAGCCATCAAAAAAAAAACTATCCAAAATCTGTAGGGCCTCCCAGATGGGAAAAAAACCCAAATAATATCATTAAGAGTATATCGTTTGTGCCATTATGTGAAAAATAAAAGAAAAATTGTCCAAGAAATTATTCACATAGAGCTCCAGAGGATAAACATCATGTGCTAGAGAAAATATAAATATGGAAAATAAAGATAGACCATATTTAATGAGGTATAATGTCTGACACGCGAACATCATCATCATATTTTTCTTTTATGAGCCACGCATCCAGATCCTGTTGTAAGCCCGCCTTAGAAAGACTGCCATCTACCCTATTTCATTCCTTGAGGACACACAGAAGCCTTGGTCGGTCCTGCTTCTGGTTTTTCAGCTTGTAGTTGACCCTCCGATAGTTTGATGTCTGGTCCAGAAAAAAGCCTGGGTGATGTCAAGTCAGCTTCTTCTAACGGAAAAAAACCCTCTGTCAAACTCCACATCATCTTTTCCACACTCCCCTTGCCAACTGGAGAATGTGGTGGAAGTGCCACCTTATCCAAATTCTGCTTTATTGGCTCCATCCCCCAAACTGACAAAATATCCTCTACTTTTGGCTCCAAATCAACAAACTCACTTGGTTTAACCATCGTTCTGATTTTGTTTGCAAAAAACCAACCTCTAGACCCGGTAAAAACCGTATTTCACAGCAAGAAAGCTAGTTGCAAACCTAAGACATTTACCACCCAAGCTACCTCCAAACCCAGTAAAAATGACAGTGCACAAAAAACAGACAAAATTAAAGAATCGGTAGAAGATATTTACTGCCAAAAAAAAACACCTTGTTCACAGCTCAGAAGTCCCGAGCATCTTTCCCTCATTTTAGCACCAAAATCCGACAGTATAACTATTCCTTTGGATGTAAAAACGAACACTGGTTCCAAAACACCGTTTGTGAGAGGATAAACAATCTGACACTTCACAAGTCCCAAAGCGTCATAAAAAATTTCCAAGTGTAAATTATTATGGTGCCAAATGGCAACAGTCAACTGTAATTTATTATGTCAATGGCCCCTCCATCAGTCTTCCATGTGCAGGTTTTTCTTGCCAACGGTAACCAGGTTTTTCCCCATGTTCGTTGAGTTCTTCCCTGCCATCGCTTCCCATTGTGCCTCCATTTCTATTAAATTTCAAAATTTATTGCCTTGGCCATCAAATATAATCGTCATGATAGTTACTTGATAACTCATATATGTTTATTAAACCTTGACACCATTGTTACATAATACACCCCCCTCACTTGGGTGAAGGGTCTTAAATCGGTGTAACCTCTTGGTCCCACGTTCTTACCACGAGGTCCTATAACATGGATCCATCTCATCAATGGCTCATGGTATCCACATGGTTTCAATTTTGCACGTTTTAGATTTATATGAGGAATATGATGGCTTGGAGTGATTAGGGTTAAGGGAATTAGGGTAGACTACCCTATTTAGAAGTCATTTATTCTATCTAGTTTTTATTTTCCATTAGCTCTCTGTTCCGAAACCAAGAGGACACTGTCCCATGGAAGTATTCTCTCTTTTTTCTTTCCTCCATTCCTATGGGATATAATTGTTGGTGATGTGGTTAAAATGACTCTAGAAGGTACCTCAAGAATCCCAAGTAAAATATGGTTTTATCAGATTGTTATTTTTTTAATTTCCATTTTGTTTTTTGTACTGTAATCTCTTGTGGTTTTAACTCCTTGAATTTTTTTATTTTATTTTTTTTGCACTAGGGTATTCAAGTTGGTAATAAACTCAGGGACATACAATCTTCAGTTGCCGTTTCACTCTGTTACAAGGAAGCTATTGAAAATCTTCCCTATGTTTCCTTATGTCAACATCAGGAATTCCTTGCTACATCCCTCATCATTTTCACTGTCAATCTACTAATATCGTTCTAAGGGTTTTGTCATATGTTTACTAGTATGTTCTACAATCCCCGTGCTTTATTTCTTGTTAAATATTTGTATTTATGATACTGAGCTTGTGTTGAGTTCTAATAATGTTTTATTTTTGTGCGTAGGGACTCTTCAAAGGTTTTGTTGTAGTTGTGACAAACACCCTCCAAAATTTTTCTGACACTCGAATTTTGTAGCCTACTGTGGTTCTTGTGATTGGTCATTCCATAGTCATTTCTTGGTTAGCTTATGCTTTTGAGCTCCCTTTTTGGATCCGAAGTGTAGAAGTCACTTGCTCACACATGCTCAGTCCACAACAAGTTCATGAGAACATTATTTTATGCAAGCTTGGAAAATCATAGAACATTCCATCAATATTGTGCATGTGTGATGTCCAATACATGTCAACAATCAGTTCGCAGTAACAACGACAATTTCTCACATTATAGATGTGTGTGTACTTCTATTTCGATGATTTTTGCAAACTTTCACTCTCGCGCACCTTCATTTCTGCGAGTGTCACATTCATGTTTTTGGTTGTCTCTTTTTCTTGCTTTCACTCAAATTAGTATTGTTTTCATGTTATCTTTTCTCTGGCATGTGTTACTTTCATTGTCATTCACATATCCCAAGAGTCGTTCGCACTTTAGAAAATGGACTCTTTTGGCATGTTAGTTGTTGCACAATGTATGTATCTTGATTATGCTGGTTTCAATGGGTTATATTTGTGTGAATGATTTGGTCTAACCATGTAAACATCAGCCACACTCATTCCCAAATTTTTAAGCACTTTCACTCAAGTGTCGTCACAGTCGTCGCAAAGTGTACCTTTAGTGTTGCACTTGTCATAAAGTCGTCGCAAATTTGTCACATGGAGGGAAATTAATGTTTTATGGATGATATATGTTTTTTTTTCATCAAATTGTTTCAAGTGTGTGATCACAACCAAGTCATACCATTGTTCACAACTATCTCTTCAGTCCCACACTTAGCTAAATTTCAGAAAATTCCCATTAACCTAGTCTCATCCATCCCTCCAAAATTGCACATTGTGCAGTCTCAACCCTCAATCAGAAACCTTGTCTCTTAGCACTGTGAAATTTTCAATCTCTTCCTCCTAGAACTGCGCATTTTTTAACCTCATTTCTCAAGCCCAGCCCTTGACTCCCATAACTATGCAATATTTCTCTCTAGCCAAGCCAGCACTACACATTGCATAGTATCAGTCCTCAAGCCTCATTCTTGAGCTCCTAAAATTCACAACTGCATAATCATTTTGACTCGTGTCCTTCCAGTACTACACACTTCACAATTTTAGTGCCCAAGCCTTGTCTTTGGCCTCCAAAACTGTGTAACCATGCCCTCCATCCAGGCCTGAACTACGCATTACATAGTCTCATACCTTAAGCCCAACCCTTGAGCTCTTGAGGTGTGTAACTGAACAATAACCAATTATTCCTTACCTTCCATAACTATGCAGTTGACTAAAACAGTGCAAAACCCTTCAGCCTTACCCATTAAGCTCCTAAACTGTACAATCTTCCTCCTCAGTCCCTCCTGAACTATGCATTGTGCAATCTCAAGGCTCAAGCTTCATCCCTGGGTTCCTAAGTTTCACAATTGTGCAGTGAATGAGCCACTTTCCCAACCTTTCACTCAATTTGGCTAGTTCATTGGATCAATATGAACCATATTAAACTAGGTGTTTATGGGACTGATGTCATCTTCTCATGAGTGGATTGAAAATGCAGGTGCTCTATCCTGTTATGGCAAGATGATGAATAAGTAGATGGAGAAGGAGGACATGCTAGAAGACACATATGGAGCTGAAGAGATAAGATAATCATCGGGTGAGAAGACAAACGAACATCAAAATCTGATAGAAGATGAAAATCAAGATCACATGGATGACTCCTCATCTTCAAACCATAAGCAGGAGGAAGAAGAAGAACATGTACCATTTGTTTAAGAATACATAAAGAAAGAAGTAACAAGAAGGAAAAATTAGCACTGTCACATCATCATGCATTCCATGTCATCAATTTCATGTCATGTCATGTCACAAGTAATCATATTCCACATCATTATTGTGGATTATGTAATTACCTATTCAAAATGTATTGTAAAGTGGAATTCCAAAGGTCACACATGGAATATGAAGAGTTGTGTAATTTGAAAACATAGGAAGTCAAACAGTCATGAGGGTAGTCAAAGAGTCACAAGGAATTTGAAGCATCACCTCTTGGTTATATATACATCCTCAATGTATGAAAAAATAAATTTTCACCTTGGCTCCTCCTGCTAAGCATTAGAGAGATAAGCTAGTTTTTTTTTGGAGCAAGGAGTGGTTCCAACGCTCCACTACTGGAGCTAGTGATGTTCATTGTATGCATGTGTCTTGGAACTTTTACTTAATAATAGGAGCCTTCAAGGCCAGCACATTCTTCATGCATGGAGTATGAATATTTGTAAGACTATTCTGCGGATGTTTGTATCTCATGTTTTCTTTCACAGGTGCTAATTTAGTTGAACTATTTTAGTTATTTTAGTACTTATCTTATTTATAATGTGTTGTAATGGTAGTTGTCTCGTCCTTCTGGACTATTCCACAGGATATTAGATGGAATTTTCCCATTCATTGGTTGTAAAGACCTCTGCATCCCTTGTAGACTATTCTGCTAGATGTTAGATAGATCCTTCTAGTTCATGTGTGTCTCTTCTTGGGTGGTACTATTACCTCTCTCTTAGAGCCTCACTTATCTCCCTATCTTCATAGCAGAAAAAATTTGGCACATTTACAACTGAACACTCACCAAGCACGCCTTTATTTCTTTTCAAAGGCATCATTTCATCCCTCTCTCTTTCTGACAGTTAGATTCAAGGAAATTCTATAAGAATACATGGAATCTGAGCTGATATTTCAGATGGGGCTCCTACTCCAAAGGTGAGAGGCCTAATTGGGACTTCACATCGAGGAGACCCCTTCGTTGATGGATTTCCAACACTGTCAAGAATGGCGCTAGAAGGAGATCCAGAAGAAAATTTGATCTTGTTAATTCGATTTTGAATCTCCTGTCATAAATGGCTCTTTCCAAAATCATAATCCTGGAGTGCTTTTCTAACCTACCTCTTGGAAAACTTTCAATCTTCACGGAACTTGTTCATGCCTTGTCTCAGTTCGAGTTTAATGGTGAGGGTGGTAGATTTTTATCCATACACAAATTATTTTCTTGGATTTTGTAAAACTTTCCAAATCGATGATGAAGTTGTTATGTGTATTCCTTTCAACCTCACTCTCAAAGGTCGTGTTAATTATTGGTGTCATACCTTACCATCAACTTCCATTCATTCTCTTTTACATTTTACTAAGGAGCTTCATCAAGCTTTAGATTGGTATGATTACCGATATGTTCACAAAACAATCAATCAAATCAGAATGGAGCCTAATGAATCAGTTGATGGTTTTTCTAACAGATTCTTTCATTTATGTTATGAGTTTCCTTAAGAAGATATCAATTAGGATTTTTGTAAGAAAAAGTTTGAACATCTAGTTCAGATTTCTTTGAATCAGTTTGAATCTAAACCTCCTGATGTTTTCACTTCTCCAACTCTTGTGAATCGTGAGACACCTCTAATTTCGTAGGAGAAACCTATTATTCCTTTCTTTCCTTGTCATCCTCCATTTCTATTCCCAATGTGGGTGCCTCCTTACGGTGATTGTAAAGTTTGTAAATTTGCAAAACAAATTCCTAATCCATCTTCTCATCCTTCTTCCATTTTTCACGATTCATATTCAATGGAGGAAATTCCATATTGGCTCATGAAGCCTATGGTGAAGACTAACTCATCCATCCCACAAGATGATGTTATTTGTTCCTAATTTTAGTCTCGAACCTGATTTGGATTTCTATTATACCCTATCATCTACAGGCCATGACTCTTTGTACCATGATCTGCTTGAGAAATCTGTTCCACCATCTATTTTTTATCACTATCTTGATTTTCATGTTTCTAGTTCAAATTGCGATCAGATACAAGGCAATTGTAGAGGTTTTGTCGTTACACCAAAACTCGCAAGTGTTGGTAAACTTCCAAACCGGCAACTAGGATCCCTAGGGTGGAAATTATGGATTCCATAGAGGTGCAGTGATTACTCTAACACCCCCCTCAAACGCAGCTCGGGGAATCAATACACCCCTTAAACGGAGTTCGGGGGAATCGAACCTGGATCTAGGCTCTGATACCATGTAGAGGTTTTTCCATTACACCAAAACTCGCAAGTGTTGGTAAACTTCCAAACTGGCAACAAGGATCCCCAGGGTGGAAATTATGGATTCCATAAATGTGCGGTGATTACTCTAACAGCAATCACATTACACATGTAGGGGAGCAGGAAGGAGAATATGTTTCCAATATTTATTCTATTTTCCAAAATTCTCTATTTGAAGATAATGTGCTTCCATTCTTGGATGATTTTCAATCTACTAATCTCAGTAGTGAATCAAATGTATTCAATTCTTTCGATCAATATGTAGCCTTGGGAAACAACCATTCTAATGATGACAACCCTATTGATGTATGAAATCACAAATTCCCAAGTGTATTAGATAATATTTTAGTTTCTCATGAATATTTTACTTTAGATCCAAAATAGGATTCAGTCAAATAAAATGTGCTTATCGAAACTTCCTCTTCATCTCAATATCCCTTGTGCTACTGTCTGCAATGCATCTACTTGTGATGGAGATACTCCATGTTATTCAAGATCATCATCCGATGAACCTCTCAATTGGCACAAGTTGGTGAGATTATACATGATGCAAATGAAAACAATCAAATATTTGAGCACTCTTCCCAACCCTCATCATCTCTTCTCTGGCATGAAGACAACTCTTCAAATCATCTTGCTCATGAAATTTCCCTGATTTATTCATCTTTGAATTTGTGATCAGAAGAATCTTTCAACTTGAGTAATCTGGTCGTTGAAGTTGTAAAATTCGATAAAACCAGTGACATTGATGGCTGCCATCTAGTGAGAAGTGACCTTATTGAAACCAATGGTAACAGATATCCTCAAACCATGCATGATCTGGTTCAATATTAAAAATGTGATTTTACAATCCTGGAAAGTGTTGGGACCTTCCAAGGAGTCGACGCACTTCAACTTCTGTTAATGGTTATGTCAAGATCTCGCGACTCTGTTAAGCTCCTCGAACTAAGTCAGATATGTTTTCTCCCGCACAATCCTTCTCTTTGCATGGTTTCACTTGATGAGAATTTATTTTTGAAAAAAGTTTGGTATTTCGGGTGTGACCTTTAAAATTTTAAATATTTTACTATTGACCGGATTCAAGAATCTTTTTCAGTTATTCATCTTCATGCAAATCTCTCGCATCAAACTCGTGTTTGGAATGTGTATCTCTCATAGAGTCATGGAATTGTGAAGTTGATCATTCCAAGGAATATCTTTGGCCAAAGTAATCATGCTTATCGAATTTACTCCTTAATAGTCAGCTCTTAGTTCTTCTTGTGAATGTTATATTGCAAAGTTTTCCCTTCATCGCACCTGAAATCCTCTTGAGTGACAATGAACACACGATTTATCGTGTGAATCAAATTATTCGTCATTCACTACATCTTGACAGGTTTCATGAGTTTGTTGTACTATCATTCCTTCTCACTTGTTTTGATAATTACAATGATGGTGTGGTGTGTTACTAGTTACAAAGAAATAGTTTGTCACATTCATTGTGTGTGAAAAATGATTCTATTATTCAGAGCATTTGTGAAACTGTTCAAATTGATTTATCTTCATTTATTGCAAACCAGGGATCTGATGCTTTAATCATATCATCTTATCATTATTTTGTCTTTCACTGTCATTAATTTTATCATTTTATCACCAGTATATACAATTACACTTGTTTTACATCCTCTGATCTTCATCGTTCAACATCTCACTATTCATATTTTTGTCAAGTGGTTGAGGCACTTCATCCTTCGTTGATGGTTATGTCAGGTCCTCACTATCTCAACATGACTGTTGAATATGATCAGATCTATTTTCCCTTACAATATTCTCATTATAATCCCATGCCTCTAATTGAAAAACCATATTTTCAATTATTTTGGGGTTTTCAAGAGGATCATCATGAATTTTATGATTCAATTGTTAAATGGTTGGAGGAATATTATTCATAAATCTCCATTGCAATAAATAGGTTTTAGCCTTTTCTCATGCTTGCTAAGTAGGATGACACAGAAAAAGGTGCATTCACAAGAAGTCTTTGAGGTTTGTCTGATTATGGTTTCCGTTGAAAAGGTAAGGATGTGAATTGGATGAAAGTAGCAGTTGCGACACATTTTTCTGCCCACAGGAAATACCTTCCTTTTTTGTGAAAGTTATTCAAGTTATCATCTTTTCTCTTTCACACTACTTTATATTTGTTTTAATCGATCTTATGTTTTTCATTGCGGGTCAGAAACAACTATGGTGGTTGTTAGGTCCCTATAAGACTAGTGTATCCCCTTATTTTCATTATTAGTGTAGCCCCCCTATGGTTATTGTTGTACCCATGAAGTCCCCATCTTGTTATTATTGTGCCCTGTTATCACTCAGTAATTTCTCTAGGTTCAAGAGAAATAGTCCGAGGTAACCACAAACATACTTCAAACTCTAGGATCTAGCCTTCCTAGGGTTCAGAGAGGGCTCTCTCTTTAAGATTTATCTTTGTTCGATTTACAAATGTTAGGCTAGTTATGAGGCTAGTTATGAATGTACACTTTTGTTTTGGTTTTAAATTAGTTGGTGGGAAAAATCACTTGGAGGTAAAATAGAGAGAAATCTACTTGTCCATTGGGCTATGGAGTCTAAATCAAGCTAGCAGCACTAGAAATCAAGGCCAAAAAGGTACAAATATATTTAGGGCAAGATAGATAACCCTCATAGATTTGGGAAAGTGGTTTTTTGTGAGGTGGTATGATCGAGATAAAGGGAACTTAAGGATCCTTTGATCCGAAAAATGGAAGTAGAAGGAAAAGGTCAAATGGGAGAATGAGAAATTAAGGGTTCCTTGCACCGGAAATTAGAAGAAAACATTAAAATGGAAACTAGTTAAAGACAAGGAGCACTTGACTAATCCTGTATTAATACTCCTAGTTACACATTCAGACAGAACAAACATAAAATGAATGCATGAAACTTAGAAAAGGAAACAGTGACAAGTAGGAAATACTTCACTCATCAGCTTATCACAGGGATCCTGAATTATGATGCCAGCCAGCTTGTCCGGTCTGCTAATTTGAATTCAAACACACAATAGCCTCCAATGTTCAATAAAAATGTCTATAATAATTCCAGCAATTTTATTCCACACAAAAATACTTCAAAGAGTGAAGTATTTATACAAATTCTAAACTAGAATATCTTGAAAAAATATCAATATTGGTTTAAAAATATCTCCAACTGTTTTACATAAATAAAAATTAAGTAAAGGACACTCAAAACTAATGCATCTATTTGGCATTATTTTCTATGGATAGGTGATGACAAAGAGGAGAATTCGACTTTGATCTCAACTCTTAGTTGATGATGAGGCATCCAAGTCACGAATTGTCTCCTTTCTTTGTGCATTCTATTCCAGCAATTCTGCAAACTTGGGATCCAATGATACCTTTGTATTTCTCAACCCTAAATAGATATGTAAAAAGTGAAAGATTTTATTGTAGATGAATATGTTGGTGATATAAACCTCTCTCAGTTGCCTAAAACTCTGCTCCAGCTGTTCACAATAGGCTCAGCAAAAAGATGTGTAAAACAGAGTTTTACAGAGCCTGAAAAATAGGTTGTAAAGATGCACATGTATATCTCATTATGTAATACCCATGCACAAAGTGAGATAGGTTTTTGTAGATTGGTCTCTTAGGAACCAAAACCTCCTTCATTTTTTAAATGTATTTCTGATTGGAAACAAATTTCTCTACAAAATGATGACTTAACAGAAATTTTCTACAAAAAGTGCTTTCCAATATTGTTTAATATTTCCCAACCCATAATGGTTGTTAGTGTTGAACCCTTAGTTAAACTGAGAGGGGGGGGTGAATCAGTTTAACACAGTCATGGACTTTTAAAACTTTTCATTAAAACTTATTTACACCTTCATTTCAAGTTCAACTTAATATGTGAGTAATCTTAGAATGTGAGCAGCAAGTATTAATATAATGTAACAGCAGACTTAATATGAGAGCAGCAAGTATTAAGCAGATGAGATAAACCATATCAGCACATACACATCATGCACAGAGACACTAGATATAAGTGGAAACCCATAAAGGGAGAAAACCACATCTTATTATTCTTGTGATGCAAAGGCAAGCTCCAACTCCCTCTCACCACTGATTTTCTGTAGGCACCAACCTACAGGAGGCTCCAACCTCAATTCTGCAAGCTACAACTTGCAAGGAAGCTCCAACTCCCATCAATTTTTTGCAGGCACCAACCTACAGGAGGCTCCAACCTCAGTCAGCTGGCCCGGCATTTGTCAGCTTCCTCGTGGTGTTGGGCACCAACTCATCTGGCACACCTGCGACGCACCAACCTCGGTACCACCAGGTCGACTCGGCCATCATGTTCTGGCCGATGAGAGCTCCAACTTCCTTACTCTTTCAAAAGAAAACACTTGTTGATTTACCTTGGATATCAGCTCTGTTCTGTAGCATCTCTTCTGTTGTTCATCAATTCTCATATCTTCTTTTTATCATCTCTGCATCTTCTCAGATTCTCTGTCAGATTCTCCTTCTTCTCTGCTCAACTCCTCCTTCTTCTTTGCTTCACTGCTTCATTTCTGCATTCTCCCGACTTTTCCATGACATTTGGGTCTGTCCTCACTTTTTCTTATCCTTCTCCTGCCTCAGCTTCGCAATACGCATTCTCTATGTACTCACGCCCCTAACCTCATGGCTTTCTTTCCATCTTAATCTGTTCAATTAACACACTCTCTTCTTCTCTCACTCTGTTTTCGTCCACTTTCTCCCCTTGGATATTACCCTGTTTTATACAAAATAGCTTCATGGTTGTTTGTATTCTACTGGGAATTCGAAATGGACAGCCATGTCTCTTTGCCTTCTGCCTTCTCATCTCTTTTATCTGCTCATTCAGAAAATATAACTGTAGGTACCAATTTAGAATTACAGTGGGATATTTGTTCTCTTCTGGAGACTTGCCAATCCATCACAACAATATAAATCAATTAAAACATTTACATTTCACCTTTTTGGTTACATAAAAAAAATTTCACTCAGCCCAATTTCTGGCCTTTGGCTTTGCTGGTTTTGTCTTTTTCTGCTGTTGTTAAGAAACTGTTTTGCGTACTCTATTTCACTAGTGTGCACACATGCATGTGCATATAAATTCTGTTCTACTGACCTCATTCTCTTTCATAGTGAGGAAGTGCAGCCTTAGTAACCATCACAAACAAGCTTCCATACCTCTGGATCATCAGCCATAAATCCTGTCTTAACCTTATCTCTCCATTCAGGAAAGTTAGTTGTATTTAGCACAGGTACATTTTGATAGTCCATGACTCAACCAGATATCCTTCAAGCTATTAAGCTTACACCAAAGGAACTGGCTCTGATACCAATTGTTGAACCCTTAGTTAAACTGAGAGGGGGGGGTGAATCAGTTTAACACAGTCATGGACTTTTAAAACTTTTCATTAAAACTTATTTACACCTTCATTTCAAGTTCAACTTAATATGTGAGCAATCTTAGAATGTGAGCAGCAAGTATTAATATAATGTAACAATAGACTTAATATGAGAGCAACAAGTATTAAGCAGATGAGATAAACCATATCAACACATACACATCATGCACAGAGACACCAGATATTAGTGTAAACCCATAAATGGAGAAAACCACATCTTATTATTCTTGTGATGCAAAGGCAAGCTCCAACTCCCTCTCACCACTGATTTTCTGTAGGCACCAACCTACAGGAGGATCCAACCTCAATTCTGCAAGCTACAACTTGCAAGGAAGCTCCAACTCCCATCAATTTTCTGCAGGCACCAACCTACAGGAGGCTCCAACCTCATTCAGCTACAATTGACATTTTATCAAGCTACTACTTGATGTGGAAGCACCAACTCCCATCTATTTTCTGCAGGCACCAACCTACAGGAGGCTCCTACCTCAGTCAGCTACAACTAACATCTATCAAGCTACAACTTTATAGGGAAGCTCCAACTTCCTTACTCTTTCAAAAGAAAAACACTTGTTGATTTACCTTGGATATCAGCTTTGTTCTGTACCTTCTCTTCTACTGTTCATCAGTCCTCATATCTGTCCTTATATCATTTCTGCATCTTCTCAGATTCACTATCAGCTCCTCCTTCTTCTTTTCTCAGCTCCTCCTTCTTCTCTGCCTCACTTCTTCATTTCTGCATTCTCTGACTTTTCACAGCATTTCTTTCTGCTCCTCCTTCTTCTTATCTTATTTTCCTCAATTCCATACTCTGCATTCTCTATATACTCACTCTCTCTAACCTCTTGCAGCTTTCTTATTTTCTTCAACTCTCTTCAATTCTGCTGCACACTCTCTTCTTCTCTCACTCTATTTTCGTAACCTTCTCCCCTTGGATATTACCCTGTTTTATACAAAATAGCTTCATGGTTGTTTGTATTCTACTGGGAATTCGAAATGGACAGCCATGTCTCTTTTCCTTTTGCCTTCTCATCTCTTTTATCCGCTCATTCAGAAAATATAACTGTAGGTACCAATTTAACATTACAGTGGGATATTTGTTCTCTTTCAGAGACTTTCCAATGCATCACAACAATATAAATCAATTAAAACATTTACATTTCACCTTTTCGGTTACATAAAAACAATTTCACTCAGCCCAATTTCTGGCCTTTGGCTTTGCTAGTTTTGTCTTTTTCTGCTGCTATTAAGAAACTGTTTTGCATACTCTATTTACTGCTACTCTGTGCACCTGCGCATGTACACCTGTCAAGTTCATTCCTGTGCATATTCCTGTTCACCGTGATTGTGTGTCTGCTGTATACATATAGATGTGTTACAATATATAACTGTTGACTTTAAATCTAGGAAAATTCCAACGCTTTGGTTTCCTTTACTGGTAGTTTAAATAACTGAATGCGGAGGCTTTAATATCGCCATGGTTATAAACCCAATATATGTCCTCTATGCAAGGTTTTCTCCTTCTATTATTTCAAGCAATCAAAGTTCATTCTCGGCATTATTATTTTGATATTCGAACCTTAGAAACCATAACCCAATGGTTAATCAATCATTGAATCGTTCAATATGTGTTCACGGCTTTCACAAATCGCGCCTGAAGCCTTAACACCTATTGTGTCCTCAACTTGCTTGCTCTTGGAAATGTACAATGAATCATTTTAATACATAAAATGCCCTTTTCAGGCCCACTTCGTCGAACTTGCATCATTCTCCAATGCGATGCGATCACTCCGATTGCGATTAATCGCAATCGCAACTTCCAGTTGCATGTTCCGATCTTCTGCTCCTTCTCCGATGTGATGAAACACTTTTCAAATATTTCCGATTGCGATTAATCACAATCGCAACTTCCATTGAAATGTTCTGATGCTCCTCTTTAACTCCGATGTGATTGACCACTGTTCATTTAAATGTGCCGATGCGATTAGGTTGGAACTCAAATACATATTAATCACAGTTTATATGCCTGTCGGGTCCGGGCTTCAATCGCAATCGCAACTTCTAGTTGCATGTTCCGATATTCCTATACTCCGATGCTCCGATGTCATTAGGCCGGAATTCAAATACATATTAATCACAATTTATACGCCCATCGGGTCTGAGCTTCAATCGCAATTGCAACTTTCTGTTCATATGATCCGCTGCCAACCTTTTTTCCGATGCGATTAATGAGGGTCCCACCTTGTGGTACTTTGCTTTTGATAGAGCCTTTGGTTCTTTAGATCTCGCGCTACATTTAGATATATATATAAACCACTCCATATATATATATATATATATATATATATATATATACTTTGGACCTTTGTGTATAAGGCGCAATATATGTAACGCACTGCATATATATAAGCTCCCGCTTTCGCCTTTATTGTATCCTCCAGCTGGGGTAATGATTCTCGGAATTTATGTTTATATATATCCTCCAGCTTGGGTTATGATTCTCGAAATAATATGTAGGGGGGTCCCACCCTACACACACATTGTTTTCTCCTTCTGCGTTTTCTTCTGCAAATCGACTCACGGTTCAACTTCACTATTCATCAACCCTTTAACCTGGGTTTTGTATGGAACTACAGTTCCATTCTTGTAGATTCACAATTAAAATATGGCTTCCCTTGCCTTCTATCGAGCCATCATTTCATCATTTCCACGGATGCATTACTTACTCTACGCACCAGCAAATTCACCCTTACCATATGATTTTTCTTCAGTCTCTGGTTTGAATCTTATTTGCAGTATGTGTGTAGCCCCTTTCTCAGTTGCGTATATAAAATCCACTCCACCGGTTATACTTGTAGCAAACCCCATGAGTCTCCGATCTTCTACGCCTTCAATTCAACAGTTCTTTTTCTCAACTTCGAACTTCGCTATGTTACCAGAGTTCTGTTCCTCATTTTGATTTAATTCTGTAGAATGAATTGATGTATTCTTCCCAACATTGCTTCACACTATTCCCACTTGAATAATTGTGCAATAATACAAATCAACTACTCTGTCTCATTACTACACAGTCTTCCCACTCGAATAATTGTTCCTCATTACTCTGTCTCTCCAGATCGGCTACTTCTGCTTTGTCTGTTGCCTCTGTTTTTTATCTGCCTTGCTGCCTTGCTTCTTTTCTATCTCTGCTGCTCTCTTTGCTGCCTCTGCTACTTGTCTTATGCTCTCTCTACTACCTCTACTTCTTGTCTGCTCATTTGATGTCTCTGCTACTTCTTTGACTGATGTTGTTCCTTACTTCTCTTTTTGTTGTCTCTACTACCTCTCTTTTTGCTTCCTCTGCTCCTTGGCTGATGTTTCAAGTGCCCCTCCTTTGTCATCTCCTTTTCCATCAATGACAACATTTCCAACAATCTCCCCCTTTGGCATTGATGGCAACACATCCACCGATAATCCAATGCTTCCTCCAAGTCTTCCTTTGCCTAGCTTCTTTTAGAAGACCCTTTCTTCTATTACCTGCTTTTCCTCCCCCTTTGACATCAATGGAAAAGGGTTTCACATTTCTCAGTGTTGATTCTGTCTTTGCATTTCCTCTCTCTGATTTGTGTTTAGACCACCTTCTTCTCACTTTGTACCCTGCTGCTCCAGACTGGTGTACAAGACTTGTTGAGAGAACACTTTGAGGATTATTGAACTTGAATATACATTGTAAATTGATACAATCCAAAGCACTAACTCCTTTCATTTGCATAAAGTTGAAAGTGAAGATAATGACACTTCATAGAACACATTGTATCATCTTTATCTAATCAGAGATGCATCATTGGATTAAACCTAAATTACTGAGCATGCTTCAAATATACTTCAGTTTCTAGTATTATCTTCATCAAAAATCCACATCTGTTGAGGAAGTTGTCGTTGGAGAATGTCTTCTTCTGCTATACACATCTGTAGTGCCACACTTGTTCAATTGTAATGATGCCAATATGTCTTTTATTTTTGAGGTTCACTTTTCTTGCCTGTTGGTGATTATTTGAGCTAGGATGTTGATAATGATATTCTTAAGAGCTGAAGGTTCTTGTTACAGATGCGATCAATGAATTAACCAGAATTTGATCTAAGAGATCAAATGCCTTTACTGCTTGCATAATGTACTTTCACAGCAAAACCTTGAGGCTAGATACATTCAATTTATTGTTTAGTCTTACTTATCAACCAAGCACTTTTCTTTATGACATAAGGGGGTATGTATGTCAGTGATCAACCTCTTTTCAATGGTGAGATTTCAGCAAATCCTTTCTGCTGAAGTATGTTCTTGATGATTCAAAGACAGAGTTTTGAGCTTCAACTGACCCAATTAGTCCTTCATACTTTTGATACTTTAACTGTTCTATCAGAATGAACTTCCACGAAAGCATATTCAAGATGTTTAATTGAAAACTCAGCAAACAGACTTCACACAGTTTTGTAACTGATCTTAAGAAGGAGGCCTTGAAGATATACATGTACCAACTTTAGGAAGGCATGAAATTATATATAAAAAGATACTACTTCAATACTCAATATAATGTTTCCATAGTAAACAAAATGCTGATCATTTAGCCTTTTCATTGACCCTTTTATGCTGGATATACTCTTGCCATATCCTTTGATCCTGAGGACCTGTACCACATTGCTGCTACACTGATACCACTTGTTATTCTGTTGATAGGCATGCTGCTTATACCAAATACCCACATTGATACCACTTTCACTTCAGCTCACACATGAACCCATAGATAAGACAACCTTCATAATTTCTGCTATTGAGCTCTCCACTGATTTCAACAATAATCATCAATATACTGAATCTGATCTTAGCCTCATTAATATTTTTCTCTTTCTGTCATTCTGTTCAGAGGAAAGCCATTGCATGTTCCTTTCTAGGACTGCTCCAGAATCATTGCTGCTTTATATTCAATTCAATTGTTCTAACATACAAATCTTCAGGAAGACATCTTCAATTTATTTTCTATGTATCTTCATGGGCTAATTACTCAAATATTTATTTCTCACTTAACTCCATTCCTTCAAGTGGACTTTTTGTAGATGAAATATGTAATGAATTGATGATAAGCACCTTTCTTACTCATCCTTCTTAATGGGGTTAATTCTAGTAGTATGATGCCTTCTGTGATCATCCTTTAATGTACTGATTTCTTCTTAGCTTACATGTTCATTGCTGGTGTTCTCTCTACTCCCAAGGCTTTTTGCTGCTTTCTCTCCTTCCATCAACCTGTTGGCTATTGTGTGCTTCTTCCTCTATAGTTCTTTGTTGGAGAAAATTGTCCTGTGCATTCCTGATCTTATAGTTGTTCTCATTCTAAGGTGCTCTTCTTAGACTACTTTCATGGGGTCTATATATGAACTGCTCTCCCCCTGGGATGTTGCTTCATATTTATCACTGGATGGATTTTTGCTTTGCTTCCCAGAGCAGCTCCCCCTGAGACTATGGAAGATTCGTTATGTTATTGAGATAATAGGCTCCCCCTTTCTCTTTTCCTTCCATAATTTATTGGGGTTCTTCATAATGTCTGCACTCCTTTTTGATGCATAGCTTTGTATGATTTGATTCGATTCCTTCCTCTGTCTAGAGCTTTTTAATGCATATGGCAGTTTACAATCTTTTGCTTTGTGACCAATTTTGAGGCATATATAACATCTTATTCTACCAAGGTATGTTTGAGCTAATGTACAATACTTTGTTCCCCTTTTTTAATACATTTTACATTCAACAGATTTATATCCAAAATTATTGCATGCATAACAGTAGCCATGGAAATAGTTTGTGTACCTGGTGGAAGATTGTCTTTTCCATTTGCTTGCTTGAGGGGTTCTTCACTTTTGCTGCATCTTTTGTTGGTTCAAGTTTATATGCCTTGTTTTACAATGTGCTGCAATATGTCCTGGTTTATGACAGGAAAAACATGTGATATTTTTCATAGGAGGGAAGAACCTCCTTTGACAACTTCCAAATTTATTCAATTCATCCTTAAGAACATATGAGCCTTTAGCAGTTGATTGTTTCATCCTCTCATTCTCTTTTATTTCATGTTGCTGCTCGATTCTGTTTGTTTCTTTACAAATCTTGTTCTTGCTGGCTTCTTCTTCTGTGGGAATCTTCTGAGCTGCTTCATTTTCCTTTACAGCTTTTACAAAGATGATTTTCTTGTTATCTTCTACCTTGGGCTTACTGGTTTCTCCTTCATATCCTATCCCAGTCTTTATGAGAGGTGACCTTTGTGCATTTAGAATCTAGTCCAACTTTCCAGAGCCTTTCATTAGATGTGTATTCATTAATAGTTCTCTTTGGGATTTTTCTACGTTCTTTCTTAGGCTCAATACTTCTTCTTCCAATCTTTCACATTCCTGACTTTTCTCTCTCATTTGTTGCAGCAGAGTGTCTTCTACTTTCTTTGCCTCTTCAAGTTGTGTCTTTAGGCCAATAATTTCTTTCCTATCTTCATATTCTTTCTCATCACATATTTGTACCAATCTCTTAAGGTCTTTGTTTTCATTCTTCAATTTTTCTATTTCAGTCAGAGCTGTGTCAAGTTTGGCTTTTTCTTCAGCTGTAATTTCTTCATGGTTCTTATCTCCATTCACACTAGCAGGTACTTCATTTGATTGAACATTTTCCTTTTGACATGAATTTTTCTTCTTCTTACTTTTCTTCTCCTCCTTGACAATGTAATCCTCAGTGTCTACTCCATGCATAAAATGCAATCTGTCCCAAATTTCTTTTGCAGAGTCTAGATCCATTATCAACTCAAAGTCCTTGTTATGAAGACTGTTATATATCACACATTTTTCCTTGGCATTCCTCTGTTGTTCTTTCACCATGGGGAAGTCTGTGCAGTAACCATCACAAACAAGCTTCCATACCTCAGGTTCATCAGCCATTAAACCTGTTTTAACCTTATCTCTTCATTCAGGAAAGTTTGATGTATTTATCACAGGTACATTTTGATAGTCCATGACTCAACCAGATCTCCTTCAAGCTATTAAGCTTACACCAAAGGAACCTGCTCTGATACCAATTGTTGAACCCTTAGTTAAACTGAGAGGGGGGGGTGAATCAGTTTAACACAGTCATGGACTTTTAAAACTTTTCATTAAAACTTATTTACACCTTCATTTCAAGTTCAACTTAATATGTGAGCAATCTTAGAATGTGAGCAACAAGTATTAATATAATGTAACAGTAGATTTAATATGAGAGCAACAAGTATTAAGCAGATGAGATAAACCATATCAACACATAAACATCATGCACAAAGACACCATATATAAGTGGAAACCAATAAAGGGAGAAAACCACATCTTATTATTGTTGTGATGCAAAGGCAAGCTCCAACTCCCTCTCACCATTGATTTTCTGTAGGCACCGACCTACAGGAGGCTCCTACCTCAATTCTGCAAGCTGTAACTTGCAAGGAAGCTCCAACTCCCACTCATCAGAGGCACCAACACACAGTGGCTCCAACCTCAATCAGCTACAACTCCATTTTACCAAGCTACTACTTGATGCAGTTGCAAAACTTCATCTACTGCACCAACCTACAGGAGGCTCCTACCTCAGTCAACTACAACTAACATCTATCAAGCTACAACTTGATAGGGAAGCTCCAACTTCCTTACTCTTTCAAAAGAAAAACACTTGTTGATTTACCTTGGATATCAACTTTGTTTTGTACCTTCTCTTCTACTGTTCAACAATCCTCATATCTATCCTTATATCATTTCTGCATCTTCTCAGATTCACTATCAGCTTCTCCTTCTTCTTTTCTCAGCTCCTCCTTCTACTCTGCCTCACTGCTTCATTTATGCATTCTCTGACTTTTCACGGCATCTCGTTCTGCTGCTCCTTCTTCTTATCTTCTCTACCTCAATTCCATACTCTGCATTCTCTACACTCACTCTCTCTAACCCCTTGCAGCTTTCTTATTTTCTTCAACTCTCTTCAATTCTGCTACACACTCTCTTCTTCTCTCACTCTATTTTCGTAACTTCCCCCCCTTGGATATTACCCTGTTTTATACAAAATAGCTTCATGGTTGTTTGTATTCTACTGGGAATTCGAAATGGACCGCCATCTCTTTGCCTTCGCTTTCTCATCTCTTTTATCCGCTCATTCAGAAAACATAACCGTAGGTACCAATTTAACATTGCGTTGGATATTTGTTCTCTTCTGAGACTTTAGAGACTGCCAATGCATCACAACAATATAAACTAATCAAAACATTTACATTTCACCTTTCTGCCATATAAAAATAATTTCACTCACTCCACCTCTTCGTCTTTTGCTTTATTTGTTTTGTCTTTTTTCTCGTTGTTGTTAAGACGTATCTTTGCATACTCTATTTACTGCTACTTTGTGCACCTGCGCATGTACACCTTGCTGTATTGATGTATTCTTCCCAACATTTCTTCACAGTCTTCCCACTTGAATAATTGTGCAATAATACAAATCAACTACTATGTCTCATTACTGCACAATCTTCCCACTTGAATAATTGTTCCTCATTACTCTGTCTCTTCCATATCTGCTACTTCTGCTTTGTCTGCTGCCTCTATTCCTTATCTTCCTTGCTGCCTTTGCTGCCTTGCTTCCTCTCTGCCTCTTTGCTATCTCTGTTGCTCTCTTTGTTGCCTCTGCTACTTTTCTTATGCTTTCTCTGCTGCCTCTACTTCTTGTCTTTCCTTTTGATGCCTCTCGCTACTTCTTCGACCGATGTTGTTCCTTACTTCTCTTTTTGTTGTCTCTTACTACCTCTCTTTTTTCTTCCTCTCGCTCCTTATCATGTTTCAGGTGTTCCTCCTTTGCCATCTCCTTTGCCATCAATTACAACATTTCCAACAGTCTCCCCCTTTGGCATTGATGGAAACACATCCACCGATAATCCAATGCTTCCTCCAAGTCTTCCTCTACCTAGCTTCTTTTAGAAGACCCTTTCTTCTATTACCTGCTTTTCCTCCCCCTTTGACATCAATTGAAAAGGGTTGCACATTTCTCAGTGTTGATTCTGTCTTTGCATTTCCTCTCTCTGATTTGTGTTTAGACCACCTTCTTCTGACTTTGTACCCTGCTGCTCCAGACTGGTGTACAAGACTTGTCGAGAGAACACTTGAGGATTATTGAACTTGAATATACACTCGTAAATTGATACAATCCAAAGCACCGACTCCTTTCATCTCGCATAAAGCCGAAAGTGAAGATAATGACACTTCATAGAACACATTGTATCGATTTTATCTAATACCGACAGTCTCTAGAACACCGAATGCCACGAGCGATGGGGGAAATTAGTGATTTTTCCCAGTGAAACTTTATTACATGCTTTCTACACTGCTTCCTACCTACCCAGCCTTATTCTAACATTTTTTCTTCATTTTGCAAGTCAATTTAGCCTTGCAACCTTAAAACATTTATTCTTTTAAAACATAAAACTATCTAGATCTACCTTATTTCATCCGAGGGCTCAGATTAAATTGTTGAGCTCCTCATTATTCTCTACCTATCTACTGATTTGTCAGGTTTAAGCTGTCTGACAAATCTTTATTCACTATCTAAAACATGAAATTGAAAACATGACAAGTTAAGATTAAACAGTTTAACTTATCATGGATTATGGCATTTATTGACACTCTGCCCATAATCATTTATTTTGCAAAAAAGTAAAAAGTAGTGGCATTTGGACTTGCTCACTTTCAGGTTTTATTTTCATCTTTTTTATTTTTGGGGTCTATATTTTTCAAGTCCTTTGATCTTTCTTTTAGGACTTTTTACCCTCTTTTTTATTTTTATTATTTTTATTATATTTTTTATTTTTTATTTTTTTCAAAATATGGGAAAACAACTTGCAGAAAGCAAGGTATGTACATATTTTACAAGACTATCAAAAGTCAATTCAAAATTATGAATCCTATATTTATAGGACCCTAACAGTGGCTTCACATGGGGATGGCATCTCCTTGTGAGATGTCAAGAACACCGTCGACTAGTAGCCTGATCCTTTGAACCAATCCCAAACATGCATTTTCTTTGTTATAAAATCTTTGTAACTAAAACTCTTGAACTGAATTTATTCCTTTTTCTGCAAACTAAAATCTGATCTGAAACTAAAAGAACATACTGCAATTCTCAAACCAAACTGATAGATCTTAAATATCTTTAGGACCTTCTCTTTGGCTTTAAATCTTAATGAATTATTTCAAAACTAGCGGAAAACTGAATACTGAAAAAATGCTCAGAGATTTGAGCTTATTTGCACTCATCTACCTACTTACTCTAATCAATTATCTAACTTCTGGTTAGGTAAAATGAAATAGCCAATGCAACCATTCAAGCATTATGTACTTTGATAGATTTTGTTGCATGTGCTTGTTGATTGTCAAAACTGTAATTCTGCAACCTATTAGAAACTTGTCAACAAATGAGAGAATAAATAAATACTTGATTTCCTTTGTTGACTCTAGAAAGCTTTTAAAAGGATCTTCTAAAATACATACACTGATGTTTAACTGATCTAAACAACTGTACATCTATTTTGGATGGCCTCCATGCCATGAAACTGAAATGTTACTTTCATCTTTATCTCCATGCAAACTTTGTGATGATATTCCTACTGACTGTAATGTTTGATTGCTAAAACCTTTATCATCTTGATTCTGAAACTCATAGTTATTTAATGGAGAAAGGATTTGAATGTATTCATTATCCAATATATCTTCTATTGGATCATGAAAAACTGTAATATATTAGATATGGAATTCCATGGGACTTCATAAACTTCAACAATTTGCTCATCCTTTTCTTTAATGATGTTATACAACATTTCCTTTAAAAGCTGAAATGGATCGTGTATTTCAACGGGAACTAATAACCGCAATTGTGAAATTGAAATATCTTGATCCAGAGTTTCATTACATTCTTTGTTGTCAATCATAATTCCTAAAGACTGATGATTATTGATGGCATGAAAGTTGTCTCTAATGCACTGAAATGAAGCAAAACAAATAGGTAGAGAGCCTTCACTTATTTCCCAATTTTCTGCACTTTCTTCTTCACTCTCATGGCTGATTTGCATTAGCTGATTAATGTATTCAAATTGTTGAGAATGAATTTCCTCATCCCACAAACTAGCTTCTGATTGCTCTGTAAAGTTAGCTTGAGATTGGAGAACATAACTATCATCATAATGAACATACTTAGGCAAATCATCAAAAGAAGGAATGTCATAAAACATACACATTAGATCAGAAGATTCCTCTTCCACATATTGATCTGTAAATCCATTTTCTGATCTATGATAATTGGAATTATCAGTAATTTATTCATGGCTATCAACCTCTTCTAGTCCTTCATGGTGATTTTGAACAAAAAATTCATCTTTCATAATGATATTTTGTATGATTTTATCTAGTTTTCTTACCAAAAGGCTGAGTTTAACCGCTGCAATGTTTTTCTTCTCTTCTTCTTCTGCTTTCAATTTTTCCTGTCTGATTTGTAGATTAACTTCTACATCCATTGCAATGTTGTACATCTGTACAAGTGTTTCTAGATCTCTTTCTCTTAACTAGAATTCTATATCTGGATCAAAGGCACTTGGATAATGTAAGAGAGCTGAATCATGAGGAGGTCTAATATTTTCTGGCATTGAATAATAAACTTGATTAAATCTATCAGAAAATTGTTGTGTTGTTTCATTTGGATGTCTTTTTAACTCATTATATTCTACTATGATCACAAAAATATTGACTTTAATTATCCATCTATCAAGAGAATTTTTGACAAACTGTTGGAAATTTGAGATGCTGGCATTAGGCAGATTCTTGAACCAAAATTTTACTCTATTTTGCAAAGAAAGAGCAAAAATTTTGATTTTAACATCATCTTCATCAATCTCAAATACTTCCAAATAATTCTCAAAACCTTGAATATTTTTTTGGGCAATGATACCATTCTCTCCATCAAATCTAAGAAGATGTTTGTAATAGTTATCAAGAAAATCTTGGAGTATAGGAGGTAAAATAAGGGGCTTATATCTATCTGGAACTTTATATGGTACAGGATTATGTACAGGGATTGTAAGATTAGTCTTCATTATTTGAGGCTTCTTAATTGAAAAATAATCATCATTAGATTCAGAAGAAAGCTGCTCAAAGAGATTAAGAGAATTAGTACTTACAATATTCAAAGGAAAATAATTAAAAACTAATCTAATATCTTCTATAAAATACAATATGCATTGAAAAACTTTCTTAATGACAAAGAACATAATGTCTTGGATTAAGATCCAATTTGAAAGCCTGATATTTCCATATTGTTCTTTGAGGTTCATTCCTCCAGTGGAGTCTTGATTGTGAAATTGATTTGGAGTCGCCAGGTGGATGATTTTAACCTTTGTGTGCCTGATCACTGTCCACCATCATAGATCATATTTGAACCTGTAAAATATTTCTAAAGAAAATGTTATTCTTCCCGAGTATGGTCGCCATTATGTTATCACTCAGTAATTTCTCCAGGTTCAAGAGAAATAATCTGAGGTAACCACAAACCTACTTCAAACTCTAGGATCTAGCCTTCCTAGGGTTCAAAGAGGGCTCTCTCTTTAAGATTTATCTTTGTTTGATTTATAAATGTTAGGCTAGTTATGAAAGTACACTTTGGTTTTGGTTTTAAATGATTTGGTGGGGGGAATCACTTGGAGGTAAAATAGAGAGAAATCTACTTGTCCATTGGGCTATGGAGTGTAAGTCAAGCCAGCAGCACTAGAAATCAAGGCCAAAAAGGTAAAAATATATTCAGGGCAAGATAGATAACCCTCAAAGATTTGGGAAAGTGGTTTTTTGTGAGGTGGTATGATCGGGATAAAGGGCACTTAAGGATCCTTTGATCCGGAAAATAGAAGTAGAAGGCAGAGGTCAAATGGGAGAAGGAGAAATTAAGGGTTCCTTGCACCAGAAAATTGAAGAAAACATTAAAATGGCAACTAGTTAAAGACAGAGAGCACTTGACTAATGTAATATCCCAAAATGGGGATTGCACAGCAAGCTTGGTAAATAATGCACTTCCTAAAAGATTTATGTACAAAAATAAGTTTACAACCCTTGGATCTCTTAGATCAGCAGATCTAGAGTCTAGATCCACAAGGGGAGCAAAAACAAATCAAACTAGGTGTGGTAAACAGGTCTCCCACAACCTAGTCTAGTTGAAAAACACCCTACAAGAAGGGTTGCAGCTATGCACAACAAACTGCCTCAATAATAACCCAGTCTTGGACAATATGAGTAGGAGGCCATCAAATATTATTAATAAATGAATGTACAACAACAAATCAGAAGTAAGTGAAGCTCTTTCAATATACAGTAGATTACAGGAGACAAGAGAGAAAGATATCTTCAGAAAAGAGAGCTACAACATGTATATATCAGTAGAAATGGCTCAACAGCGTTATTTTCAGGAGTTGTAGAAGTTGCATATTAAAACTCAGATCTAGGACAGATCTGTGGATAAAACATCATATCTATTTCAGATCTGGAAACTATATAGTTTTCTTTACAAGATCCCCTTGGGGTTTTGACCAAATCATGCATAAATAAGAGTAGATCTGAGTTACAAGTTGCAGATCTGTAAAATGTTGTAGTAATTATGAATATTACATTTCATTACAATAGATCAGATCTAAATAGAACATGGATTAGCAAGCTAATCCATGGATCACCTAAGTGGAAGGCAAGGCCCAGCACTAGAGATCTCTCATCAAAACAGTGATCAAAACACTAGAAAGAAAATCATATCAAAATAACGCAGTCCATCAATGGAAACAGCGTTGTAGCTCAAAATGACATGAATGGCCACTGCCAAATTGTAAATCTTAAGTATAAAGAGAAGAGACACTCTTCCAGGAGGTTAAAAGACACACTCCATGAGAAGAGGCTCCCAAAACATGGTAGATCTCTGATATCTAGAATCCCACTTGCTGCAGCTTGCAAGAGAAGAAAAACCCTCAATGGATCAGCGTTGCAATTTTAAGTAGAGCTTGGCCACAAGCCTGATAGTGGATCAATTCAGCAAATACTCCTCCAAGAATCCTCAAAATAAGAGGTGAAATCCCTGCATAGGAACTCCAAGCACAATCCTCCACTAAACAATAGAGAATAGTATTTGTCTAAGCAGACAAAATACTCAAAAATATGATCAATCAACAACCTTCTCTTGGTGCCTTCCCCTTCCTTTTATAAGATGAGAGCCTTTGAAAACCCTAAACCACCTTGATGAGTTAGCTCTTTTCACATGAGGGGCCTCCTTCTAAAACTGCGTTGTCCCTTGAGGAGATGCATTGAACCTAGACAGCACTGTAGATTTGGTCAA
Source organism: Pinus albicaulis (assembly GCA_034641835.2). Classification (NCBI taxonomy): domain Eukaryota; kingdom Viridiplantae; phylum Streptophyta; class Pinopsida; order Pinales; family Pinaceae; genus Pinus; species Pinus albicaulis. Next base: position 29,960,557 of record CM076577.1, read on the forward strand.
GGTTGACCCAGTCTCATAGCTCAAACCCCTTTCACACCTGCAAGTGATTATTTACATGGCCCTGATTTATCTGTGTTCACATGGGCATTGATTTATTCAGTCTTCTTAAGAGTTTTACATGTCCTCCTTTATTCATTTATTCATGCAACAGGAAATAAAACAAAAATGAATATTCCACTTAGCTTAGGCTAAGTAGGAATATTACAACTAATCCTACAGTAATACTCCTAGTTACACATTCAGATAGAACAAACATAAAATGAATGCATGAAACTTAGAAAATGAAAGAATGACAAGTAGGAAGTACTTCACTCATCAGCTTATCACAGGGATCCTGAATTATGATGTCAGTCAACTTGTCCAGTCTGCTACTCCGAATTCAAACACACAATAGCCTCCAATGTTCAACAAAAATTTCTATAATAATTCCAACAATTTTAGTCCACACAAAAATACTTCAAAGAGTGAAGTATTTATACAAATTCTAAACTAGAATATCTTGAAAAAATATCAAGATTGGTTTACAAATATCTCCAACTGTTTTACATAAATAGAACTTAAGTAAAGGACGCTAAAAAATAATGCATCTATTTGGCACTATTTTTTATGGATAGGTGATGACAAAGAGGAGAATTCTAATTTGATCTCAACTCTTAGTTGATGATGAGGCATCCAAGTCACTAACTGTCTCATTTATTTGTGCATTCTGCTCCAGCAATTCTGCAAACTTGGGATCCAATGATACATTTTTATTTCTCAATCCGAAATAGATATGTAAAAATTTAAAAAGGTTATTATATATGAAAATTTTGGTGAGATAAACCTCTCTCAGTTCCCTAAAATTCTGCTCCAGCTGTTTCACAATAGGCTCTGAACAAAGATGTGTAAAACGGAGTTTTACAAAGTCTGAAAAATAGGCAGTAACGATGCGCATGTATCTCTCATTCTGTAATACCTGTTCACAAAGTGAGATAGGTTTTTGTATATGGGTCTCTTAGGAACCAAAACCTCCTTTAGTTTTGTAAGATGTATTTCTGATTGGCCACAATTTTCTCTACAAAATGATGACTTAATAGGAATTTTCTGCCAAAAGTGCTTTCAAATAATGTTTAATATTTCCCAACCCATAATGGTTTTTAGAAAAGTGAGAGAGGTTTTTGTAGTTGGACATATTAAGAACATAAACCTCCTTCAATTTTTCAAAATTCATCTTGTATTGGTCACAATAGTTTCTGAAAAACAATAACTTAAACAGGAAATTTCTACAAATATGTTCCTTCTTGCTCTGTTTTCATCTTTTAACCTTTTTGTTCTTTTAACTATTTTTACTTTCACTTTGGATAAACTTCATTGTTTTTGGTAAAAGTATTTTCATCTCTATTAACTATTACTGCCTCTGTATTTACTTTTACTGTTTTACCTTTGACTGCTCTATAACTTTGTTTTAACCTTCACTTTGACTTTTATCTGATACACTTTAACCACTGATACTCTTTAACTGTTATGTTTTCACTGTCCCTGTGAATTCTTATTTCACTTTTACCACTCACTATGCAAATTTCATCATTTTGATCTCTCTCTGACTTGATTTTATTCTTTCTTTGTATACAAAATGTTTGTTGTGTTAGCCACCTATGAAATTTTTTGTCAAGCAAACAGGTGGCTAAATATTTTTCTGAGCCTTCAAGAGATAAATTTCCTGTGAAAATATCTCATTCTTGAAGCCTCTGTGTGTCCTTTTCCTTTGAAAATATCTTCACTGTCATTTCCATCCAAAAAGCCTCACTGTCTATGAAAAAATTATGCTAAGAAAGCCTCCATTTGCCCCTTGTATCCCTGCAAATTTCCCCATCTTAACCTTTTTTTCCATTTTCAAAGTTTCCTCTTTAACCCCCAAAATCCCTTCCTAAGCCTACTAAATCATCCCATCTCCCCTTTAAACTTACGAACATCCTTCGTTTGGCTTAAAAATCCCTTTTTCCCTCTACCGAAAACCTCTTTTAAGCCTTAAAAACTCTATTTTTAGGCCTAAAAACCCACTTTTTTTACATACACAGGCTTAGCCCCTTTCGGCCAGCCCCTATCCACATCCCCTCCATGCACCCAAGTGCTAATACCAAGCTCTAAACCATAAATATCTTATCGCATCAGAAGGTTGGAGCGGAGCGCATTTTCTTTGTAAAAGTAAAAAATCTCCTATGCGATGGTGTTTTGTTCTGTTGAGCGCAGCTGCAATACCCACCGTCGATCTATACAGATCCGATGGTCCGCGCAAGTCTTATCGCGCCCTACCTCACCTCTTTTTTACCCCTCCAATTATGATCTCCGCCATTGATTCACATTTTAATCCAACGGTCGAGCGCCAATTGCTGATCGGAAATTCTTTACGCACCTCCCTCTGTTTTCCCCGATTGCGATCCTCTGATGCAATCCTGGCCATTGAATCCACAAGAACCAACAGCCAGGATTTTCTCTCACTCCACCCTGTGTTCCCTGATTGGCCACCCTCCGATCCAATCGCAACTGCTGATTTGTTGCCGATCTGACGGTCCAAATGCAATTGCTCCTTCACCCCATCGGAGTTTTTGCCCCTGCCTCCTCCGGTTCCGATTAGATCTTGACCATTCATTCCTTTTGATCCAATGGCCAAGATTACTCCCGACCACTAACCAACTCCTCCGCCTTTGTTTCCCCTCTACAAATCTCAACCATCCATTGCACTGATCAGACGGTCCACAGTGAAACCACCTTTGATCGGCCCCCACCTTACCAACCACACACCTTTCTTTATCGCACTCCTCCTCCCACCGTCAGATCTCATAGTCCCAGATCCAATGGCCAGCATCCATATCGCATTAGTTCTGCATCCGAAGATTAACAGTTTGAACTCACGCGATATAGGTGGTTTCATAAAGCCACCTATATCGCGTTCGAAAAGCTCAAACTGCCTTCCTCTCTTTTCATTGCGCGAAAACAGTTGTTTCTTCATAAAAGCCACTGCCCCGCTTCCCACCTCCGAAAGTTCATCAAGAGATCTCGGTCATTGATCTGTTCAGATCAACGGCCCATAGCACATCGCGTCCTCCATTCACATTCTTCCACCGCGCTACCACAAAATTCTATCGGGTCATCCCAGTCGTTGATCTCCTCCTGAGATCTAACGGTCCTGATTAAATTGCCCTCCGCCCACGCCTGGTCCCACCATTCAAACCCATTGCATTGCATTTTCATGCATTCCCTTTGTATTCCATCCAAATTTCCAAACCTTATGATTTACATTGAAAATCATTTCTTCCTCCCACATTAAACTTTTAATTTTTTACATTAAAGGGTTATATTATTCCTCCTAACATCACAACTTTATGTTATAACATCAAAGTCATATTCCTCCGTCTAACCTTCTAAAGTCATTCCATTAGTTAATCTCCACCATTGATCATCGCCTCTAGATCTGATCGAACGGTCCACAGCCATTTCTCCACCAAACCTCCATCAGAGCAGATTTTAACCATCACACTGCATTTTCCACCGTTTCACAGCTTTTCGCAGGCGTCTTTCACTGCATCCACTGCATACACCATCGCTTCGCTGCCATCCTCACAGCATTCCACTGCATCCATCCTCCCCCATGCATGGATTTCTTAACATATTTTTGTGTTTTTGTAGGGTACTGGTGGTGGAAACCGCCATTGCTCACAGTCATTGTTAGTGACACAGAGCGCAGAGAAGGCCATTTCCAGAGCCAGAATTTGCAGGGAAGACTCCTAAAAGGTTTTAAATGCATATTTTATCCAAATCAAGGGTATTAACTTCTTTAAAAGCCTCCAGGGCCATTAAAACTTCATTTTCACAAACAAAGACAGTAAATGAAGCGGCAAAGAGTATCAGTACATGATTAAAGAGGTTTAAAGCCTGTAATTGAAGATTTTAAGCTTTAATTCAATTTTTAAAGGGAAAATGTACCATATTTAAGACCTTATGATTAACACAGAAGGCCTAATGAGGCATAACGCACATAAAAAAATATTACCAGTGTTTCACATCAGCAGAAGTTTCCCTCCCGAGAAAGGACAAAGTACCCATACTATTTTTATTCTACCTCGCGTTCCTGAGAAGATTTCCACCCTGACATAAGTCCTAATGCTACCAGAGCATTTGTTATGCAGTATGGAAGACCTAAAGTCATTTATCTGCCTTTTTCTTATCACCAGAGTACTAAAGAGTACTGCAGCCGAAAGTAGATCAAAGAACATACCCAGAGTTACTATCCACCTGTCGAAAACCACTCTTTCATCCAAAGAGTACTAAAAATTGATGCATAGATATTGAGACAGAATGGGCCTCGAGCCCTCTTCTTTTACTTATGTTTTAATGTTTCATTTAGTGTTTCATCTACCTCCTCTGCCTCTCTTTCAACTATAAAACTCATGAAGAAACTCATTGTAAAGTTTGTTGATCGAATATCTGTGAATTGTAAGTTGTTTTTCTTGAGATATAGTTCTCTATGTAAATTTTGTAAGATAGGCTGAGGAAGATGTTTTCAGACTGAATGTCAAGCTGTTGGAAAATGTTTTACATGATTGGTGTTGCTCTTTAATATGACAAGCACATTTCTTTGGATCCTGATTTAAAGCAACGGTGATGTTTTCTACCTTTGTCTCTGTTTTCCTTCTGTAATTCATTTCATTTCATTTCTCTGGTAAGAATCAGAAATCTGGCTTAGGATATACCCTCGCATGGTACCCTAATGCCCCTGCTCTTATTATCTTTGATGTTTTCTACTGATCGTGTTATCTGAGTACTGATTCGGGACAACTTGACCAGTGTAGTAGTTGTGATTCACTGCTAGCTGATGTCTGAATTTATGAATCTGTTCTTAGATGTTCTGGTCGGGTTTTAATTGAAAGAATTGGGATACTCGGAGTTTAGAATGATGATTCTGTCTCACTAGGGTCTTTTTCAATCAGTTGAGCCCTTCTAAGTTCCCTTAAGTTGGATGCCGAAGCATTGAAAGTTCAAAGCCTTTCTCTGATCTCAGGTTTTCACCTTTTTGTTTAAATCTTAAGCGTTTCTTGTTGTCTGAAGAGTTAACCTTTTAGGAGGTGGATCATAGGTGTTTAATGGCATGCCCTGTCCCTAGATCTGATTCCTAACTAGTCACCTTGGAGGTTTCCTTGTCATTCACCTTCTTTCATCATCATTTCATACCACACTATCATCTTTAAGATCCTATGATTTAGATGACTAGCCCAATTGAAAGCCTTGAATACTGAATAGCAAGTAAACCCTTTCCTGACTCCATTGCCAAATGGTCTCGAGTGTTCTCTGAATTATCCCTCCTTTTCCTATAATTCTCTTTGCTCACCTTTATCTTATATTGAACCCTTCCTTCCTGATTCCCAACAACCAAACAAACAAACCTCGTGCCTTATAACTAGCCTAAAACATTAAATCAGAGCTTCAAAGATACATCTATCCTTGCCTTTATAGGGAGATCCCTCTCTGGACCCAGGAGGGCTAGATCCTTAGGTCCCAAAGCGGTTCTGATGTTTTCTTATCTTTTGGTAGAGCCAATCCTACCAAAACATAGGAACCCCAACATGTTGAATGAAGCTTTTGAATTAAAATATGAGAATTTGTAGCAAACAACTTTGTCAACTAGTATTGAAACTGTTGGCCCAATTCCATATTCTGATAATAACCTGCAAAAATCAAACAATTTGTTAATGAAATCCAGGTCTGCAAGGGAAGCCAATAATGCTTTTTAGGGAACAGGGAATATAGTGAAAGGATTTCTAGCCATAGCAGGGGTTTTCTCCCAATTTTAACCTTAAGGTCTTAAGAACTCTGTTTTTAGGTTTTTTGTACACTTCTGTAAGCTTGGACTGTTTATAGAAGTATTTTTGGCTTAGACAGGGGTTCTTGGATAAAAATAGGCATAATATGGTTCTATCCTTGAATTCATCTTTCAATTCCAATCTTCAAAATGATTTAAAAATGGCTCTGAGGCATTTGATAGGTTCTATAGTATCTTTTTTGGTGCAAGACGCAACTCCTCAATTAGTCTTCACGGGTGTCCTTTGGTAAAATTCGAATGTTTCGAGCATAAAAATGGCAACCAGGGGTTTTAATAGAGTTTATACAGTGGGGAGAGGTAATGCAGAAGGCATAGGTTTTAAAAGAAAGAAGGTAGAAGAATGAAAAATGCATATACAAAGGTTTAATAAACATTTTGGTTATATAAACCGTTGGCATTGAATGCAGGTCGCATCAGGCAGGAGGGCAGTTTTGGAATTCAAATGGAAAAATTGGGTAGTGGTTATCGTGCGGGGTTATGGTGGTAAGCGGATTTGAGCAAAACCCACGCGATTCAATAAATGGAAGCCACGTGGAGGGGAGGAGTTTTCGTGAAACCACCTATTTCACGTGCATTTTGGAGCTCGAGTGGTCGAGCGTGTTTTCAACGCGAGATCACATTTCAACCGTCAGATGAGAAGGATAAAAGCGAAGGGCTGAGATTTATCTGGGAGTTGCGCTGAATGCAAAGGTGTGGGACCAGGGCTTTCATATATGTGCGCGTATAGGTAAAACATATGTTTAAACCTTTATGAAATATATGTGGCTAAAGGTTTGATTATATAAAGAGGTAGGGTTTTATTCATACGGGGCGAGGGTTTAGTCTTTATGAAAATATTGGTTTATTTCAAAGACTTGGGTTATAAAGTATGCGGGGGAGGGGGGTGTTTTATGTATAAGGGACTAAAGCTTTTGAACTTTATAAATTTTTTATTCGATTCAAAACTTTGGAATAATGGTTATAAGTGGGGGTTAATACGTTTTATTCAAAACATTTGTAAGATGTCTTAATAAAAACATAACGGGTGTGATTTATTTTATTATATAGTATTTAAACCTTTTTTGAATAGTTTAAAGACCATAGGGGCGGGATATTTATTTAAAGATATTTTAGAACAAAGGGTGTATAATTTGGGTTTTTAATTGAGCACATGGATAATAAACTTTGGTCTAAATCATTGTAATAGTGGGTTTTTTTGGGGTATTTTAAACATAGGGAATTAATAAGTAGGATAAGGTATTTTTTAGAGATTTAATAGAATATGTTAAAATTAATATGAAAGGGTAGTGCAATTTAAAACAAAAATACATAAAATCACTAAGTAAAGTGTCAAAGTAAAGCATAGCGTATTTTTTATTATTTCACCAGTACTTAGGATAAATGTAGTTTTGAGGGTTTTATTAATGCTTCTAAAGGGATGAAGTTAATTATATGGAGTTTTAATCTTCGCTAAGTAAGAATGTGTCTTTACTTAGGAAAAGGGGTTTTTAATGTATTAATGAAGGATGAATAATGATAAATGTGGATTTAACATAAGAACTCAATATTTTCAACTTAACCAGTCATGGAGCCTTGGGTTCGGTCCCAAAAAAAGTCAGAGAAATGCTCTAAGCCTGTTTGACTAATAGCCTAGAATATCGAATACCCATAGGGGAGGGGAAATTAGTGATTTTGCCTGGTGAAACTTTATTACATGCTTTCTACACTGCTTCCTACCTACCCAGCCTTATTCTAACATTTTTTCTTCATTTTGTAGGTGCATTTAGGCTTGCAATCTTAAAACATAAAACTATCTAGATCTACCTTATTTCATCCGATGGCTCAGATTAAATTTTTGAGTTCCTCATTATTCTCTACCTATCTACTGATTTTTCAAGTTTAAATTGTCTGACAAATATTTATTCACTATCTAAAACATGAAATTGAAAACATGACAAGTTAAGATTAAACAGTTTAACTTATCATGGATTATGGCATTTATTGACACTATGCCCATAATCATTTATTTTGCAGAAAAGTAAAAAGTAGTGGCATTTGGACTTGCTCACTTTCAGGTTTTATTTTCATCTTTTTTCTTTTTGGGTTCTATATTTTTCAAGTCCTTTGATCTTTCTTTTAAGACTTTTTCACTTCTTCTTTTTTTTTTTTCAAAATATGGGAAAACAACTTGCAGAAAGCAAGGTATGTAAATATTTTACAAGACTATCAAAATTCAATTCAAAATTATGAATCATATATTCATAGGACCCTAACATGCCCCATTGAAGCCCACTATTGTTATTGTTGTTCCCTTACATTATTATTGTTATGTCGACCCTGATTATATTGTGACCCCTTAGACTCCTATATATAGAAAGTAGGTTTTTTCATTTGAATCATCCAAGAATTTTTCATTTTTGTAATGTAAAAAATGGTTTCCCCCTTAAAGAGGCTGATTTCTAATTCGTTTATCTATCTTTTCATCTATTTTGTGAGTTGGTTGCATAACATTTGCTATCAGAGCTTTGGATTCTAGGATTTCGCTTCTTCAAAGAGGACATCTTGGAATTTTCACTATAAAAAATTTTATACAAAGCTTCAGAAGTTGAAATTGAAACCACATGGAGTTTAAATATTGGTGAACCTCCAGTACAAATTTTAGATCTTTGTTTGCTATATTTTCGGAATATGATCTGAGGAAGTTAAGGTTTCTACACGCTCCGGGATTTCATCCAAACAGGTGACCGAGGGAAAATCCTCATAACTTTCGTTTCATGCATCGGATTTGAATTATGTAAAAAGTGGCTGAAATTGAATGGAATGTAGTTTTTCGTGTAGCAAATTTAGATTTGAAGGTTGAAACAGTGACACGTGGAACTTCGTACAAGTTCGCTCTACTGAACTAGTATATAATCAGGTCATCGTGGGATATCAGGCATAACTTTAACTTAAAGAATCAAAATTAGGTCTGACCTGTGGCATTAGAAATAAGACTCGGAGGGATACTAAAGGACTAAAGTTAAGATCTTGGAGATCTTAAATTGCAGAGATACAACAATTTCAATATCGAGCTCCTAAAAAGCAAGAAAAAGGAGTGTATTTTTTTAATTTTGCGGTTTGAAGTGATTTAAAGGGATTATTGAAGCATAGATATCAGTATTTTGTTCTAAAATTCCTTAAAAAAATAATTACACGCCCATTAAGACCTCATAAAACTCTACTATGATGTATGAAGAGGAAGAACTGCAACATGATATATCAAAATTACGGGATCAAGTGAAACAAATTTTGCTCTCACGAAGAGCAACCAAACATGAACTAAAAGGGTAAATGGATGGCTTAAAAGCATACATGGAAGGTTTTAAGGATGGCATGGAAGCTAATATGGATGGTTTGAAAGAAGACATGGAAGGTTTAAAGGAAGGTTTGACAAAGTTGTTGCAAGAAAGGCTTCTCGGTGGTGACAAGGTAATCCATGAAAGTCATGATGAGGAAAAAAGGAATATGAATTGTGATTTTAGAAACTCCAATGTTGGGTTTAAGAACCACCACATTCCAAATATTGATATGAGGAAGTTTGATGGAAAGGATCTGGTAAAATGGATGCTACAAATGGAGCAACATTTTGATCTCCATGATGTGCAACACTTCCAAAGGTACGCATTGCAACTTTATATTTAGAACCCAATAAATTTGTATGGTATCGATGGATTTGTTCTCGTAAACTACTTGTCACTTGGTCAATTTTTATGGAGGAAATGATAGCACATTATGAGGATACAAAGAGAAAACCCTTATTTAGTCAATTGATAAATCTCAAATAAAAGGGTTCAATGACAAAGCACATTGAGGACTTCCAAAAATTGAATATCAGGGTAGCATATATTCCAGAGGAGCAGAGGAGTGATATATTCATAGGTGATTTAAAGGATAACATCCAACATGATGTTTTACTTTGGTAACCTTATTCATTGGAGAAGGAATTCAAGGTGGAAATAAAAGTTGAAAGCAAAATTATGGCAACAAGGAAGTCTACCAATCACAACTATAAAGATGGAAATGTTGCTGCTCCTAGCCTTCCACAACCTACAAGGTTGAAAACACAAAAATTGGAGGAAAAAGGAGAAAAAGGGATTTTTTAGGGTTGTGATAAAAAATACACTAAAGGTCATAAGTGTGCCGAGAATAAATTATTTTACATAGATTGTGAAGAGGAGGAAGAAAAGGAACAAGAAACTTCAAAAGAGGAGGATATACACCAGGAACCAACCCCAGAGAAGGAAGAAATGAATCCAACCATATATTATAATGAATTGGTAGGAATTACAAATCCTCAAACTCTCAAGATAGAAGTATATATCAAGAAAAAAAAAGGTAATAGTGTTGATTGATTCAGGTAGTACCCATAATTTTATTCATTGTAAGATAGCCAAGGAATTGAATTTCTTCATATATCCAACACCAAAATTTCAAGTGATAGTTGCAAATGGAGGAACTATAAATTGATCTAGAAAGTGCCATAATATCAAGCTAACCAAGGGGTAATATGTATTGAATAGTCCAATTCTTTCTATTCCAATGGGTGGTGTTGATGTTGTACTAGGAGTCCAATGGTTACGATCTTTGGCGACTATAGCTTTTAGTTTTCAAGAACTTTCCTTGATTTTATTTTAGGAAGGAAAGGAAGTTGAATTATGGGGTATCATAGGGAAACCGAGAAATATAATCATCTCTAATGTCATGGCAAAGCTTTTGAATAAAGAACAACAAGGCATAATTGCACAATTATGCTCACTACAGGTTCAAACATCGAAATCATATATTTCTCCATATCTCCAAAAAGTCTTGGAAAATCATTCCAAGGTGTTTGAGACTCCCAAAGGCATCCCACCTATTCGTGATCATGATAATGATATTCATTTGATTCCAGGAAGTGTTCCTCCAAACATCAAGCCGTACAGATATCCCTATGCCCAAAAGAGTGAGATTGAACGTATAGTTGCAGAAATGCTAGAGGCCGGTATAATTCAACCTAGTCAAAGTTATTTCTCTGCTCCAGCAGTATTGGTACAAAAGAAGGATGGATCATGGCACATGTGTCTGGCTTATAGGGAGATCAACATGCTCACTATTAAAAATAAATTTCCCATTCATGTCATTGATGAATTACATGGAGCAATTTACTTTACCAAGTTGGATCTTTGTTCATGATATCATCAAATGAGAATGATATTGAAGACATTCCGAAAACAACATTTAGAACTCATGAAGGTCATTATAAATTTTTGGTCATGCCTTTTCACCTTACCAATGCACCTTCTACATTTCAAGGTTTGATGAATTCCATTTTAAGACCCTTCCTTAGAAAATTTGTGTTAGTATTTTTTGATGATATACTAATCTACAACAAGTCTTGGAAGGATCATGTTCAACATGTTGATAAGGTGCTCAAACTATTGGAGGAGAAACAATTATATGTAAAAACCTCTAAATGTTTATTTGGAGTACAGTAGGTGGAATATTTGGATCATATTTATCTCATGAGGGTGTTAAGGTAGACCCTAAAAAAATTAAAGCCACTAAGGAATGGAAAATACCTACAACCATAAAGCATATGTGAGGATTTCTCGGGTTCATAGGGCATTATCGCAAGTTTGTTAAGAATTATGGGAGAATAGCAACACCTCTAACAACATTACTGAATAAAGATGCATTTTCTTGGACTCCATAAGAAACTAAGGCCTTTGAACATCTTAAAGAGGCAATGTGCCAATAACCAGTCTTAGTTATGCCAGACTTCAAAAAAACCTTTATTGTGGAATGTGATGCCTCGGGAAATGGAATTGGTGTTGTTTTAATGCAAGAAGGAAGACCCATTGCTTTTGAAAGTCTTCCAGTCAAAGGAAATTATTTAAAAAAACCTATTTATCATAAGGAAATGTTGGCAATACTACATGCACTTAAGAAATGGGGACCTTACCTAATGGGACGACACTTCAAGGTAAAAAAATATCATGATATTCATAAATAATTTTTAGAACAAAGATTATCTTTAGAAGAGTAGCAAAAATGGGTCACAAAGATGTTGGAGCATGACTTTGAAATCATCTACAAAAAAGGGAACAAAAATTTTGTTGCAGATGCACTCTCAAGAAATGATGAGGATGTGGATGCATTTCTTTGTGTCATTTCTATTATCCAACCAAATTGGATAACCGAAGCAAGGGATGAAAGGAAGAATGACGAAGAAGTGTGGGCACTCATTCAAAATTTGCAACAAGATCCCAGTATATCTGATACTTTTAGCTACAAAAATGATTCATTATGGTATAAAGATATCTTATATCTTTGTAATAATTCCCAGCTCAAACAAAAGATTCTTTTGGAATTGAACACCTCTCCCTTAGGAGGGCACTTAGGATTTTTTAAAAATTACCACAGGGTTAAGAAGGAATTTTTTTGGGATGGCCTTAAATCTGACATTCAAAATTTTGTGGCGGAATGTTTTGTTTTCCAACAAAATAAAGTTGAGACAATTAAGACCCCGGGTCTGTTACAACATTTATCAATTACAAGTAAACGTCGAGAGTTGGTTTCAATGGATTTTATCACAGGTTTACCCAAGTCTGAAGGAAAAAGTGTTGTCATGGTGGTAGTTGATATACTTACCAAGTATGCACACTTTTATGTATTATCGCATCCATTTAAAGCCAATACAATTGCTACTGCATTTATGGAAACAATTCAAAAGCTACATGGAAACCCAAAGATTGTTGTAAGCGACAAAGATCCCATTTTCACTGGAAATTTTTGGACAAAATTATTTTCTTGTGTGGGTACTAAATTATCTCATAGCTCATCTTATCATCCTCAATCTGATGGGAAAACTAAGATAGCAAACAAATGTTTGGAAGGATATCTTTATTGATTTGTATCAGGTAAATATACACAATGGGTCAAGTGGTTACCTCTGGTTGAATGGTGGTATGACACTTCCTTCCATACTACAATAAAAATGACCCCATTTATGGCACTTTATGGATATCATCCACTGTCCATCACATCACCTTTAAGAGAAAATTCTAAGGTTCAAGTAGTGAAAAATCACATCAAACATCAACAACAAGTTCTCAAACTCTTAAAGGATAACCTCACTTTGGTGTAGAATCAAATGAAATAATAGGCAGATCAACATCGCAGCAAAAGAAGTTTTGATGTAGGCGACTGGGTATTTTTACGTCTAAAACCATAAAAACAAATGTCCCTCAAGCAAGCTGAGAAGGATCATAAATTAGATAGTATTGAAAGAATTTATTGCAAAACACATTAGGCATATCGAACCTTTTATGGATGATAATGGTGGTAATGGTTCCAAGTATTTCAAATTCTAAACTAAATATTTAATGAGTGAAAATCAATGAATTCCTAGTCCAACTTGAAGATGGGAGAACCTAAAATAAAATAAATCAAGTGGGAAATTAATGATATAAGCAAACATTTTTAGGATGAACAATGAAAGGTACGCGAGTGATGGATAAATCACAAGGGTTCAACAAGCCCTCATGCATGTGGATTAAGCATGAAAAAAGACTTAAACAAGGATGACCTAGTGTACATGTTCGACCTAGTGTACATGTTCCATTTGGATAAAAAAAATATGTATAATGATCATGGAATATTAATTCAATATTGAAGATTTAAAGGATGATTGTACAACTGGTGATAACTTAACGAAGGATTTCACTAAAATTTCTTTCAGGAATGAAGAATACATGATGAGATATTAGGGCTCAATATGATGAGGATCATTTAAAATTTAATAATGTACTTAAAATGAGTATACCTACGCTATAAATGGTCAACTTCCTAGCTGAAAGAAGTGGAAATGATTATAGAAAATTAATTGGTATCTTGATGAAAACATGACTAGATCCTAAAGGGATGATGAATAATCTTAATTCATAGTTGGTATTCATTGTTTATATAAGTAAATGAAATTAATTCAAGATAAAAATGCTTATAACATATTATTGTTCTATATTGATAAGTATTGAGATGACTCTCATATTGTGAATGTTTCATGATATGATGATATGAGGATATTGACGCACACATGGTTCTTATTCATTTAGTTTGATATGAAAATGATGTTGTATGCTCATGATGAATATGATATGCATAGTGATTATGATGTTATGATTTGAGGTTATATTGACATGTGGTTAGTTTATTATGTGTTGTCATGATACGTCTTTGATGTTATAACTTATGAGGGTATTTTATGTGGTAATCACATACAGATTTTGTGATATGCATGAGAATGCATTTATTTACTATTCAGAATGTGGTGATTAACAATGATGTTATGTTATCATGATGATATGCAAGACTTGGCATGTGGATTATTTTCTATGATATTATAGCTAATGCATTATATGTATGCTGAGATGTGGTGATTGACAGGAAATCCACACATGGGCCGAGAGGGCTGGATTATTTGATGATATCGTGGGAGCCCATACCTACTAGGGAGAATAAGTAACACCATATGGGTTGTGGGAAAACTCAATCAACAATACATATGCCAATGGTTCCTTTGTCTTGTATAGCTCTTGATGGATAGCTCTTGAGGGGCTATGGAACCATCTTGAGGAGGCCAAGTGCCTAATATTTTAGGCCAAGTGCTTGGTATTGGATTGGGATGTCGAAGTCTGGAAGGGGTGTAAGGACTTCGATGCCTGGGGTTGTGTGCCTTAGTGAGGGTGGAGGGGGTGGGCTAGCCTTTCGAGATTCTCGGAGTCATTGAGTACTGGGACCGGATGCCTGCCTTGGGGCAGATGAGGTCTGAGCTGAGCGCGAGCCTTGGGGCCAGCCTTGGGATATGGTACAGACCAATGAGGCTTATGCCTATCTCCAAAAGTGGGAAAAAGGACATAGATTCCTTGATATTTCCCGAGTGTTGTGGAAACTTTCGATGCCTGTTGGTTATACTATTTAAGCAAAGGGTGTTGGGAAAATGTAAAGTAATAAATAACTAAATAAATAAAATGTTAAATGATTCAACTTAACTTCGGGATGAAGTTCCTTAAAGAGGGGGAGTTTGTAATGCCCCTTAATAATAATAATAATAATAAATAATAAATAATAAAGGGAACAATATTAATAGATAAATAAAATAGTAAATAATAAACTCGAGTTCTAAATATATATATATATATATATATATAAGTAAACTATAAAATAAGTGAAGTTAACAAAAGTAAAAATGAATAAAATAAGAAAGAGTTAAACTAAGAAAACCATAAAAATAGAAAAAATAAGTAAAGTTAACAAAAAGAAAAATAAAATAAAATAAGAAAGAGTTAAATTATGAGAAATATTAAATCAAGTAAAACTTAAAATAAAAAAATAAAAGTTGCATGTTGACACATGGAATGTGTGCACGCGGTTCCCTTTCCATTGTTTGCTATATTTAATAGACGTTGAGGAATATGAGATTCATCATTCCTTCATCCATTCTCTTGGGATAAAGGTATTGTGAGACAAAGAATTCCCCGGCAGTAGTACATTGATTGAGGGCTTGGGGGTGGCCGGCTGTAGAAATATTACGTGCAGCTGAGCCTACGATTGGGTGGAGATTCGTCCCCAAAAATTTGTTGCGGTTAGCGGGATTCAGATACCGCTCCACTTTGAAGTCTCAAGTAAGGAATATCGTCGTTACAGGTAAGTCATCTTTGCTCGTGTTTATGAAATTTATATGCTAGCTTGTTAATATTTTGTGTGTTGATTATTAATTACATATTTGATATAAGTAGTTGCATGTTAAATTTTGGGGTTGTTACAGTTGGGTAATTTAATTGATAGTTAAATTACGTCATTAAATTGGCAAACCAAGGTTTGTGTACTTGTGAAGTGTATTTGCACGAGTTCTATTTTTTATTATGAAAATAGATTATAATTTTTCATAATTAAATGCAAGGAAATATGAACTAATTCAAGTTCAATTCTCATCAAAAACACACACATGTTCTTTCCATAAAGCTTGTCAAATCAAAATGACTTTTAAAAGAAAATTATTCTAAAAGAAATAATTGGAAGTGACAAAATGAAAATTTATGATATTGACTTGAAATTGAAAACTATTCTATTGAAAGAATTAAAATTTAATCTATTGAGATGAATTGAAACTAATATATGAACAAAATTTGATTAATACTATGAGCAAAATTTGAATTTATTCTATTGGACTGAATTAAAACTATTTCAAACCAAATTCAAAACCATTCTAAAACTTCAAATTAAAAGAATGAATTCAACTACAAGCCTTTACATATTACTAGTGTGTGCAACCAATTATTATCATTAAACTTGTTTAAATCTCAGACTAAGATGGAAATATTAACTAAAAAACTCATAAAATAAATATTTTTGGGTTTTTGAGTTTATAGAGCACTTGACCTATGACAATGGAATCAACAATAAGTGAATAATGGACTCAACGGTGAAAACTAATGATGGAGCATGAACATAATTGTAGAAGAATGCAAATCAAAGCAAAACAACTACTTTATCTTACGACTCTCCAGGGGGGCTCCTTTTGAGAGCATGGAAGAATGAACTCAAATCAAATCAATCAATGACACTATCACATTGGAGTTTGGAACAAATTACTTGTATTTCCAAAAACATAGTTTAAAATTACATGATTTAAAGTTCTTCAAAACCTTGTTATTTTCTCCTACCTTGACTAAATAAAGAATTTGATGTCGAAAGGAAAGTTCTAGAATTGCCACACAGTGTTTGAATTTCGATTAAGAAATCGATCTTGCATGATTTAATATATCATAACAAGTCATGCAAATCAATTGTCTCTACACATCATATTATTCAAATTCAGATACTCACTCGCTTGATTCCATCTTTGCCACATTTTCTTGATGTCAAAATTGATTCCCTGAAACCCTTGCGCAGAGGTAGAGCATCGTTGACTTGTACTTTGACCGAAAAAATTCTCACTCATGATGACCTTATGAGAAGGCACAATAGGTGGGTGTCCATTTCATTGGCATTTGACATCTCCTCATGTCTTTTTTTCATCTTGAAAGTCTTTGCATCCTATCTAACCATGCATTGAGTTGCGAAAAATGTAGTTAGCTACAAAAATGTTGCAATTCGGTGGCCAAAGTGATATTTCAGTTATTTTAATAAAGAAAAT
Source organism: Pinus albicaulis (assembly GCA_034641835.2). Classification (NCBI taxonomy): domain Eukaryota; kingdom Viridiplantae; phylum Streptophyta; class Pinopsida; order Pinales; family Pinaceae; genus Pinus; species Pinus albicaulis. The sequence goes on from CM076577.1 coordinate 29,977,608, forward strand.
CTAGATCATGGGCTACAATTATTTGATACCTTTTATTATGTCTAAAGATGACCCAAATGGCATTATGACTTGTTAATATATTAAAACAAGTATAGGATGGATGAAAATAAGGGAAAAAGTATGTCAGAATTGAGGACAATTTGAGGATCCAACACCACCTCTTCTAAAAAATTGTCTTGAGATACTCAACCCACATCCACTAAACTAGATATAGATATGATGAGTGATATGAAATTTTTATCATCTGCTATTACTCAAACTCCCTTCCTATACACCCCACTAAAATTCATTTCACATCAAGTGATGGTGACACTTACCTTGCAAAACATGGCTATGGCACTTCCTGTTTGGTATTTGGAACTTCTTGCCACGTTGGTTATGTTAGTGGTCATTCATGTTGGATGGATTACATTTTCCTCACCTTAAGAGGACCCTAGTCCTAAAACACCAACCAACATAAGGACACCATAGGGAATCAAAAATTAGACATGGACAATGCAAAATAAGAAAGACCCCCTAGCCACAACTACCCCTATGGTGATCCCCTTCGTGTGGCCTTTGTGACATTCCAAGCCATCCAACAAACCAATTCCTTGCATGGGATGATTTGATGGACCTTCTTCATGCCCCTTAGGCACCCCCGTTTCTCCCCACCCCATCATGTAATAGAATAACCTCATCAAATAACAAGGGTCTACGAACCAACCTTCCGTGTGCCATGTGTGCACATCATGTACATTATACATACCATTATCCTAATCTCCTGTGATATAAAGATGTGTTGGTGGCCCTACATCATACCTCGAAGGTTACACCACCATTTCTACTGACTCTCGATGCAAATGATGCATCATCAACTATTTATTACGTATATATCTTGGTTAACCAATGGGAACCATACCATTGTGTGATTTGTGTTGAGGACACCCATCTCACTTATATGTGTCCCTTACGCATCACATCCTAAAAAAACTATTGGATTCTAATGACATATTCCCCGCCTCAATAGTTCAATCCTCCTTAGAATGGGACTGCTCATGAGGCCCCAAGTACCTTGACCATTTCAAGAGAAGAAACCACCCTTACCATGGTTCCCACAACACCAGCAAAATCATCGAAAGTACAAACTACCCCACCAACTAGACCAACACATGAGATTATTCCATCCCGTAGTACTAAAAACACATCTCCACAACTTTCATGTGGGATTTGCAGTAGTCACCACATGGGTTTAATTTATGCTCACATTCAACAACATTTCCAACACAACAACCCGCTTTTTCTTTAACCATATCCTTACACAGTTTGGAGTTCCCAATGAATTAGTGTTTTTCCATGCCAAACACTTCGAAAACTAGATATTCCAAGAACTTTCATAGCTCCTTTACTTCACTCATGGCTTTATTTCACCATACGACCTCCAATCCAATGGTGAGGTAGAAGTTGTTAACAAATTCCTCAAGACCACATTACAACGAATGGTGAATAAACATTAAAAAACAATTGGCACCACATGCTTTTCTTAGCCTTGTGGGCATATTGGACATCGGTAAAAATTTCAATAGGGTTCACACCCTTCCATCTTGTTCATGGTACCACTAGAATGTGATATCCCTACTCTACGCATTGTCGTAGAGTTACTCCTAGACACTACTCCCCTTGAGTAGTGCCTCATAAATTTGGAATGCATCGATGAAAATCAACACACTCTCTCTAGCACAAAAAACAGCAACAAAATTATCCAAAGCAACATATGACTGCATTGTGAGGGACTTAGTCCTATGCTATGTTGTCTTGCATATTCAGTTTTGTTAGTTTATGGGAAACTATTATTTTGGGAAATTATACTTTTCTGATATTCGAACCATCATGGGTATAGATATCATATTTGACTACTTCTTCTTGATCCTCGTGAAAAATCAAGTCCAATGGGACCATTTTCACTCATATATGGAATGTCACTTTTTCCTCTTATTCCATGATTTTTTTCTTTTTTGTGATTATGGCCTAATATGTCATTTGGCAAAAACTTTTCTTTTTTTGTTTTTTGATTTTTTGAAGAAGGTTTCATTTTTATCCATCTATATAATTAGTAAGTGTATATATTTGGCAAGTGTAGATGTTGGTCATGGTTCCTAGATAGCAATTGAGTGGTGTTTTGAGCTTCTTTTGCATGGAAAGTGGTGAGTTGAGTAGCATATGTGTCATTGGCTTCTTTCTTAAGTCAACACTTGGCGTGGGTATAAATCATATCTCTAGGTAAATTTTCAAGGATTATGACTTCAAAATCATAAGTTGTGAATAAAATAAAATAAATAAAAAACTAAAAAATATAAATATAAATAAATAAAATCTTTAAGTATTTAATCACATGGAAAATTATTCAAATAGTTTTAATGAGAAAAAGGGGGAATTTAATAAATGTCTTCATGGGTAAACCTAGATAAAAATATACATTTCTCCAATTGAATGAGGAGATGTGAAAAGCAATTTTTTTAAAGTGAAGCAAAAAATGGAGATTTTGGTGTTTTTTAAAAAATAATTGAAATTGGAAAAGGACGAAAGGATGGCTTTACTTATAAAGCTTTAGGACTTTCCAAATTTTCCTTGTTTTGAGCCATTGGATCCACTAGTTTTAGAGAAGAAATGTTTCTCCCATATATGCATATTGGAGCACCAGTAGAAGGGATGGAAAATTTTTCATAAATGCTTTCATAGAGAAGAGATATCACCTTTTTATGTTTAATTTCTAAAACCACTACCTCCACTACAAGAAAAGGAAATCACGGTATCATGTTACTTAGTACTCATTATGGTGCAACTACCTTCTTGGGTAATTTGTGATTTCATTCATTTATGTTTGATTCTAACTCTTTGAATGTATTGGAGGTCATTGAATGAATTTTTTTGTAGTGCTATGATATATTGAAGTGAACTTGTTTTGAATTATTTCACTCAAGGTACACATTCATTTCTCGCATCACTTTCAATTGCGTTGCCACTATTACTCTCAGAAATCTAATTTCAACCATTATAAATTTCATTCTCAATAACTACTTCAATTTTTGTTGTTTATTGACAAGTCAAAAGGGAAGCTTTGTTGTATGCTAATCAAATTGATTTTTTATGCATGAATTTTAAGTGGATAATATCTTGCATCATCTAGGGACACACCCTATGAACTGGAAAACATCAGTCTAAATGGAGAGATTTTCAAATGCGACATGGTTGACTGTCTAAAAGTTTCATGCATGTTTGTGAATACATATTTGTGTGATAACATGTGCCGAGAAATTTGAAACATTATAAAAAGGGCCTTACATAGTCAAAATTTGTCTCCTCAAAGGAATTTACATTCTCGTCAAGCCTAACAGAACATGTCTCAAAGACCTCATCAACAGGATCTACCTCAAACAATGTCACCCATGAATGAATATTCTATTGTCCCCTTGATATTTTTTTATCACTTTTGCATGTCATATGTGTTGATAGCCTCGCCTAAGATTTGATTGATATTATATTTTCATTTCTTCATAGATGGATTGCCCAACAACATACTTCATTGGATTTGTTGATGGCACATCTTGGTGGTCGTAAAACTTAGCTTCAAAAACTTGGGCCATATACTCTCCCGTTGGAACCCTACTCCGCACAAGAAAATTTTGAATCAAGCCAACCACAAACAATCAATCAGAATATGACATTGTCTTAGCCTATTGGACGATTTTATCCACTTAACATTCACCACCTGCAAGTGTTTCTTGATTCCTAACTTATCGTCACAAAGTTGAATCACGCCTTCCAAGTTCATGATAGTCACCTAACTCAGAAGTACTTGCACACCAAATTTCTATTACAAAGTTTTGATCATGTAACTTTTTCACATATACCAAGAGCTAGAATTAAGGTGTCAACAACATAGAAAATCATATCCTATACTGGAAAGCATGATACTCATTATAAAAACCATCGAGAAACATCTTGCGTCAAACAAATAACACATAATAATGAATCCACACCAAAGAAGTAATACATCATGAACACATACATCAATCAGAGCAAGACATGACATAGAATGAATATCATATATATAACAAGTTTGTGTACATATAGGGGCTACCAGCCATAAAAAATTATTTATAGCAAAAAATCAAGGGTGCATCCTCATAATAGGTGCTTCCCCTTATACATATACAATATCTATGTTAGAGGTATTGCTAGAGCACCATCCTATCTCCCTCTACCACCCACAAGTGGGTCTTATCCTACCCCTCGATCAAGAGTCAAAATAAACATAGTCGTCACAGTTGCCACTATTACCCTCTGCAGTGCTAGTCGTCACTCTCAATGAAGCATAACCAAAGCATCGACAATGCCTTCCCCAAGCATAGACCAAATAAATTCATGAATGAACATAAAAATTATCACCATACGCTAGTGAATGTCCATGTCCCTCTCCTAGAGGGCCTCCACTTGATCCTTCAACCTATGGGTCTCCTCAACCTGGGGATCCATCTAGGCCCTCTCCCACATTTTAGGGGCATATACCATGATTTCATACCAACCATTTTGCCACAACCTTAGGGTTCCCTCTAGCTCTCCCTTGGGTATACTCTCCTAATCCTCACTAGTCCTCATGCACGATCCCCCCTCTAGGGTGATCGTGCAAAACTAGAATCTCCTGGCCACAAGTATCAATATCTACAAAAAACAAGAAACATGACGTTAGCATCATCATATGTATGCAAGTGAATGGTATATATATAAAAACACAACACATACCTAAGGGTCTCCACCTCTCGCTTAGGGGCAGAGGCATATTCAAATGACCATGAAAATACATCCCCGAGTAGGGAAATTATAGGATAACATGTGGCATCTAGAGCCACTAATAATAAACCATCTCAGTAAAAAACCTGACAACATCCCCCCCACAGATCATATTTTCCCCCATTTCATGATCCACGAAAATTGGGTTGTTGAAGAATGTAAATAGTGGAAATCTTCATAATTATATTTGAAATGTATTTAAATAATTAAAGCATGGGTTTCATGTTTGGTTTAATTATTTTTAGGTCAAATCCTCCATTGAAGGCTTCTAGGGTTTATGTCAAGTGTCCTTGTCCATGTCACATTGTAAAAGATCCTTCTTGGGACTTATTTGTCAAATAATAAATTTATTTTATTGTAAAATAAGTCAATTAGGCCTCCTCCACCAAGTCGGCCTAAATTGGGGGGCAGAACCATTATAAAAAGAAACAACTCGACCTCATCTATCACTCACTCACAACAAATTCCATTTGCAACTTCTGGGGCCATAAAAAGTGTGAATTTCAAGGAAGAAGAAGAAAATGATAACAAAGGAGAAAAAGGTATCTCACAAGCATAAGAAGTCATAAATATATTTCTTTTTCCCACACATGTGAAGCTGCTAAAGGGGATGAAATTCTACAGTTGTTGGGGAGTCAAAATTCTAAAGCTGGGGCCGAGATTTCTGGGTTGATGTTGAGTTGTAGTTGTTCGACAAGAAGAGACTATTGAAGATAGTTGTATATCATTGGCAAGATAACTTGGTGGTTGGGGAAGGTTTTTTTCTCTAGGGGCTTGGTACATCTCATTTGAATTACTCAAGGAAGAGTTCTTGACTGGGTTTTCCCCTATATAGGGGTTTTTCCCTGGTTGTGCACCTACACCTAGTGTCCTTGATCTTTGTCTTTTGGTTTTGGTAATTTCTTGATGAAATAATATAAAGGAAGAACATAAGAAAGATAATAATAAATCAAGGAAATCACAAGTAATTATAAACAAGAGAAAATATTTCTACCTTTCTCATTTTCCAACATGGGGAGGAAACACTGGAAGATTGATTTTTTATCACAGTAGAACGGCCCAATCAAATAAGAAGTTTCAAAGGAGCATATCAAATATGAACTCTTGAAGTTGTCTCCTACTTCTTGGGTAAATTGAGACACCAATCTCCCATGTAGCAAGTGTTCCCAATCGTAAAGGGTGTCGTTGTGCAGCCAATTAAACATGTCAAGTTGTTGGCCAATAATGTGATGAGGAATCATCCCACTGAACATCCTCATGATCATAGCCATCATAGCTCACACACCCATGTCATGGATCAATGAAATATATACCACTCCTCACCCCACTATGCTAGTTGTGCAATTCTACCCAACCCACTCCTCCAAAGACATCATTAGCCACGTAGGCTTGGCAGACACCTCATACCCTTGCATCTATAACCCAATTAAGAAATAGATATCCATCTCTGTGGATATCTTAATTTCATCCCCTCAAACCTCAAATAAACCCCGGTGTGACTGCCACAGAATCACTAGGAATCACAAGAGCTCATCCTATGAATGAATCAAGAGGAAATCAAATTACTTCAAAAGCCCCCATGTGGCTAGAGCCAAAAAATCCTATGGGATATCTTTCACTACAACCCAAACATCAACATAGTCATGCTCCCTCCAGTGAAGTGCCATCAATATTTCATACATGGACAAGGAGTCATCCAATAAGAAAAAAACCAAAAAATCAAGTTTACCACACCCTCGCAAATATACCTCCAATAGTTGCACTGATCCTTATAGCTATACCTCATATAGTTCCATTAGGTGTCGCACAATTATATCACACAAATTCATGATCACCATAGTTGTAGCCACCCTACACATGTGGGTAACTGTGTGACTAGTACTTGAATAGTCGTGTTAATAACTGCGAATGTTCGTCACCTAAGCGCGATGCACTACACATTTTATGGACTCACAATCACACTATTCTATGTGATTATGGCCACCCTTGTTGCACAACCATTGATGTGCTTGTGCCATTCATAATTTTTATCATCATCATGACTACATGTTCCCCACCCACATGGTCATCTCAATCTCCCTTGTTTTTCTAGCATAGTTGTGGGCCCCATAACATAAAAATGGCCATACTCCATATGAATCCATACCATATGGCCACCGTAAGCTAATGCTCAAAATTATAATGTAAGGACTTGGGAATTGCCTGGATTCAAGTGCAAGTCAACCACGGTCTTCAACAACCTCCAAAAACCACCAAGAAAACTCGACAACTCACTACTTAACACATCACTAAAGTACAAATGAGGTGGCATCATGGGCCCACCGCACTTTTATATGCCCTAGTTTGGAACTTTTGACAAACCATGTGGGTTCCCACGAGCTCCATTTCTAAAACTTCTTAAACCTTTGGGATCAACACATTCCACACTTCTCATTGGAAAACTAAACTCTCCATGCAAAATATTCAACTTCAGGGACCTCATGACTCTTGGGGTTGTCCTCAATTGCACCATGTTTTCATTCTATCTTTTCAAAAATGCATTTCCAATATTTTGTTTATGTGTGGTACTTTCACTTGGTGTGTATGGCTCATGATTACCAGATACATTCTCCTCCCCGTCATGGCTCCCTAGCTACAAGGCAGCATAATCACACTCAAGGAATCATTTCCTAACTAGCATGATAAGGTTATCCCTCAAAGAAATTTTCATAACCTAATTCATTCCCCCTAAATTCACCATAAGGACCCCATAACTCGACCACATTCACCAACACTTTCCTCTTGCAATAGGTTAACATTCATGCAGGTTGATATTTTTCCACCTCCATGGATTTCCCCTTATAGTAGCATCCTTTGCATTCTTGGCATCCATGTCGTCACTTTCGCCAAGGAATAAGTTGTTTGCATGACTTGAAGCATGGTTGCATTCCTTCTTCTTGGCTCATTGCTTTCTAACCATATATATTATCAGGAACCTATATGATTGATCTTCATGAATGCGCCACAGCATTGACACTTGACCTCTCATTCCCCCCCAAAAAAAATAAACCACTTGCACAATAACCCCCCATTCATTTTCCTCACACCAAGACCAACCAATGAGGGCCCCAACCTTTATAGCCATTACCTTTCACAATCGCGTAGGATATCATATACTAGGGCACTTGTCTTTGTGTTTGTACATCCCAAACCATATTTACATCCTTTTGGAAAGTGTACAAAGATTATTTTTGGCAGTAAGAAACTCACTCATTTTCATACCTACTACTTGGCCATAGTCCCTAGTCACCCTTGGTTGGAGAACAAATTTTTAGCCCACACCCACTCAATATCAATTTCATGTTGTGTTCCTTCACCACTTATAGCTAGAATCTTGTATTGATGCAAACCCAACTCACCCAGTCAAAGAAAACATTTATTACCCCCCTGGATGTCTTCCTGACTCTAGGGACTTTCCTACCTCAGTTTGTTTTGACTCTTGCCACTTGCACAATGCTCGAACCTTGGGAAGTTTACAGTCTCTATTTCATTATATCAACCTCAATCACCATTCCTTTGCTACCATTCCATGACTCTCTACATGCATCAAGTGTTGATTTTCCATGATCTTGGGTCTAGGTTAGAATATTAGAATTACTGATGTTACCAAACCAAGAATCTCAACAAGAAATACTTTGCATAATAGAAAATATAAAGCAGTAAATCACACATGCACAAGTGTAGACAATTTTTAAAAAATATCGTACAATAATGTACAAACCAATATTCATTATATTAAACCAACCTGAATAATACAACAATCTATGGAATACAAGATATAATGACAATCACGTTGCACAAACTCGATGTTGTATCTATTCCTTTTGGTCCTTCGCTTCTGTACTGCTCTTTAGTCACCCCTTAGTCCTTCAAATATCAACACATAGAGACTCCAAGAGGGCTTCCACCTGACACTACTGCGAGTCACTTTTGTTGCATGTACAAGGGTTTATCTAATCTGCTCTCTAGCCTGGCCAATACCTGAGCTCCAATCTGCCTTCTAGTAGCCTCTTTCATCCATCAAATAGCTACTCATAAGGCACCAAACTTCACCCAACCTTTAGCTCCTCTTTGTTACTTCAAGATAGCTCATCTAGGGCTACTTTTGGTAGCAACCACACTGCCCTCCACTAGATCAATGGCACCCAATTCTTCACTGTGAGATATGCTCCTAGTTGGGGTTTATTCACATCCAACACAACCCCAAAAAATGTCTCCCACGGGCTGCTACAAAAACCGATCCAAAACTTGTCACAACTATGACCCAACCATAATATAATGTTGCTCCAATTCTGTTGTATTCTTGTTGTTATAAATATGACTATTTATGGCATATTAGCATGTTGCAACAACCCTCAATCAAGCACCCAAACAACCTTCAATCACTATGGAATCATATCACAGGATAGCTCCTTACTTATGTTGTTGATATGGGCATGTAAGAGCCCTCAAACAACACTGCGCAACCCTTATGGCCTGTGGCCTAACACACAGTCATCCTGTAGCTTACGGCCAACATAAAACTAGTTCCTTGTCCCTTAAATAATGCCACAACAACCTTGCCTTTATCCTTACCTAACTCGGCCTCCTTGCAAGTGTGAACATACCTCAAAATAGTCTTCAAAAGGCTCCCACGCCTCCTCTTTCCCACGCTGAACTTTCCTCTTCCTACGGTCCAATGTAAGGTAAGAAATTTGAATTCCTTTTCTCCTCCAACGAGCTCTTGTGATGCATAATGGATGTTCTAAATGCCCTCATCTCAACTCATATATATACACATAGAAGGGGCTCCTCAAAACGTCATCAAAGGGCTTGTACAACTGCCTCATGGCTTATTAACATCAAGTCGACCTAGACATACATGTGCAAAACACAATTATAAACTTCAAAAATTCATATCTCCATTTCCACAACTCGGAATCGAATTATTCTCATTGATGTAGTTTTGTATCAAAGAGAGATATCATCCTCATTCATCACATGTTGAAATGTGCTCATGGTTTTGGCCCAAATCATGATGAGTGAAAAACTCTACCTTGGGTTCCAAGCCCACAAGTGACTCTTGTGGCGCTTTTCCCTCCAAAGCTCGAACCCTATGGATTGGATTAATTCCCAAGCGACTCAAAAATCAACACTTCCTCTTAGCGAGGGAGGTACTTCCAAGAATTGGAAGTAACTCATCATCATCATCACTACTTGCAACACTCGTCCAACTCTTGGCGCTCACCACTGCAACAATCTCTTAAACATGAACTACACCTCTCTCAAAAGTGTCACTATCACTAGAAACCTACTACTTCTAATTATTCTCCTATATCTATTTTCAATCTCTCCATGATTCCTTCTTTGCAGTTGTAGGAGCACCCTTACTCCCCACTACCACATGCTCTTTTTGGGTTGCAAATTATCCCTCTGAATCTGCAAGCTCCTACTAGAACTCAACTCCCTCTGAGCCTCTGGAAAATGGACCTTCTTTGCTAGAACCTGTACTTTCCCTATGAATCCTGCACCTGCACCTGCTTCTCTGGAACCTACACCTGCTCAGACACACTCTGATTCACTGACTTCCAAAGTAGCTCAGACACACTCTGATACCATGTTGATTTTCCACGATCTTGGGTCTAGGTTAGAATCTTAGAATCACTGATGCTACCAAACCGAGAATCTCAGCAAGAACTACTTTTCACAGCAGAAAATATAAAGTAGTAAATCACACATGCCCAAGTGTACACAATTTTTAACAAATATTGTACAATAATGTACAACCTAATCTTTATTATATTAAACCAATTTGAATAATACAATAGTATATATAATACAAGGTACAATGACAATCACGTTGTGCAAACTCGATTTTGTATCTTGTCTTGTCGGTCCTTTTCTTCCGTATTTCTCTCTAGTCACCCCTTAGTCCTTCAAAGGTCAACACATAGAGACTCCAAGAGGGCTACCACCTAACACTACTACAAGTCACTTATGTTGCATGTACACAGGATGGTGCAATATTCTCTCTAGGTTGGCCAATACTTGAGCTCCAATCTGCCTTCTAGTAGCCTCTTTCGTCCATCATAGAGCTACTCATAAGGCACCAAAATTCACCCAACCTTTAGCTCCCATTCGTCACTTCAAGATAGCTCGTCTAGGGCTACTTTGGGTAGCCAACACACTTCCCTCCACCAGATCAATGGCACCCAATTATTCACTGTGATATCTTCTCCTAGTTGGGGTTTATTCACACCTAAGACAACCCCAACAAATGCATCGCAGAGGCAGTTACAAAAACCGATCCAAATCTAGTCACAACTATGACCCAATCACCAGATAATGTTGCTCCAAGTCTGTTGTATTCTTGTTGTTATAATTGTGACTATCTAGGGCATCTTATCATGTTGCAACAACCCTCAATCAAGAACCCGAACAACCTCCAATCACTGTGGCATCACCTCACAAGACAAATCCTTCTTTATGCTGCTGATTTGGGCATGTATGAGCCCTCAAACAACCCTACGCAACCCTTAATTTTGGTTTTATAGCTTGTGGCCTAACACATAGTCATCGTGTAGCTTACGACTAATATAAAACTAGTTCCCTGTACCTTAAACAATTCCACAACATACCTGGCTTTATCCTTACCTAACTCAGCCTCACTGCCAGTGTGAACATACCTCAAAAAATTCCTCAAAAGGCTCCCACACTGCCTCTTTCTCACACTGGAATTTCCTCTGCATACGCCCAATCTAAGGCAATAAATTCGAGTTCCTTTTCTCCTCCAAAAATCTCTTCTGATGCACAATGGATGTTCTAAATGTACTCATCTCAAATCCTATATATAGAAGGGGCTCCTCAAAATTACATCAAAGAGATTATACAATTATCTCATGGTTTATTAACATCAAGTTGACCTAGACATACATGTGAAAAACCCAATTATAAACTTCAAAAATTCATATCTCCATTTCTACAACTCGGAATCGGATGATTCTCATTGCATTATATTCATATCAATGAGACCTATCATCCTCATCCATCATGTCTCGAAATGTGCTCATGGTTTTGGCCCAAATCACAATGGGTTCAAAACCCCTACCTTGGGTTCCAAGCCCACAAGTGACTCTTGTGGCGCTTTTCCCTCCAAACCCCGAGGCCTATGGCTTGGAGTACCTCCCAAGGTACTAAAAAATCAACATCAAGTTTCAAGTGGATTTCCTAGAAAACCTCTTTTCCAGATAGTCGTGCCTTCCTATCAACTTTAGCTCTCACTTTCTAGGATATAAGTAGTATCTTTCTCTTCAATCCCCTTTGGTAAGAACCTTAGTTGTAACACTATGAGTCATCATTTCACATTGATTTCATTTACATCCTTGATGTTCAACATCACATTGTTTCACATCAAGAAGTGGTCTAATTGGTGACATTTGCAATTTCTCAGTTTGGTTGAAGGCCCATATACCAGGTCTGCACCTCTACCAGTAGTGACATTGACACTCAATTGTGCTTGGTACATGGGGGTATATGCATCATCATTTCCATCTTCTTAGATACACCCGCAAGGGAAAAAACATTCATATACTTCAACAAAAACAATTATGTTCTCAACATTCTTGACAAGATTTATCTTGTGTACCAATATAACCATAGTAGTCAAAGTCATGAGCATGAGCATGGGACATGTCCACCTCATATGTATATTGTAAATAATTTCTATCAACAATGGATTCTACAATCTCTTCTTCATGATCCCCTATTCTTTCTCTAAACAAGGATTTCTCTCCCAAGAAATCAACAAGACTCATCGTCACGAAGAAAATCATGCTGCATTTCAACTATGAATTTTTTCCTACCCTTATATGTTAGGGGGAAACTATTATCACTGAAAAAATTTACACTCAATTGCAATAGCCAAGGCACTCAACACATAAGAATGGCATGTGTAATTGTAATATTTAATGTCAAAAAACATTAAAAATCAACAAAAAAAAGATTCATAAGTTTTCCATTTAAAAATTCAATCCACGCAAAGTCACCTCAACAATTTTACATAGATGACCGCAATTGTTTCTTCAATAATCACACAGATTCATGAAAATGTTGTGAAACCAGCTCCAAAAAGAGAAGAAAAGAGATATCAACACCTTAGAAATAAGCCACTTCGAGGGGGCAACCTCCAATACATTACATGAATGAAAAATTCTTGGATGATTCAAATTACAAAACCTCCTTTCTATATATAGGAGTCCATGGGCCACAATGTAATCCTAGTGGGGCCACATTGTAATCCTAGTGGGACTACAATGTAATCCTAGCCGACCTAACAATAATAATTTAAGGGCCCAATAATAACAATATGGTGGTTACAACGGTACAATAATAACAATAAGGGGGTTACACTAACAACAATAAGGGACTATACTAGTAATATAGGGACCTAACATGCTACTCTCCTTCAAAAAAGTGTTGTCCTCTATGCTTGAGTGGCTCTGGGTGCTTTTGTATAAAATTCTCATCCTCCCATGTAGAATCTTCAGTGGGTAAGTTCTTCCACTTGATGAGATACTCTGAAATTGATCGATTTCGTAGCTGTCGATTTCTTGTTTCCGTGACTGCTTCAGGTTCCAATATGATTTTTCCTTCCTCATTAAGTTCTAGAAATATTGTTTGAACTGGAATATTTTCACCTATAACCTTCTTTAAGCATGAAACATAGAAAATTGGATGCACTCATGAAGAAGCAGGAAGCTCCAATTTGTATGCCATAGTACCAATCTTTTGCAACACCTTGTAAGGACCATAGTACTTTGGAAATAATTTATTATCCTTCTTAGCTTGCTTGAGGGACATTTATTTGTATGGTTGTAGCTGTAAAAATACCCAATCTCCTACATAAAAAATTCTCTCGCTGCGATGTTGATTTTCCTGTTGTTTCATTCAATTTTGTGCCAAATTCAAATTGTCCTTTAAGAGTTGGAGAACTTCTTGTTGATGCCCGATGTGATCTTCCACTGTTTGAACCTTTGAATTTTCTCTTAAAGATGATGTGATGGATGGTGGATGATATCCATAAAGTGCCATAAATGGGGTCATTTTTGCTGCAGTATGGAAGGAAGTGTTATACCACCATTCAGCGAGGTAACCACTTGACCCATTGTGTTTGTTTATCAGATACAAAACAACGAAGATATCCTTCCAAACATTTATTTACTATCTCAGTTTGACCATCAGATTGAGGATGATAAGATGAGGTATGAGCTAATTGAGTACCCAAACAAGAAAATAACTCCGTCCAAAAATTTCCAGTAAAAATGGGATCTCTGTCGCTCACAATAACCCTTGGGTTTCCATGTAACTTTTGAATTGTGTCCATAAATGTAGTAGAAACTGTACTTGCTTTAAATGGATGAGATAATGCACAAAAGTGTGCATACTTGGTAAGTCTATCAACTACCACCATGATGACACTCTTTCCTTCGGACTTAAGTAAACCTGTGATAAAATCCATTGAAATCTCCTCCCAACGTTGACTTGGAATGGATAAAGGTTGTAGAAGTCCTGGGGTCTTAATTGTTTCCACTTTATTCTGCTGGCAAACCAAACATTCCGCCACAAACTTTCGAATATCGGATTTAAGGCCATCCCAAAAAAATTCTTTCTTCACCCTGTGGTAAGTTTTTAAAAATCCTGAGTGTCCTCCTAAAGGAGAAGTGTGCAATTCCAGAAGAATATTTTGTTTTAGTTGGGAATTCTTACAAAGATATAAGCGATATTTGTACCATAAGGAATCATTTTCCAACTAAATGTATCAGATGTACTAGGATCTTGCTGCAACTTTTGAATGAGTGTCCATACATCTTTGTCCTTCTTCCATTCATCTCTTGCTTCGGTTATCCAATCTGGTTGGATAATAGAAATGGCACAAAGAAATGCTTCCACCTCTTCATTCTTTCTTGAGAGTGCATCTGCAACAACATTAAGCTTTCCTTTTTTGTATATTATTTCAAAGTCATAACCCAACATCTTTGTGACCCATTTTTGCTGCTCTTCTGAAGATAGTCTTTGTTCCAAAAAGTGTTTAAGATTATCATGATCAGTTTTTACCTTGAAGTGTCTTCCCATTAGGTAAGTTCGCCATTTATTTAGTGCATGCAGTATTGCTAACATTTCCTTGTCATAAATAGGTTTCTGTAAATACTTTCCTTTGATTGGATGACTTTCAAAAGCAATGGGTCTTCCTTCCTGCATTAAAACAACACCAATTCCATTTCCTGAGGCATCACATTCCACAATAAAGGTTTTTATGAAGTCTGGCGTAACTAAGACCAGTGCTAGGCACATTGACTCTTTAAGATATTCAAAGGCCTTAGTTGCTTCAGGAGTCCATGAAAATGCATCTTTCTTCAATAATGTTGTTAGAGGTGCTGCTATTCTCCCATAATTCTTAACAAACTTGCGATAATACCCTGTTAACCCAAGAAATCCTCGCAACTTCTTTATGGTTGTGGGGACTTTCCATTCCTTAATAGCTTTAATTTTGTTAGGGTCTACTTTAACACCCTCGTGAGATACAATATGACCCAGATATTCCATCTCTTGTACTCCAAAGAAACATTTGGATTTTTTTGCATATAATTGTTTCTCCTGCAATAGTTTGAGCACCCTGTCAACATGTTCAACATGATCCTTCCAAGACCTGCTGTAGATTAGTATATCATCAAAAAATATTAGCACAAATTTTCTAAGGAAGGGTTTGAAAATGGAATTCATCAACCCTTGAAATGTAGAAGGTGCATTGGTAAGACCAAAAGGCATGACCAGAAATTCATAATGACCCTCATGAGTTTGAAATGATGTTTTTGGAATATCTTCAGTCTTCATTCTAATTTGATGATATCCTGAACGAAGATCCAACTTGGTAAAATAAATTGCTCCATGTAATTCATCCAATAATTCATGAATCACAGGAATGGGAAATTTATCTTTAATGGTGAGCTTATTGAGCTCCCTATAATCTGGACACATTCGCCATGATCCATCCTTCTTGTGTACCAATACTACAGGAGCAGAGAAAGAACTTTGACTAGGTTGAATTATACGCGCCTCTAACATTTCTGCAATCATACGTTCAATTTCGCTCTTTTGGAAGTAAGGATATCTATAAGGCCTGATGTTTGGAGGAACACTTCCTGGAATCAAATGAATAGCATGATCATGATCACGATTAGGTGGGAGTCCTTTGGGAGTTTCAAACACCTTGGAATGATTGTCCAAGACTTGTTGGAGATCTGCAGAAATAGATGATTTTGATGTCGGAACTTCTAGTGAGCATAATTGTGCAATTATGCCTCGTTGTTCTTTATTTAGAAGCTTTTTCATGACATTAGAGCTTATTATCCTTCCCAGCTTCCCTTCAATACCCCGTAATTCGACTTCCTTTCCTTCTGAAAAAAATTCCAAGAAAAGTTCTTGAAAATTAAAAGCTACCATCCCCAAAGATTGTAACCATTGTACTCCTAGTACAACATCAGCACCTCCCATAGGAATGGAAAGCATTGGACTATTCAATACATATTCCCCCATGGTTAGCTTGATATTATGACATTTTCCCGAGCAATTTATAGTTCCTCCATTTGCAACCATCACTTGACATTCTGGTGCTGGGTATAGGAAACAATTCAATTCCTTGGCTACCTTACAATGAATAAAATTATAGGTACTACCTGAATCAATCAACACTATTACCTTTTTCTTCTTGATATGTCCTTCTATCTTGAGAGTTTGAGGAGTGGTAATTCCTGCCAATGCATTATACGATATGGTCGGACTCATTTCTTCCTCTTCTAGGGTTGGTTCCTGGTGTATATCCTCTTCTTGTTCATTTTCTTCTTCCTCTTCACAATCTATGTAAAATAATTTCTTCTCGACACACTTATGACCTTTAGTGTATTTGCTATCACAACTATAGCAAAGCCCTTTTGCTCTTTTTTCTTCCAATTGTTGTGGTGTCAACCTTGTAGGTTGTGAAAATCTAGGCGTAGCAACACTTCCTTCTTTATAGAATTGAGTGGTAGGCTTCCTTGTCGCCATAATTTTACATTCAACTTTTCTTGCCAACCTGAATACCTTCTCCAATGAATCAGGTTCCAAAACGCGAACTTCATGTTGGATGTTATCCTTTAAAGTGCCTAGGAAGAGATCAATCCTGTGTTCCTCTGTAAGATCAGTTACCCTTATATTCAATTTTTTGGAAGTCCTCAATGTGCTGCCCCACTAAACCCTTTTGTTTGAGATTTATCAATTGGCTAAAGAAGGTGTTGCTCTTTGTATCCTCATAATGTGCTATCATTTCCTCCGTAAAAATTGACCAAGTGACATTTTTTTTACGGGAGAAAAGCCATCGATACCATACAAATGTATTTTGTTCTAAATGTAAATTTGCAATGCGTACCTTTTGTGATTTTTTTCACATTATGGAGATCAAAATATTGCTCCATCTATAGTATCCATGTTACAGGATCCTTTCCATCAAACTTCCTCATATCCATTTTTGGAATATGGTGGTTCTTCCCGCCAACATCAGATTTTATGAAATCACGATTAATATTTATTTTGTTCTCATCATGAGTTTCCTCTACTATCTTTTCACCATTAGGAAACATTTCTTGTATCAACTTTTTCAAACCTTCCATGTCTGCTTTTAGATCATTCTTCATGTTTTCCATCTTAGCTTCCATGTCATCCATCTTAGATTCCATGCCAGCTTCCATGCCATCTATCAGTGATCCATGGGACAAATCACATTAAATTGGAAACCACCTACTGAAAGCGAAAGGGCAAGGTATCTTAGTCTCGAGCCACTACACCATTAAAGTATCATATCAAGCCTCCAAAGGACTCCCCTTGTATCCCAATAGCTCACTCAAAGATAAAATATCATCAATGAGCCAAGAGGAGGCAAGACATGGAATTTGGCCTATAAATATTAGTGGATTCGGGACCAAAACAAGAGAGAAGCCCAAGCAAACTTATGATATCAAATTGTATTGAAAACTAGCATTCCTCTGTGTTCATAGATCTCACCATTGATATCTCCCATATCAATTCTTTGAGAAGAGATCATGCTTGCAAGGAGAGGGAAAAGGGGTCTTCGTTTAACATATTCATAGGGTCCATTGCCCTATCAACTTTCTTTACTATCTCTGGGATAATTTCGTAACTCTTTTTTGGTTTTTAAGCTCTTGTGGTTTTCAGTTATTGAAGAGCTTCCTGGATTATCACAGTATTTTGGAACATTTGTCGACATTTCGAATTCCAACAGGGATCCATCTTCAGGATATTTGAATGAAGGAATTGAAAGAAGGGTTTTAGGCTACTAATAGTGAAAAGGAAGAATAAAATAGCCGACAAGAGTTTCTTTATTTTTATTTTATTATTGTAGAAATTTGAATAACTGTTAAATTATTCACCGAGATTATCCTGATCACACACTATTTGAGCTTCATACATAATACATAACCTCTTCTACTATTGATCATCAATTTACAGAAATATAAACAATCGCATGCGCACATTAAAACCATAAACAATCACACATATAAACACAGTATTTATGGGAAAGCTTAAAGCTGAAAACCCCCAACTATATGTATATTATAATGATAGAGATCATGTAACAATCATTTTACAAACTCCTCACAAGCTCTCAGTACAATCTCCAATTGTTACACACTACACAAGCTCAGATCATAAAAAACACATGCTCCAATCTGCTCCACCTGTTAGCCTGCCTCTATTGCGAAATCCCATATGGATAATATCAAGATCCAGGTTCAAATCCCACTGGTATGTACTGCGCAATCCTCATTGGCATCTCCATCAATGTGTGGTGCAAACTCATGCACTAGTATAGTCACAACTGATAGTCACACTGCTCTTTCACCTACCTCTCCACTAGTCTCCACTGAAACTGTCCATGCACTGAAGTTAACTGATGTATTCTTTAGTTGATTTATGAGTTAATAATTAGTGAATTAATTAATAATTAATTCACACCACTCTCACTAATTGTATCAATCGGTTAGACTAGATACAACTAGCTCAACTAAGTTAAACTGAACACAACTCCATTAACTGTCTCATCAACTCCACCAAACTCTGTCACATGAGTTCTAACTGAAGTCAACCATGCAATAGCTCCACTAAACCCTCGGAATAGCGTAATTCCTTCTGTCAGCTGCATGTGCCACATCCAGGCATCAAACTGAAGTGCTCCAAGAGGATAAGATAATGTTTAGAGTCCAAATATTATTAAGAGCTAATAATATTCGACATATCTATTTTTAGACTGGCAATCTAAAAATAGATTCCGCCCAGTATGTCTAAAAATATAATTCCATCTATTTTTTCTGACTTGACCAACCATCCACAAATAGCATCCTGCAACTCATAGAACATGATCCATATGTCTAAAAATAGACATAGTCTAAAAATAGACTTTGCGCCAAAAATAGCCTGCGGGCCCACTTAGTGAAGGTGAATTCTTTCCACTAAGCTCATCATCTTGTTGCAATCTCAACACTCCCTCTCAACAAGATAAGGATTATCTGCCACGCCTATCCTGCCCCTGTGGTATTCGAATTTTCTCCTGGTGAGCGCCTTCGTCAAGATATCAGCATCCTGATCCTCCGTGGGAATGTATGAAAGTAACATGATTCTCCGCTGCACACAATCTCTGATATGATGGTACCTGATGTCGATGTGTTTAGATCTATCATGAAATACTGGATTAGCCGAGAGTTTAATGCAACTCTGGTTATCACAGTAAATCACTGTAGGCTCCAAGTGTGGGCAAAACGACCGACCGAAGATCTTCCTCCTGTATAGCCTGTACGACCAAACTCGACGCCATATATAGGCCCTGTGGGCGGGTGCCACGGATCTCGCTACTTTCTTGTGCCCGAGAAACTGTTGTCGACCCGATACTAAAAATCCCTCCAGATGTGCTCTTTCTATCTGTTGGGCTCCCTGCCCAATCTGCATCTGTGAAGCCACATAGCCTCACCTCATCCGACTGTCTGTACCACAATCCATATCTCGATGTGCCTCTAAGATATCTCAATACATGCTTGCCTGCCTTCCAGAAGAGCTTGGTTGGCTTAACCATAGCTTGTGAAAGCTGGTTAATAGCATAGCATATGTCGGGTCATGTATTGACCAGATACATAAGCGACCCCACCAACTGTCGATAAACGGTGGCATCCACTACCTCACGTGGCAGTAGCATCCTCCCTTCCTCCTGCCCACCGGGAAGAGGTATACGATAGGCTTGCAGCCATGCATGTTGAACTTCTCTAGTATCTCCTGGGCATACTTGCCTTGAGAAACAAACAGTCCATCACTGCGCTGCCAAATTTCCAATCCCAGGAAATAATGAAGGAGGCCCAAGTCCTTCATTTCAAACTCCTTTGAAAGATCATCCTTGCATGAGTGTATCAACAGTTCATCACCTGTCAAAATCAAATCATCTACATAAAGTGCAATGATCAACAACTTACCCTCCACCACTATCTGGTATGGGTTCGGATCCGCCTCACTCTTGGAGAATCCAAGTCCAGTGAAATAACTATCTATCCATGTGTACCAAGCACGAGGTGCTTGTTTCAACCCATACAGCGCCCTCTTGAGCCTGCACACATGCGACTCGCTGCTGAAGATCTCGAAACATTCGGGCTGCTCTATTTACACCTCCTCCTTAATGACTCCATTGAGGAACGCAGTCTTCACATCCATCTGATGAATGTGCCACCCCATCTGCGCTGAGAGAGCAAGAATCGTTCGTATGGAAGAATACCTTGCGACAGGTGAAAAGGTCTCCTCATAATCGATCCCCTCAATCTGTGAAAAGCCTCGGGCAACAAATCTTGCCTTTTACTTCTCCACACTCCCGTCAGCTTCCTGCTTCCCTTGTAGATCCATCTCGAACCCACCACTAATTTCCCTTCAGGTCTCGGGACAATCTCCCACGCACTGTTTCTGACAATCGAATCATACTCTTCCACCATGGCATCTACCCATGCGGGATCCTCCATATCTTCCTCGAAAGAGGATGGCTCTGTCACGATACACTTGCTCACAAGAGCCATGTATCCAGTATACCAGTCAAGTGATTGTCTCTGTCTGCGCTGTGATGTAGGTGCTCCTACAAACTTCTCTGCATCTTGAGCCAGTCGCTCAACTTCTGTAGTGTGCTTCCGCCCTCTGATGGTTAGCGCTGCCTGAGTGGTCTCTTCCACCTCATGAACTTCCTCTTGTGGCTGATCCACATCCGGAAGCTCCTCCTTGGGAACTAATAGCTCCTCATCTGCATGCAAGTGTGGCTCCCTCTCAAGCGAACACTGCATGGCTTTCTCCTCCTGAAATTTGATATCCCGTCGCACAACAGTCTTGCGACTGTCTGGCAAATACACACGATAGTTGTGGAGCGTGTTGGAAAAGTCTTGTACCGAAAAATATCCCAACCTCTGCGGTCGGCTCTAGCTTCTTCCTGGAATCCTTTGTCACATGAATGTAAACAGGTGAACCAAAAATCCTCAAATGGGAAATATCAGGCCTCTTACCAGAAAACGCCTCCTCGGGTGTACTCATGCCAAGTATCTTGTGAGGACAATGGTTCTACACATATACTGCAGTATTGCATGCCTCCACCCACAAGTGAATGGGTAGGCCCTGATCATGCAACATCGCCCGTGCAGCACCCACGATCGTTCTTTTCTTCCGCTCAGCAACCCCGTTCTGCTGTGGGTTATGAGGTGCTATGAGCTCTCTTCGAATTCATTCTACGCTACAAAATTCCTTGAATTCACCAGAGATGAATTCACCACCATTGTCGCTCCTAAGAGCCTTCACCTGCTTCCCCGATTCTTTCTCAACCAGTGCCTTGAACTCACAGAACTTTGAGTATGTCTCGCTCTTCTTCTGCATGAAGAAGATCGAGCACTTCTGAGAAAAATCATCAATAAATATCACATAGTACCTGTTGTTTGCTCTCGAAGCTACTGAGAAAGGTCCACACACGTCTGTGTGAATTCTCTCAAGGATCGTCGTGGCACGACTATCCTTCTCGTGAAAGGTGGCTTTCACAAATTTTCCCCAAGGTACACCCCTTGCACTGATCTGACTACGCAAGAGTGCCTTTAGGAAGCCCAGTAGAAATCTGCTGCAGTATCTTCAAAGCTCCATGGTGAAGGTGGCCCAATCTCCGGTGCCACAACTCGCCATCATCCCGGCTCACCACTCCTTATGCCTTGCCTGCCATTGCTGCGCAGCCATCTACCTGCAATTGATAAAGGTTCTTAACTCGAAGCCCTATCCTCCGGGTCTCACCAGTTTCCTTACTACGCAGGAAAGCCTTTCCCTCGCTAAAGACAACATCATATCCCTTGTCTTTTAACATCGCCACAGAGATAAGATTCTTCTTCAATCCTGGAACATGCATCACATCCTTCAATATGAAGGCTTTACCAGACTCCCTCTCAAAGGAAATGGTACCAATACCGGTCGCACTGTATCTACCATCATCGCCCATCTCGATGTGCACTCCAAGATCTTTCTCATCCGGATCGGTAAACAAATCTAGATCGGTAAACAAATATCGATCTCCTGTCATGTGAAAAAGCGCACCACTATCCATAAACCACCTTTGAACCCATCATACTTGAGACCAAGCATGCGATCAGCGAAAAAATCTAGCTCAATTTGTGAGGCTAAGGCCTCTTGACTGCGAATCCAGCCTTTGCTTATTTCTATTGCGGACAATTTGGCATAGTAATAGTGTTGGTGACAATGAAAGCACTTCACCTTGGACATGTCCTTCTTCTTGCCTTTCGCACCGGATTGAGAAGCATTCTTCTTGCTCTTCCCCTTCCTTGCTTTGGCAGCCAAAGCGCAATTTTCTTCATCTGAGTTCTTTGATGAAGATCTGTACCTGGTACTCCGCCTTATCTCCTCTTGCACAAGATCCGACCAAAGTCGCTCCCATCATGGCAATTTTCTCCCGGGCCATTGACGGAGTCTGATAGGAGTGCCAACTCTTTGGAAGCCCAAGGAGAGCCAAGCTCACCAATTCCTCATCATCTACAGTCACCCCCACACTTCCCAGCTCATCCCTGCATTGGATGAACTTCGTGAGGTACTTGGGCATACTGTCGACTTTCTCCATCTTTATGTTTCTGAGTTTATCCTTGAGCACCAACTTCCTCTGGTCGCTCTTGCTTTGGAATAAATCTATCAAGGCTTTCCACATCAAGAATGGAGAAGCCTTACCATACAGGCTGGACACTATTTGATCCTTCATGCCCTCCAATAGAATCCTTCGACACTTTGTTGTCTTCTTTTGCCATGCCTCAAGTACGGCAGCATCGCTAGAAGTAGGCTTTGGAACTTCAGCATCTATGAACTCCTTCAACCCATTGTCATCCAGCACCGCCTCCATCCTGTCCTTCCATGCAATATAATTTGAGCTGCCCTCAAGGGCATACTCCAATCGCAATCCGTTGAAAGACATCTCAGCTTCGACACCAAGAAAACAATGCTGCAAATTCGAATTCCACCAGCACAAAAGTCAACCCCTTCAATGTTTTGCAATTGCTCCAATGATCAATATCGCTCTAATACCATGTAGAGATTTGAATAACTGTTAAATTATTCACTGAGATTATCCTGATCACACACTATTTTAGCTTCATGCATAATACATAACCTCTTCTACTATTGATCATCAATTTGCGGAAATATAAACAATCGCATGCGCACATTAAAACCATAAACAATCACACATATAAACACAGTATTTATGGGAAAGCTTAAAGCTAAAAACCCCCAACTATATGTATATTATAATGATAGATATCATGTAACAATCATTGTACAAACTCCTCACAAGCTCTCAGTACAATCTCCAATTGTTACACACTACACAAGCTCAGATCTAACAAAACACATGCTCCAATCTTCTCCACCTGTTAGCTTGCCTCTACTGCGCAATACAAGATGAATAATGGCCCAATCTAAGTTCGAATCCCTCTGGTATGCACTACGCAATCCTCATTGGCATCTCCATCAATGTGTGGTGCAAACTCATGCACCAGTATAGTCACAACTGATAGTCACACTTGCTCTTTCACCTACCTCTTCACTGGTCTCCACTGAAACTGTCCATGCACTGAAGTTAACTGATGTATTCTTTGTTGATTAATGAGTTTATAATTAGTGAATTAATTAATAATTAATTCACACCACTCTCACTAGTGTATCAATCAGTTAGACTAGATACAACTAGCTCAACTATGTTTAACTGAGTTAAACTGAATACAACTTCACTAACTTCCTCAATCAACTCCACCAAACTCTGTCACCTGAGTTCTAACTGAAGTCTCCATGCAATAGCTCCACTTGACCCTCAGGAATAGCGTAATTCCTTCTGTCAGCTGCATGTGCCACTTCTGTGCACTTAACTGAAGTGCTCCAAGAGGATAAGATTATGTTTAGAGTCCAAATATTATTAAGAGCTAATAATATTCAACATATATATTTTTAGACTAGCAATCTAAAAATAGATTCCGCCCAGTATGTCTAAAAATAGAAGTCCATCTATTTTTTCCAACTTGACCAACCATCCACAAATAGCATCCTGCAACTCACAGAACATGATCCATATGTCTAAAAATAGACTTTGTGCCAAAAATAGCCTGCGGGCCCACTTAGTGAAGGCGACTTCTTTCCACTAAGCTCATCATCTTGTTGCATTCTCAACAATTATTTTTAATTAATTCAAAAATATATCATTTTATTTTATGTATCTATTTTTTATATTTTATTGTTTAATATTTTTATTTAATTCAAAAAATGTATAATAAGAAATAATTTAATTTTAATTATTTTTATAAAATAAACTAACCTTAATTTTAAAATATTATGTTTTAATAATACATAATTAATATAATTAGTAACTAACCTTACTCTGGCTAGCCGGTACAAAAGGAGCTCTCAAGACCTCAAGAATAATTTGTTTGTGTTGGAGCTAGTCAAGCTTTGTAGTGCTCAGGATCTCATAATTTGCAACGGTCTAAAGAAGTGGCCCAATTCTAGCTAGATGACCTGCATCCATGGGCTTGGCAGTAGGGTGGTAGACTATGTTATTTCTGATCTCCCTTTATACAACGAAATAATAAATTTTGACATCTTAGACGACCACGAGCCTGACTCTGATCATAGGCCTTTATTCATAACTCTCAATTTTGTCATACATAGAGATCCCATAGAAGATAATCCTTATAGTCAAAAGAACTTAATCTTTGATAGAAATAATGATGATCTCTTTCTCAATGAATTAATAACTAATTTGCTTCCTTTATCTAGTATAAACAACATAAATGACCTCTATCATAATTTTACTACAACCCTCTCATATTCTATTAAGAAGTTCTCAATTGAAGTCTCAAGTAATAAAAGAAATAGCAAAACCAACCCATGGTATGACAAAGATTGTAAAAGTGTGAGGAGAGAAATTAAGGAAGCTGTTGATGAATCTCTCAAAATTGACAAGATAAAAATCTACAAAGCCCTAACTAAAAGGAAAAAAAGGCAATATATTCATAAAAGACAAGAGAATCTCTTACACCTCTCTAAGGTGGCTCCTAAGAAATTCTGGAGGCAGATTCTAACTAGGAAAACTAAAGATAATAATAAAATTGCTTTACACGACTGGAATTCCTATCTTAAAAATCTTTATGAATCTCCAAATGCCAGGGATTTTGAAACCCTGCTCACAACGAAAGAAGTTTTCTCATTAGAAGACATTGATTTTGGGGTTAAACGCCTGGAAAATGGGAAAGCTAAAGACATTGAAGGTTACCAGGCGGAAATCTTAAAAATTGGAGGTCTTGTCCTCATCCCCCACATCCACAAGATTTTCAACCAAGCGGTCAAGCAAGGGTTCCCTAAACCTTGGATTCAGAGCCTCATTATCCCTATTTTTAAAAGTGGGGATACAAATAACCCCTCTAATTATCGGACAATTATGATCAGCCCTCTCTTAGCCAAGTTATATGGTATTATTTTGGAAAAGAAGTTGAGCATTTGGCTTGAAAGTGAAGGTAAGCGGGCTAAAGGCCAAGCGAGTTTTAGAAGGCAGCACTCAACAACGGACCACCTCGTTACGCTTAGGATCATTGTGGAGGAATGCCGCAATGATAAATCCAATCTCTTATGTTGCTTTGTGGACTTTAGAAAGGCTTTCGATACGGTTCCTAGAAACAACCTATGGAATAGATTAGAAGAGCTAAATGTTCCTTTCGAGCTAAGAGCGGCCGCTATAAGGTTATACGAGAATGTAATTGCCAAGTTAAAGAGAAATGAGGGGTGGTCGAAAGATATTAAGTGTAATATCAGAGTTAAACAAGGTTTCCCCCTCTCCCCTACCCTATTTGGCATTTACATCGACAAGCTAGAAGGTTGTTTAGAGGAAGCAGGATGTGCTAGCACGATCTTAGCTGGGATAGTCATCATCCTTCTTCTCTATGCTGATGATATTGTTCTTCTCGCAAGGTGCCCATATGATCTTGATAAGCAACTTAGACTTCTTAAGGATTTCTGCTCTACCATGGGTATGTCTGTTAACACTGACAAAACAAAAGTTATGATTATCAAATCCAAGAAGGACACTTACACTAATTTTATGTATGACAATAGTAACTTGGAGGAAGTGTCTTCTTACAAGTACTTAGGAATTGATATTCATCACAAGCTCAACTGGAACTATAGCATTCAGAAAAGGATTAATGGGGGGTGGAAAGCTTATTTTGGTCTTGAAAATAATTGTAAAACGACAAACCTCGTAATGTGGGATAGAAAGAATTTCCTCTTTGAAACTTTAGTCACTCCTGTTATCTTATATGGATGTGAGGTTTGGGGTTGTAGCATCTCTAGAGAATCCTGGAGAAATATTGAGCAAATCCAGAAGCGTTTTATAATGTATAACCTTAAAATTAAAAGCAATACACCCTATCCTATTCTCCTTATAGAAGTGGGTCTTTCCCCTATCGAGAGCCTAGCTATGACTAGGCTTCTATTGTACAAGCACAAGCTCAATAGCATAGGAGACCATAGACTTCCTAAGCTAGCTTTAAATTCTAGCCAAAACCACCTAAGGCTTAAATGAGGTTGGTATAAAGACACCAGGGCCTGGTTAAACCATTGGGAGATCGACGAGAATGTTTCATTGCAAAACATTAATAACATTAAAAAAATTGTTACTTCTAAGTTCAAAGAAAAAATGTGGTGTGAGAAAGATCTAGCAGCTAAAAGAAAATTAAGATATTATAAGGAGGTCATCAACCCCACCCTATAAGATAAAAAGTATCTCTCTGTTTTAACTAGCTCAAAGAAAAAAATTAACGTAGCCAATATTAGAACGAACTCTCATGAGCTCCATAGTGAAACAGGTCGTTGGACAATTCCTAAAACACCATGGATGGAAAGGATCTGCCATCTCTGTGAGAATATGAACATCGAGGATGAAAATCACTTCCTCTTAGAGTGCCCCACGTACAACCATATTGGAGCTCAATTTCATAATATTTGTTGCAATACTGACCTTCCTAGCCTTTTAAGATGTCAAAATTATAGTGAGCTCGACAGGCATCTCTCCACGCTTTTTTACCATAGGAATAAAATCTTAAATCAAACTAAATAACTATTTTATTTAGGTCCGATAAACCAAATATTGGTCTCAATGGACGTTAACCATCATCATCGTCATCAAAATAATTTTTTATTTTATTTTATTTTATTATGTTATATGGTTACTAATTTAATTAATTTAAGTTGAATAATTTAATCATTATTTAATTTTATATGGGGTTAATATATTCAATCTTTAATAACTTAGAAATACTAATAAAAAATATAACTAACTAAAAACCCTAAAAAATTATAGATATGGTTCAGAATTATTATTATAATTATTATAATTAATAAGAAAAGACAAGAAAGACCTATTTTAACAATTATTTTTAAAACCAAATAAACTAATTATTCACTAATTAATATTAAAATTTATTTAAAGCCATAAATGAATATTAATCAAGTAAACAATCATTTATTTTTATAATAATAACTAATTAATTATGATTATTTTTATTTTAATAATTTTTATTTTATTTTATTTTATTTTATTTATTTAATTTAAGTTAGGATCTAAATTAGGGCTATTATTTATTTATTTGATATTTTCAAAATAGTAGATACCCATAATAATTATTGCTAATTAATTAATTTTTATTTTTTAGACAAATAAAAATTAATTAATGAGGATAATTTTTATTTTATTTTTTTACAAAACCGGTTGCTATTACTATTCAAAAAAAGGGAGGCAAAGCTCCAGTGTTACAAGATGTGAAACATAGGGAGCAATAAAGGATGTGGCGATGGTAACTGCTACAATCCTTTTGCTTCTAACTTTCCTAAAAAACTGAAAAACTGAAGGTGCATAGATTCGAATGAACTGAAACAGTAAAAAGATAAATTTGCAAGACATGCTTATTCAATATTTATATGACTGATTTGGCGAGCAGTGGAGTCTTCAAGATTGGCATCGGCTCCCTAATTTTCTAAATTTGTAGAGCTGGAACTAGGGGCGGTATTCTTTTCTAGCATATACTTCAGAATTTCAATTGATTCTTGAGCATGAGCACATTTGTTGGAGAGCTCTTTGAACTGTTCCTGTAGAGAGGAGACCCTATGGTGGAATAAATTGAGATCGGCTTCATGTCTCTCATCAGCCATATTAGCCTGGTATTGAAGCTTCTCATCCAGGATCTTTTGATGGGCTCGAATTTGCTCCAGTTCCGCTTGGAGGTCTGCACAATGTAAACAGTCTTCACTCCTCGCCATTCTGGGCAGCAGATACAAGCTTCCAGTATTCCAGAATTGTGACTGAGGATAAGCGAATATGGAGCACTGCTTCAGGCTACAGCAGACGATATAGAGGATAAGGGAGGCAATGGGACAGGTGCTTGAAGAAGAAGGGATGCCCGAGGGTAAGAGGGGCGAAAGGCGCACCAGCTGAAGATCAAACTCAGCAGCTCGGTACAGAGAAAGAACTCCACAGCAAAGCAACGCAAGGAGGGGAGTGAAAGCCAGGGAGGGGCGGGGGGCATATAAGAAGGGAGGGACGTGAAAGGGAAGGTGACGCAGGCAGAGGGAAGTCACGAGAAAGCAGAGGTAGAAATCACGAGAATGATCGGGAAGGATAGAATCCACAAATGGGGATTTCATGAAAGGCAGAAAAAGATTTAAGTCAGGAGGAGAGGGATTCGAAATGATTGTGAAGGAGATAACAAAAAGACCAAGTGCAAACTCAGAAATCACAAAGATTTGCCTCCGTCTTGAGGTTAAGATGTAATGGGCACACCAGGTCCAAGGTGTACAGAGACCTCTGCTGGGGATCTGAAAAATATTTTTCAGATTCATGGCAGATGGATTTGGGAAACGACATCATTGCAGGAGAGGCACCTGATAGATCTATTGTAGGCCCTGTTGGCATGGAGGTCTGCCTCCCTGTTGAGGCTGCGAAGAATATGATAGAAATTGATACCTGGCATATTTGCAATAAGTGATTGGCATCGCTGGTGATTTGTTGAAGATCCAAATTGGTTGCCAAGCGTTTATGGATCATAATGCTAATAATAATAGTTGAATCACCGAAGATCATGGCGTTGGTAATACCAAGGTTTTGCAACTGGGATATTCCTTGAAACAAGGCAAGAGCTTCAGCCCTGTTATTGGAAAGAGCACCTAGTCCCCATTCAAAGGAAGAAATAATGATACCATATTCATTGTGAATGATACCACCAGCCCCAGCCACGCCTGGATTGGACTTAGATGCGCCATCGAAGAATCAGGAAGGTCTTTCGTGATTTTTTAACCAAGTGATGAATTCTTCCTCGCTCAGTCGAATTTTCCAACTGTTATTGGAGATGTGCCACTGATTGATGAAGGCGCTGCTACGTTTGATGTTATTATTTTTGTCCAGCAGGTAGCTTATAAAGTTTCTCTCTTCAACATAGAGGTCCTTATAATCAATTTGATTTGCTTGACTCTTAGTTGAGATGGTTTCGAGAGTAAGGCTTTGAGCCTTACTGCAAAGCTTCCTGAAATTGGTTCCTTTATCTTTGAAGACATTTCGATTGCGAGCCAGCCATATATTCTAGAGAGCTGTGTAGGGGAGAGTATCCCAAACTCTTTTGGCTATGCTATTCTTTTTACGTTTCCAGGGGTAGCATTTCTTCCATAAGCCCAAGGCTTTAGCAATGGAGCTGTGTGAGCTCCATGGAAGATGAGAGTTAGGAGTGAGCTCCTTCCAACAGCTGGTGGCAAAGAGACATTCAATAAAGAGATGATGTATGGTTTCTTCAGCAGCTTGGCAGTTTGGGCATCGAGAGGGACCAATCACACCTCATTTTTTTAAATTGTCTGAGGTTAATATTTTCCCTTTAAGCAAAGTCCAAATGAAGAATGTGATCTTGGGGAGGGCCTTAGATCTCCAAGCTATTTTCCCGTTAGACCATATGGGCGTGGGCTATTCCATATTGCAAAGAGTTTGATAAGCTACTTTAATATTGTAGGTCGGTCCTGAGGGATCCCAACGAAATTCATCCTCGCTGTCTTTTTTAATAGGAGAAATTCCATGGAGATGAGTTTGGAGGACTGCAAGACTCACCTCTAAGTAAGTAGGGACTTTACAAAATTTCCACCCAGTCCATAGTAGAGATTGAGCATACTAATTAGAGATCTGATTTAAACTATGCAGCCCCATATTGTTGAGATACGCTAGAATATGGTGAGCTCCCTAATTTCTGTTGATGGGGGGCTGCCCCATAATTCTATCCGCCCCAATGCTAATATTGCTGCCACCCTTTGGCACTTCGGATATATTTTGCGTTAGAAAATGAATAGCTTTTTTACACAGCCCCCAGATTTTGGTACACGCTTTATTGGGGATAGCTTGGTAAAGGAGGTGCTACCTGCAATTATTGAGGTATTTACTTTCCAAAACACTCTTCCACCAAGAAGGCTTACCACTGATAAATCTCCAAACAATCTTCCCACCAGAAGCCACATTTAGAAGCTTAGGAGAGCAGATACCCAAACCTCCATGCTCCTGATCTTGGATGACCTGTCTCCAGTTTATGAGATTGTATTTTATTTTCTCACTTTTCCCCCCTTGCTAGAGAAATTGTCGAATGATGGCCTCCACTTTATGATGGAAGATGGAAAGGGCTTAGAGAAGGGTAAATTGGTATAAAGGCATGGAAGAGAGACCGTATTTGAGGAGAATGAGGCGGCCAGCAAGATTGAGCCAAGAAGAGCCCAATGCTGCACTTTTCTTTTCATTTTGTCTATGATAATGTCCCAAACTTCAGCCTTCAGAGGACCTGTACTCACTGGAATGCTCAGATATCAAAAATTCCCCCATTCCAACTTATAAGGGACCCTAAATATGTTGGCAATGCTGTGCAGAGACTGAGCTAAAGTATTCCAACCATAAATACAACTTTTAAGATGATTGATCATGCCTCCGGAGTAGCACATGAATTTATCCAAGAGGGTTTTGAAACGATGAGCAATGATGTTGGAGGCGCCACCCATTAGAAGTGTATCATCTGTGAATTGAGAGTGGTTCATGTTTTTGATTCCATTGCCAAACTTAATGCTAGTAATGAGCCCGACTCGTCGCTTATGGTCCAGGGCCTTGCTGAAGGATTCAGCCATCAAAATGAAACGGTAAGGATATAAGGGACAACCTTGTCTTAATCCACGAGATGATTGAAATGAGGGGGATGGCCTACCATTGATGAGGGGGGAGATCCAAGGACCAGAAATGCAAGCTTTAACAAGATCAAGGAAGGAGGGGTCAAATCCATTTTTTTTAAGGACAGCGATAAGGAAAGAATGCCTAACCTGATCGAAAGCATTGGCCAAATAAAGCTTTAGGATAAAGCCTGTTTCTTTGTGACAAACGCTAGAATGGATTGGTTCTTGCACAAGAAGGATGGAATCTGAGATTTGTCTGTTGGCAATGAAGCCTCCTTGGTTCTCAGAAATGAGAGTATGAAGATGGGGTTTAAGGCACAATGCAAGAATTTTGGTCAAAATTTTATAAGAGGAATTACAAAGAGAAATGGGCCGAAATCTAGAGAAGGAAGAGGGCCAATTTTCTTTGGGAATGAAAGCAAGGTGAGTGGCATTAGTATAGCCTCCAATTTTTCTCTTGCGCTGGGCCCATTGTATCATTTTGACCAGATCTTTTTTATTGATTCCCAAATATGTCCTGTAAAAAATAATAGAAAAGCCATCTAGGCTTGGAACTTTATCTGGCTGCAAGGTCCATATTTCTCTTTAGACCTCTGTTTCTTCAATTTTCCTGTTGAGTAGATTGTTGATTTCCTCATTAACCGTAGTGGGAAGGTGTTGAGGCGATAAATCCCCTCTATGGACAGAGGTGATCCCACTAGCCCTAGAGTGGGTCTAGAAACAATCGAAATATGCTATGATACTGACTCCTAGTTAAAAAAGACAGAGCTACGATAGATAGCCTACCTCGAGTCCTACGATGTTGTTGACGAAGAAGAAGCGCTGCTTCTCGTTCCTAGCTTTGACAGATCACGATCCTTCTGCTCACCGCGTCTGGACACCTGTACACATGCAGAGAAGAAACGACGGCATACAACGTAATAATACAAATATGTAATTATCAATCAGTTGGAAAGGATTGAACTAAATTGCATTACACAGATAAGCAATACAATAGTGGAACCAATAACGTAGTCGAGCATATATTAGAATGTGAAAGAAAGATTACAACCGAGTTCCGACGTCGCGTTCTTCCTTTGGCAGGGCTTCCAGCGGAGCATGTCTCACAAAGCTTGTCAAGAATCTGGACAATGCTCTCTCTCCTACGGGGTCCTCCTTAGCTCTGCTTTCAATAGTTGCTCAACTATAGTTTTCTTCCCAAATGTTCAGCTAGCTAGAAAATAGAGAGGACGAGCTTTTATAGAGGGAGAAGGAGAGGTTAGGCTCCCTATAATCATGGGGAAGAGTCCTATCTCTTAGGAAGGTTCCATAAGAGGTGGAAAACCACTTCCTAATCAGGGAGATCTGGAGGCAAACAACCCAACCTCATTTTGGTGATCCGTTCTGAAGTTGTTAGAACCAAACTTCTGCCTTCTATTGTTAAAAAACATTCCTTAAAAGGCTTAGCGCGGGCATGACACAGGGACAGAACACCAGTTGGCGTGCCCACTAGTGTGCTTTTTCCCCATTGGCGTGATGGATGAACTGGCTACCCGCGCCAATGAAAAAACATGGATTTTTAGGGTTTTCCAAAGGAATTGTTCTTCAGGAGAATTCTTGTCCTTATGCAGAAGGATGCCATCAAGGTGTTTTCAGGACATTTTATTACTCACAGGTCACGGGAATAGTCCTCCAATGTACGAGACGAGGGATTGCAGGGATGGTGACAAAATGCTGTGTAACAGATTCCCCCTAAAGCATGAGGTCCGAGAGAGAGGGAGGGGTGAAATTCTTTATGAAAATGCGCCCAACTGAAAACACTGCCGTCAGAAAACCTGCGAATACAAATACAATTGATATCTCTGATACATGATATGTGGTATGGGCGCAGCCATCCATAATAGAGTGTACAAAAACCAGGATCCAAGGTATGGACATAGCCATCCAGTAAATAAGGATCAACAAGTAGACTCAGGTATGGTCGCAGCCATCCAATTGAATGAGTCAAAATCCATAAATAATCCGCAGCCTAGATGTTTATCAGACAAAATCCAAGGTCTTGTGCTCCATCTAGACCCGAATAGAGTACAAGTTCGAGCATGTGAATATGTGAGCTGAAGTCGAACATGCAAGAACATCGTCTGATTACCAGCCAATAATGAAAGTCGTTAAACGAACGCGAGAGAAACCACCAATAATGACGATGGCTCCCAAGGTACAAGAGGTGCAATCCACGGAATGTGAACAGTGAGCTGGCGTTGAACACCCACAGAATCATCTGATCGAAGGCCAATAATGAAAACCTTGCGTCAAATGCAAAGAACCTGCCATTGAGGCATGCAGGCCCCAAGGTACCTGAAGGGAGTCTCTAGATCAGCTTCCTGGATAATGAGCTGAAGTCGACAGGAAATGACCTTGATCGAAGGTGCGCCATAATGTTTCCCACATCATCAACACAAGACAGAGGGACATAATGTTTGTGAATCAATACCAACAGAGAATCAGAGGGAGGTTGAAAACTACAGAGGCCAACTTCTCTTGAACATATTGGCGGCACAACATTGGATTTGGCAGTATTTGACATCAAAGGATCTGAGGTCATGGTGACATGGCAGAGAGAAAATGAGCAATCAAAAGAGATTACCCAAACCCATGGAGGCAAGCAAATAACGAGATGAGATGTCCCCAACCCGACACGAATGCAGACAAGTGCCATGTTCAAGAGCGAAATATTGTCGACACGACTATAATACTAGTTCCATTTTCCCCCACCATTTCTGGCGAGTACCCCAATTATTTTTTGAAAACAAGCTTGAAGGGGATAGCATGTGCTTGCGATATAAGTTTGTCCTTCGGAAAAATCCAACCTAGTACATTTAACGAGCCCCAGGAAGGAGGAACTCGAGTAATTCCATTACGACGGAGTCCGATGTCATCAGAGTTTAACGAGTCTGACAAAGGAAGAACTTGACATCTTTTCATGTTTAGAGAGTTTGAAAAGACAGCGGAAAAGAAAACTCCAGCAGTCCCTTTTCGTAAGTAGTCCCACAGATCCAAAAAGGTAGAAAACTATGTCTGAAAGAACCTCCTAGTCGCAATAGGCCAGGGTATTCCTTTTTCGTAAATAATCTATCCCAGCCCGAAAAAGGGATAAACGTATACTGGGTAGATGTTATTTTGCAGCCAATTTAACGAGCTCAAAATGACAAGCGGCTCGGCGATCTTTTCAGTTTTAGAGAGTCAAAAAAGAGCTGAAAGGTGACTCTAGTAGTGACTTTTTCGTGTTTTTACAGAGTCCGAAAAAGTATAAAACACAACTCGTGTCGTCGTCCTAATCGCGTGAAAACCTGTTGTTGCACAAAAAGCAAGTGTAAAACCCATTTTTCGACAAAATATAGTAAAATATCGGAAAAACAAGTCCCAAAACCTAATTTTTATTTTGAAAAGTTATAAATATTACCAATAGTAAAAACATATTCACTTTTTACCTTTTTACCTCTTTGCAAAGCGATAGTGAGCCATTTTCATTGCGATCTTGTGGTGACGATTGTGAACAATCCAGTGCACGAATCCGGATCCCGTCTTCTTCAGGTAAGATCCGCTTCCATTAGCCATTTTTTAAGCCATACTTCATAGGTTTTAACTGTCATTTGGTATCCCTAAGGGGAGGAATTGAAAATTTAGGGCCTTCACGGTTGGCGTGGGTATCCAGCATGGACCCGCGCCAACCGACCCTTTTTCTCACAGGGGCCACGCCAGGTGGTGCGAATGTTAGCAAAACAATCGCGCCAACCACACAACCTAATATTCCGCTCAAATTTAACAAAAATTGAGCCAATTAATTGTTTTTTTAAGTGCTCAAGGGATCTTACAATGTGTTTATGACCAAATTGATGCAGGTACATAGCAAAAATGGTGATTGAATGGCAGGAAAGAGAGCATAGTGAGGAATATGAGTTGGAAATGGGGAATGAGCAGTGCATGAATGCTCTCCGAAATTTCAGTTTTAAAAAATTCTTCCTAACGCCATGTCTCCGGGCTCAGCCCGAATTACTGCAATATCTGATAAGTATCTGGGATGAGGACGAGGATAAGTTTAAACTTCGAGATCAAGTACTTGAGCTCGAAGTGTCAAACATATACTTCATCACTGGACTGTCGTGCAGGGGTCCAGTTCCTATCTTGACTGGCACTAGACACTCAGGCGAAAACATGACAATGGTCATGGAAAGAGTGTGCGCAGGGGTGCGCAAAGGGTCAGGTAGTGAAAAGGTAGACATTCAGACCATTCCTAATCTAGCACTTAGAGTAGTGCTACATACTATTACGCGGGCCGCGGGGTCGCAGGTCGCACGAAGCTACCAAGACACAGCTCCTTCTCGCGTCAGAATGCATGAACCCAACAGTGTTTGACTGGGCCATAGCCGTAACTATGAACATCAAATGGCAACTGACCAAATGCAAAAAGGCCAAACTGAAACAGTTTGGATACAGGTCAATCTTGGTATTGTTATTCCTGGAATGATTACCTATCTTCCAGGGCCGGGGGGCTATAGTCCTGGATCCACCATTGAGAGAGCCGCGGATGGCTCGATGGGAAACATTGATGCCCAGGGCAGGGGGCGGCCAACAGATGTCATGGCAGCCTGAGTTCTTTGGATGGCTCCGATGACAGCTGATCGTCATAGAGGACTGGCCCTATGCGGGCACTGATTTCACTAGAGACCCAGACCTTCCGCTCCCGGAAGGAGAGGACTGGGATGAGCATCTGGGTAAGACTCTTTTTAATTTTATGAGTTTTATGATTTTTTGGTATACATGCATGTTCTAACAGCTGATCCTATATGTATGCAGATGTTGGCCCAGAGAGGCTCGCCAGAATGTCACCAGTGGCGAGGAGGACCCCTCTCGCTTATGACCCTCAAGGTGAGGGGGGCGAGGGGGACGAACTTGTGCAGAACCTAGAGGGGATTTCTCGCAGAGTTCCGGACTATGCTCGTCTTGCTGATGTTCCCTTAGCTTATCAGAGGCACACCGTAGGGGTGCCGAGTCGACTCCACCACTTACTGAGGTGGTTGGTGCGGGCAGTGACGTGCTACAATGAGCACCATGCCGATTAGTCGCCTAGGGTTTTTACATACACATTTTTGAGAGACATGTTGTCTTCGGATGTAACTAAAACAAACATGTATATTTTTTGGTTTTATATGATGCACACGTTGCAAACATTCAACACACACACACACACACACAAACACACACACACACACATATTTATATACATCTATTTTCTACATGGATCTTGTTTACATATGATGATGTTTTTTATAAATTGTGTAAATTTCTATCTAATACAATGTTGGCTACTGCATCTGTAAGTGTATTCATTCGTCTTAGTATATGCTGATATGTAATGTAACCAAAATTCCTCTCAAGTAAACGAATACGTAGATACAGTATTAAAATGCATGGGTTTCTAGCTGAATAATGACCATTGAGCTGTAAAACCACAAGCTGTGAATCTAGATGTACAAGTAACGCGCAAATACCGAGTTTAACAGCCTCGTTTAATAATTCCAAAATGGCACTATATTCCGCGACATTATTTGTAGCAGGCCCTAGACAAACACCTTGCAAATTAACCAACTCACCAGCAGGATTGTAAATTACCTAGGATGCCGAAGATAGGTTCCTGGTACTGCGGGAGGCACCATCTGCGAAACCGACATAAGGAGTAATAGACATCTGCATAACTAGGAAGACCCAATGAGCAGAAAAATGCTTACAAAGCACACCACACCAGACATTTTATTTTTACACAAGCTTAAAGGCACAAATGCAAACTATGCTTGAAAAAATAGGCATGCCCCCAGCATGATGACTCAATTCGAGGTGTACATGCCCCCCAAGCTTCAGTCCATAGGAAATGGAGTGAAGGTTCAAACACAAGAGTAAGAGATTCGACCTGAATTTTTCGGAAAAACTCGAATTGAACAGGATCGTGTTTCATTTTTTTAACGAGGTTGACACACTTAAAAGAATTGTCCTCGAACCAGCTTGTTTCATTGTTTAGGGAGCTTTACATAAGCAGAGGAACTATGCTCTGACGAGCTCAAAGGAGTAGGCTCAGGAGAGGGAGAACCAGATGCAAAACGCTCGAGGCAATTAGACATTTCCCCCAAGCCAGGCATAAACGAGGAACGATGATTTCCATCGCTCCACGGCAGATCTTCGAGAGACATAGTCTCCACGATAGCTTCATCATAAGGAAAACTTCTCTCAAAGGATCGGGAAAATCTACATCACCGAGCCAAGGGGATTGAGAATAAACATCAAGAGCCATGCTCAAAGGAGCATTACCAGCAGGAGGAGGATCTGATGCAGCAACGATCTCGCAATAATTTATTTCAACTGGGGTCAGAGGCATCGATTCTCCAAAAGAGGCAACCTGTTCAGGAGAAGGGATGATCCATGGGTCATCCGACCTAGAGATCATATTGACTTAAATGGTGTTCGGTGGTGGAATGGGAAAAATACCCATAAGAACGGGGTCCTTGAAAAGATCTGGTCCTATACTGTCAGGGGGATTAGGAATTTGATCCATGTACGGTACATTGTTCTCGGAGGATGAGGTGAATAAAGACAACTGATTGACAGTAATAATCTTGCCCTCATCTGGAAATTTCAAAAGTTGAAAGAGGGTGGATGGAACACACAACATGGCATGGGTCCAACTGCGACCAAGTAGAACATTATAGTTGAGTTTGGCATCAAAAAATTCTACTTCGACGTTGATTGTCTTACCTTGCAATGTAAACGGTAGAATCGCGAGAATACCCAAGGGTTTTGATTCCCTTCCATCGAATGCCTCAAGGGAATTGGGAGATGAAGTGAGGGCTGGAGAGCCAATGGCCTTCCAGCAAGCAGATGACATAACGCAGGTAGAGGCACCTTCATCCACAATGGATCTGTGAATATTGAGGCCGTTAATACCGACTTGTATAACAAGCGCGATCTGATGCGGAAGTCGGGGGACAAAATTCTCTAGATCGAAGGTGAGAAGGCTAGAATCGATGGGATCAATTTCGCTAATCGCAGATAACAAAGCTTTCCATTGAGACGGATAACTCTGAAGTACTTCCAATGCAGACATCGCGGGAGGCGCCTATGCCAAATCCTCAACAATGTTGTAATGCTGAGTAGCACGGGAATTCGAATTATAGGAAGACTTTCGGAGAACACCTTTAGAAGGCGGTCGTACAACGGATTCAGCACTGGGC
Organism: Pinus albicaulis; assembly: GCA_034641835.2. Taxonomy (NCBI): domain Eukaryota; kingdom Viridiplantae; phylum Streptophyta; class Pinopsida; order Pinales; family Pinaceae; genus Pinus; species Pinus albicaulis. Next base: position 30,016,598 of record CM076577.1, read on the forward strand.
CTTTCAATCTCAAGAGGACCATAGGTAGGCGGGGGGACGAGGGCCATCGACGACTTCCTTCCCAGCTGCCTGGCATGATCCGGCATAATCCTTCGATCGAGTGGCAATAGAAACAGGTGCAGCACCATTCATCATGAAAACCTGACACCCAAATGGTGTAGATGGCAAAGGCTGCTCGACCATCTAGGTCTGCTGAGATGGAAAAGGTTCCTTAAGAACTACTGGAGTTCCCTTAGAGCCTTTAATAATTTGACTAACCTTGGATCGTCTAGGACAATCTTTGGTGTAGTGGTCTTCATCACAGATCAAGCAAGGGTACTTCGGCTTTCGCTGTGAACCATCATCAACATGTGGTTTGGACGATTCTAGTTTTGGGGCATCGGATTTGGCTTTGCCTTTGCCCCTTCTTCTTCCCTTTGGAAATCTTGTCCGCAGGATTGGGCTGAACGGCGTTGACCTCCGCGGTCTACCAGAATCTGGGGTAGTCTGAGGAGCAAAATTGTTGGAAGAATTCGATTTCTACTTCCCATTGGAATACTTGCGAGAAGTCTGAGAGACAAAACCAATAACACCATATACTGATGGAGTAGCTGGTGCTTTAGAGGTCCCTGGTCCCGGGGCATCAGTCAAGATATCGTATAACGTGTCGGACTAAGAGTACACTAAATCGAGGTACTGGGCATGAGCAATGGCTTATTCCTCGGTTACACATGCCCCCATAGCAATGTCTTGTGCAATCTTGTTGACAAAAGAGGTAGTGAACCAGTGAGTTAGAATTTGATCGGGAATGTCAAACTTGATTAGATGACGACGACGCCTCCACTCGTGAATGTGATCTGAAATATGAGTGGCTTTGTCCTGTTTTAGATATTTCAAGAGATGTGTCCCGGCTTGGTAACGAATCAGTAACTAGAAATGTGTCAGGAATGCCATAGCTAGAGTATTAAAATATTGAAAAATACCATGGGGCAGCTCTATATACCATTTAGCAGCAGCACCGGTGAGACTGCGCTGGAAAAGACGTAGAAGAATCGAGTCATCTATCCAAGAATTCAAAGAACACCACAAGTGGTATGTCATGACATGTGCTTGGGGGTCTTCTCCATATTTTCCCTAAAACTTAGGACAATCACCAGGAACCTTCGTTGGAACCGGAGGCCAATATGGATTATGAAAAATCAGATCATTGGTCAATTTGGATACATCCTATAACTCCAACGTGGCGAGAAAAGGTAATTGAGGGTTAAAAGGCATGCCAGGTCCCCGATAAGGACCTGTACCTGTACTCCATCCTGGTTGAGCATAACTCTTCCCCCATTGGTTCTGTCTTGGAGGATTCTGACCATAGGGGGTATAAGCCAGATAATGAGGTTGATATGGCAGCTGATAACTAGGATACGGGGGTTGATAACCAGGGTACTAATTCTGATTATACGTGGGCCCCGTCTGAGCAGTGTATGGAGTATAAGTATAGCCTGGTTGTTGAGGGAAATAACCATAACCTTGGGGTGGGTTGTAAACCAATCGAGACTGACCTTGAAGATAATTTTATCCTTGGGGTCGGACGAGCTGTTGGTAAGTGGGGCCCTGCTGAGTCGGATAAGTCAAGCGCACAGGTGGATTCGGCTGTGGCATATAATAGATCGGCTGCTGAGCAGGGTTAACAGGATGTGCAGGTTGTCCTGGTTGAACAGGTTGACCTGGCTATGCAGGTTGCCTTGGTTGAACAGGTTGACTTAGCTGATGAGGGCCACCAGGTTGCCCTGGTTTAGCAGGTTGGCCTAATGGCAAGATTGGGCCAGGTTTTTCTTGATAACCAGGTTGACTTGTGACAGGACCATAAGATGGCCCTGGCTATGCAACATTTTGACCAATTGGAAAATGAGGCTGCTGAGGTTGCACCAAAGGTTGAGAAGGATGGGTTTGCCCCCCAGGACCGTATGGAGGTCCAGGTTGATACCCCGGTTGCCCTGCCAGTCCTTGAGGTTGCCCTGGTTGGACTACAGGGTGAGACTGCAGTGGTGGACCTTGAGGATTGTAAGACTACCCTTGTGAGCTCTAAAGTAATCCCTATTGGCCCGAAGGTTTTCCCTGTAAGGGTTGTCCTTGCGGGTCGTACGCATACCCTGGCTGGGCCGAAGGTTGTCCCTAGAAGGGTTGTCCTTGTGGGCCAGAAGCATATCCTTGCTGAAACAAAGGTTGTCCCTGAAAGGGTTTCCCTTGTTGATTAGGAGGTTTCCCAGGCTGGGTAGATAGAAAATCGTTAATATACTGATAAGCCTCATGAGCAGGAAAACGAAGGGGGTTGCCCTGCTCATCATACTGATATGGAAACACATAAATTGAGGCACCATCTGCTCCATAATGGGAAAAGTAAGGACGATTAAGGTCTTGAGAGGATTTACCAACCTCGGAAATCGACAGTTGTAAAGACAGCCGACACTCCTCGAGAGAAATGTTCTCGGGAATGGCAGAAGCTATATAAACATCTTCAGGAACTGACGAGGTCCTAGTATACTATATAGTGGCAACATGCGTAGATGCTACCACGCAGACAGTAGGTCTAACAGGTGCCGATGTGACAAAAGGAGATGTTGTGAGAGGTGTCGATGGCGACATCCCTAATGAGGGAATGGTCGGATTCGTGGATGGAGTTGATATTCCCATAGAGGCAATAGCGGCCATGACCTGACTTAAAGACCTATATCCAGCTGGGAGCGTTGGACCAGGTGAAGACATAACAGAAGGTTCGGGGATGTCTTCGAGAAAAAGCTTGTAATCTTCACCAGAAGTAGGAATTCCCTCACTAGGAGAAGGACTGGATGAGTCCATATCTGACCATGCCATAAGATCTTCTAAAAGATGATGGGGACTAGGAGGTATGACAGCAGCCAAGAAGGGTGATCCCGATGTAAGAGGAGGGAAGTGTTCCCCTACTCCAAATCCAAACCAAGCGTTGGACAAGGGCCAATTGAAGTCAACTGGTCCTCCAAATGGAAGCTTAGAGATAACCGGTCCCCCGTCGGGAAACTCGGATATGATGGGCTGCTGATAATCAGCAGAGGACTGGGAGACCTCTGATGAATCGTCTGTATAAGGAATACCAGTAGACGAAACTGATGGTTCCGCCACTGTGACTATAGCAAAACAGAGGAAGAGATAAAAAACAAAGATGCACGGGCAAAAAACCAAGGCAAACAAAAACAGGCCGAAAAATCAATCTCTAAATGGGCGTGTGATCGTAGGTGATTAATTTTACCACATTGAAACTGGAAATTTATTGTTTCATGTTTTAAGAGTTTAGAAACGAGTAAAATATGACTCTATCACTTTCAGTTTGGAAACAAGCGTGAAAGGACAAGAGCTTGATGATCTTTCAAGTTTAAGGAGTCAGTAAAGATCAAAATGATTGCTCTGGTAATCTAGGTAAATGGGTGTACCAGATATCCGTGAACTGCCATATACACCTTGGTGAAAATGAAAAAGAAATCAACCAAGGACTTGACATACATGTAGGTAATCTCCCTGAATGTTGTGTCCGGTGTATCACGGGTAAAAGGCAGCAGACTCGGATTACTACAGATAAAGGATTTGCAACCTAATGGGGTCTCCCTTTATATACTCGACAATACGGGGAGCACAAGTCCGTACTAGCGCTATCTGTAGCCAGATGGTGGGCGACAGCTGCTAGGCTTAAAGACGCCGGAACACGTCTCTACCTTAGACTACTAGATATTCCGTTATGTTTCAATGTTGCCTTAGGTTAATTTAGTAAATTTTAAAGTTGATCTTTAATTTACGTTTCAATTTCAAGGCCCTATCAAATGTTGGATCTCATAAAACCTCTAGATGCAAACTACATGCCACAAAATATCATTGTGTTCAATGAAGAGCTATCTACGAGAGAGTTGAGAGCTTTCAAATGACAACAAAATGAACACACAAAAACATCCACTACTATTGCAAATGCAATCTAATGAAACTAGAAAACTTCTCTCTAGAGTTATATAACACTAGTAATGCGAAATAGATTTTAATTTTCACTACGCCAATCCAAATGAAAAAGATCTTGTTTTTTGTATTTTTCAATATATTAGAGCAAATGCACTAAATGAATGAAAAACTAATGAAAAAATCAATTTTAGAAATGACAAAGAGAGTTGAAACAACACAAGTTCACTCAATCCAAACGCACACAATCAAGACTCAAACCGATGACGAAATCCCTCAAAGTGAAGAAGAATCTCGAAAGAGACTCAAACAAACCATGTAATCTAGGCTTGGAGCAACACAAAGAAAAACTGAATGAAAGAGAGGACAATCACTCAATTAACGCAATGATTCAATGGAATCCAGCAAAATGAATACAAAGAAGCAAAAACGAAGTTGACCTGGAAAGCAAAGACTAAAAACTCCCACAAGAGGCTCAGCACACTGAAGCACCTAGAAGCCCTGGGGCTAGAATGCAAAACTAATAGAAAAAGGTGAACAACCAGAGGATAGGGGCTAAACACAGTAAAAAATGACTTCAAAGCACTCAAGAAATCATAAAAAGTGAACCAGGACCAAAATTCAAGCTCAGAAAGTCAGGGAACAGGAAAACCCTAATACCAAGCAGGGTTGGCGCGCTTGTTTGGCTGTAACCTGCACCAAACAGGGGTTGGCGTGGGGGCCTAACTAGAAACTAGCGCCAGTTGGCATGATTTTCAAGAGTTTACCTGTGCCAATCCAGTTTACCCTAGAAAACGATGAAAAAAGGACAAACAGAGACTGGATCTGGTCTTCTGGGGGCTGAACAAGGTTTAACACCAAGGAAGGTGAACCAGAAAAGTAGACTAATCAAACAAAAGCCAAAAAACAACCCAAATGGAAGAAGGACTAACTCTCACTGATCCCCAGTGGAGTCGCCAAATTTTTGAGGCGGTAAATCCCCTCTACGGACAGAGGCAATCCCACTAGCCCTAGAGTGGGTCTAGAAACAATTGAAACATGCTACGATACCGACTCCTAGTTACAAAATACAGAGCTACGATAGATAGCATACCTCGAGTCCTACGCTTCTGTTGTCGAAGAAGAATCGATGCTTCCCGTTCCTAGCTTTGACAGATCACAATCCTTCCGCTCACCGCGTCCAGACACCTGTACACATGTAGAGAAGAAACGACAGCATACAACGTAATAATACAAATATGTAACTATCAATCATTCGGAAAGGATTGAACTAAATTGCATTACACAGATAAGAAATACAATAGTGGAACTAATAACGTAGTCAAGCATATATTAGAATGTGAAAGAAAGATTACAACCGAGTTCCGATGTCACGTTCTTCCTTTGGCAGGGCTTCCAGCGAAGCGTGTCTCACAAATCTTGTCGGGAATCTGGACAAGGCTCTCTCTCCTACGGGTTCCTCCTTAGCTCTGCTTTCAATAGTCGCTCAGCTATAGTTTTCTTCCCAAATGTTTAGCTAGCTAGCAAATAGAGAGGGCAAGATTTTATAGAGGGAGAAGGAGAGGTTAGGCTCCCTATAATCATGGGGAAGAGTCCTATTTCTTAGGAAGGTTCCATGAGGTGTGGACAACCACTTCCTAATCAGGGAGATCCGGAGGCAAACAACCCAACCTCATTTTGATGATCCGTTCTGAATTTGTTAGAACCAAACTTCCGCCTTCTATTGTTAAAAAACATTCCTTAAAAGGCTTGGCACGGGCATGACACAGGGACAGAGCGCCATTTGGCGCGCCCACTAGTGTGCTTTTTCCCCATTGGCGCGAGGGATGAACTGGCTACCTGCGCCAATGCCAAAACATGGATTTTTAGGGTTTTCCAGAGGAATTTTTCTTCAGGAGAATTCTTGTCCTTATGCAAAAGGATGCCATCAAGGTGTTTTCAGGACATTTTATTGCTCACATGTCACGGGAATAGTCCTCCAATGTACGGGACGAGGGATTGCAGGGATGGTGACAAAATGCTGTGTAACAGAAGGTAGTGTAGGAGATCATAATAGTCCTCTTCACCTCTCGTCTCAGTGAGAAGATATTGAAAGTGTGTAGAGGCAGCTTTTTTGATTGCTTCTTGATCAGAATGGAATTGGCCTTCTGCATCTGTAATGGAATTTATATTGTTTCGAATTTTCCTAACAGTGGCCTGTTTGTGGAAAAAAGCGAAATTATTGTCACCTCCTTGCAACCAGAGTTGTCTCGATTTGATGCACCATTTTTTCTCCTCCTCTCTGTTGGTGCGGTAGAGCTGGCAGTAAAGGTCGTTTTCAAGTGCACAATGCTCATGGATGAGCCCAGATTTTTCAATTTTGTCATGGATGCCTTCCAATCTGCTCTTTATATCTAATTGAATCCTCTCTAGTTCTTTATAATGGAATTTTGTCCATTCCTTGAGAGCGATTTTAGTGTTCTTCAGCTTGTTTTCCTGTATGAATACAGGTGATCCTTCTATATGTTGGCTCCAAGTATACCGGACAATTTTATTGGCTTCAGGAATGTTATTCCAAAGAGGACTGTATTTAAATGGAATAGGCCCTAAAGGGTGTTGCTCTTCAAGGGTGAGCGTGATTGGGTAATGATCAGAAGCAGAGAAGGGAAGCACGAAGGTTGAAGCCGTAGAGAAAGATGAAAGGAAGGAGATATCCATGAAAATTCTGTCTAGCCTCTCCATTATATTGTCCTTCCCAAGTCTTCGGTTACTCCAAGTATATCTGCGATTTTTGGGAACTATATCAACCAACTCATGCTCATGCATGATGCCTTCAAGTTGAACCTTGCATGGATCTTGAGTGAAACATCCTCCTCTTTTTTTCATTGGAATGAAGTATTAGATTAAAATCTCCTCCTATTATTATATTATTGTTCTCTTCTTCATCAAAATCAGCCTTGATAGAATTCCAGCACTGTTCTTTATCTCTGTAGTGATTAGGGGCGTAAACATTGTATATGGCAATTTTTTTGTTGTCTCCGAAGTTCTCTAGTATAACTTTGATCCAGTTCTGATTGATTGTGCTGCCTTTAAGTCTCCATTAATTGTTATTCCAAAGGGTAACTAAAACCCCAGAAGCCCCTCTTGATTCAGAGAGAAGGCCTTCATACTGCTTGAACTTATCAATTATTCCTTTCATTTCTGATTTCCCTTGCTTAGTTTCTTGCAAGAGAAGGATTCATGGTTTCTCATGATTTATCAGATCTTTGAGGGAAACAATTTTGGAGGGGTGCCCTAGTCCCCTACTGTTCCAAGAAAGGAATTTCATCATTGAGTACAGGTGGTACGAAGGGTTGCTCACCCTCCTTGTTCCTTAGGCCCCGCCTATTTACTGCTTTGACCCGAAATGTAGGTTTCTATGGGGTTTTGGGTGCCCATTGCAATGTCTTTTTGTGCATTTTCATCCCTTTGTTTCTTAATGGATCTCGTTCCGAGCCCTTGCTTTTTATGAGGTTCAAGGTTTACACCATGCTCTTTCGAGGAGTTCCTAGTAGCACGAGTGGAGGGGGGTTCGAGAGCAGAGGGAGGATCCCGAAGGGGAGGAGAGGGGCAATGGGCTTTAGATTGAGAGAGAGGGATGGAGATTGGAGGGTCATCATCGGGAGGTGAAATGGAGAAAAATGGGTTGGAAGATTCCAGGGCAGTATTGGGGGGGGAGGCAAGATAGAGGATGCTGAAGGTTGGATGGGGGGATCCTGGGAAGAAGGGGAGGAGGAGTAGGCTAAGGGCTTGGATTGAGGAGGAGCAGAGGATGAATTGGCCTTAGGGTTAGAGGCAGTCTTCTTCTTTTTAACCATTTCCCATTGTGCATCTTGATCAGGGTTTTCAACATCAATTACTTTAGAACAACGATTTGCAAAGTGGCCATATTCGTGACATACCTTACATTTGAATGGGATCTGTTCGTAATCCAGCTGCTGAATATGGGTCCAATCATCCACTTTGAGCTTGATGGCCTCCGGGAGACCTTTACCAAGGTCTATCTCAACACATATCCTGGCACAGGCTTGCATGTTATCTTTAGGTTCGTTGCGCTCAATGAATTTTCCAATGTCATTCCCTATGGTACGAACCGAGTCGTCTCCCCAACAGTGGAGGGGAAGGTGAGGGAGGCGAACCCAAACCGGAACCGCGTTGGGCACATCCAGCTCGGGATCGAAGTCCGGGGTCCATTTGTTGAGATACATACCTCTAGAGTCCATGAAATAAGGCCCATTCTTGAAGATTAAGTCCTTGTCTTCTTTGGATTCGAAATGAAAAGCGAAGTACCCTTTCCACAAAAAAGAATGGAGATTTTGCCATTAATTTTATCGGCCCAGTTTCGCTCAACCCATCATTGCACCATCTTCGGAGAGGGCCAAAGCCCAGTAAATTGTCCAATAAGTCTTTTTTCAGCCAGAGAGAGAGCGGCCATGCGAGGAAGAGAAGGAGGAAGAATGACTTCCTGCAGACCCTTGAGCTTCTTTACAAATTTAGATATCGTCGGACGAGGTCTCTGTGGCAGCAGAGATTTAACCAGGGCGGAGAAAGTCAGTTGAGCAGCGGCAGCCTCCGGGGAAGATCCCGAAAGGGCCATGCTAGTAGAGGAGGGGGAGCAGAGGACAAGGGCGTTGGCTCAGCCAAGCGCGGCTGCAGCAGTAGCGTGACCTATTTCATCCCCGAGCGCAGCAGCAGCCCTTCAGAATTCTTGGGTATCATCTAAATTATGGATATTTTATGAGGATAATTATTAAAATAAAATAATTTAATTATTAAAACGACTTTAAATTCAGAAGAACAAACCTGAGATCATATACCTGAAAAAACTATACCTGGGAGGATGGCGCTTTTAAGGAGAAAATTTGTCGAAGAAGAGGATGCCAACTGTCACTAATTTCACATCTCCCATCCCTATTAAGGTTATCTGGATGTTTTATAATCTAAAGGGCCTCCCTCGCTTTCCTTCTTTGATAGTGCTCTTCTCTCACAATGATCCTTGCATCTTCAAGACGCACTTGATGCTTAGTTTTCGAGGAGTGCTCTGCAAGGGCTGAGGTGCGAGATCGCTCATACTTAATATCGGTTGTGTTCTTTGAGTCATTTCTGAAGCGAACGCCCAGTTTCACCAATATAAATTTTCCCGCTTGAACAGTCAATATGTTGTTTAGGGCTTATACTATCTTTAACTGATCCCATTCTCTATCTAATATTTCCTGCTGCTGAAAATTGCGTGAAAATATCGTTCTTTCTCAAAACCTTGGCGATTTTATCAGTGACCCCCTTAATGTATGGTAGGAAAACCCTACCACCATTTTCTTGAGGTTCATGGCGCTTCTGAGGTAAGATCGAACCCTTCGCTCTTTTTAGGGCTTTTTTGATATCTCTTTATTTATAACCTATATCCCTAAATACAGATGACAAGTGATTGATTTCCTCGCTAAGGTGTTCAGCATCAGATATCCTCATGGCTCTAACTGTAAGGGTATTAAGGACACCAAACTTTTGAGTTGGATGATGGTAGGATTCAGCATGAAGATAGCTGTCAGTATGGGTTTTCTTTCTAAACACGCGATGCCCTAATGTTCCATCTTCCTTTGTAATGACAAGAACATCCAAAAAAGGAACGCTCCTGTTTTCTTCAACCTCCATAGTAAACTTAATTTCTGAGGAGATGGAGTTAAGGTGATTAAAAAATATCTCAAGATTCTCCTTTCCATGAGTCCATTTTATGTTGGTGTCATCTACAAATCTTTTCCACCAAGTTGGTTTTAAGGGGTATGAGGCCAAAGCCTTCTTCTCAAAGTGTTCCATGTATAATTTGGCGACAATTGGAGATAGCGGAGATCCCATTGCGACCCCTGATACCTTATCATAGTATTCCCCCTGGAAGCTGAAGAAGGTGGAACATAAACAAATCTCTGCAAGCTTGGTTGTTTCGGGATCAGTGACTCTATTCACCAATCAATAAAGATAATTTTTTCTCCCTTAACTCTTTTGTTACCTTCTTTTGTTTTTCTTTGTTATCACATTGTAACTAATGAATTTGTTTAGATTTAGTTGCTTTGTTCATTTGTTTGTGTTTTTCTTGCTAATAATTTGTTTTTTGGCTTTAGGCAAGGAACAATAGCCTTGTAATAGATTGGATTTTGGTACACTATTTCTCAAAATACAAACAACAATTATAAAAACAAAAATAAAAATAAACATTGTTTCTTAGGGTTATCATTGTAGAAAAAAAAAACTTCATGACTCAATTGAAAGCAACAATTCCCATTTATTATTGTATATGAGATTTTTTTTAAAGAAGAGAGTATGTTGCTTTGTAATGATTTCTCTTATTTCCACATTGTAATAGGATATGTGTTGTTGGTAAGGGATTACATATTAATTTATAGAGAGAGTCAATTTGAATCAATTCATGCCCATTAATATTGCATATTGTCAAGACATACATTTAATTATTGTGCAAACAAGAAATAATAGTCACACAAAGCAATGGTTGAAGGAAAAACAAAAGGTCAAAACCAACCTTGACGTGATAACATAACATTAAAAGATGTTGATATATCAACATATGACTTTGAATTAACAAAATCAGGTCATTTCATAAAACGAATCAAGATATTATCATAGAAAAATGTCAAATACATTGAAGGATCTCTAATCAATTAGTGGGACCATCATTTAATTAAGTGGCTAGTATTGAAGAAAATGAATAACCCTAAAAATTATTGTCTACAAAACTTATATATTTTCAAAGCATTTATGATTGAAATTTAACATTACTATTTATTTATTTTACATTATTATGTTGAGAGGTGCTTTCAACAACAAATGAAGTTGAGATGCATCACATCTATAACTTCAACTTGACATGCGTTGGTTCAAAAAAGTAAATTAATATAAAGCATTTTTTTTCTTTTTTTTTGTGAAGTCGAGCTTTCTATTGATAATTCAAATAAGTAAATATCTAAATATTCATAACATGCCTTGGTATGCCACTAGGGAAACTAGGCTAGTGGTAGTGCATTGAACTTTTTAACTAGCAAAGTTTGAGATCCAAAATTTAGAAATATCTTGTCCAAAAATATATGACATCTAGCCAACTAACATATTCAAACCGATAAGATGTAGGTAAGAGAAAAAAAATATTGTTAAAGCGGGGGAAATTATGGAGAATGAGTGGATTCAGATAATATCACCTCAATTGGTTCCTTTCCATGTTGTTTGGAGCTTCTTAGATCAAGAGAGATACTCAAAAGGTATTCAATCCTTTCCAGTATGCAGTCCAGGTCCTTCTTGTGAAGCTGAAGCTCATCCAACTTGAGTACGATCTCATCTTTGGCATCACTTATATCCAATAACACCTTCCCCAGTAAGGAATGCATTTGATAATATAGGTCAATGATATGTAAGTATTGGTTTTCCCCTTCTAAATGTGACTTGTTTCCTAGATCCACATATCAACCTTAACAAAGACATTTTTGTTTTAGAGAAAACCTCTCACTCTGTGATTTTGTGTTCAACCTCATAGAGTTTGCATTAAATGGTTGATGAAATTTGCTCTTAGAATTAACAGGTTGAGGTTTCAACGCTAAAGCGAGCTTGAGAACCTCCCCTAGCCTCATAATAGGAAGCTACTCTATACGGGAAAGCTCATTGGTGTGGCATGGTTGTGCCCCATGGTTGATGCAAATATTGGAACCTAAAATTACTAACCAGGGAGAGGCATGAACCTTGAAGGTGAAAAATTCAAGACAAATTTGATAAAATTACATTCTACTTTCCATCTCCCGTCTAAGAAATATTCCTACCACAAATTCCAAGTTGAGGTGAAGATTGGAACTTGAACAAATTTACCAAGTAGTGGTTTGAGACTATAGAGAAAAAAAATAGAGATAATGCTGGTGCAACTACAATTTTTTTTCTAATTTTCACTAGAGAAATATATCTTCTATAGCTTTTTGGCCAGAGTATGGGCATAGAAAGTGAGAACACATAGTTAGTGTATTGAACTAAAGAGAAACAAGGGAGTAAATAATACTTGCAGTTAGTTGAATGACTACAATTTGCAAGATGATCCGTAGAGAAATATGTCCCATCTAGCAGCTTCAATTGCAGGAGAAAAATCCCCATTAAGAAGGTCATCCACCATAAATTTGTCATCTTCATTTTACCATGTGAGAACAAACTCCCATAATCTTCTATGTAGTATACATAGGGGAGGATAATATGGGGTACCTAGGGGTGTACCCAAGGGAATAATGTAAAAAGGGGACCACAATTAGTTAGTTTAGTAAATAAAGCCTGTAAGTGGTTACCCACATTAATGATGAGTTTAAGTGGTTGGCCCTCATTATAAAAAGGAACCGCAATTAGTTAGTTAGTTGATAAACTGGACATAGTTAATAAATAAAGTGGTTAACCCACATCATGGAAGGGACCAAAATTAGTTAGGAAATAATGTGATGTATATGAAAATTGCCCATGGTATTGGATGTATGGTATTGAGGGCTCATGGTATTACCCATGGTATTGTATGTATGAAGCCTATATAGAGTCTAGACTCTTCATTAGATACATGTCAAGTATTGTTTTGTATTTACAAGCATATGGCTTGTGGAGTATTCTCCTTCCTTATGGAGTAGTTGTATGGTGTTACCCTTCTTCAAGGGTTTTTTTATTAATAAAAATATTAAGCATGTATTTGATGTATAGTATTGAGGACTCATGGTATTACCCATGGTATTGTATGTATGAAGCCCATATAAAGACTAGAGAATCTCTATTGGAGACATGTCAAGTATTGTTTTGTATTGAAAAGCATATGGCTTGTGGAGTATTCTCATTCCTTAAGGAGTAGTTGTATAGTGTTACCCTACCTCAAGGGTTTTTTATTAATAAAGATCTAAACCATTTCTATATATTTTGGGATTGTTATTGGATTTATATTATCAAATGTTTCAATTTATCTTCAATTTTATTACAAGTGGTTTCAAAGCTCTTTCCTAGGCAAAGTGGGTCTATTTTTTTCTTTTTGGGAAAATAGTGGGCGATGAGTTTGCAGATCATATATGAAAATTTTGGTGCACAATTTTCATAAACAAATTGCATATCTGAATTCCTCTCGAAAAAACACCAATAAAATAAAATACAAAAAAAAAAAACTTCAAAGCGGGAACAGTGGGGTTTCTAGCATGCAGAGTTCAGAGATGCAGCGTACCACTGGGAGGACACCTTTTCCCACGTTCGATGGATCCACTGATTGCATGGTTCGGGATCAGGTGGAAAAGCTAGATACCTCTTTCCAGCTTAACCGAATAACGGAGGGGGAAGCCATCAAAATGGCTACCTTGTACTTGGAGGATGAAGGCACACAGGATCATGGGGAGCATGTGGATACACCCAGTATGACGAAGAGGTCACCTGTGTTGGAGAATTCTTTGACCATATCGGTTGACATCTTAGTAGAGAGAGTAGAGCTTACCCCAGTAGTGCCATCCATTGAGGTGATGACTGGGGTAGTGTCCGAGTTTTCGGGTGGTAGCAGCACGCAGCAGATGGGTGCAGTGCCAAGAGATGTATCCACCTTTGATGAGGCACTAGGAGATACAAAGGTATTGGACGATGGTCTCACACAACGGTGTTATCAGCTTCGAGCCGACCTTCTAATTTTGAAAGGGAAGGCCACATCAGTACGAGAGGTTATTTTGTTACAGAACAAGGAGCTAGAGGGCATGAGAGTGGTTTGTGCCGAGTCAGCGGCCAAGTTGGCCCACATTGGGGAACGGTTGGATTCCCTAATGGTACAGCTAGAGGGCACATTGGATTTTCAGAGCAGCCCCCTTCAGGCCTGCATAGACAAGGCTAGTAGCATTATTGGGTCACATCTTTCCATAGGAGAGAGAGAGGCTGAGCCCCTAGTCAAATCTCATACGTTGACTTAGTTAGCGGGATGAGACGATTGGATTTGCACAGGGTGCAGCATCCAAATGTTGAGGTGGGATGGCGAGAGATTTGGAGTTGGTACCCAGTGGAGTGGGTTATGATGATAGTGGTGGACCCAGGTGTAGTTCAGCAGGAGTTTCCAGGTGCTGGGAATACAGGAACCCCAGATTGGCATTGGGATCTAGGCGGGACTACCTGTCGTTTCCCAGGCAGGTTGGTTGACTATGTCTTGTAGGGTACAGTTGGCCTAGCATTTGAGCATGTTCATTTGCTAGGGTAGTTTTGGTCAGCTCTAGTGGCCAACCAGTTTATGGACAAACTCCCTAGGTTGTCTTGGTATGACACTTGTACACGGGGTCACAGAGTGATCAACATACCTTGGAAGAAGCTTGTCGAAGGAGGTGGCAATGGCAGGCCACTAGATGGTGCCTTGTATGGGGCCAAGATTTCTTCACCTTTGTGTGGGGCACAGAGGTCACAACGGAGTCAAGCAGTGGTGGTATCACTAATGACACATAGGGAGATTCACTTCTCGAACCCCTCGGGGAGGGTTTGGAGTGATGATCCATTCGTCGGCGGATATAGCGATACAACAGTGGAGATGATGATACTGATTTGGGGTGGTCCAACATGTAGAGACACAACTCTAGGTCATCATATCCAAGGGTGTGCGGGAGCCTCTAGCATTGAGCAGTGGACTACCGGTGGGCGTGGAGTCGCATGGCGGTGTACCATAGTGTGTGGGACTGCATTGTGGAGTAGGAGTGTTCGACATCACATTGAGAACACACGGGGAGTGACCGATGCCTTGATACAGACTAGGCACGAGACGGTACAGGGTGGTATAGCAGTAGTAAGGGGTATCCAGCAATGTACAGGGGTATGCCTCAGTGTGCAGTGGCATGTCGAGGAGTACATGGATGATCGATGGTATGCGAGGGCATACGGTGCTGCACAACAGGGTCTTAGAGCATTGCCTCCAGGGAGACTCACGGACAGGGACATCGGGCTTACCTTTGGGGGTATTTCACACAGGATCGATGGGGAGACAGATGAGCGATACTTGACAGTATCTGTGGGGACTCACGCACCTGACCCTCTTCTACATCACTCACGGGCACAGTCGATTTTTTCATTGTCCTTTGGCACTTTGGGCATGAGCAGCGGGGTACGCGAGGCTCACCCAAGATATTTGGATGACACTCAGCACACTAGGGGAGAGACTTCTCAGCAATGGCACTGGGTCGGGGCGCTAGTTGACAGCCACGGGTTAGGGGATGAGGTGATCCTTTGCAAGGGTGGAACATCAGTCATCGCTGAGCCTATGCTTGGGGAGTGGGTCATGAGGGAGACATGCGTCACTTCTCCCTCAAGGCATGTCGAGATCATGCATGAGAAGAGGATACTGGGCACAGCAGAGGTAGCATCCTAGTGTGTTTCTGGGCTTCAGACAATGCATCGACACATTATCGAGAGGGTGGATGGCATATTCAATGCAGATGAGGTGGCGGAGGTAGAACAGGATTGCATTCCTTCTGTATCCCAAGGTGAGGACTCTTCTTTATATGAGTCCATAGGATCAGTTGAGGACGCTTCTGGGGAGTGAGAGCAGTCATGCAGAGATGATGACAGTAGACCGGAGCTGCATTCCAGTGCCCAGGGTGAGCAGTTAGGGGAATCTACGGGAGATACTCGGGGTGATGAGTCACTTGTGACGATTCAGCCATAGCAGCATATGATGGAGCCTGAGTCAGCAGAGGAGGATACTATGCACATCATGCATGATAGTCCTTTCGGGGAGAGCTAGATGGAGGCTCATATCGATTCCGTGATGGGTATGCGGCTAACCTTGGGGTCAACTATTGAGGAGGAGCAGTCAAATGCACTGACATCATGTACGGTGACAGCAGTTGTAGATCCATATCCTCTAGAGATGTTGGAGGTTGATGGGATATTTCTGCAGGAGGCTAGGGGACGACAGGAGCTTCACATTCCCGATGAGAGGGATGAGTTGTTGGAGATGGTGGAGCATCCATCTTTGGGCCGACACATTGATGAGGTACAGATAGATGTACGTACAGTCGGCCGATCTGCGGTACTTTCAGTGAGTAGTACTCTCCAGGAGTACATCAATGGGGCTTGCAGCACATCTTGCCCACTTTGGCCCATTATAGAGAGAGGGGCTTCCTTCTACAGGCATCTTTCATTGGCAGACAAGGCAGAGTAGTGTGAGTTGATTACGGGCTGGCGACAACACTCCAGGCGTATACCGTGTACAGTTGTTGCTACATTAGATTCTTCCTCCAGGAGGGATTGGCGGGAGACCATGAGTTGGTACCCTCTTGATGGTACGATTTTCTTCGTAGGGAGCAAAACAGAGCAGGGGCCCTCAGACATAGTCGATGTTACAGATTCGAGCTGGCAGTGGGGACTAGGTCATCATTTCTTCAGCACTCCATCCTGATTTTAGGAGGGCAGGATCAGCATGGGATTGAGTTAGGACTTGGTTTGGAGAGAGGTGATGAGTTGGTATGCAGTTGGTGAGGCAGCTTATACAGTTAGAGGTACAACACAGCAGGAGCTAGGGAGCATTGATGCTTGTTGGCGGGCTTCACTTCATGGGGCATCAGCTATAGCCAGAGGCAGTGCGCAACCTAAGCCGTGGGACTTGGACGATGATTGGCCATGGTGGCGTTGGGATCCGGGAGGATTTTTTGTTCACTGGTACAGTGAGAGATCAGTTTTGGATCCCGACACTGAGAAAAACCTCCATATCAGGGTGATACAGAGGACAAGGAAGATTCAATGGTGCATCTGGGACCCAGGCACATTTTACAGTGATGGTGGGGAGCATCAGCTAGAGCAGATGCTTGTTCAAGCATTGCTTGAGGACAAGCAATTTTTGGTGGGGAGGACTGTAATATTCCCAATTAGCAGCAGCTAATTGGAAATATTAATTTTGATTAATTTTTCCTTTATAAAGTTAAAATAAAAATAAAGTGGGTGAAAGGAGAATATAACTCACTAAAATAAAGTGCACTCCCTAGTAGACTCAACGTTGTGACTTAAGTGGGCCAAGGGCGGGGCCAAGAGACCACGTATAGGGGGACCCACTTAGACCACGTGGGCCATGACAGCGCAGTTTAGTTGGCAACATGGGCCAAATGGAGGCTACGTAGGAGATGGTGGGGCCTAGGGTTGAGAGAGGCCCAATGCTATAAAAAGGAGGAGATCCTCCTCATTTCCTTATTCGAGTTTATGCATTTGGAGCTGGTCATTACGACTTTGAGCACACTGGCTGTTTAGTGTCTCTGCAGCACTGTTTAGTGCATTGAGTGTCTCCGTTCGAAGATCTCACCCTCAGCCCCAGGAGACTTTGATTGCTAGCTCAAGTGAGGCATTCCCATCAGTATTTCGCAGGAGGATCGAGTTGCGGCATTTGTGGAGGAGCATTGCATCTATTGACTGCGCAGTCCTGAGAGGGAGGACGCAATCCATATTGGGGGAGCTCCGGTGTGGTATTCTTTTGGAGGATTTTGGTCAAGAGATTAAGCAAGGGGACAGCCCTTGCCTACTCGAGACTTTTGGTTGAGCGAGAGGTCATATTTTTGAGGATTCCATTCAGTCTCAGCGTGGCCCTTCGGTGGATAGCATAGATCCTCAAGGGAGGTATTTTCGGAGGTTGTCCATTCCAGAAATGCTCTCTGGGATTTTCTGGGTTTTGTGAGTAGAGGCTAATTCTAGAGTTTCAGCTTATTCTGAGTAGGGGAGCAGCCCCATATACTCATCTTGCTCCAGCAGTAGCAGTTACACGGCAGTTTTTCCAGCAGCTTAGACGCAGAACAAAGAACAGCCATTCCAGCAGCATTCTGAGAGTATTTCTTAACTTGACTTGTGTAGGTTTAGGTGCCATCACTCTGATCACCTATTGTACTCACTTATATTTCTCAGTATAATAAAATGGCTCAGCATTCTCTCTACATTTCTTGAGTATCTATTACATGTTCTATATATATGCTATTGTATGCTTGCACTACTGTTATTTTTCTCCTCGAGCATTCCAGTTTCTATACCACTTGGTGTGTTTTCCCCATACTCTTAGACAAAGTCTGGAAAGGGCCAGATAGCCTTCAGATCTCACCCTCTTTTTAGAGGTGAAATATCTGGTAAATTCCCTCCCATTCCATCTCTGGTTGGAGTTTGCTTGTGTTTTAGAGATATCCCTGAAAAGGTATATTAAAACGCTTTTGGGGAGCTAGAGAAGTCATGCAAAGATGATGTCAGTAGACCGGAGCTACATTCCAGTGTCCAGGGCGAGCAGTCAGGGGACTCTACCGGAGATACTCTGGGTGATGAGTCACTTGTGATGATTCAGCCAGAGAAGCATATGATGGAGCCTGAGTCAGTAGAGGAGGATACTATGCACATCATGCATGATATTCCTTTGGGGGAGAGCCAGATGGAGGCTCATATTGAGTCCGTGATGGGTATGTGGCTAACCTTGGGGTCAGCCATTGAGGAGGAGCAGTCAGATGCACTGACATTGTGTACGGTGATAGCAGTTGTAGATCCATATCCTCTAGAGATGTTGGAGGTTGATGGGATATTTCTGCAGGAGGCTAGGGGATGGCAGGAGCTTCACATTCCTGATGAGAGGGATGAGTTGTTGGAGATGGTGGAGCATCCATCTTTGGGCCGACACATTGATGAGGTACATATAGATGTACGTACAGTCGGCCGAGCTGCAGTAATTTCAGTGAGTAGTACTCTCCAGGAGTACATCAATGGGGCTTCCAGCACATCTTGCCCACTTTGACCCATTATAGAGAGAGGGGCTTCCTTCTACAGGCATCTTTCATTGGCAGATAGGGCAGAGCAGTGTGAGTTGATTACGGGCTAGCGACAACACTCCAGGCGTGTACCGTGTACATTTGTTGCTACATTAGATTCTTCTTCTAGGAGGGATTGGCAGGAGACCATGAGTTGGTACCCTTTTGATGGTATGATTTTCTTCGTAGGGAGCGCAACAGAGTAGGGGCCCTCAGACATAGCCGATGTTACAGATTCCAGCTGGCAGTGGGGCCCAGGTCATCATCTCTTTAGCACTCCATCTCAATTTCAGGAGGGCAGGATCAGCATGGGATTGAGTCAAAGCTTGGATTGGAGAGAGGTGATGAGTTGGTATGCAGTTGGTGGGGCAGCTTATACAGTTATAGGTACAGCACAGCAGGAGCCAGGGAGCATTGATGCTTGTTGGCGGGCTTCACTTCATGGGGCATCAGATATAGCCAGAGGCAGTGCACAACCTGAGCCGTGGGACTTGGACGATGATTGGCCATGGTGGTGTTGGGATTCGGGAGGATTGTTTGTTCACTGGTACAGTGAGAGATCAGTTTTGGATCCTGGCACTGAGAGATCCCTCCATATCAGGGTGATACAGAGGACAGGGAAGATTCAATGGTGCATCTGGGACCCAAGCACATTTTATAGTGATGGTGGGGAGCATCAGCTAGAGCGGATGCTTATTCAGGCATTGCTTGAGAACAAGCAATTTTTGGCAGGGAGGACTGTAATATTCCCAATTAGCAGCAGCCAATTGGAAATATTAATTTTGATTAATTTTTCCTTTATAAAGTTAAAATAAAAATAAAGTGGGTGAAAGGAGAATATAACTCACTAAAATAAAGTGCACTCCCTAGTAGACGCAACGTTGTGACTTAAGTGGGCCAAGGGGGGGGCCAAGAGACCACATATAGGGGGACCCACTTAGACCACGTGGGCCATGACAGTGCAATTTAGTTGGCAACGTGGGCCAAATGGAGGCTATGTAGGAGATGGTGGGGCCTAGGGTTGAGAGAGGCCCATTGCTATAAAAAGGAGGAGAGCCTCCTCATTTCCTCATTCAAGTTTATGCATTTGGAGCTGGTCATTAAGACTTTGAGCACGCTGGTTGTTTAGCTTGTCTGCAGCACTGTTTATTGCATTGAGTGTCTCCGTTCGGAGATCTCACCCTCAGCCCCGGGAGACTTCGAGTGCTCACTCGGGTGAAACATTCCCATCAGTATTTCGCAGGAGGATCGAGTTGCAGCATTTGTGGAGGAGCATTTCATCTATTGACTGCGCAGTCCTGAGAGGAAGGACGCAATTCATATTAGGGGAGCTCCGGTGTGGTATTCTTTTGGAGGATTTTGGTCAAGAGATTAAGCAGGGGGACAACCCTTACCTACTGGAGACTTTTGGTTGAGCGGGAGGTCATATTTTTTAGGATTCCAGCCAGTCTCAGCGTGGCCCTTGGGAGGATAGCGTAGATCCTCAAGGGAGGTATTTTCGGAGGTTTTCCATTCCAGAAACGCTCTCTGGGCTTTTCTGGGTTTTTTGAGTAGAGGCTGATTCTAGAGTTTCAACTTATTCCGAGTAGGGGAGCAGCCTCATATACTCATCTTGTTCCAGCAGTAGCAGCTACATGGCAGTTTTTCCAGTAGCTTAGATGCAGAACAAAGAACAGCCATTCTAGCAGCATTCTTAGAGTATTTCTTAACTTGACTTGTGCAGGTTTAGGTGCCATCACTCTGATCACCTATTGTACTCACTTATATTTCTCAGTATAATAAAATGGCTCAGCATTCTCTCTGCATTTCTTGAGTATCTATTACATGTTCTATATATATGCTATTGTATGCTTTCACTACTGTTATTTTTCTCCTCGAGCATTCCAGTTTCTATACCACTTGGTGTGTTTTCCCCATACTCTTAGATAGAGTCTGGAAAGGGCCAGATAGCCTCCAGATCTCACCCTCTTTTCAGAGGTGAAATATCTGGTAAATGCCCTCCCAATCCAACTCTGGTTGGAGTTTGCTTGTGTTTTAGAGATATCCTTGAAAAGGGATATTACAGTGGTATCAGAGCTCATAGACCTGGCTCAACTTGTGGAGCAAGTTGTCTATGACATCAGAAGAGAAGCCATGGGGATATTTTTCTATGAACAAAGAGGGTAGACAGAATCTTACCCACCAAAGGCAGTAGAGGTGGAAAATATGGGGGCTTCACAATAGTGTGACCAGCATTTACCAGCCTTCGGTAGGACAACCAAAATCACAATGCCTACATTCTTACCTCCAGTACCGAGTGAGAAAGGTAGGTGGCATGATCATATACCTTTTGGAGATTATTTCCGTGAATGGCAGTCCATGGGGGAAAACTTCAGAGCGGCTTTGCCCTTCGGAAGGAACAGTGGGGTTTCTAGCATGCAGAGTTCAGAGCCGCAGCATACCATTGGGAGGACATGTTTTCCCACGTTCGATGGATCCACTGATTGCATGGTTCGGGATCAGGTTGAAAAGATGGATACCTCTTTCCAGCTTGACCGAATAATGGAGGAGGAAGCCATCAAAATGGCTACCTCGCACTTGGAGGATGAAGGCACACAAGATCATGGGAAGCATGTGGATACACCCAGTATGATGCAGGGGTCACCTGTGTTGGAGACTTCTTTGACCATATCGATTGACATCTTAGTAAAGAGAGTAGAGCTTACCCAGTAGTGCCATCCATTGAGGTGATGACCAGGGAAGTGTCCGAGTTTTCAGGTGGTAGCAGCACGCGGCAGATGGGTGCAGTGCCAAGAGATGTGTCCACCTTTGATGAGGCACTAGGAGATACAGAGGTATTGGACGATGGTCACACAAAACGATGTCATTAGCTTAAAGCCGACCTTATAGTTTTGAAAGGGAAGGCCACATCAGTACGAGAAGCTATTTTGTTACAGAACGAGGAGCTAAAGGGCATGAGAGTGGTTTGTGCCGAGTCAGCGGCCAAGTTGGCCCACATTGGGGAATAGTTGGATTCCCTAATGGTACAGCTAGAGGGCACATTAGATTGTCAGGGCAGCCCCCTTCAGGCATGCATAGATGGGGCTAGCAGCATTATTGGGTCACCTCTTTCCATGGGAGAGAGAGGGGTCGAGCCACCTAGTCAGATCTCATACGTTGACTTGGTTAGCGGGATAAGACGATCGGAGTTGCACAGGGTGCAGCATCCACATGTTGAGGTGGGATGGCGAGATATTTTGAGTTGGTACCCGGTGGAGTGGGTTATGATGATAGTGGTGGACCCAGGTGTAGTTCAGCAGGAGTTTCCAGGTGTTGGGAATACAGGAACCCAAGATTGGAATTGGGATCTAGGCGGGACTACCTATCGTTTCCTAGGCAGGTTGGTTGACTATGTCTTGGAGGGTACAGTTGGCCTAGCAGTTGAGCATGCGCATTTGCTAGGAGAGTTTCGGTCAGCTCTAGTGGCCAACCAGTTTATGGACAGACTCCCTAGGTTGTCTTCGTATGACACTTGTACACGGGGTCACAGAGTGATCAACATACCTTGGCAGAAGCTTGTCGAAGGAGGTGGAATTAGCAGGGCACCAGATGGTGCCTTGTATGGGGCCAATAGTTCGTCACCTTTTTGTGGGGCACAGAGGTCACAGCAAAGTCGAGCAGTGGTGGTATCACTACTGACACATAGGGAGATTCACTTCTCAGACCCCTCGAGGAGGGTTTGGAGTGATGATCCATTCGTTGGCGGATATAGCGATGCGATAGTGGAGATGATGATACTGATTTGGGGTGGTCCAACATGTAGAGACACAACTCTAGGTCTTCACATCCAGGGGTGTGTGGGAGCCTCTAGCATTGAGCAGTGGACTACCGGTGGGCGTGGAGTTGCATGGTGGTGTACCATAGTGTGTGGGACTGCATTATGGAGTAGGAGTGTTCGACATCACATTGAGAACACACGGGGAGTGACCGATGCCTTGACACAGACCAGGCACGAGACGGTACAGGGTGGTACAGTAGTAGTAAGGGGTATCCAGCAGTGTACAGGGGTATGCCTCAGTGTGCAGTGGCATGTCGAGGAGTACATGGATGATCGGTGGTATGCGAAGGCATACGGTGCTACACAGCAGGGTCTTAGAGCATTGCCTCCAGGGAGACTCACAGATAGGGACACCGGGCCTACCTTTGAAGGTATTTCACCCAGGATCGATGGGGAGACAGATGAGCGATACTTGACGGTATCTGTGGGGACTCACGCACCTGACCCTCTTCTACATCACTCACAGGCACAGTCGATTTTTTCATTGTCCTCTGGCACTTTGGGCATGAGCAGCGGGGTACGCGAGGCTCACCCAAGATATTTGGATGACACTTAGCACACTAGGGGAGAGACTTCTCAGCAGTGGCACTGGGTTGGGGCGCTAGTTTACAGCCACAGGTTGGGGGATGAGGTGATACTCTCCAAGGGTGGCACATCAGTCATCGTTGAGCCTACACTTGGGGAGTGGGTCATGAGGGAGACATGCGTCACTTTTCCCTCAAGGCATGTCGATATCATGCATGAGCAGAGGATACTGGGCACAACAGAGGTAGCATCCCAGTATGTGTCTGGGCTTCAGACAATGCATCGACACATTATCGAGAGGGTGGATGGCATATTCAATGCAGATGAGGTGGTAGAGGTAGAACATGAGGGCATTTCTTCTGTATGCTAGGGTGAGGACTCTTCTTTATATGAGTCCATAGGATTAGTTGAGGACGCTTCTGGGGAGCAAGAGAAGTCATGTAGAGATGATGACAGTAGACCGGAGCTACATTCCAGTGTCCATGGCGAGTAGTCAGGGGACTCTACAGGAGATACTCTAGGCGATGAGTCACTCTTGACGATTCAGCCAGAGCAGCATATGATGGAGCCTGAGTCAGCAGAGGAGGATACTATGCACGTCATGCATGATAGTCCCTTGGGGGAGAGCCAAATGGAGGCTCAAATTGAGTCCGTGATGGGTATGTGGCTAACCTTGGGGTCAGCCATTAAGGAGGAGCAATCAGATGCACTGACATCGTGTACGGTGACAGCAGTTGTAGATCTGTATTCTCTAGAGAT
This sequence comes from Pinus albicaulis, assembly GCA_034641835.2. Taxonomy (NCBI): domain Eukaryota; kingdom Viridiplantae; phylum Streptophyta; class Pinopsida; order Pinales; family Pinaceae; genus Pinus; species Pinus albicaulis. The sequence continues at coordinate 30,040,445 of CM076577.1, forward strand.
GTTGGAGGTTGATGGGATATTTCTGCAGGAGGCTAAAGGACGGTAGGAGCTTCACATTCCCGATGAGAGGGATGAGTTGTTGTAGATGGTGGAGCATCCATCTTTGGGCTGACACATTGATGAGGTACAGATATATGTACATACAGTCACCCGAGCTGCAGTACTTTCAGTGAGTAGTACTCTCCAAGAGTACATCAATGGGGATTGCAGCACATATTGCCCACTTTGGCCCATTATAAAGAGAGGGGCTTCCTTCTACAGGCAGCTTTCATTGGCAGACAGGGCAGAGCAGTGTGAGTTGATTACGGGCTAGCGACAACACTCCAGGCATGTACCGTGTACAGTTGTTGCTACATTAGATTCTTCGTCCAGGAGGGATTGGCGGGAGACCATGAGTTGGTACCCTCTTGATGGTACGATTTTCTTTGTAGGGAGAAAAACAGAGCAGGGGCCCTCAGACATAGCCGATGTTACAGATTCCAGCTGGAAGTGGGGCCCAGGTCATCATTTCTTCAGCACTCCATCCCGATTTTAAGAGGGCAGGATCAGCATGGGATTGAGTCAGGACTTGGATTGGAGAGAGGTGATGAGTTGGTATGCAGTTGGTGGGGCAGCTTATACAGTTAGAGGTATAGCACAGCAGGAGCCAGGGAGAATTGATTCTTCTTGGCGGGCTTCAATTCATGAGGCATCAGCTATACTCAGAGGCAGTGCGCAACCTGAGCTGTGGGACTTGGACAATGATTGGCCATGGTGGCGTTGGGATCTGGGAGGATTGTTTGTTCACTGGTACAGTGAGAGATCAATTTTGGATCTCGGCACTGAGAGATCCCTCCATATCAGGGTGATACAAAGGATAGGGAAGATTCAATGGTGCATCTGGGACCCAGGCACATTTTACAGTTATGGTGGGGAGCATCAGCTAGAGTGGATGCTTGTTCAGGCATTGCTTGAGGACAAGCAATTTTTGGCGGGGAGGACTGTAATATTCCCAATTAGCAGCAGCTAATTGGAAATATTAATTTTGATTAATTTTGCCTTTATAAAGTTAAAATAAAAATAAAGTGGGTGAAAGGAGAATATAACTCACTAAAATAAAGTGCACTCCCTAGTAGACTCAACGTTGTGACTTAAGTGGGCCAAGGGGGGGCCAAGAGAGCACGTATAGGGGGACCCACTTAGACCACGTGGGCCATGACAGCGCAGTTTAGTTGGCAACATGGGCCAAATGGAGGCTACGTAGGAGATGGTGGGGCCTAGGGTTGAGAGAGGCCCATTGCTATAAAAAGGAGGAGAGCCTCCTCATTTCCTCATTCGAGTTTATGCATTTGGAGCTGGTCATTACGACTTTGAGCATGCTGGTTGTTTAGCCTGTCTGCAGCACTGTTTAGTGCATTGAGTGTCTTCGTTCGAAGATCTCACCCTCAGCCTTGAGACTTCGAGTGCTCGCTCGGGTGAGGCATTCCCATCAATATTTCGCAGGAGGATCGAGTTGTGGCATTTGTGGAGGAGCATTACATCTATTGACTGCGTAGTCCTGAGAGGGAGGACGCAGTCCATATTGGGGGAGCTCCGGTGTGGTATTCTTTTGGAGGATTTTGGTCAGGAGATTGAGCAGGGGGACAACCCTTGCCTACTGGAGAATTTTGGTTGAGCGGGAGGTCATATTTTTTAGGATTCCAGTCAGTCTCAGCGTGGCCCTTGAGAGGATAGCGTAGATCCTTAAGGGAGGTATTTTCGGAGGTTGTCCATTCCAAAAATGCTCTCTTGGCTTTTCTGGGTTTTGTGAGTAGAGGTCGATTCCAGAGTTTCAGCTTATTCCGAGTAGGGGAGCAGCCCCATATACTCATCTTGTTCCAGCAGTAACAGCTACACAGCAGTTTTTCCAGCAGCTTAGACGCAGAACAGAGAACAGCCATTCCAGCAGCATTCTGAGAGTATTTCTTAACTTGCCTTGTGCAGGTTTAGGTGCCATCACTCTGATCACCTATTGTACTCACTTATATTTCTCAGTATAATAAAATGGCTCAGCATTCTCTCTACATTTCTCATTTACATGTTCTATATATATGCTATTGTATGCTTGCACTACTGTTATTTTTCTCCTCAATCATTCCAGTTTCTATACCACTTGGTGTGTTTTCCCCATACTCTTAGACAAAGTCTGGAAAGGGCCAGATAGCCTCCAGATCTCACCCTCTTTTCAGAGGTGAAATATCTGGTAAATTCCCTCCCAGTCCATCTCTGGTTGGAGTTTTCTTGTGTTTTAGAGATATCCCTGAAAAGGGATATTACAGCATTTCCAAAAATAGGTATAATAAGAATTTCGAGCTATATTGGTTGAGTTGTGACCATTCCAAATTTTCCACCCAAAGTAAGTGATTTTTTTTTTAACCCTCATTTTATTTTAGGGGTTATAGCAAGATGAATTTTACAAGAAAAGATGATGGTCCTGCAATTGAAGAATTCATAAAACTCATAAGTCAAAATGCCTAAATACCTGGAGATTTACAATATGTCTTTTTTTCCAAAATGAGGCTGACATGTGGTGGCAATCGCTTTACCGTAATCAACTAGTGGCACTTTCTGATGAAGAATTTGAAAAAGTCCTTTTATACAAATGGCCTCGTGATAGAAAGAAGGCTAATGAGAGTCATAAAGGATTATTTTCAACTGATATCTCCATATTAGAGGTTCAGGGATGTATTCACAAGGAGAAGGTCAGTATTTCTATTAACCCTAGTTGCAAGTTTGTCCACAACATATTGAAAGCACACAAGTTGATGGCGCACATATTCAAATGTTTAAGGACTTGAAGCTTACCATGGATAAATATGTGTTACATTCAGAATTTTATGCTTTGGATATGGAGGGGAAAGATGTTGTTTTAGGATATCCTTGGATGGAATCAATGGGTACATGCAATGTGAATGTACAAAAGAAATTTTTAAAATTATGTACAAACAAAATAAAATTAACTTGCAGGATATTTCCACCAATAATCAGGTAGAGATCGAGGAGGCACAAGAAGAAACCTCTATAGGAATCAACACATCAAATGATGAGTCATTGGAGGAAGCAACAATCGACAATGGGCTAGCACAAACACAAAATTATGCACCACAAAAAGAACCAAACAGCACTCAGACACCATTAGTTGAGGAACTGAACAAGGACACATCCTCAGTTAAGGCTTTTGTGTATCACCACCCACACCACCCAACAAGACTCCAATCAACAAGATAACAACCAAAAATATAGAACCATATTAGCAACAAGGACGGAGGCACCTGGAAGACACAAAGAGAGGCAAGGCGATCCCCCCACAACACATCAACATAGAGGAACCACAAGAACCAATTTCCCTATCAAGCAAGCGAGGCAGTTGCGAGACCAAGTGTTCACCTTTCTCTTTGATTGATAGATGTACATGCATGGTACCAGTGGACTACTCTTTTGATTAGATCTTATTATTTGTGTTCTTCTCATATTTTGGGTATGAAACATGCTTAAATGGGGGTGGAATGTAGTATACCTAGGGGTGGATAATATGGGATACCTAGGGGTGTACCCAAGGGCATAATGTAAAAAAGGGAGCCACAATTAGTTAGTTTAGTAAATAAAGTTCGTAAGTGGTTACCCATATTAATGATGATTGTAAGTGGTTGACCCTCATTATAAAAAGGAACCATAATTAGTTAGTTAATTAACAAATGGGCCATAGTTAATAAATAAAGTGGTTAGCCTACATTATGTAAGGGACCACAATTAGTTATGAAATAATGTGATGTAAAGGAAATAATCCCATGGTATTGGATGTATGGTATTGAGGGCTCATGGTATTACCCATGTTATTGCATGTATGAAGCCTATATAGAGGCTTGAGACTCTCCATTGGAGACATGTCAAGTATTTTTTTGTATTGACAAACATATGGCTTGTGGAGTATTCTCCTTCCTTAAGGAGTAGTTGTATGGTGTTACCCTACCTCAAGGGTTTTTTTATTAATAAATATCTAAAGAATTTCTATATATTTTGGAATTGTTCATGGATTTATATTATCAAAGGTTTCATTCTATCTATAGGTTTATTACATTCCTTCACACTACAAAGGTAGTGGAAATGTAGAGTCAACCTGTCATAGTTATGAATGTTCATGGGAGTAGCTGCTAAGGAGTGTTAAACATTTTCAGTCATGGAAAAGGTGGCTTGGAACATCCCTTCCCATTATTATTGGGTGGGATATCCATCAACCCCTCCCCTACCTATCTCATCCCAAACCACCTCACATGGGGAATTATTTTTTAAGGACGCGTGGGTGGGATTTGATCCACCTATATGTGCATGAGTCACGAGATCATTTAATATAATATTTTTGGGTGCAACCACATTTTAAACCACTATTTCAAGGTTTCTCCATGACTTTTGTTTAAACCCTCACAAGAATTGAACCTTTCCCATGGTGAAAAAATCTTCACTTTCCACCATTAAATCCAAACCCTTTAAGCAATATAAAGAAAAAATAAAATATTAAGTCAACTCACAATTAAAATAAATAAACTATAGATTAAACTTGAGAAACATAAATATAATTACAAAATAAATTACATTAACTATTAATATATATATATATATGATCTCACAATCAAAATAAAAAATAATATATCAAATTTGGAAAACATACATACAAATACTAAATCTATCCATGTTAAATTGTATAGCATTGTATTAAAAAGACTCACCTATTTTATTGAACTAAAAGTAAACGATGAAAACTAATCCAAACTATGCTCAAAAAATGAGTTACATAAATTAATATTTTTACTTTAGTTTTCATTTTATAACTATATGAAAACCATTCCAAACTATGCTAAAAAGAATGAGTTACATAAATTAATACTTTTAATTTAGTTTTCATTTTATAACCATATAAAAACTTGTCTTTGATAAAAAAAAGTTTGTCAAGACAACAATTTCTTTTCCAAATCTCATATTCTTTGTATGGTTTATTCATAATGATAAAAGAAATAAAAATGAATTTATTTCTCATATTAAAATTAAAGGAAAATTATGTTTACTATATATTTGTACATCAACACATATCTATCTTAACTAAGGATTATCAAGTGATGAAAGAAATCAAATCCTTTCAAGTATAAAGGTTTGATCACTCTTATTACTTGATCCATATTTAAGATGAATCTATGTTAATGTGAAGACAATTACAAAAGGTATGATAACATATAAAAAAATATTATTAAAATTATTTTTTATTTTATATTTTATATAGCTTTTTTTTTCCAAATATCTTTATATATAACTTCAAATTTTCAATGTTACATTTCAAATTAAAATTGAAAATATTATATATTTTTCGTTACATCACATTTTTTGTTTTATTGTAGCATTGGTTTTTCTAGATTTTCGATTTTCAATGATGCATATTTCTCGCAATATGAAGGGAAACATGTGATTGTTCTTAAAATTGAAATTTCGTCTTGTTACAATTTCTTTCATTAATTTATGTCAAACTCATGCAAATCTTATGATACACATAAATAAAAATCTTGATGGCCCTTGGGTTCATATTCCAAGATGTCTCTTGGACTTCTCATCATTGTTTGTGTTCACTTGAGGCTTTTCACCTTCTCCTCAAGTGAGTGATAAAATTTCACATAGTCCCCTAAGGATTACATTTCCAACATTGCCTCCCCCTCGCCTTAATACAAAGGGGTGTATGTGATTCCATGAACAAAGCTAAATATATAGGTGGATAGTAGCCAATGGCTAGATGTTCTCTCTTAATTAGGTGGTTTAAGGAAGATCACAATGAAATGAGGTAGTAGAAATTGAAGTATTTTACTAGTGGTGGTTTAAGGAAGACCAAATACTAAAAGGGCAACACAAGTCGAATTTTTCTACCGATGGTGATTTAAGGCTGACCACCAACTCTAGAATTTGGTTTGAAGCAATTCTTAGAACAATTTTGAATCTAGCTAGAAGGTGAAGTCTTATGTGAATTGGAAGTGCTCCCTAATGAAGGTTTAAGGATAACAACAAGTTGTCATCTAGTAGAAGTTGTAAGTCTACTACTGAGTGGTATTTTAAGGAAGACCAGAAATCAATTGGTGCTCATGGAATATGAGTCTATCTCTGGTTGCAACTTTGACTTTAGTGTGGCTAACTCTAGCTCTAGGATTGACTTTAGTGTGGCTAACTCTAGCTCTAGGATTGACTTTAGTGTGGCTAACTCTACCTCTAGGATATGTTTGTTGGCTCTGGTTCTATTTTTGGCTTAGGCTTGCTTGATATGACTTCAAAACTAGTATTTGACTATGAATTCACCCCCTATCATATACAAGGCAAGAAGATGAAAATGTCTCTACTGCAATACATGTCAATACTCCATAGTGAATTATTTGATATGATCAGTATATCTTCTTGGCTATTGAAGTCCATTGCTAAGAAGCAATCCATCTAAAGTGAACCTTTTTTCTTGCATGAGTTTTGTGTTTGAAACATCATTTGAATGATGAGTATGTTTTCTGGGATGCTCACAAGTGTGAAGATCAAAAATTTGATCTTTCATGTGGCCAAATCGATGATAATGTTTCCATCTATGAATCTGATGTGAAAGTGAAGTAGGTGAAGATGAGTTATCTTGAAGAAGCCCAAAACTCTTAAATTGGATTGATTTAGAGTAGTTTGGAATGTGAAAGGTCAATTCCTTTTCATATCCATGATTGGTTTTGTGTTTGTTGTTGATGACTTCTTCCCAAGGTTTGATGATGGGATTTGCAAGTGCAAGAAGAACTTCTTCATCTTAATTTGAATATGCTACTGAAGTGGTGTCACTAATATGATCATATGTTGGTTGTTGATGGGAATCAATCTTAAATAGAGAATTTTTGTGTACAAGAAAAAATTTAGAATGGTGATTACTTTGATGTAATTCATCATGTTGGAGTTATGAATCATGCCAAAGAAAGTCAATCTTGTCTTGTGAACTTTGTAAATAGGTTCAAACATCTCTAATAACTGTTACCATATTGTCGATAGTATAGTGTATTAGAGTATTCAGTAACTCTAATAACTTGTTAATTTTGGTAATTTTCTCAACAATACTCACTCAACAAATGAAGATGACATCTTCGATCGAAAGTTGATCCAGGTGAATATTGGTGGCCACCCACCTATTACACCTCGAACTCCAGTCGGTTTTATAAATTTTCTTGTTTATATCAACATTTACTATTTTTAGGATTTTTTCGGGTCCTAAACTTCTAGAGCAGTTTTGGCCCCCGACACGACGTTTTTTTGAGGTCTACAGCAGGCCCATAGCCATAGCTAGGGGCTTGCGAAAAATCCTGTAGTACTCGGAGAGATATTTCCAACGAGGTATCGTACACTCCAAACGGAGATAAGATGGCCAAGTTACGACCCCAGGAAGTTGGCTACCCAACTAACCCCAATGGGGCCCACAAAATTTTGGTGTTGCATCTCCTGGGGTTAGGGTTTTGGTTGTTTAAGTTTTTCCATTGTTGTTCAATAATAAAAATTCCCTTAAGCCTCACAGTTTAGAGGCATGTATCTTCCACATCTCTTCTCAAAGATAAGCTACCATCGCCTGAGCTAGTTTATTCCCATTATGTATGTAAGCATATTTCAGTTCTTTAATATTAATGAAATGAAGTTTATTTTTATTGCATCTCTATGTTTATGTTTATATCTGTATTTTATTGTGTTCTTGCATAATTCTGGATCAGTGGCATCAGAGCAGTTTGCTCTTTCTCTGTTTTTCTTTGCATGTCCCCAACGAGGTCAAGGTATAAGGATTTAGGGCTCGAAATAGTTGAACCTTTACAAGATCAACCTCGCAAACCTCGACATCCTCCCATGGCAAAAGAAAATAAAGACGAGGGAGGCCCTAGAGAAACATAGGAATGCGATGATGGATAACTTTGCCTAGATCCTTCGACAACTACCCACATGCAACGCATCTTCCTCTAGCAGCCACTATGGAGGCACCACCCATTTTAAGGTAGAAGCTAATTTTGACATTCCCATATTTTAAGGCTAGATAGATTCAAACGTCATAGATATATGGTTAAATATATTGGAAGGATATTTTTCAGTTTACGACTTTTCCAATTGGGAAAATAGTACTTTTTCACTCCTCAAAGTCGCCCCTCGTGTCAAGGACTAGTGGGAAATTTAATCTGAGCAAAAAGACGAGAGAGAATCCTCATTGTTTTTAGCCGCACCCACTTGGAATTCTTTCCAAGATGCCATCAAGGAACAATATTACCCTATCGGGATATAAGAATATAAATACATAAAGTGGACCATGTTGCGACAGGGAAGAGACCAAGATGTGTCAGAGTTCACAAATGGATTTCATGCCCTTCGCACGAAGATGGGTATCAAGGGTTCTAAGTGGAATTTGGTACGCAAGTACCACAGATGTTTACATAAGTACATCCAGGATGAAATGGAGTTCCTGGACATCTCATCGCTCGGTGTCGCCTATCAATATGCTGTCAAGATTGAGTATAATTTAAAATAGAAGAAGCGAGACTTTGGATCTGTGAATCCGAAGTAAGGGAAAGGTGTCCCCGGACCGCAAAAAAAAGGACAAAGCCAATGTAGGGTGACCCAAGACAACCCGTCGAAGCTGCAATCAAATAAAAACACCTTGAAGAGAAAGAAGGACATAGGAAACTAGTGTGAGTTCCATAAGAGCCCCACTCACAATACAAGTGAGTCTCGAGCCAAGCAGTCACTAGTGGTTGAGCTAAAGGCTTCCGAATAAGATGCATATTCTAACTCTAATTCAAAACTGGACAAGGGGAATGACAAATGGAAGCATATTGTTGATGCAGAGCCCAATTCCATCATTTCCACCACCAAGATCCAGAAGGATGAACTCGAAGATCCAGAGGAGGGTGAGTGTCTCTTCCACTCATAGATGTGGGTGAAGGGTTCTTCGTTTTAGTTCATTGTCAACAACGAGAGCCAAAATAACCTCATTTAAGAAGAGTTCATGAAGCGGATGGGCCTATCGACCACAACACACCTGCAATGGTACACCATTGGGTGGCTTCACCAAGGACGAGATCTTTGCATCAGCCAACAATTTCACCTCCCCTACAGCATCAAGCCCTTCACAGATGAGGTAATTTGTGATGTTTCTCCTATTGAAGTGTGTGATGTATTATTAGGCCAACCATACTTGTGGAAGCAGCATTTTGTGTATGATTCTAGGCCTCGCACAATTATTATTACTTCGGGCAATAAGTTGTACAGGATACTGGAGGTAGCACCCCCTATCACCATCTCTTTGATCACTGTGAAGCAAAGCAGTAAGATAATTTCCCAAATCAAGAATTTTTTTTCCTTATGATTATGCCCAAGGCAAGAATAATATTGTGGCCACGGCCTCCAGACAGGGCTCCTCCGCATGGAATCAATAATTGGACAAGGTCGTGGAGGAGTATAGGGACATCTTCACCTCACTTGCAGGGGTACCTCTACAATGTCAGGTAAAGAAATCCATAGATTTGAACTCGGGCACGCCCCTACCCAATGGATTGCTCTATCAATGCTTTTTTCTGGAGAATAATGAAATCAAGAGGCATATTCAAGATTTACTGCAGAAAGGGCACATCGGGCCAAGTTCATCACCCTGTGGGAGCCTGATTATGTTGGTATAGAATAAGGATGTGACCTGGACACTCTGTATTGATTATTGGGCGTTGAACAAGATCATTATCTAAAATAGGTATCCAATCCCACAAATTGATGACCTTATGGAAAAGCAAGGGGGTCAAATATTTTAGCAATATTACCTTGAATTTTGGTTATCACCAGGTGCCAATCAAACCCTCTCATGTGTGGAAGAGTGCCTTAAAATCCAAGGAGGGCCTTTTTGAATGGTTGGTCATGCCTTTCGGGATGATGAATGGCCCCACAACCTTCATGAGGTTGATGAATGACATCTTGTGACCCTTCACCAACATGTTCATGGTGGTGTATCTGTATGACATTTTGATCTTAAACCATATTTGGGAAGATCACCTCCACCATATTCGACAGGTCCTCCAAACCCTGGGGCAACACAAGTTGCGTGCCATTTTGGATAAATGAACTTTTGGTATGACCCAGGTTCAATATCTGGGGTACATCATTGATGAGCAGGTGTGCATGTGGACCCAGCCAAGATACAAGTCATTCAGGATTGGCCAGCCCCAACCACTCTAACAGAGCTCCACAACTTTTTGGGTCTTGCCAACTTCTACTACAATTTCGTGTTGGGGTTCTCTCATATCACTTGACCTTTAAGTCAAGTCACCAAGGGAGGAGAAAAAGCAGAGTTCTTTTGGTCTGAATCCCAACAGAAGGTGTTCATTGAGTTCAAGCATCACCTGTACTCTACACCAATGCTCATATTACCAGACCTTCAACAACCATTTGAGATTGAGACAGATGCCTTTGACTATGCTATTAGTGCAGTTCTTACTCAACAGGGGAATCCAATGGCATATCAAAGTTAGGCACTTTCATACACAATCTAAAAGTATCACATTGTGTAGGCTTGCTGACAATTGAAGCATTACATTATGGGGAAGGAAATGGTCATCCACACAAACCATCGACCCCTATAGTTCATATAGACACAAGGGAATTTGCAGAATGATCACCATCAGAAATGGTCCACATAACTACAAAAATTCCATTTGAACATTAAGTACAAGAAGGGAAGCACCAAAAATGTTGTAGACTACCTTAGTCGATCGCCTATCATGGTGCCGACCATTGTGCTCGACTCTCGTGGGAACGATACTTCAGGGTGGTTGCGTCTTTACAAGAGCGATCCAAAATTTGGAAACACATACCAGGCGTTGTTGGAATGCAAGGAAGTTCCAAATTTTCACATCCGGGATGCAATGTTATGCCACCTAAGAAACCTATGTGTTCCTTCAAGCGAGCATGCCAATTTGATTTGGGAAGCACACTATAGTCGAGTCACTAGACTTTTCAAGGTAGAGAAAAAAGTGGCAATGTTGCAAAAGTATTTTTATTGGCTGAACCATCGATAGGATGTTGGGAAGTACATAAGATCTTGCACTGCCTACGCCATTTCCAAACCAACCATCAAGAATCAAGGCCTATATACTTTTCTACCTACTCCTAGTCAACCTTGGGAATCCATCTCCATGGATTACATCTCGAGCCTTCCTTCTACCAAGCATGGCAATGACTGTGTTTTTGTGGTCATCGATTGATTCTTTAAGGAGCGCTTCGTTGGGCCCCATCACAAGCTTCACCCGCTCCGATATGGGTTGTACACCATCACCAAGGTTGTAGGGGACAATTCCTTCGAGCTCAACATTCCATCATTCCTTGGTCTACACCCAGTGTTTAATGTGAACCGCCTTCAACAATACTTCCCACCATTACTAAACACATCTGACATTGGAGAACAACACACACCAACGAAATTAAACCCAGACTCCATGGAACAAGCCATAATTGATCAGATCATGGACACGTAGATAAATAACACCCACCAACAGAGGACCCATCTATATTGAGTCGTCAAAGCAGACTAACTCCTTCACCAAGGCAAGTGGTTCACCAGGGACGAGGTTCAACAAAAAATTCCTCACCTCATGGAGGCTTTGCACACAATGGGGACCATTGCTTCCTAACGAGGGAGGACTGATCCCGGTGGATATTGGTGGCCACCCACCTATTCCACCTATACCTCTAGTCAGTTTCATCATTTTCCTTGTTTATAGCAACATTTATTATTTTTAGAAGTTTCTCGGGTCCTAAACTTTAGGAGTAGTTTTGACCCCCTAAATGGTGTTTTTTTGAGGTCCTCTGCAAGCTCACAGCCATAGGTATGGGCTTGCGGAAAATCCAATAGTACTCACAGAGATATTTCCAACGAGGTATCGTACACACCAAACGAAGATAATATGACCAAGTTATGACCCTGGGAAGTTGGCTGCCCAACTAACCACAATGAGGCCCACAAAATCTTGGTGTTCCATCTCCTGGGTTTAGGGTTTTGGTTGTTTAGGGTTTTCCCTTGTTGTTCAATAATAAAAATTCCCTTGAGCCTCATTGTAACACAATTTAGAGGCATGTATCCGCCACATCTCTTCTACGAGATAAGCTACCATCGCCGGAGCTAGTTTATTTCCATTATGTATGTAAGCATATTTCAATTCTTTGATATTAATGAAATGAAGTTTTATTTTTGTTGCATCCCTATGTTTATGTTATTTATGTATTGTATTTCATTCCTGCATAAGTTCGGATCAAAAGTGCAATCATTTACATTGTAATTCAACTAGTAAACTTACAAAAAGAAACATTTGAAAGTTACTAGTGTTCTTGATTTTGAATGACAGCTGATATCAACATTCAATGTCATTTGATATTGTATGTAAAGCTCAAAAAAAATAAGGTACAATACTAACATGGGCCAAAAATTTGGAAATGTGTATGAAATTATGGTTTTCACATGGGAATCAAAAACATTATTCCCAGAGAAACTATGGTGCAACTCCTAATCAGCTCATTCAAGGCATGTTTTCATGAATGTATAGAAAATAACCTTTGACATTGAAGTAAACCCTAAAAATAGGGACAATAAGAACAATATATATGTCAGCCTTATGACATGTAAGGAAACTTTGCATCAATTTAACTTGGAAACACAAACCAATAACTCTAGTGATACTACAAAGTTGTTGAGTGGTTTTAAAGGTTATCAATATGTGCCCAAGTTTTCCATCCATTGTAATCGATTCCTCATACAAAATTCTAAGCTATTCCATTGAGTATGGGTGCCCAAGATACTTGATATCTCACACATAATCATATATGTCAAAGCCATCAAATCATTGGAGTTATATCCTTGAGCTGAACCAGTCTCTCTCGTTCATATTTTGCATGCCCTATAGGGTCGACATTAATCAATCGAAGTCACGATACTGCTAAATGTTCATTCAATTCCTAATATCCTACTTTTTTCTTCATGGATATATGAGGGCTATAAAAATTGTCCACCTATACCCTCATCGTCATTACAAGGATTATGTTTAAACATGACAAATCTCGATGCATGACCTAGGACAAAAGGTGTCAAATCAATTTCTCTTGCAAGGTATCTACTTCAAAGTTTTGATTTTTAGGGGTGAAGTTTGAATGTGGTGACCTCAACGATGCCCTATTACTATTATCAAGGGCACATAAAGATGTTGAAACAAGCATCACAAGCTACACACACCCATTATCAAAGGTTGAGACTAAGAGAGGGTGTGATGCCATTAGGTTGGCTACATAGAGTAACATGAATGGGAATACAAAGAGGAGTTGAGCATGGGCTAATTCTATGAGGTAATACCAATATACAGGGAAATAATGAGCACGGTGAGTGTTTTCTAGGGTTACTAGGGTATGCAAGAGCAGTAAGCAAACAAATGATTGTTGAAATGTTGGAGAGATGTCATACTAGAGAAGAAAAACAAAGTAATTCTAAAAATGGGAAAGTGGATAGGTCTGAGTGAGAAGGGGTGTTTCTACTCGCTCTGATACCACAAAGGATACCCACAACAAGGAGGGTTGAGCATAGGGAGTTCACAACGATTCCATGGGAAGGATTATAATGACAAGCTTAGAATGGCATAATAACTTTTCAACATGACCTGCACTCTAATACCATGCCAAACTCACATGGAATAGAGAGTAAGATAAGACATGAGATCTATTATTCATATGATACATATAAATACAAATCTTGATGACCCTTGGTTTCATTCCAAGAAGTCTCTTGGACGTCTCATGGTTATTCATGTTCACTTGAGGTTTTCACCTTTCTCTAAGGTGAATGATGCCATTTCACAGAATCCCCAAAGGATTACGTTTCCAACAATTTTAAATGGTTAATAAATTTACAATTACTTTTACAAATTTTTATGTCAAATGGTCTATAAATTTTCTAATCTAAAAAACTATCGATAAAATTATTTTTTGAATAAACAAGTAGTTTTGTTATTATAGAATATCACTAACATATTCATAACACTATTGTTTATATGATATAGATACTTTTACAATTCTTTATCTCACAATTTGAAAGATATAATTTTATTTGAATATCAATCCTTAATTAATGCCATATGTTTAGTCTTGGTTCATTTTTCACTACATAGATAACATATAATTAATAGGAGGCATTGATGGATTGCATACTCTTATTTCCTAGCAAGTCTTTACTAGTGTGTTCACTAATAAATTTTTCGAAGAGATGGTTGTTAGGTCCCTATATTACTAGTATAGTCCCTTATTGTTGTTAGTGTAACCCCCTTATTGTTATTATTTTACCCTTGTAACCCCCATATTGTTATTATTGTGCCCTTAAATTATTATTGTTAGGTCGATTAGGATTACATTGTGGCACCACTAGGATTACATTGTGGCCCCATGGACTCCTATATATTGAAAGGAGGTTTTGTAATTTGTATCATCCAAGAATTGTTCATTCATGTAATGTATTGGAGGTTTCCCCCTCGAAGTTTCTTATTTCTAAGGCGTTGATATCTCTTTTCTTCTATTTTTGGAGCTGATTTCACAACATTTGGTATCAAAGCCTTGGATTCTAGGGTTTTCGTTGCTCCAAACCGGTCATCGTGGCATTTAAGCTATAACTTTTTTTTTCTGTGAAGGTTCAGAAGCTGAAATTTTTAGAGTGCGAAACCGAAATCCTGAGGAACATCGTCGCAAAATTTCAGAGCTTGGTTCGCAATATTTTCGGAGATGTCATCTGTGGAAGTTAGGGCTTTTTGCAGGCTCCTGAATTTAACCTAAACAGGTCATCACGGCATTTGCACTATAACTTTTTTTCTACAAAGTTTCAGAAGATGAAATTTTTAGAGAGAAAATCCCAAATCCTAAGAAACATCGTCGCAAATTTTTAGAGCTTGGTTAGCAATATTTTCGAAGATATGATCTGTGGAAGTTAGGTCTTTTTCAGGCTCCCAAATTTCATCTCAAAGAGGTTATCGTGGGAAAATCTTCATAACTCTCTCTCTGAGCATCGGATTGGAATGCTGTAAAAAGTGGTTGCAAGTACACGAAATGTAGTTTCTTTTCTATCAATTTCAGAGCCAAAGGAGGAAAACAATGACACGTGGAAAGTCATACTAGTTTGCTCTACTGAACCAGTCCATAATTGGGTCATTATGGGAGATTGGACATAACTTTGGCTTGAAGAATCCAAATCAGGTCAGACCTGTGACATTTGAAAGAAGATTCAGAGGGATACTACAAGGCCGAATTTCATATATTTAGGATCTACAATTACAGAGATAATTCAATTTCAATATAGAGCTCCTCAAAAGCAAGTAAAAGGTGTGTATTTTTTTTCCCCGAATTGCATAAGTCTTGTTTGAAGAATCAAGTTGAATTGATTCCAAGGGCATATTGTAGAATATATATCAATATTAGATTCTAAAATGGCCCCTAAAAATAATTCAACACCCATTAAGCCTTTATAAGGCTCTACTATGACTCATGAAGACGAAGAATGGCAACATGACATATCAAATTTACAAGAGCAAGTGCAACAAATTTCGCTCTCGCAAAGAGAAACAAAAAACGACATGGAACTTTTCAAGAAAGGCGTGGAAACTAAGATGGATGGTTTGAAGAAAGGCGTGGAATCTAATATGGATGGTTTGAAGAATGGCATGGAAGCTAAGATAGATGGCTTTGAATCTAAGATGGATGACATGGAAGCTAAGATCAATGAAAAAATGGAAAACATGAAGAATGATCTAAAAGAAGACATGGAAGGTTTGACAAAGTTGATACAAAAAATGTTTCCTAATGGTGAAAAGATAGTAGAGGAAACTCATGACGAGAACAAAATAAATGCTAATCGTGATTTCATAAACTCTAATGCTAGTAGGAAGAACCACCATATTCTAAAAATGGATATGAGGAAGTTTGATGGAAAGGATCCTATAACATGGATACTACAGATGGAGCAATATTTTGATCTCAATAATATGCAAAACACACAAAAGGTACGCATTGCAACTTTACATTTAGAACAAAATACATTTGTATGGTATCGATGGCTTTGCTCCCGTAAAAAAATTGTCACTTGGTCAATTTTTATGGAGGAAATGATAGCACATTATGAGGATACGAAGAGCAACACCTTCTTTAGCCAATTGATAAATCTCAAACAAAAGGGTTTAGTGGGGGAGCACATTGAGGACTTCCAAGAATTGAATATAAGGGTAACTGATATTCCAGAGGAACACAGGATTGATCTCTTCATAGGTACTTTAAAGGATAACATCCAACATGAAGTTCATGTTTTGGAACCTGATTCATTGGAGAAGGCATTCAGGTTGGCAAGAAAAATTGAATGTAAAATTATGGCGACAAGGAAGCCTACCAGTCACTTCTATAAAGAAGGAAGTGTTGCTATGCCTAGATTTCCACAACCTACAAGGTTGACACCACAAAAATTGGAAGAAAAAAGAGCAAAAGGGCTTTGCTACGGTTGTGATAGCAAATACACTAAAGGTCATAAGTGTGCTGAGAAGAAATTATTTTACATAGATTTTTAAGAAGAAGAAGAAAATGAACAATAAGAGGATATACACCAAGAACCAGCCCTAGAAGAGGAAGAAATGAATCCGACCATATCGTGTAATGCACTGGCAGGATTTACCACTCCTCAAACTCTCAAGATAGAAGGACATATCAAGAAGAAAAAGGTAATAGTGTTGATTGATTTAGGTAGCACCCATAATTTTATTCATTGTAAGGTAGCCAAGGAATTAAATTGTTTCCTATACCCAACACCAGAATGTCAAGTGACGGTTGCAAATGGAGGAACTATAAATTGCTCTGGAAAATGCCATAATATCAAGCTAACCATGGGGGAATATGTATTGACTAGTTCAATGCTTTCCATTCCTATGGGAGGTGTTGATGTTGTACTAGGAGTACAATGGTTACAATCTTTGGGGACGGTAGCTTTTAATTTTAAAGAACTTTTCTTGAAATTTTTTTCAGAAGGAAAGGAAGTCGAATTACGGGGTATTGCAGGGAAGCCAGGAAATATAATAAGCTCTAATGTCATGACAAAGCTTCTAAAGAAATAACAACAAGGCGTAATTGCACAATTATGCTCACTAGAAGTTCCAACATCAAAATCATCTATTTCTACAGATCTCCAACAAGTCTTGGACAATTATTCCAAGGTGTTTGAAACTCCCAAAGGACTCCCACCTATTTGTGATCATGATCATGCTATTCATTTGATTCCAGGAAGTGTTCCTCCAAACATCAGGCCTTATACATATCCTTACTTCCAAAAGAGCGAAATTGAACGTATGATTGCAGAAATGTTAGAGGTGGGTATAATTCAGCCTAGTCAAAGTTCTTTCTCTGCTCCTGTAGTATTGGTACACAAGAAGGATGGATCATGGCGAATGTGTCCGGATTATAGGGAGCTCAATAAGCTCACCATTAAAGACAAATTTCCCATTCCTGTGATTGATGAATTATTGGATGAATTACATAGAGCAATTTATTTTACCAAGTTGGATCTTCGTTCAGGATATCATCAAATTAGAATGAAGACTGAAGATATTCCAAAAACAACATTTCGAACTCATGAGGGTCATTATGAATTTTTGGTCATGCCTTTTGGCCTTACCAATGCACCTTCTACATTTTCAAGGGTTGATGAATTCCATTTTCAAACCCTTCCTTAGAAAATTTGTGCTAGTATTTTTTGATGATATACTAATCTACAGCAGGTCTTGGAAGGATCATGTTGAACATGTTGACAGGGTGCTCAAACTATTGCAGGAGAAACAAATATATGCAAAAACATCCAAATGTTTCTTTGGAGTACAAGAGGTGGAATATCTGGGTCATATTGTATCTCACGAGGGTGTTAAAGTAGACCCTAACAAAATTAAAGCCATTAAGGAATGGAAAGTCCCCACAACCATAAAGCAGTTGCGAGGATTTCTCGGGTTAACAGGGTATTATGACAAGTTTGTTAAGAATTATGGGAGAATAGCAGCACCTCTAACAACATTATTGAAGAAAGATGCATTTTCATGGACTCCTGAAGCAACTAAGGCCTTTGAACATCTTAAAGAGGCAATTTTCCTAGCACTGGTCTTAGCTACGCCAGACTTCACAAAAACCTTTATTGTTGAATGTGATGCCTCAGGAAATGGAATTGGTGCAGTTTTAATGCAGGAAGGAAGACCCATTGCTTTTGAAAGTCGTCCAATCAAAGGAAAGTATTTACAGAAACCTATTTATGAGAAGGAAATGTTAGCAATACTGCATGCACTAAAGAAATGGTGAACTTACCTAATGGAAAGACACTTCAAGGTAAAAACTGATCATGATAGTCTTAAACACTTTTTGGAACAAAGACTATCTTCAGAAGAGCAGCAAAAATGGGTTACAAAGATGTTGGGTTATGACTTTGAAATAATCTACAAAAAAGGGAAGCTAAATGTTGTTGCGGATGCACTCTCAAGAAAGAATGAAGAGGTGGAAGCATTGCTTTGTGCCATTTCTATTATCCAACCAGATTGGATAACCGAAGCAAGAGATGAATGGAAGAAGGACAAAGATGTATGGACACTCATTCAAAAGTTGCAGCAAGATCCTAGTACATCTGATACATTTAGTTGGAAAAATGACTCCTTATGGTACAAATATCGTTTATATCTTTGTAAGAATTCCCAACTAAAACAAAAGATTCTTCTGGAATTGCACACTTCTCCTTTAGGAGGACACTCAGGATTTTTAAAAACTTACCACAGGGTGAAGAAAGAATTTTTTTGGGATGGCCTTAAATCTGATATTCGAAAGTTTGTGGTGAAATGTTTGGTTTGCCAGCAGAATAAAGTGGAAACAATTAAGACCCCAGGACTTCTACAACCTTTATCCATTCCAAGTCAACGTTGGGAGGAGATTTCAATGGATTTTATCACGGGTTTACCTAAGTCCGAAGGAAAGAGTGTCATCATGGTGGTAGTTGATAGACTTACCAAGTATGCACACTTTTGTGCATTATCTCATCCATTTAAAGCAAGTACAGTTGCTACTACATTTATAGACACAATTCAAAAGCTACATGGAAACCCAAGGGTTATTGTGAGCGACAGAGATCCCATTTTTACTGGAAATTTTTGGACGGAGTTATTTTCTTGTTTGGGTACTCAATTAGCTAATAGCTCATCTTATCATCCTCAATCTGATGGTCAAACTAAGATAGTAAATAAATGTTTGGAAGGATATCTTCGTTGTTTTGTATCTGATAAACAAACACAATGGGTCAAGTGGTTACCTCTCGGTGAATGGTGGTATAACACTTCCTTCCATACTGTAGCAAAAATGACCCCATTTATGGCACTTTATGGATATCATCCACCATCCATCACATCATCTTTAAGGGAAAATTCGAAGGTTCAAGCAGTGGAAGATCACATCGAGCATCAACCAGAAGTTCTCCAACTCTTAAAGGATAACCTGAATTTGGCACAAAATCGAATGAAACAACAGGCAGATCAACATCGCAGCGAGAGAAGTTTTGATGTAGGAGACTGGGTATTTTTACGGCTACAACCATACAAACAAATGTCCCTCAAGCAAGCTAATAAGGATAATAAATTATTGCCAAAGTACTATGGTCCTTACAAGGTGTTGCAAAATATTGGTACTATGGCATACAAATTGGAGCTTCCTGCTTCTTCACGAGTGCATCCAATTTACAATGTTTCATGCTTAAAGAAGGTTATAGGTGAAAATCTTCCAGTTCAAACAATATTGCCAGAACTTGATGAGGAAGGAAAAATCATATTGGAACCTGAAGCGGTCACGGAAACAAGAACTCGACAACTACTGAATCGATCAATTTCGGAGTATCTCATCAAGTGGAAGAACTTACCCACTGAAGATTCTACATGGGAGGATGAGAATTTTATACAAAAGCACCCAGAGCTACTCAAGCGTTGAGGACAACACTTTTTGAAGGAGAGGGGCATGTTAGGTCCCTATATTACTAGTATAGTCCCTTATTGTTGTTAGTGTAACCCCCTTATTGTTATTATTGTACCCTTGTAACCCCGATATTGTTATTATTGTGCCCTTAAATTATTATTGCTAGGTCGGCTAGGATTACATTGTGGCACCACTAGGATTACATTGTGGCCCCATGGACTCATATATATAGAAAGGAGGTTTTGTAATTTGTATCATCCAAGAATCATTCATTCATGTAATGTATTGGAGGTTGCCCCCTCGAAGTGGCTTATTTCTAAGGCGTTGATATCTCTTTTCTTATATTTTTGGAGCTGGTTTCACAACAATGGTAATATTGTATCTCCATCTCGAGATGGCATGCTTATCTTGATTTAAGTTTTGAATACATACCCAATGGGTTGTTATTGATTTAAATGCTCATGTCATTGTGGTTTTGTGTGACATGATAAAGCATGCATGGAGTTTTATCCAATGTTTGATGTCTTTCTTTTCTCTTTTAATAAGAATAGTTAATTTTTGTATTAGAAGGTGGCTATAACCTCACAAGACAACGTAATAATACTAATAGAGAGAATTTTTCCCATAATCTAAAGTTCATGAATTAGCCAAAAAAGTGCAAATTAATTGGAAAAGAGACAATTATATTCTTAGTAGAGGATGATTGAACGTTTTTGCTAATATAAAGGTTAAAGGTCACCTAAAATTAGTGTAAATTTAGAAAATATGAGAGAAACTAAATTTATTTAGAGGCATTTTTGTTGTCTGCTTCCTCTTGTCCTATAGGAGAACATTGGGGGGCTTAATCCATGTCATCCATGTTCAAATATCTAGGAGTTTGGTGAATGAACTCCTCAATATTTTCTTCAACATTTGAGCCAATAAACATTTTTAAGTTGGAGATAGTTGACTAAGGACTCCTAGCCCAATTTGAAATACAATGGTGCAATACATTAATGTTTAAGTTTTCATTATATCTCTTTTGTTGCAATAGTGTTTCCATTGCAATTTCTAACCCATTGCTATGGTTTTCCTCCTTAGCATGAATTATTCCTATGGAATTAAAAATGGAAGTCATATTATGTGCAATAAGAGCCCCTTCAATTCTGAAGTGCATGGTGAGTTTCTATAATATCACAAAGGGTATTTCCATGGATGGTTATGTTTAATTCCAAGCTTCGAAGAGAACTACCTAGAATCCATCAATTCCAATCCCTCTATTTAAAATTATTTGCCAAAATTGAGAACCACACTTCCACCACCAAATTGATACTCGAGAACATGGTGAAACACATTGAAATTGTGTAATTAACAACACTACTCAGCTCATATACTAGCAAGGATCTAAAACAACTCCAAGTATTCACTAAACATGAGCTAAAAAGAGACACTCACTAGTTAGATACCCCCAAGGATACTTCGAAACCAAATTAAGGATAGTCGGTAAATTGATGAAATCCTCTCAAAAGCCAAATACCCAAACATAGAATAAGCACAACTCCCATCTATGCCTAGGGTTGCAATACATAGAAGTTGAAAGAGTCGATCTTCCATAAAAATTTAAGTGTGTGATGGTACAATGAATGTAATAACCTCCAGTTTTTGTCCTCCCATCTAAAACTCTTAGTGCCCCTTGGCTTGGTTAGATAGTATAATGCATAAATTTGGATGGATCATAACAATATAATTAATGAGTTGGGAAGAAGTATAATCCTCATGGTTGGGAGGAATAAGCATTGAGCCACCATTAAGAAACTCCACCTTTAGAACAAAAGGGATTTTCCTTGATGCCACAACAATTGTCTGGCCTCACCCATTGAGGTGGATGATATAATGTTGATTAATTAGTCAAATGTATCAATATGAGTGTCTTTCTCAATTTTTTTAAAGCAATATAAAAATAGGTGTAAGAGAATTCAAAGCAAGAAAAGGAACCAATCCCTTAATTGAACCAAATACTACAATGTAGTTAATGTTTTTTTTTAACAAGAATGAGTACTTTTGTATTAAATCCACGCTCAGTCGCGAAAAATACCCACGAGAATTACATGGCTATTTTGCTCAAGAACATTTGGTATAACAAAATAAGTCGAATTCCCCTTTCCCAGATTACATCAAAAAACCTAAACCCAAACAACACTCTTATTTGTCGGTAACAATAGAGACGAAAAAATTGAAACAACAGATACATACATGTAAAACCAAGCATTAAAACATCAATTAATCTATAGAGTCAGCAGGCCTATTGAGGTCAATATCACAGGTAGGCCCTATAGGTTGATTGTCTAAGTGAGTGCCCTGGAACTTGAGGTCCATGATTAAGCTTCACAACACATCCACTTCATCCTCCAGGCTAGAAATTCTGTGCTTGAGAGCCATTATCATCTCGAAAGAATTGCATGTAGAGACCTATTGTTGACACACCTAAACTTTCAAATTGTACATTTTAGAATTCATATTATCATGTGATTTTCTGCAGTGGTCGCACATAGTGGAGGCCAAGGAGTATGATTTTGATGTGCTTGAGTCCATTGGGAATTCAACATTCTGAGAGCACAAAAAGTGGAAGGAAGAGACAATGGAAGTTGTTCATAAGGGGGCAAAGATCCAAAGAAAACCGGTTGAGTGCTCAGAATTCAAAAGGTTATAACGCAACACATAAATGACATGAAATATAGTGATAGGTTGATGCAAAGGGTCTACACCGGACAAGAAGGAGAAGGTATACGCATGAGAGACATGAACATTAAAGGAACCAGAACATGGAACAAAGTAAATGCCAGTATAAATCCAAGCTCTTCCATTGCAAAGAGTATCATCAATTGCATCGCTCACCTCAGACCCCAAAGGAGAAATGCACCATATTACCCAACCAAAGTGATGTTGCACCCATGAGTGGTCCTCTCGACAGAAGGATGCACACAATGTTATCCAAATCTCATCATAGAGCTTCCCGGTACACCAACGCCTGGACGCCACAATTGGAACAAAGATAGCCCACTTCAAAATCCCTTATAAAATCATATTTCTAATCCTACATCGCTCACTAGGCATGAATGTTGCAGTGCGCTCACATGCAGATTTATCCCTTTCTCGCCATGAAATCAACCCATGATATTTCATATCAACATTAACTTCTTCAGTACCTCAAAGAAAAATGATCATCATTGATCGAACAAGGGGGGTGGAACAAGAGCAGGCTATGATATCGATACTGATCCATGCCTTCAAAATTAAATCAGGCATGCTTGCATGAGGCAAGTTATCGTCCCACGCCACGTTTAGCTGACAACATATGCGTTTCACAATCATGAGAGGTCTAATGAGAAGATTAGAGTGATCAATAAAAAATACAATGTCAACATTTATAGTGAAGGGGAGATTCAGGGTGGGGTGGGGGCACAAGGGCACTAAAAGGGGGGAGAAAGGGAGGGGTAGCACTAGGAAGGGAAACATTGAATCTTTATGGGATCATAACGTACCTTCAAATTTCATTGATATCTTATTGAACTTCATCGAGAAGGCAAGCCTTATTGGCTTACTGGTCTGCTTTTAAGTTTAGGTTTCTAAGGATGTGATAAAAAGTAGAGTTGGAGAAGCATCAAAGAATGTTTTTAATACGATGATACAAAAGGCTTAATATATTATCTTTTGGGGGAGTAATCATTCTCAAATATCTAATTAAATAAAGGAATCACCAAGAATGACAATGTATTTGATGCCATGCCTTTGAGCTGTAGTTATTCCCAGGAGGATCCCATACATTTTCGGCCCGGTTGTTGATTTTTTTCCCAAGGCCCCACGAAAATTTATCATCTATGATTCCTTTGGGATTTAGTAATATCCCTCCCCCTCCTACCACCCCTGGGTTGTTCTTCGATGTTTCATTAAATTGAAGGATCCATTTCTTTTCTTGATGCTTCCAATCAACGAAATCCTGGGGAGTAAGGCGAAACTTCTAGTTGAGATTAATATTTTTATATCCTGGTGAGAAAGGTAGAGGAGTATGGAGATATGGGAACCATGGATTCAACCATTGTTGTTCCAATGGGTAAAGCGCAGAATCCGGAGTGGGGGGATTATACTCAAGACAAAAGGAGTTAGTTTTTAGTGTAGTTGCTCTGGTAGGGGAAAAGATGATTTTAAAAATAACATTGTTTCTAGCAAGCCGTATTTTCTAACAAAGATATTTAGGAAGATAATTCCATAAGACTTTAAAGGAGAATTTGGGCTGAAGCGAGCCCCTATAGGATTTTTTCCAAGATGAGAAGAAGTTTTGGATATTTAAAGGCCATCAAGTTATGGGGAATAGAGGACCAAGGGAAATGATCCAAACCACAATTGTATATGAATAAGACAAAGATATGTGGAATTGATTCCTCTAATTTCTCATAAAGAGGGCACCTTGAAGGTCTAATGATGCCACAGTTTTTGAGATTTTTTGTAGTTAACATTTTTTATGCAGTAAAGCTAGTAGAAGATGTTTACTTTTGGAATTGCATTGTCCTTCTAGTTCTTGCTCCATACAAAAATTTTTGGAGGGACCTGGGCAATGGGTAAAACCCACGCTCCCACAACAAAAACTGAAATTTTTTATTAATTTTACAAGAAGGAAATGACCATGAGGCCTTTTCTAAACCAAGGAAAGTCTTTACAAATAAAAATTGAGACCATAGACTTTTCCTCGATGAGAATTTCTAAAAAAAAAAACTCAAAAGAATTCAGACTTTACAATAGGAGAATAGAAGCTAAGCCTCTTCAATTCCCACAACCAAAGAAAAAAGAGTTATCTTCCTCATTTGAAATTCAGAGCCCAAAGGTCCTGCAACAACTAGTTAGTAATTTCTTGCAGTTGTCCACTCAAGCTGTCACAAGAAAAAGTTCGGAAGAGGGCTACAAAACCAATCAAATATTAGATAGATAAAATTACAAAATATTGCACAACAATTTACAAAGGGCTAAGCCAAAGAGTTCGAGTAAACTCTCCTCTTTGCTTAGTCATCTTCGAGCTCTTAGATAGCAAATGAAAGCAATGAAGTATAATGTTTTAAAAGATATTCAAATTTAGAAGTATTCGGCTTGTATACAAGCTATGTCTCAAAACCCCTACAAAACCACTTTGTAAGATAAGACTATGAAGGTTCAAAGAACAAATGAGAGCTCCTTTGAGAATGTATCAAGAGTGGGTTGGTCCCTCCAAAGACATCCCCCAACACTTGATTCTTTGATCCCAACAGGATGTTCCCTCTACAAAACTTCAATCAAGAATTAGTTCCATATAGATCTAGCAATAAACAATGATAAGAAACTCTAGAGACTTATTTGAAACCAACTAGAGCATTCTATACCTAGAGCATACTCCTAAATCAAATGTCAATGTAAGATAGCTCTACATTAACAAATCTACAAGAGCATATGGAAACAAATTAGATCAAAACATGAGTAAAAGGAATTATATCAATGATCAAAAATTCATCACACTCCAAAATGAGGAACACCTCATGAATGAAACCCCAAAGTCTTTATAGCCCTCCCTAATAGAGTAGAATGAAGATTTCCATCCCAGTTTGTCAATTTCATCTTGCATGAGCGGAGCACATCCAACAAGCATGCTTTTCAATATTTCTCCAACCGGTTTGAGGAGGTTAGGAACATCATCAAACTTCCATCCTTTCCATAGGCCTGCAAGATTCCATTTTGAAAAATGAGTAAGAGTTATTATACCTACTTGGATCAAGTTCTCCATCAGGGGAGGCAGGTTCTCGACTTGGCATAGTGAAAGTCGACCTAAGATCAAATCTTCTCGGAGATGAACCTTATTCTCATTTCCCAGGATCCAACAAAGGTGGTCATTGATTAAAGGATAGGTCAAAGCAATAAGCCTCCAAATAGGAGAGCCTTTGCTAATCACCCTGTCCTTGGCGAGGTTTCCATTAGCTTGCATAACTTGTGCCCACCACAATTCAGACTGAGTTTTAAGTTTCCAATATAGCTTTTCCCCAATCGCAATATTAACCAAGGAGGGATCTTGAATACCTAATCCACCATGAAGTTTCAGAGATCAGATTGTAAGCCAATTTACTAAATGAATTTTTTTGGTCACAAATTTGCTCCCCTCCCACAAAAAATTTCAAAGATAGGCAACTATTTGATGCAAGACATACGTGGGTGCCAAAATGGCAGAGAATTGATAGAGGAAAATCACTGAGGGGACCAATTTAATTAAGATCGTTCTCCCAGCCACATTGAGTCAGCAGGCCCTCCATCTCTCCAATTTATTTTTTACTTTTTCCACAATATGCTGCCAAGATCTGGGGATCATTTTCCTTAGGTATATCGGGGCACCTAGGTACTTGAACCCCTGGCAATCTCCAACAACTTTATATCCAAGGACATCTCCAATTTTTCGTTGCCTATTAGAAGATACATTCCCTGTAAAAGTCTGATTTTTAACATCATTTGCTAGCCTTCTAGAAGTAGAAATGAACTTATCCAATGCCAGTTTGAATCTTTTTGTGATCAATAGAGAGGCTTCTCCCAGCATAATAGAGTCGTCCACAAATTGACCATGATTAATACTCCTTATTCTTGTAGTGTATATAATTCCCAGAATATTAGTATCCGATCTTTCAAATTCAAGACATCTTCTTAACACATCTGCCACAATAATGTAAAAAAATGGAGAGAGCGGGAAACCTTGCCTAAGCCCTTGAGATGCCTTGAAAAAATTGATCACCCACCCTAATCCGAATTGGATAATTATATATTTTTTCATCCATATCGATGCATTTGGAGTGGAAAAAGTGGGGGAATAAGCTCATGGGACCGTTTTTACCAACGAGACCCAGTTTGGTGAAATGAGGTGTGAAACCTTCCAGGAGCGTTTTGAGGAATCAAACACTACTTTTTGGGGGTAAAACTTTGTCGCCTTAGTGCCACCCCTTTTTGTGCTACTCTACACACAAAAATATTTCCAATGGCATAATAAGCGCGTCAATCTATATGCAAAAGTTATGCCACTCAGAAGTTGACCTTCCTTTTTTCACACCTATAATTCGAAAGGATGTCGCGTCAGACCCCATTATTCTTGGAAAATGGGCTAGCCATGTGATTGTGATGTAAAATACTCTAGAAGAGTCTATATTGTGACTCTAGTTAATAGTTGATGTAGTCAAATTTAACCACTAGTAGGCTATCGGGGTAGGTTATAACCGGGCCACTAGGAGGAAGAGGCATTCCATTCTGTCGAGAGAATTTTGTTCCATAGTTGAGCAAAGATAGCCAAGAGAGATAGGATAAAGAGCACACAAAGACAATATGTGCATTGTAGCAGCCCACACGCCATAGGCTTTACTTCTTTGTACTTGCAGCCATATTTCCATACAGAGAAAGAGAGCGGAACGACCTCACCTTCTAGTTGGGTTTTCTCCCAAAAGGGTTTCTAAAAGCATTTCTTGTGTCTTATGTGTGTGTATGAGCTCTACTTTATCATTCTATATTTTTTGCATAATTTCGATTCACAT
Source organism: Pinus albicaulis (assembly GCA_034641835.2). Classification (NCBI taxonomy): domain Eukaryota; kingdom Viridiplantae; phylum Streptophyta; class Pinopsida; order Pinales; family Pinaceae; genus Pinus; species Pinus albicaulis. The sequence goes on from CM076577.1 coordinate 30,068,077, forward strand.
GCATCTACTAATTATAGTAAAATATATAAATCTAGAAATTAAATAAAACTATAATAATGTAGAATATCAGATTTTTAATATGATATTGTCATATCTATTATGATGAATTGTCTAGTGGAATATCCACGCTAGTTTACGGATCATGCCCATTGACTAAGGGAACAATCCAAGGAGATTATATACACAACACTACCCACTGAATGAACTTTGCATCAAATCCCATTTTTTTCATTACCTTAAATAAAACACCATGATTCATGCGATCAAATGCGTTAGCCATATCCAGCTATATGATCATACCTCAATCCCCTCATCTCTAGCTTGAGTCCACTGCTTCCTGGATTAGGATGATACTATGAATTTTTTTCCTACCATGGGCAAAACCTCCTTGATTCACTGAGATGATTTGTAGGATAAATCTCTTGAGGCGAGTGGCCAATATCTTTAAAATAATTTTGTATGACACATAACAAAGGGATATAGGGTGGAACTAGGAAAATGAGGAGGTATTCATTTCCTTGTGAATGAGGGCCAAGAAGGAGGAGTTGATGCCTCCACAAATGCAAAGTCGCTTTAATGAATATCCAATCATTCTACATAAATTTTTTCTAATCACCTCCCAGTAATGTTGGTAAAAATTGGCAATAAATCTATTAGGACCTGGGGCCTTGTTTGGGTGGAGGGAAAACACCACGCACTTGATTTCATCAACTGAGGGTGAAACTATAGGACGCAAATTAATATCTTCAAAAATGATTTTAGGAACATGCTCCAACATGTAGTCTTCATCAATAGGCCTAGGGTCGGTATCTTGATACAAATGATTGAAATGAATTGTGGAAGCCTCCTTGATGGCTTGGAAATCTCTTATCCTCTGCCCTTGAATTTGACTTTTCGATATATATCTTTTTGCTTTCCCTACATTTTTCTTGCTTATGGAAGAACTTGGTATTTCGGTCCCCTGCCTCGAGCCAAACACTTTGGGATTTGAGACACCAATACTCCTCCTATTTCTTCAGAAGTGAACAATAATTATTAAAGGTTTTTATTTCTTCTTGCATTAGGTTCTTTGTAACTGCTTGTGTTTCCATATCCTCTTGGATATAGACCACTTGTTGCTCCAATTCTAGGATTGAGGATTGGCGATTAGAATTTCCCTTCTTCAACCATTGTTTGGCACATTGTTTGAGTCAATTAACCTTCATTTCCCAAATTAAAATTTCGGTTTCCTTCTACTCATTTGGACCAAGATGATTCTACAAGATTGTTAAAGCCTGGGGAGAGACACCATAACGGGGAAAACATAAAGGGAATGGGGTCATAGTTCAGGGGAGGAGAGACCTTTAACATAATGGGAAGATGATAAAACCCATTCCATGGGAGAATAAAGGAGTGAAGGGAAAGGTTCAAAGATAGGAGATTTTCAGAGGCGAGGAAGCAGTCCAATCGGGAAGCTATGTGGTCGGGACCAACACACTTATTACTCCAAGTATACCAGAAGTGAAGAGGCTTGATATTGAGAAGATGAAGGGATTTAATGAGGTATTCCATGCTTTCCTGGAATAGGCCATTGACTAGAGATCCCCCTTTCTTTTCCTTATGATTCATGGTAGTATTAAAATCGTTCCCAATAATGCAGTTTCGACCGAACTCCATGTCCTTTAAATCAAAAAGAGATTTCCAACATTCCTATTTTTCCCTAAAGTGGGCTGGCATATATAAATTGATTACAGTGCATACCCGGTGATTATCCAAAATTTTTAAGGTTGTAGCAATCCAATGGGTGGTTTTCATTGAATTCAACAACTAGATTTGATTAGATTCCCATAGGGGTGCAAAGACCTCTAGAGGTACCCTGAGAGTCAATTGCGATTATACTACTTCTGTTCTAGATTTTATTTTTCTTGGATGAGAGTTCACTCTCGTTCACCTTCGTATCTTGGAAGAGGGACACATAGGGATTTTCTTTAAGGATCAATGAATTTGCTTCTTCTATTCTAATCTCATATCCAAGGTCCTTGCAATTCCAAGAGGTTACATTCATTGTTTACTTTTGGAGATGGTTGCCCCCTTAGAAAGGCCTGCACTTTTTTTCGCTCCTTTGCTTCCATGATTTGCCAATTGACATGGGATGGTGTGCTCGAAGCCAAGTTCTTTGTCTTTTTTATTTTGTTTCATACAAATTTCTAAGTTAGACATACATCCCGATTTATGGGTTCTCTTGTAAGCCTCTTTTTCCTTCTCCTTTTATGACTGTTCATTTGCTGAAATGGCATTGATTATTGGTCCAACCATTTCCTTTAACAAAAATAAGTCTTCATCGTCCTCTTTAGATTGCTCTTCAGTGCCACTTCTTATAACCTCAATTGCAGGGTTTTTTTGTAGGAGGGTTCTACTTAAGATTATGAAAAGACGAACACTCCTATCGAGGGGGAGACACTTGGGTAGATAACTGTGAGGGTTCACCTTCTTCTGGGGTGCTTCAGAGGATTGAGAAGTGGTTTCCTTCACTGCCCAAGCTTCCTGCAAGGCTATATCTGCCTGGAGATGGGCCTGAAGACTGGGGCCCTGACCATCTTTTGTAGGAACTTTTTCTGAATCCGACGTAGGTTGGATTGTTGTCTATTTGTTCCTTTACGCCTTTTAGCTTGTTTCCATTGATCATCTGATCTCCTTGTTGTTCCTGGGGAACTTGTGCTTTAGGGCATCATCTAGGAAAGTGCCCATATTCGTGGCATACTTTGCATTTAAAATGCAATTGCCCATAGTCCACTTCATGCACATGAGTCCATTTATCCATGCAGAGGTTGATTGTCATTGGTAAGCCTTTACCCAAATCCACCTCCACACATATTCATGCACATGCAAAAAATCCATCTCTGGGTTTCACACAATCAACATACTTGCGCAATGTATTTCCAATCAGTTTGAAAGTAACTCCATTCCAGCATTGGAGAGGAAGGTAGGGCAATTTGACCCAAACTGGGACCAGAGTGGGAATATCACAATCTGGGTTAAATTTAGGGTTCCAATGATCAAGGTTATAGACCTTGGGCTCCCATAAAATACATTCCACTTTTGTATATTAGATCCCTATCCACTTTGTAAAGAAACCCTTACCGCAGAAAGAGGAAACAACATCTCCCGAGATGAGGGTCTTCCAGTTCTTCTCAATCCGGTTTTGAACAATGCGGGGATAGGGCCATAACCCCATAAACTGGCCAATCATACCCCGATCTTCTAGTTGGAGTGCTCAGTTTCGGGCCTAGGGGGCATTTATCTCCTCTTTTGGATTACCAAGCTTTTTAACAAAGCGGGAGGCCCATTAGCAACTAGGTCATTAAACACTGTGATCTCCTTTGTGAAGGGATTTTCTGAGGCCGATTCAACCATGACAGACTGTGTGGCTTAAGTTCCCCAATGCCTAGAACTCGATGTACACCTGATGCAGGCCAAAATCCAGGAAAAACTTATCGAGGGCAAGATTTACTAATGCAAAGATTCTGATAGAATGCTTAGGCCCGCACGCCTAAGACACTAACCACAATTAGACACAAGATTTTCGCCATTCGACATAAAACACTTACTATAATGGTTCCAACACTTACAATTAATGTTATAAAAAAATCTAATAAATTATTATTAACAAATTTATTGCATCAATTTTTTTTTTTTAAATTCAACGGGTACAAATTATCCTTGAAAGAGTTAAAAGTGGAAATCAATTATTAAAATTATACTATTATGTGGAGTATCTAGGCTAAACCAAATTTAGCATAATCATGATAACATCATCTTATTATTTGAAATATCATTTTTCCAACTTTAAAGGTATTCCAAAATTAAAAATAACTTAATTTGAAAAAAAGAGTGTAAGTTTTAAAAAGTAAAAATGAGTAAAGTGGGGATTTGGATAAGTAGGTAGTTGCGGATGGCCCCAACAAAATTGCCATCAAAGTTTCCGGCAATGCTTTGATGTGACAGGTTAGGCATGGTGCAAACCATGACATTCATTTTTCAAGGTTTCGATGAATATCCGGAAAATACCATCTCTGACTGCAAACTTTCTTAGAAACACGTGAGGCTATGAGGTGGGAAGTGGAAACCATAACATTTAGAAAAATCCCAAAATTCCAATGGCTTGAAGGTGCCGAACCAGAAACCGTGCACGCTGGATAACTTTGGCCACCAATGACCTGCCAGTGAGAAAATGATGCAACGTAAACCAACAAAACAAAATTGGACGCTGCTGACCCCGGGGTCGGGGAACATTCTCTTCCATTCCACCAGTGTAATATCTCCTCCCAACCAGCGTATAATAACGACACGTGGCACGCTGTTAACCCATCTTACTGCCGCCGACGAGAGTGGAACACAATAAAAAACGTCGATGAAAATTTCGTCCGACATTTTACCGAAAAACAATGAGATAAGTGCAAAGGCTATGCTCAGCTCACGCTTTCAAGGGTGTCGGGATTCACAAAGGCTATGCTCAGCTCACGCTTTCAAGGGTGTCGGGATTCACAGAGGATAGGATATTGTGCAGATTATTACTCTTTATCGATGCCGACATTTATTCGAAATAAGAGTTGAAGATTTTGATTTCAAATGGAGAATGGGCGGCTGGCCATGATTCTATCTCATCTTTCCCCTGCGAATTCCGACCGGCGGGCGCCCAAAGACAAGCGCTTTCCTCCGGTGACCGGGGGAGTATCCCCTCGGAACATCTGCAGTGCTAAAGCCAAAATTGGAGCCGTCCACGGAGGAGGTGTCTGTTCTTGCGAAGATACAAATACATGCAGTTCTAAGTGTAATTCTGCGTTTTTAGTGGCCAAAGCGGATAGGGAGGAGTGTGATAATGGGGAGCATGAGTCTAATACTATGGGGAGTTGTGATGCAAGGATCAATAGATCTGTGCTTTCCCAGTTGGCGAGGAGTCCTAAAATTGTTAACGAGAATCAAAATGGTTGTATATTCTGTGAAATTATAAAGGGTCGAGCCCCTGCGTTCAAGGTATGGCGATACACTTAAATTTACACTGCAATTTAGCTTAAATTACCTCAGAGAGGCCGTGTTTACCGCTTTCAGATTGTTATTATAAGATATTTTCTCACTTTTTTTTTATCTTATGTAACAACCCTTGGACTACTATTCTATAACCGTACCTTAAAGCAGTTCAGCTAGCAATGAATATATTGGTGTTGGTAATAACCCTAATGGGGTAGGGGATAATGGGCCAAATGTATATGTAATGGAAGACTACTGTTTATTTAACGTTGTCGTAAACCAATTTGGCTTGCAATAAATTGATTGCTGTATATACTGTATGTAGTGTTCCTAATAGGTATGGGATAAGGGGCCAAATGTATACATAAATGGAAGGCAGGCTTGGTAGTGGCCCTGCATGGGCAATAAATGAGAACTGGCATATATGTAAGCGACAATGAGTGAGAACTGACATATATGTAAGCGGTCAATAGAGTCATAATTGCACACATTTGGCTTATGATTATTTTATTGGGATGTATTTAATATATTGGAGTTCTCCTAATATCCTAGAAGTTATTGTCATAATAATAATTCTTCCAAGGAGTTTTTGTCATAGTAATATTTCTGAGAGTTATGCTCCACGTAAATATTTGGTATACATTGGATGCATGCAGATTATCATCATATTTTGTTCATTACAAATGGTATTAGAGGAGGTGATTCTCGGTTGAGCATCTTGGAGTGCATCTCACGTTAAAGCTGTAAAATTTTCTAGGGATCTCTAAATAAGTGAGACTTGAAGTGTTGGAAAGAAGGCATTCTTGGATATCTCTCATCGAAAATTGTAGTGGCATTGGGATATAGGAGATATAGGTTGTACAAATTAGGGTTTCTACTCAATCACGAAGCCTTGCTAAAACCAGTAGGGTTCACTAAAACACACATATCTAAACATTGCAAAGTCCAAATTGAGAAAGAACAATAGAATCTGAAAGAAGACATTGGAAGTTGTCAGAAGTAAAAAATTCAAGGTTGTTAGGGTGAAATTCATAGAAACGTTATTTGTACAACCACACCTTCTTGAGAAGGGCTAAAAGCAACAGGATTTCATAAATTGGCCATAACCTCCTCTTGGAATATCCAAATTGAGTGATACTAATGGAATTAAGAAGACATTTCAGCCTTGTTACAGGTCAAAATTTCAATGAACTTGGAGCAGAAATCTTAGGAGATATAATATGTACAAGGTCGATGTGGAGAGCAATCCTTATAGAAGGGCTTAAAAGAGAAAGTCAAGTTAAAATGGATACAACTTTTGATTGAAATGTTTGATTTAGATGATTCAAAAGTTAAATGAGAGATAAAATATAGAAGAATACATATGCAAATATGTTGGGACAATTGGGATAACTTTTGGTAAGACATTGAAGTCGCATCTCAGGGCTTAGATAAGATTCCTAGTTCTTGGTCTAGTTCGTGGTTAAATCACAGTTGTCATACTCGAGCAATTAGATCAGTGACCGAAATTTCTACCCGACTGTAATATTCCTAATGGAAAATTATTATTAACAATGATAACAGAAAACATGTAATTACAGAAACACAAAAAATTTCAGAAATTTACACACATAAACTAGAAATTGCACCAACTCCATAAATTGGCCAAGATTTTATTAAATGATAAGGTTGTGGTACAATAAGTTGGAGAAAATGCACCTGGGCTTGCACAAGGCAAGCTACAAGCACCAGGTGATGAGTACAGGAAAGTCCAACAGATGTACAAGCTAATTTCTCCAGAAAACTGCGCTGCTGCCCCAAGACTACATTGTTGCCTGAATTTGGTTTCTGATTTAGCCCCTATAAACTACCCAAAAAATTCTAGGAATTTGGGAATGTGATCCTTGCCCGAAACCCAGAAAAACCCAAAAAGAGTTTCCCTTGGTTGCAACCTTCAAAAACTGACCCTTCACAGCTTGGACCTCTTCCAAATTCGATTTCTGTTACTGTAGCTACTGCTGTCAATCATTGCTCACCAAACCCAACAAACTTCCCCAAATGGCCCTCCAACTGATCTCCCAACACCTCAGCTCAAAACTTCCTCTGATGCAGCTACCACAAATTGCCGTCCTCCACTGACTGCGCAATCATGGAGGTGCTTACGCAGTCCTTGTAAGTGTTGGCTGAGAACTGCGTAAGGGTTGCTCCTCTATGGCTGCTGCTGCTCCCATACTTCAGAAATTGGACCTCAATCACCTCTGTAGCTCCTTGATCCAGATTTATGCAGGAACGCAATAGAATAAACATATAACCATAAATACAAAGATACGTGAAATAACACTTCATTTTCATTATCAAAGAAGCGAAATTTAGCACAGACGGGACGAGCAGAACACAACTAGCTAGGGCGCTGGTAGCTTATCTCTGAGAAGAGATGTGGCAGCTACAGGCCTCTGAACTGTGTTACCATGAGGCTCAAGGGCCTATTTATTATTTAGAAACAATGGAAAACCCTAAACATCCAAAACCCTAACCCTAGGAAATGAAGCGCCAAAACTATGGGCCTCGTTTGGGTAAATTGGTGTTTCAACTTCCCAGGGACGTAACTTTGGCATACGATCTCCATTTGACGCGCTCAATACCTCGTTAGAAAGATCTATCCGAGGACTACAACTTTTGATGTGAGCAACATTGGTGCGTGGATCCATGTTGCTTCCGGTTTTCCGAAAAAACATCGTTTAGGGCCTCAAAACGGCTCCGGAAGTTCAGGTTCCGAAAAACTACTAAAAATAGCAAGTCATGCCGAAACTGAAAAACTGAAAGAGACAATGGTGGGGCCCCAAGTGGAACATGTGGGTGGCCACCAATATCCACCTGGATCACTCCTCCCCCCTTAGGACGCAATGGTCCCCATTGCGTTGAGTTCCTCCATGAGATGAGGAAAATTCTGCTGAACTTGGTCCCTGGTGAACCACTTGCCTTGGTGCAGGAGTTGGCCAGCTTTGACAGCCCGATACAGTTGGATCTTCCATTGGCGAGTGTTCTTGATTTGCATGTCCATGATACAATCTGTGGTGGCCTGTTCCATGCAGTCTGGGTTTAACTTTGTTGGTGTGAGTTGTTCTGCAATGTCAGAGGTGTCCAGTAGAGGTGGGTAGGGACGAAGGCGGTCCACATTGAGTACTGGGTGCAGACCAAGGAATGGTGGAATATTGAGCTCAAAGGCATTGTTCCCTACAGCCTTGGAGATGGTTTAAGGCCCATATCGGAGTAGACGAAGCTTGCGGTGGGGTCCAGTGAGGCGCTCTTGGAAGTCGTGTGGCACTCGATGTTGATCATGTCGTTGCTTGTACTTAGCATTGGCTTTGTCCAATATGTCATGAACCTGTTGGCAGATGTGCTGAATGCGCTCGTTGAAGCTGTTTGCTTTGTCAGCTTTAGACTGGACATGAGTAGCTGCAAATGGCATGGCTATGTCAATGGGACATAGTGGCTGGAATCCCAAGCCCACCTGAAAGGGGCTGTGGCCGGTTGAGCTGTGGAGAGCCCGGTTATAACTTTGTTGTACATAGGGGAGGCTCTCATCCCATGTGCATGGATGATTTGAATTGTACATGCGTAGAATGTGTACAATCATCCTGTTGACGACCTCTGTCTGGCCATCAGTTTGGGGATGGAAAGCTCTGGACTTGGTGAGCTTGGTGTCCAGAATTGACCAGAGGCTGGACCAAAATGTGCTAAGGAACCTGCTGTCCTGATCTGATATGATAGACAGTGAGATCCCAAAGTGCATCCACACTCGTTCAAAGAAGAGTTTAGCAGTGGCTTCTATTGTGATATTCTTCTTGCAGGCCGCCATAATTGCCATCTTCGAGAATCTGTCGACGACCACGAAAACACAGTCGTTTCCATGCTTAGTAGAAGGAAGGCCCGACATGTAATCCATGGAGGTGGATTCCCAAGGTCGACTAGGGGTAGGTAGCAGAGTATAGAGGCCTTGCTTCTTGATGGTCGGTTTGGCAATGGCGCAAGCAGTGCAGGATCTGATGTAATTCCCAACATCTTGTCAAAGGTTCGGCCAATAAAAATACTTAACGATGCGCTGATGTTTTCTCACATTCCAAGAAATGCCATCAATCCTAAAGCCGATAGTGTGCTTTTCATATCATCTTGGCACGCTCGCTTGAAGGAACACAAAGGTGTCCCAGGTGACATAAAAGTGCATCTTGGAGGTGAAAATTTGGAACTTGTGTGCACCCCAAGAGTGCCTTGTAAGTGTGGCCGAATTCTGGGTCACTCTCATAGAGAAGCGGCCAATCAGAAGTCTCGTGCCCACAAGAGTTGAGCACAGTGGTGAGCGCCACAATCGGTGGTCGGCTGAGGCAGTCTGCAACATTATTGGTGCTACCCTTCTTGTACTTGATGTTCAAATGAAACTGTTGCAGATATGTGGACCACTTCTGATGGCGATCATTCTGCAACTTCCCTTGTGTCTGTATGAACTGCAGGGGCCGGTGGTCTGTGTGGATGATTGTTTCCTTCCCCGAAATGTAATGCTTCCATTGTCGACAGGCTTGCACAATGGAATACATTTCTTTGTCATAGGTGGGATACTTGCGAACTGTCTCAGACAATGTCTCACTGTGATATGCCACTGGATGTCCCTGTTGAGTAAGAACTGCCCCAATAGCATAGTCAGAGGCATCTGTCTCGATCTCAAATGGATGTTGCAAGTCTGGTAAAGTGAGCACTGGGGCAGAACAGAGGCGGTTTTTCAGTTCTGTGAACGCCTTCTGTTGAGGTTCCGACCAAAAAAAATTTGCTCTCGCTCCTCCCTTGGTAACTTGACTCAAGGGCCAAGTGATATGAGAGAATCCCAACACGAACCTCCGATAGAAATTAGCAAGACCCAGAAAGCTGCGAAGCTCTGTTATAGTGGTTGGGGGTGGCCAATCCCGAATGACTTGGATCTTGGCTGGATCCACATGCACCCCCCTTTCATCAATAATGTATCCCAGATATTGAACCTGGGTCATGCCAAAAGTGCACTTCTCCAAATTGGCACACAACTTGTGTTGCCGCAGTGTTTGGAGGACTTGCGGATGTGGTGGAAGTGCTCTTCCCAAGTCTGGCTGAAGATCAGAATGTCATCCAAGTACACCACTACAAATGAGTTGGTGAATGGCTGCAAGATGTTGTCCATCAACCTCATGAAGGTTGCGGGAGCATTCGTCAACCCGAAAGGCATGACTAGCCATTCGAAAAGGCCCTCCTTGGCTTTGAAGGCAATCTTCCACACATTAGAGGGTTTGATTGGTACCTGGTGATATCCAGACTTCAAGTCGATCTTGCTGAAATATTTTGCTCCTTTGAGTTGGTCCAGAAGGTCATCAATCCGTGGGATCGGGTACCTATTTCGGATAGTGATCTTGTTCAGCGCCAGATAGTCAATACAGAGTCTCCACGTCCCATCCTTCTTTTGTACCAACACGATCGGGCTCCCACAGGGCGATGAACTTGGCTCGATGTGACCTTTCTGCAGCAGCTCCTGAATCTGCCTCTTGATTTCATCGTTCCCCAAAACAGAGCGTCGATAGATCGATCCATTGGGTAGCGGCGCACCTGCGGTCAGATCAATGGGGTGCTTGACTTAACAGTGCAGAGGAACCCTTGTGGGTGAGGTGAAGATGTCCCCGTACTCCTCCACAACCTTGTCCATTTGTTGTTGTTGTGCAGAGGAGCCTTGTCTGGAGGTCGTGGCCACAGTCTTCTTCTTGCCCTAGGGGCGGATCATCAAGAAAACAAATTTCTTGGTTTGGGAAATGAGCTTATTGCATTGTTTTGCAGTGACCAAAGAGATAGCGGCAGACGGTGGTACCTCTGGTATCTTGTACAACTTATTTCCCAAAGTAACAATAGTAGGACTCATACGGCATGTCGCTTCTATGAACATTTCTTGAAACATGTCGGAGACGATATTCAGATGCGTGGAGATCTCGTCCTTGGTGAAGCCACCTGATGGTGTATGGATGTGGGTGGGTTGTGGTTGGCAAGCCTAACTGCTTCACGACGTCTGCTGAAATGAGGTTCTTTTGGCTCCCATTGTCGATAATGAACTGTACCGAGGAGCCCTTTACCCACATCTGGGAGTGGAAGAGACGTTCCTCCTCCTCTGGATCTTTCGGTTCCTCCTTCTGGATCTTCGCAGTGGTAATAGTGGCGTTTGGCTCCGCATCAATAATCTGTTTTCCTTTGTCATTACCCTTGCCAGGTTCTGATTTAGAGTCGGAGCATGCATCTGACTCAGAAGCCCTCATCTCAGCCACCAGTGACTGCTTGGCTCGACACTCACTTGTGTTGTGAGTGGAGCTCTTATGGAACTCACACCACTTTCTCGTGTCCTTTTTTGGCTTTGTGGTGTTGTTCTTTGCTTGTGGCTTTGACAGGTTGTCTTGGGCCACCATGCCTTGGCTCTATCCTTTGTTTTGCGGTTTGGGAGCACCTTTCCCTTGCTTTTGATTCGCAGATCCAAAGTATCGCTTCTTTTGTTTGAATTTCTGCTCAATCTTGGCAGCATACCGGTATGCCGTACCAAGCAAGAAGATGTCGAGGAACTCCATTTCCTCCTGATTTTCTCACTAACTCTTTTGTCAGTATTTCTCTGTAATGGATAGTCAGTTTGGGCATCGAACGATTTGTACTCAGATTACTACTGAATAATAATAAAACCCTCAGCTGCTGCACCGATTTTCCCAAGTTGGGTTTTTCTAGGGACGATTGTCCAAAAATAACAGAGTATTTTTGTGTGTGTGCTTATATTTTTCCTACGTTGTATTTTCCACAATATTTTATGGTGTGTAGGCTGCAGTGTATTTGATTTTGATATTTATTGTGTAACACCATAATTAATTTGTTCAGTAATCAACAAATAGGAGAAATCTAATCAGTTGCTGCAGTAGGATTCCGAGTAACGAAATTTTCACATTCAAGGCCTCTATTGATCTGTGAATGACCACTCGATGAAACCATCTCAAACTCAAGTGAAAGTAACCATTCATTAGACACAACGACCATAGATGCATCATAATGGACCGTACTTAATTATCAAGGGCATAGTAAGACTTCAAACCAGGATCATCTTCAAATATCTAACTAGACCAAGTCCCATAAAAATGTTCCCTACCTTGTTAGGGGTGGCTAGATGGTCAACCCTATTAAGTGCTTCCAACCCCTAAGGGGAGGTGACATGTTCAAGGTCAACCATTCATTTCATAGTTGTTTGTGATGGTGGTGGCAATGGAGGGGAAAGGCTTCATGGCTATGGGACCAATTGATGGACGTCCATAATCCTAAGTGTATAGATGTATGGAGGGAGCAATCGTGGAGGCATGAGTTACCCCTTTCCTCGACTTGCTTTTTCCACCCCTTTGGTGTGCCTTTTACTTCTTTTTGATAATACTTTGATAAGGAGCATAGCTTAGGTGTCCAAGCTTGCTTTTAATGATTTAGCATAAATTTACCCCTTAAGGATGAACCTGTTTCTTGTTCATCAGGGTTGGGACATGCGAGGGTTCCTTTATTCTGTGATGGAGCATCTAGTGCTCAGGAATTGAATGATGGCTAATGAGGAGGGTAGAGCTCATGCTAGGCTTTTGCATATGTGCTAATCAGTGTCCCAACCATCTTTCGCATTTTAACTTTTCTCTTTCTTTTGTTGTGGGCATCTTATGATTTTATCTTTCTTTTAGCTGCATCAATCTCCAAGGAAAAGTTTTTTGGCCCTGACTCAAGGGTGTGGATATGAGGGTGCTAAATCCCAATGAACCAATGGTAACAAACCCGAAGGATGGATGTGAAATCAAGGGAATGGTGAAGAGTGGTAAGTATGGAATGGTTATGAACATGCTACGCTACTTGAATCCAAGTTTCCCAAGTAGTGCCCATATTTCAATCCGTTTCTTGCTCATCGGGGTTGGGACATGCAAGGGTTCCTTTATTATGTGATGGAGCATCTAGTGCTCAGGAACCGAGTGATGGCTAATGAGGAGGGTAGAGCTCATGCTAGGCTTTTGCACATGCGCTAACCAATGTCCCAACCATCTTTTGCATTTTAACTTTTCTTTTTCTTTTGTTGTGGCCATCTTATGCTTTTATATTTCTTTTAGCTGCATCAATCTCCAGGGCAAAGTTTTTTGGCCCTGACTCAAGGATGTGAATATGAGGGTGCTAAATCCCAATGAAAACAAACCCGAAGGATGGATGTGAAATCAAGGGAATGGTGAAGAGTGGTAAGTATGGAATGGTTATGGACATGCTACTTCAATCCAAGTTTCTCAAGTAGTGCCCCTCCTATAACCCTTAAGGCCTTAGAGGAGGCCCCATTGGACTAGGGCTAAAGACTAACCCCCTTGGTAAGGTGAGAGAACAAGTTTACAATCAAGATTGGTCAATTATCCAGATCGCCCCTTTATCCATGTTAGAATGCCAAAACATTAAGTAAAAACACTTGATTGCAAAATGGTTAAATTACTTGCCGAGTGGTAACCCACCTTACTTCAAAAGGAATGCCAGATAGTGAGGTGTATGACCGGTGCAAATGGTGGAGGGATGTGGCATATCATCATCTACTGAGCAAATATAGGGCTGCTGATTGGCTGGCTGTCCAAAATTGGAAAAAAGTTTTCTCCTATGGGGTTACCCACTTTTGGTGGGTAATAGTTCCCTTTCATTTTGATTTCATTTCCTTGACCCTTTCTTCCATTTCTCTCTTTTTTATGTTTCCTTTTCCCATTTCCATTTCCTTTCATGTACTCAAACCTTTGGTTACTCTTCGAACTTCACCTTGAGCCTCCACTCCATAGAGTTAACAATCCTCCCTTAGGGAAGCGCCCCTTGTGTTGGAGAAGAGGCAACCTAAAGTGTGGAGAAGAGCTGCTGATGTGACAGTTGGCAGCATTCCTAAGTTACACAGGGCTATCACTTTGGTGCTTGGGACTTAACAATTTTGTGGGTGCTAGATTTTGTTGTAACATGATCTAAGAACCCAAATATTACATTATGCTGTGGGTGATCTGATGGGAGTTCTCTGACAATATGATATTTACAAGTAAATGTAATAAGCATCCATGATCTGATGTCGAGTAATTTCTGCTTGCTCCTTGTTATAACACAGCTACATGAAAGAGTAAAATAACCTGTACTAAGCCTGTAAGTGTAAAATTTGGTAAGCTTCTATTTTTCGAGTGTATCTTACTAGAAATGGAAGTTTTTATCTCAACTTTACTTACAATCTTGAACATGATGCTCTCCATGAATTCCATGCTCTTCCACATTTAATATTTTTTATGACCTCCAATTAACTTTTTTCCTTGTATACAATTTATTTAAGTTAGCTCATTTTTGGTGGTTTATCTGTTGATTCTGACACTTGATTCTTTTGGATGGCACTTTACAGTTATATGAAGATGAAACATGTCTTTGTATTTTGGATGTCAAGCCTCTGAGCCACGGGTATGGATGTAGCTTATAACTCTTCAAACACTATGTAATTATACAGACTGCAGTGTTAATGTTAGCTAGATTTGTATGTTTTTTGAAACTATAACCTGTGACCGGAGATTTATTGAAAAACTAAGAAATTCCACTACCTGGTCCTGGGAAGGATTCGTTTGGGAATTAGCATTCAGTGCAAATACTTTATGCTGCATGCATAGATAGTTGTATATCCAAATTTTAACCATACTGTTCGGCATCTCTGAATTATCTTTGACAGTTTCCCAGGACACATAAAACATAACACTGGGATTCTAGTGGATGAGCTACTGATAAGGGATAGTCTGCAATATGCATAATGAGGAGCTTTGAATTTATAAAGTTGACATTGTGCATCTTATAGATCCTATTTTCTCATTGAGTTATTCAATTTTGCCTCTCAAGATTCCATGATTAACTTAACCATTAGGAAAGTGATATGTTTATCGTTTAGATAACATTATGTGAATGTTATACTTGGATCTACACCAATAGTAAATCAGTGTGCTTATGCTAGTGTTCAATCTTTCTTAACAGTTGGAATATCATTGAATCTTTAACACCGTTCTAAATTGAATTTTCATGGTATAAAGACTTTGCTTAGAGATCGGACTTCTTAGTATTTGATTTTCTAAACTTGTAATTTGTTTTTTTTGCAGTGATCCATTATAGGGTGGTCTTTGGTCTTTGGTCTTAATACTTGTACGAAGTAGCATTGTTTGTTAGTAACTTATTGCAACTTACCCTCTGTTCAGACAGATTTGAGTATAATGCCTACTTTTCAGGAGGTGCTGTATTCAATGTTTTAGGCATTGGAAATGTATCCGAGTGTTGGGAGTGTTTTCTAGTTGCTAACGAATATCTTCCCCAGGGATATTTATCGAAATTTCATCTTCATTTTTTGTACTGTGTTTCATTCCAAAAAACTTGATTCTAGTCTGCATTTGTGACAGCCTGTGGAAAACACCCTAATTTTTTTTATTCACAGATCATTTCCTGAAAGTTTTGGTTGTCAAGTTGCAAACCCCATTTTCAAACATATATTTTCTGGTATCCGTTTCGTTCACCCAAGTACAATGCCTATGACAGACATGAGACTTCCCTGACAATCTTGACATCCTCAGAATGCACACATTACAGATTAAAAACTGGGGAATAAGTGAATTTTATATCCTATGTGAAATAGCTGAATACTATTTGTAATTTTCTGGATCATATACCATATATCATAATACATTTTACCTTCTTTTTGGGAAATTTGGGAAGATAATCAAGTTTTGGCTGGGAGCTATCTCTTATCATGTTGTAGTGAAGCCATATTATAGTTTTTGTTTCCCTTTAGTAGCAAGCTTGTAGCATGACTAAATCACTTTCCGGTATTTAGCAAAAACAAATGTCAAAAATTCATTTCATCTTTTGGAAACATTGTAATTTTATTGTAGTATTGAGCTAAAGAGCATTACTATCCTCAGAATATGATACCATTATATGGTGACTGATGTGTGTCAATCTTTCCTTCTATATTTCTTTTATTTGTCTATTTGACAAGTAACAGTCAATGAATGCTGCCCAGAGGAAGCGTTTCTTTTGCTGTCATTTTAAACATAAAGATTCCATGAAGTATCATTCTTCTGCAGTATAATTTTTTAACCATCCTGTTTGTACAGGCACTCACTTGTCATTCCAAAATCTCATTTTCCATCTTTGGAGGTTACTCCTCCACCGGTAAGTCTTTCCATGCCTTTTATTTCCTTCAATATATTGAAGTCATGTGCATCTGTTACTAATGTTGATATTCAAGAATAACATGTTGAACATATATAGTTTTTAGTATGTACAAGAAGGTAGACATTTATGTAGTCTAGCATGTGCAGATGAAGTAGAAGATCTGGAAGCAGATCATGGAAATTTTAGAAGGAGAATCAAAGAGTGAAAAATAAAATATTAATATCTATTAATGACCAAAAATGATCAACAGTGCAGTTAGTGTAATATGATAGGAAATTGATATTATTACAAGCAAATCTGTAAGGCATTGTTAAGGTTAGCAATCCTGCATCTGAGTAGAGCAAGAGAAAATTCAAATATTGTAAATATGCCAAAGGGGTATTGGTTCACTTGTGAGGTTGATGGTTGGTGGAATATCAAGGTGTCCACCAAGAAGCCATCATTGATTTGGTCTACATCACCTGAATGGCATGATTTCAAAGGGACAAGGCTAGGTGGAAGTCATGTTTGATTTTCTTGAAAGAGATACCTCTCAAACATGACATCTATGTTGAATAATGTCTATTTTATGCGATCCAGTCCTTTGGGCATGTTGCTTGAAGCATTTCCAAAGGCAATATTGCACATAAGTTGAAGGTATGGCAGACAAGATACTAAATTATGGACAGAAATTGAAAAGCTGATTGAGCTTGTCAAATGAGGCATATATATTGTGGTTGACTTAAGTCTCCTGCTCATCATCAAATAGTTTAAAGTCACCCTGTGGCTTACCAAATATTGTTTGCGGAGTCATCATCAAATGCCTTGTAAGTAGGATAAGTGTTTTTGCTACTCTCCTAGGTGGATGGATGGTAAATAATTTCAAGATGGCGCCTCTTCTGCTAAGTGTAACATTCTTTTTTAGTTGGTGAAGAAACTGGCTTGAAGGCCATATTTGATGAGTACATGATGATATTGTATGTTAGTGACATGAGAATAAGCCCCCCAGCTCGGTGAAGAAACCTGCATCTTATTATGAAGAAGTCATTGATTCCATTGAGAAGTGGTTAAATGAAGATGATCCAGGCACGAAGGAAACTGAGAGAAGTCAGACTGATTCTTGCAAGATTGATCCACCATCTTTGACAGAGCAGGTTCATGAAAATAAAGAAGAGCAGGTCACAAAAGTCTTGGACATTTCAAATTTTCTGCAGGAGCGTTTTCCAGATCAGGAAGAAAGTTGTACGCCAACCACATCATCATCAACATCGATTGGAGATCTAATCTCGGCCGTTGAACTCTCAATAAGAAGACTATAAAGAGGACTTGAGGGTCATTTGGAAAAACACAGCAAGAGATCAAGAGATTGAATTTTCTGAAGTGAGCAGTGCTCAGAGGAAAACTTTGATCGAGAGATTCTCACGCAGAGAGGCGTAGAGACAGTTTCCAAAGATAATTCTTTCTCGGTTAGAGAATCATCAGCAGAGAAGGGCAGAGAGAGATCCAACATCTCTAGCGCAGAGCCCAAGAGGCCGACGCAGAGCCATGAAGGGCTACGGAGAGGCTGCACAGAGGGCAAAGAGGAAATCTGAAGATTTTGCTGAAGAATCGATTTCAGAAGCCGGAAGCTGGGTTGTGAGACCGGGAGGCAGAGATCGAAGATTCTGGGGAGCAGATCGATCCAAAAACTAAGTGACGTAGTGCCCAGAAGGTTTGACGCTGGGACTGCAAAGTGACTGTGCAGAGGTAGCGCAGAGCCTGTCAGAGGCATCTCATTCAGTGGCTGGATCAACTGTTGAGGTTTTGGAGTAGCACTGGGTGTGCTCTAGCTCCGAAACTTTGTGGAGGGGCTAAGACACATGAGATCTCCAAGACCCAGAAAGCGTTTGGAGAAATTCCATCCGGTGTAATAGTTATTCAAATAATTAAATTTTTTAATGGAGACCCTAAGTCTAACTTAGGGAAATTGAAAAATTAAAGTGAATTAAATTACACATGTGATGAAATGTTCTAAGTGACGTGGATCAAGCTTTCTTTTAATCTCAGCCGTTGACAAGAGATTAAATCATTGTCGTTGGTTTCCCAATGAGAAAAGTATAAAGGAAGGGCTTGGGGTCAGTTGGAGAACACACACACGCATTGTTGAGCACTGAAGCTAAGTCGAATTTCTGGGGCGGGGTTTGCTGAGGAATTCAAAGTGAGTTTGCAATGCAGTGAGGGGCAGAGATTGGCAAGGGATGATTTGATTCGAGGCTGAGAATACAACAACAGAGAAGCAGCTTGTACCATGCAGCATAGAGGCCAGCGAAAGGGATGCATCCAGCCAACACCACACAGAAGATTGCATAGAGGCTGTGTAAGCCCAGTCAGGGTGACGCAGGCCCAACCAGGGCAGCGCAAGGGCAACAGAGACCCAACTAGGGCAGCGCAGAGGCAGCGTAGCACCAGTCAGGGTGATGCAGTGGGTACGCTGGCCAGAAGGGGTTGACGCAGAGGCTGCAGAGGCAGCACTGAGGGTTCCAGTGGGCCAGAAAGGGCTCGAATTCGTAATTCCCCAAAGAGGGTTGGATCAACCATATTTTCTGTCTCCGAGTGAAAGGTACATATGCCGTGTAATTTCTCTATAGGGCAGACCGTTTCTGGTGCCCATATAACTATATTTAGATTCTGCATAATAATAAAAACCTCTAGAGCTGCTGCAACGGTTTTCCCGCATTGGGTTTTTCCGGGGACATCTGTCTGAAAAATATGTGTAATTTGGTCGCATGCGCGTGTTGTTCAGTAAATGATCTGTATGTGTAGGCTGCAGTTTGTATTTGGTTTAATGTTTTTTTGAATACTTCAGACTAATAACTTGTTAAATTAATCAAACAAGTAGGCGAAGTAGATCAAGACACTGCAGTAGGGTTTCTGTTTTGAAACTTTCACATGGTATCAGAGCATTGCAAATCAAGCTGATCCACCAGTGGAGTGGCTGAAGATAATTGCTGTAGGAAGGGCAGCTGAAGCAGCAGAGATCCAAAAGAAGGCAGCGCAGCACTAAGAGAGACGCAGCCCAGCCAGGCTGAAGCAGAGGCCACACAGAAGCAGCGCAGAGCCTTCCAGAGTGACGCAGGGGCAGCCTGCGCTGCGCAAACGCTGCATTGAGCCAGTTTGCTCATGCAAAGGCTGACGCAGCACCAGGAGGGTGACGCAGTCCGTGTGGAGAATTGCTGTGTAGTTTGCCAAAGTCTGGAAGTGGAGCTTCGGATCTTGAGTAGTTGCTAGTGTGGCACAGCTTCTGTCGGTGTAGAACAATGCTTAGCAAAGGTGACAAAAGCGGGAGGGGAACATTCGCTCAGAAGATTCTCTAGCTAAGGAATCTGAGTGTGATCAAGGGAGTGATCATAGAGGACTGATTCGTCAAAATTGATGAAGGATTTCCGGGAGGGAAATCATTGGTTAGAGGGAGCACATGCTCTAGAGGGTTCTTTCACCAAGAAGCCCAGATCCAGTGCCTTGCTGAGTGTAGCAGTGGTGGAAAGGGAGAAGAGTTTGTGATTCGACAGTTGAGCAGAGATGGTTTCTCATGGGCTGAGAGATCAGGATAGGTTGGACGACGTGTCCAACTATGTTATCTGGAGAGATAGAATCCTAACAGTCTTGGATGATTACGACATCAAGGACTATGTAGAAAACTTCCTAGTTGTGCCTACCGATGCAGATCTCCTAAAGAAATATAACGAGAGTCAAGCGCGGGCTAAGCGCCTGATCATGGATGGTGTGAAGGATCACATGGTCCCTCATATTGCCGTTAAGAACATGACAAATGAGATGTGGACAACATTGAACACAATATATCAGGGAAGCTCCGTCCAGAGGAAAATACTTCTGGAAAATCAGACGCGGTTGTTCTAGATGCAGAAGGGTGAGGAAATCGATCCATTCCTCTTTAGACTTCAGACTATTCGGGACCAGCTGATTGCCATGGGGACAACTTCGGAAGAAGGGCTCTTGGTGAGGACTGCCCTGAATTCAATCACCGATGAATGGGAAACGTTTTTCTAAAGCATCTTGGGCACAACAGCATTACCATCCTGGGCGGACATGTGGGCAATCCTTCGTTAGGAGGAAATAGGGAGAATTACCAAGAGGCAAAGTAGCACCGGCGGAGTCAAAGTAAAGAAAGAGGAGGAGGAGGATGCAGCCCTTGCATCTAAGGGACAGAGGCAGCAAGGGAAGAAGAAGAAGGACCTATCAAAGGTCCAGTGCTTTAAATGTGGCAAACTTGGACACTTCGCCAGCTCTTGTCCTAAGAGGAAGGACAAGGAATCTTCTGATTCCAAGGCAACAACAACGAAAGGGGACGATGGTAGTGACGATGACGTAGCCATGAGTGCTCATGAACCAAGGAAGTGGGGTGATATTGATCTGTAGAGCAACTACAGATGGTGGTAGGATCCTTGAGGTGCCCAAACTCTTGGATCACGTATGTGCTACGGGAGCCTTAAGACAGTAGTAGGATGACTAGAGTAGTGGGTGCAGAAGATCACAGAGAAGCAAAGGCAAGCTGGGATGCTAAAATCTGGAGCAACGTAGAGGAGAGGCAACAACAACATGGAAGCAGTAGTGCAGAGGCTGATGGGATTTCAGCAACATAGAGGCAGTGCTTACGCAGTGAAGTGCAGCGGACAACGCAGAGCTTCAGAGAGACAGCGAAACGCAACAACAGAGGGAGCTTCAGTGATGAGTTGCAACCCAATTGACTTGTCTGTCAGTGTTTGGGTTATAGTCCTTCAGTTGCTTACTTCTCAGCAACTGAGTTGCAGTGCAGCAGTTAGCAATGGCAATGCTATGGGCAACATGATGCAACAATTTGAGAGGGAGCTACAGTATGGATGTGGCAGTGACATGGAGCAGTACAGTGGCAGCAACACAGTGGATGGAGGGCAGTAGGCCAAGCATCAACAACGCAGAGATCGATGTCGAGATCTGGTGATGCTTCATTGTGGAAGTATTGCTAGAGCACACTCCTCGCTAAGAGGGAGTGTTGAGATTTTGGGGTAGCATCGGGTGTGCTCTAGCGCCAAAACTTTGTAGAGGGGCTAAGACACACGAGATCTCCAAGATCTAGAAAGCGTTTGGAGAAATTTCATCTGATGTAATAGTTAATCAAATAATTAATTTTTTTAATGGAGACCCCAAGTCTAATTTAGGGAAATTTAAAAATTAAAGTGAATTAAATTACACATGTGATTAAATGTTCTAAGTGACGTGGATCAAGCTTTCTTTTAATCTCAGTCGTTGATAAGAGATTAGATCACGACCGTTGGTTTCCCAATGAGAAAAGTATAAAGGAATGGCTTGGGGTCAGTTGAAGAACACACACACACATTGCAGAGCACTAAAGCTAGGTTGAATTTCCTGGGTAGGGTTTGCTGAGAAATTCAAAGTGAGTTTGCAGTGCAGTGAGGGGCAGAGATCAACAAGGGATGATTTGATCCGAGGCCAAGAATACATCAACAAAGATGCAACTTGTACCAGGCAGCGCAGAGGCCAGCCAGAGGGACACAGTCCAACCAGTACCATGCAAAAGACTGCGTAAGCCCAGTCAAGGTGACGCAAGCCCAGCTAGGGTGGTGCAGGGGCAGCAAAGACCCAGCCAGGGTGACGTAGGCCCAGCCAGGGCAGTGTAGAGGCAGCACAACACCAGTCAGGGTGACACAGTGGGTACGTTGGCTAGTAGGGGTTGACGCAGAGGGTTCTAGTGGGCCAGAAAGGGCTTGAATTCATAATTCCCTGAAGAGGGTTGGATCAACCATATTTTCTGTCTCCAAGTGAAAGGTATATCTGCTGTGTTTTCTCTGTAGGGCAGACCGTTTCTGGTGAACATATAATTGTATTCAGATTCTGCAAAATAATAAAACCCTCTAGAGCTGCTGCGCTCGTTTTCCCGCATTGTGTTTTTCTGGGGACATTTGTCCGAAAAATCTGTGTAATTTTGTCACATGCGCGTGCTGTTCAGTAAATGATCTGTATATGTGTAAGCTGCAGTTTGTGTTTTCTTTAGTGTTTTTCTGAATACTTCAGATTAATAACTTGTTAAATTAATCAAACAAGTAGGTGAAGTAGATCAAGACACTGCAGTAGGGTTTCTGTTTTGAAACTTTCACATCAATTGGGATTTCTAGTGATAGTGTGAGGTAACCTCACTAATATTTTTGTCAGTAATATTCTCTGTAACTGAATTGTCTAGAGAGACATTCAGAGATGTATTCAGAAATAACTAATGCCTAATAATAAAACCCTAAAATCTGCTGCACCGGTTTTCCTGCATTGGGTTTTTCCAGGGACGTTCGTTCAAAAACAACAGTGTCCTGTGTGATGTTTTTCTTTCTGCTCAGTTTCTTGTTTCGCCATATTTAATTAATTAAGTGAAGGCTGCAGTAGTAATTTGCTTCAGTATTTCCAGTGGATCACTGTAAATAACTTGTTCATTAAATAACTAGCAGGTGAAGTATTTTCAATTGGCTGCAGTAGGATTCTAGACTTGGAATTTTCATAGGTGGCTACTTGTATTTCATGATTTTTGTTGATGATTTTTCTCGCAAGACATGGATATTCTTTTTGAAAAAGAAATGCGAAGCATTTGACATGTTCAAATATTTCAAGTGTCTGATTGAAAATCAAACTAGAAAGTTGATCAAAACTTTCATATCTGATAATGGGGGAGAGTTCACCTCCAATGATTTTAATGATATTTGCAAAGACATCGGAATAAAGAAAGAAACCACTGTGCCATACTATCCCCAATAAAATGGTATGGATGAGAGGAAGAATAGAACCATTATGGAAGCTATCAGAGCCATGTTGCATGATCAAAAGCTACCAAAGTTTATGTGGGGAGAAGTTGCAAATACCGTTTATGTGCAAAACATAACTCCTCCTCAAACCTTAAACAATAAGACTCCTGAATAAGTCTTCTCTAGTAAAAGGCCTGAGGTGAGTCATTTGAGAATCTTTGGCTGTCCTGTATACTTCCATGTGCCAAAAGAGAAAACGAACAAGATGGAAGCTTCAAGTAAGAAAGTTATGTTTGTTGGTTATTGTTTTAATTCAAAATCTTATAGAATTTATGTACCTAGTCAAAGAACTATAGAGTGTGAAAATTCCTAGATCTGACAATCTTAGGAATCCTACTACAACTAACTGAATCTACTTCATCTACTTGTAAATTACATTACACAATTATTTTCAAATTTCTTAATGAAAATATTGAAGTAAATTACTGAAGCAACCTACACTTAATACTTTATGATTCTGAAACAAGGCAATTGAACAAAGAATAAATCACACATAGGACACCTTTATTTTAGACTAAGTTCCTGGAAAAACCCAATGTAGGAAAACCGGTGCAGCAAATCTAAGGGTTTGATATTATTAAGCAGCAGTTTCTGAATTCAATCTCTGGATGCCTTGCTGGCTATCCAGTACAAAGAAATCACGAAAAAAAATATAGTGAGTTTTACCTCACATTGCAAGTCCTGACTGATCCGGATATGAACTGGCGAAACCCCAGCTCTATTAGATGCTTAGGACTGCATGGGGAATTCTGTGGACTGCGTCACGTCTTCTCTGAATCGATCTGCCTCTCGGAAAGTTGAGTTTCAACCCTCCTGGATCAGAAACCCTGATCTCCAGCAAATCTCAGACTATCTCTCCAAAGCACTGCATGGGCCTATGTCACCCCTTTTGGGGCCTGTGTCACACCCTCTGGAGGTTGTGCTACTTCCTATCCTGTTGCCTCTTTGCTATGTATTCTTGGTCCCGGAGTAGATCCTCCGACCAAGAACTATCTTTGCCCCTCACTGCAACTGGAATCACTTAGATCTGATCTTCGTCCGAGCACTTGCTCCGTCAGAAGAATTTGGATTACTTGATTCACTTGGTGTGTCCTTCCAAATGACCCTCAAGCCTTCCTTTATAGTCTTCTCTTTGAGAAATCAACGACCAAGATTAGATCTCTAATCAACGGCTAAGATTATAACATGTCTTGATCTTCGCTTTCTAGATCATTCTCACTCTGTTTTATTAATACCCTTTAATTATTTAATTTCCCTAAGTTTAGACTTAGGGTCCCCGTTAAAATAATTAATTTTTGCAATAAAACATAATCCGAGTGGAATTTTCACAAATGGTTTCTGGGTTCTTTGGAATACCAATACCTAAGCCTCTCCACAAAATTTGAGACTTAGAGCACTTCCGATGCTACCAAAAATCAACACTCCCTCTTAGCGAGGAAAGTGCTCTAACAACATGCCCGCTGCATACTGCTCTGACCCTGAAGCATCCTCTGCGCTGCTGAAGTCTGACAAGATGTCTATCAACCACTGCGCTGCTACTGCAACTGTACTGCTGCTGCTCATGACAATGCCACTGCTACTGCTGCATTCGTATTACAACTCCCTCTCAAATGCTGCATCTGCTATGCTGCTAGCACTGCCACTGCTAACACTGCATCTGCACTGCAGCTCAGCTATTGAGAGAAGCAGCTGAAATCACCCAAAAAAATGAACGTGTTCAGTGGATGCACCTTGGTGCTGAAGAATCTGATTGCTAATAACTATTGCGCTGTCCCTCTGATGCACTACGTTGCTGTAGCTGTGCATTGCGCTGCACTGTTGTGCACTGCGTTGCTACTACTACGTTGCTGCTGCTCTGCTTCAGAAGTAGGCGCTGCTACCTACTGCACTGTCGTCTCCATCACTCCTTTGCTCCCGCTGAAAACTCCTCCATCCCGCTATTGCTGATTATGGACACTCGTAGCAAGGTTGTGATCCAAGAGGTGGGCTCCTCAAGGATCCTACCCAACTGAAGTTCCAGGAGAACTACAATTCTATGTCGCCCCATTTCTGTCCTGGAGAAGCGTGGGCCCTCATGGAAAACTCATCCTGCTCGATCTTTGCAGCTGCAACTTTAGGATTGTGTTTTCCATCCTTATCCTTTTTCTTCGAAGGACACTGTGATGCAAAGTGGCCCATCCCGTCACATCTGAAACACTTCACCTTCGAGACATCTCTCTTTTATCTCTGTTGCCCTTGCTGTCCCTTCGATGTGAGGGCTGCTTTCTCCTCCTCCTCAGGATTCTTAGATCCGCTTTCGCTGCTGCTGTCAAGCTTGCACTTGACTAGATCTCTCCTCAGCTCCTCCTGAAGTGCTGTCCACATCTGCTCCCAACTCGGGAGCGTAGCCCTGCCTAAAATAATTTGGACAAAAACTTGCCTCTCCTTCGTGACTGTGTTAAGGGCTAGCCTCACCATAGTTGCCGCAGTTGGGGTGGATCCCACGACTGCCAATTGATCTCGAATCTTCTGAAGTCTCGTAAGGTTTTATCCAAGATAATAATTAGGTTTGTTTTGAGTCAAGATGGTTAGGTTAGTTAGGGTTTAATAGGGTTTTTAAGTCTTTTGATTTTCAAAATTTCACATGTATAAAGGTCCTTTAGTGATTTTGAAATGCCATTATGAGTCTTTATGTGAGTCATTATCAAGGGAAAATCCAAAGTTTCATTGTCCACGAGCTGATCTGGTCATCATTGTGAGTTTGACAATTTTACACACTTTCACAACAAATCTTGTTCAAATAGGTCAGGATTTGCTATGGAAGTTCCTGACACTTCCGTAGCAAATCTGTCTTCTCCAACACAATTTTCACTACGAATGTCGGTTATTCTACTAACGGTAGGGGAACGGTACAAAGTATCAGAAAGGGTATGGTTAGAGGTGGCCGGAGCATATTGGGCCAGGATTACTCCCTGTTGTCGTTATCCACCATTTGTAAAACGCATGCATCATATAGCTGCTTAGTCACTCTGTTATCTTTACACTTTTTCTTTTCGATTTGCTGTCACAAATCCATTCCCATCTCCTCCTTGTGAGCTGCTATTACTGTCTAAGCATCAGTCTGGTTGTCTGGTGGTCTATCTAGTTGTCTCAGGGTAAACTCTGTTAGTGTCAAAGGTCAGTTTGCTGTCCCTAAAGTTTTTGCAAGTGTCAAGGAGTTGTTCACTGCATCTTGGAGCCATGGCAGCTTGAAGGAAACAATATAAAGGAGGTTCTGTGGTTAGGTATGAGCCCACAGACATGAGGTTGCTAGAAAAAGACCCCACGTTCTCCCAAGCATTTGCGAGTGCTTGCATGCTAAATTTTGCTGTGTCCCCTGACACTATTGCTCCAGCCACTGAGATCTCCAGATCAGGAGAATCATGGTTCAAGGTGACAAAGTTTAAATTACATAATTGTGATGAATTCTTAAAGGAAGAACATATAGGGATCAATATGGCTATGGGCATCCCCAAAACATGCCTTAAAGAGTATTTTCGCAAGTTTCTGATGGTGGTCCAAAAATATTTCACCTGCAAGGGTAGATTCAATGTGGTATATCAATGCCACTTCAAATTGTTGCTACACTTTACAAGTAAACAACCTTTAGATATGCCTTTTTATTTGTTTAGAAGCTTGGGTAAAATGGTAGACAAGGTTCAGGCCAAGCCTAAGGCTAGTGATACCTCAATTTTTCATCATGCTCTTATCAAGTTGTTGGTGGTTGAAGAGTTAAATAAACTAAAAAGAGATTGGCCCACATTTTTGTTTTTAAGTGGCTATGAAGTTGATGCTGTCACTGCTAGGAAAACACCAAGATCCAAATCCATTACTCCAGGGAAAGACAAAAAATATGAAGCAGAGCCTGTAGTTGACCATGAGGCAAAGATGCAACCTATGGTAGAGCCTATGGAACTAGAGGTTGAACAAGTGAAAGGGCCTCTAGTACCAGAGAAAATTTCTACAAGCAGTTAAATAAAAACCTATGCAAGAACACACAAGAGGGTTACTAGAAGCTATGTCACAAGGTTCGTTGAACTTTAACCTTGAAGTTTGAATTTTGGCGAACCTTAAAAAAAAATTTCAGGTTCGGCGAACCTCATTGAACCTCATAGCCATTGACCAAGTCCATAGATCAAAACTCATAACTTCATGTCACAACTCAAGCTTGTAATTTATCCTTGTAGTTTCCATGTCTGTGATAGCATTTTTATGTTTACTGATGTTCATTTCTTACTATTGTATCCTATAATTCATTATAAATTAATATATGTATATATATAGACGAACCTAATGGCGAACTTCATTCGAACCTCATCAAAAAATTCGAACTCAAACCGAACCTAATCATTGTCAAACCCGAACTCGAACCCGAACCATGTGACATTGGCTAGAAGCCAAATTGAGGGAAGAGGCAAGTTATCAGATATCTTGGAGGCTATTGAAATTGAAGAAAGCCTCACTGTACAACTTGTTGAGATCAAGGAGACAGAAACTCAAAAGAAAAACAAAAGAGCCAAGAAATTGGACTTTGCTCAAGAAGATTCAGGTTTTATCTTAAAGCCTAGGAAGCCATTCTCAAGATCACAACCGTTAAAGGGAAAGATGCTTGAGAAACCATTAATAGAGAAGCTGTCATTAGAAGGGGAGATACCAGAATTGCTTCCAGCCAAAGTGGAACCTGTGAAAAAGAGGAAAGGTAAAGAGCCTATTCAAGGGAAAGGTGAAGTGGAGATGTTGCAAGAAAAGTTAAGAGATGCTCGAAATGAGGTAATAGAATCAAAATTGTTTTTTGAGGAAATGAAGAAAGACATTTCTAAGCAACTGGATTTTTACAATGAAGTGGCAGATAGATCGGGAAAGATGTTAAAGAGGACATTGCCTCTACACAGAATGATGAAGCATCTATGCAAAAGAAATAGGTGGTTGCAGGTAGAGAGGAGAAGGCTGCAGGTTCAAGTCAAACACCTAGAAGCAAAAATGGAGATGATACAAGCTGAACTTTTGAAGAGGGGCCTAAAATTCTTTACTGTTATTGATGATGATCCATAAGTATGGTAAGACTACACATTTTTGGCTATTCTATGGCTTATACAGGCTTATGTAGGCTTTTATAAATGTTTTGGAGGCGAAAGAATGATGAAAGTATAAAATCTTAGAAACTAGTCACTTCCGTAGCAACTCCCAGGCTTGAAGGCAGAAATTTGCTATGGAAGTGTTGTAGCTTTCCATGGAGGTAAACACTAGCAAAAATTTCAGAAACAGGAGAGCTCAAGGCATGTGTTCAACTCATTAACCTCAAAGATGACCTTGGAACAGTCAGAATAGTCAAATACTATGCAGAGGGTTGATTTTGATATTTGCTACTGAAGTTCGCTACCAAACTGCCTGTACTCTGTTTTTCCAGCGTTATGGAGTTTTTGATGATTTTGGGGCAGTTCAATAGTAAAAAAATGAATAAACCATAGTTAAAGGGCATACACATCATATGTTGTTTTTTCAAGAACGCAACTCAGCAGGTCAACCTCCATGTGGCTGACAGCTCATCAAGTCAGCTCATGATGCCAGCTCATCATCCCAGCTCAAGCTTACGAGGTCTTAACTCTAGTGCATCAGCTCTCCAACACCTCAACAGTCAGTTGGGTTTGATAAAAATGACTAGCATAATCTGTTAGAATTTGGTTGAAGTTATTAAATGATCATAGATACCTTTTTGTATACAAACTCTGCCAAAAAAGAAAATATCCCTATAAGTTCTCTATGTGATGTAATCCTACTAGAATTAGGTTTCTTGGTTATGGTATCGAGTCTAGCCCAGGTGGCAGACTATTGTAAAGAGACCTCACTCTATAGATGAGGGAGTTTTTCATTTTGAAAGGGTTGATGAATGTTATGAGAGGGCTACTATGTGCTCTTCTTGTTCTTCTGATGCTTCTCTACCCAACAACTGTGGAAATTTCTGAATCTTTACACTTTAATGCATAAATTATTTACTGTTAATCTGGTTATGCTCCTCCTACTTAGACAAGTTATTAACTGAATAAATTCAAGTTAAAATCAAAGCAAAACACATAACAGATCTCCACCAATCTAGATCTAGAACAAGTTCATGCACACATAGACAAAGTGACATAGTTATTTCTGGACAAATAGTCCCTGGAAAAACCCAATGCGGGAAAACTAGTCTCTGGCTGCCGGAGGGTTTTATTATTAAGAATTTTTTGAATACAACAAGCTTGGGTTCCAGATCTGGAAAACCCGATAGGGAAATATTAGATCTACAACTCATTGGATCTAGGGCCAAAATAATGATTGATCTACACCCTCAAACGAGATTTACAAAACTCAGCCAAGATTAGGGTCTAGAAACCCCAGTGCTGCCCCTGAAAGCCTCTGCGTCAGCCTTTGAAGCCCCTCTAACCCTTAGCGCTGCTCCGAAAAGGTCTGCGTTACCCCAGACTGGGTGACGCAGGCCCTACGCTGCCCCTTAGGGTCTCTGCGTAACCCTCTGAGGGTTTCCTGCTGAAAATCACGTTGTCCTTGCTACTGCAGTTTCCCTGCTTCTCTGCGGTGTCCTCTGAGCTGATCTCTGCCTCTTGTGTATTCTAGACCTCGGGATCAGATCATCCCCTTGGCCTAAATTCCCCTCTCTGCAGCTGAAACACTTCTGAGAATTCTTAGCAAACCCGCCCTAGAATCTCAGCTTAGCTTCAATGCTCTGCCTCTGTGTCTTTACAAATGACCCCAAGCCTTTCCTTTATACTTTTCTCGTTGGGAAACCAACGACCATGATCAGATCTTGAATCAATGGCTAAGATTAAAGGAAAGCTTGATCCGT
The DNA here is from genome assembly GCA_034641835.2 of Pinus albicaulis. NCBI lineage: Eukaryota > Viridiplantae > Streptophyta > Pinopsida > Pinales > Pinaceae > Pinus > Pinus albicaulis. The sequence continues at coordinate 30,097,999 of CM076577.1, forward strand.
GTGACTTAAGACCATTTCATCACATGTTTAATTAAATTCACTTTAGTTATTTAAGTTTCCTAAGTTTTAACTTAGGAAATACATTAAAATAATTAATTAATTTAATATCTCCTAAACCAGATGAAATTTCCCAAATCAATTTCTGGGTCTTGTAGATCAAGTGTATTCTAGTCCCTCCACAAAATTTGGGAGCTAGAGCACAATTGATGCTACCCCAAATACACAAAATCTCAACAACAACTGCTGCAGAAAACTGCGTCCCTCTGGCTCTGCATGAAGGCTCTGAGTTGCTCCGTTTGCCTCGCAAAATCTCGAACCGGAAGTCCTACCTCTCTGTCGGCTCACTCAGAGAGAGGCAACCTCGAAAAATTAACCCTCCTAGCTAGAACTGCGCAATACCTTTGGGGATTCGATTTGCTGCTGCTGCAACAATTTGGCCTTCATTTCAGTGCTCAGATCTGCTCATCCTGTTTCACATCAAATGCTCTGATACCATGTGAAACTTCCTAGATATGAAAATCTTAGTAATCCTACTGCAACTAACTAAATCTACTTCATCTACTTGTAAATTACATTACATAGTTATTTTCAGATTTCATGAAAATATTGAAGTAAATTACTGAAGCAACCTACACTTAATACTTTATGATTCTGAAACAAGGAAACTGAGCAGAGAATAAATCTCACATAGGACACCTTTATTTTGGACTAAGTCCCCGGAAAAACCCAATGCGGGAAAACCAGTGCAGTAGATCTGAGGGTTTGATATTATTAAGCAACAATTTCTAAATAAAATCTCTGGATGCCTTACTGGCTATCCAGTACAGAGAAATCACGACAGACAAAAATATAGTGAGTTTTACCACACACTACAAGTCCCGGCTGATCTGGATCTGAACTGGTGAAACCACAACTCCCTTAGCACTGCCGCTGCGCAGTAGATGCCTAGGCCTGTGTGGGGACTTCTGTGGATTGTATCACCTCCTCTTTGAATCGATTTGCCTCTCAGAAAGTCGAGTTTCAGCCCTCCCGGATCAGAAACCACGATCTCTAGCAAATCTCAGACTGTCTCTCGAAAGCATTGTGCAGTCTCTGCGTGGGCCTGCGTCACCCCTTCTGGGGCCTGCGTCACACCCTCTGGAGGCTGCGCTGCTTCATCTATTGGTCCTGTTGCCTCTTTGCTATGTATTCTTGGTCCCGAAGTAGATCCTCCAACCAATAAATGTCTCTGCCCCTCACTACAACTGGAATCACTTAGATCTGATCTTCGTCCGAGCACTTGCTCCGTCAGAAGAATTTGATCACTTGATTTACTCGGTGTGTCCTTCCAAATGACCCTCAAGCCTTCCATTATAGTCTTCTCGTCGAGAAATTAACGATTGAGATTAGATTTCTAATCAACGGCTAAGATTATAACATGACTATCTTTGCTTTCTAGATCATTCTCACTCTATTTTACTAATACCTTTTAATTATTTAATTTCCCTAAGTTTAGACTTAGGGTCCCCATTAAAATAATTAATTTTCACAATAAAACATAATCCGAGTGGAATTTTCACAGACGGTTTCTGGGTTCTTTGGAATACCAGTACCTAAGCCTCTCCACAAAATTTGAGACTTAGAGCACTTCCGATGCTACCAAAAACTAACATAGAGTTTAGCAGAGACATAACATTTGATGAAGACGCAACTCTTAGAAAAGAAAGAGTCTGTCCTCCTCCTGCCATTGCTGAAAGACAATGAAAAAGAGGCTGTATCTGAGTCTGAACCGAAACTTGAGAATGAGCTCGCTGATAATGCAATGGGTTCCATGGATCCTATAGATCCTCCACCACATGATCCTCTTATCAGAAAGAGACCACTATGGCTACGAGATACCTTGTAAGATGCTGAATAACATGCTGCCCCAAGAGGAATATTCAGAGAAAGTAAGAAGCCAAGTTGGTTTCAAGGGTATGTTGCTGCCATGAGCAACATCATTCGGGCAGAACCATGCACCCTTGAAGAAGCTGCAAAAGAACAAGTCCAGAAAGATGACATGACTGAAGAATACGAGTCCATCATCCAGAATGAGGTCTGGGAAGTGGTTCATAGACCTTCAGGTATATCTGTTGTCACTTCCAAATGGTTGTTTAAGATTAAACATGGTGCAAATGGTAGTATTGAAAAATATAATGCTATATTTGTAGCTAGAGGTTTATCTCAGAAAGAGGGAATATATTATGATGAGATTTTTGCACCTGTAGTTCGATACACTACAATTCGATCTGTTGTTGCCTTAGCTGCTAGCAAGGACTCTTCACCAAATGGATGTGAAAACGGTTTTTTTGCATGGTTTCCTCAAGGAAGAGGTATTTGTGGAACAACCACAAGGCTTTGAAGAGCATGATAGGGAAACTCATGTATGCAGACTGAAGAAAGCCTTATATGGGCTGAAGCTGTGAAAATTCCTAGATCTGACAATCTTAGGAAGAAGCTGCAAAAGAACAAGTCCAGAAAGATGACATGACTGAAGAATACGAGTCCATCATCCAGAATGAGGTCTAGGAAGTGGTTCATATACCTTAAGGTAAATTTGTTGTCACTTCCAAATGGTTGTTTAAGATTAAACATGGTGCAGATGGTACTATTGAAAAATATAATGCTATATTTGTAGCTAGAGGTTTATCTCAGAAAGAGGGAATATATTATGATGAGAGTTTTGCACCTGTAGTTCGATATACTACTATTCGATCTGTTGTTGCCTTAGCTGCTAGCAGGGGATGGACTCTTCACCAAATGGATGTGAAAACTGTTTTTTTACATGGCTTCCTCAAGGAAGAGGTATTTGTGGAACAACCATAAGGCTTTGAAGAGCATGACAGGGAAACTCATGTATGCGGACTGAAGAAAGCCTTATATGGGCTGACACTGTGAAAATTCCTAGATCTGACAATCTTAGGAATACTACTACAACTAATTGAATTTACTTCTCCTATTATGTAAATTACATTACAAAATTAATTCATATTTCTTCATGAATTACTGAAGCAACCTACACTTAATACTTTTTGATTCTGAATTTAATATTCCCAGTTAGTATCAGCTAATTGGAAATATTAATTTTTGCTAAGATTTTGCCTTTCTCATAAAATAAAGGGGTGATGGGACCCATAACCCAACTTAGGATAAAATAACTCCCTAAAGTCAGTTAGACATTACTTGGATTTCAGCATGGGGCCCAGGGGAGCCAAGTGACAGCGCAGGGAGAGGGACAGCGTGGAGGTAGCGTGGGCCAGGCAGCGCAGTGGCAGCATGGGTTAGGAAAACGCAGTTTAGTGGGGCCCAAGGGAGAGCTAGGGTATCAAGCATAAAAGGAGGGAGAGGCTAGCTACTCATTCATTCTAATATGCATCTTCAGAATTTCTTTCTAACAAATATTGAGCACGCTTAAACTGTTTAGCTAAGTCTGCAAGTGAAGTTCAACACATGGGTGTCTCCGAGCAGAGATCCCAACCTCAGCCTCGGGGGACTTTGAGTGCCCACTTAGGTGAGGAGTTCTACCTTGAGTTTTCAGAGTAGAGAACACAACTTCAACCATCTAGGAGTTACGCAGTCTCGAGGCAGCACAATTTCTCAAAGGGGTTACGCAGTCTTTGAGGAGGGCAGCTCCGGGAGAGAGGGATATTCAATAGCTTCAGTCCAGAAAAGGTGTGAAGGGACCATCCCTTCACTAGTGATCTTTTGGAGCAGTTTGTGGCCAGCATTTCTAGTCATTCATCTCAGTGACAGGCGTACTCACCAGGAGTGCGTAGTTTTCCCTAGGGGGTCAAATTCCGGGGTCAGCCTTTCCGGAATCCCTTCTTGGGTTTTTCCAAGTTTTTGGAGGAGAGTCCATACTCAAAGTTTCTTAATTTTCCGAGCAGGGGAACAACCCCAAAGAGCACCTCTATTCCAGTCAGAGGCAACAGTTTCCAGTAGCAGCATCCGTTCAGGGAGTTACGTAGTGTAGAGAGAGAGCAACCATTCATCGCATGGTTTTGAGAGTGATTTCAGCTTGCCTTGAGCAAGCCAAGGTGCCATCATTCTGATCACCTTTTTGTACTTGTTTCCCTCTTTTAGATTATAATAAAATGGCTCAACTTTTCTCCATGTCTGTAATGTTTTTCATGATGTCTCTCTATTTGCTGTAGTTTTTGTTTATGTTGCTTTATATTGTTGTTTGTTTCCTATTCGTAATATTACAGTGGTATTAGAGTTCATAGACTTGGCTCAGCCTATGGAGCAGTGCGGTCTGACACCGGAGGAAAGAGCCATCACTTCTGGGACACGGCGGATCGGGAGCCGAGCCGTGGGCATTCTCAAAGGGGTTGCGTTCCAGTGGAGGACGCAGAGGAGGAAGAACCTATGGCAGAAGAGAGAGATGATGGGAAGGAGTTCGGGAATCTCCTCCTGAATTCTGTGGAGGAGCTCTCGAGGAAGATAGAGGAGATGGGTCAGAAGATTGCCGGGGAGAATAGACAGCGTGAAACCCCAAGAGGTTTTCACATCGGAGAGGGATCCGACACTGCCCATCACACACAGGAGCAGAACACAATGCAGCAGGTGGTGCTACAGACTCCCCCATGTTCCACGATGCCCACATTCTTGACTGCAGGTACCGGAACGGGAGGACCCCAGGAGCTGGAGATGGCTCATTACAGGGACTATTTTGCAGAGTATAAGTCATATGGGCGAGAATTTGGTGAAGCTCTCACTTTCCATGATTTTTTCCAGCTCAAGAACAACAACAGACCCCGTAACCAGAATAAAGGTGGTGGGTACACGCATGGAGGTGAGCTGCAACGTACCGTGGGTAGATTTTTCTTGCCAACTTATGACGGGTCATCTAAATGTTCAGCAAAAGCTTGGGTGGAGAAGCTGGACATTTACTTTCAGCTTAATCAAATGGCAGAGGTGGAGGCCATCAAGGTGGTAGTGCTGCACCTTGAGGGAGAAGCCCATGACTAGTGGTTCCATGGGATGCCACGCTGGGTCACTCGGCAGTGACAGCGTATGTAGAGTTTACACGGAGGTTGGTGGAGCAGTTTGACTGGAAGGATCCAGAAGAGCATTTTGTTGAGTTGACCAAGCTCAAGCAGATCGGGAACCCGAAAACTTACATTTCCGAGTTCTTGAGGCTTTCAGTGATGGTGCCCGACTTATCTGCAGCCAGGAGGATTTACATGTTCATTGATGGGTTGGCAGAACCTCTGCGTGGCTAGTTAGGTCCACGAGGCCTGCTACACTCCAGTGACTTATGGTTCCATGGGATGGCCACGTTGGGTCACTCGGCAGTGACATCGATGCAGAGTTTACATGGAGGTTGGTGGAGCGGTTTTACCGGAAGGATCCGAAAGAGCATTTTGTTGAGTTGACCTGGCTCAAATAGACTGGGAATCCAAAAACTTACATTTTCGAGTTCTTGAGACTTTCAGTGATGGTACCAGACTTGTCTGCAGCTAGGAGGATTTACATGTTCATTGATGGGTTGGCCTGGTCCGCTAGGCTTGCCACACTTTAGGATGCAGTCGGGAGGATGAGAGACTTGCAGGATGCTTTGCCCAGGACCAGAGCTCCTTTCCCTCATAAACCGACATTTCTGCCGAAGGGGAAGGACACGAGAGTTCCATCGCTGAAGCGGAACCAAGGCCGAGGGCCTTTAAATGATGATACCCGGAGAGACTTGAGACAGAGGAAGCTATGCTTCACATGCCAGGAGCCATGGTCACCGGGTCATCGATGTGTCATAGGGAAGGCACATTACATAGAGGTCTTCTCCGACAGTGAGGGAGAAGAAGATGCTTATGAGGAGATAGAGGGAGAGGCCAGCGACGCCAGTGCGGTTGGGGATCATCCACCACCTCCTCCCCTAGGAACAGGAGGGGCAGCGTTTGCACCCACAGGAGTCCTTGCATCTTTGCAAGGAGTTCCGAAGTATTTGACACTGCGTGTCCGAGGCACCATACAGGGACAACGTGTTTCAGTTCTGGTAGATAGTGGGGCCACTCACAACTTTGTCGATGCCCAACTGGTAGAGAGGAGGGGCATACCGACGGAGAGCTTTGATGGCTTCTCAGTACTAGTACCAGGCGCCAAAACTATGCAGTGTGCGAGATATGTTCCGACATTAACAGTGACCATGGGGACCTACACTATGACAGACCATTTTTTGTGGTCGACATTCCAGATACCAACGTGGTACTGGAAGTGTAGTGGTTGATTACGCTGGGTAAGGTCACCACAGACTGGGAGACACTGGAGATGGAGTGGATGGACAAGAAGAGCGGTAAACATGTGATGATCAGAGGCATGCATACATATCCTCCGCGGGCATTTTCAGCACATAGGATGGAGGCAGACTTCCGGAAGGGAGACATAGAGTGGGCAATAGAATTGCATATTTTAGAGGCAAGGGCGACAGGGCAGGCAGTTCACCTAGATGTGCAGTCGATATTGGACAAGTACTCCACGATTTTTGGGGAGATACCATCGGGGCGGCGACCGGACCGGGGATTTGAGCATACCATTGAGCTGGAGCAAGCGATTCAGGTAGTTATCACCACACCCTATAGGCACCCCAAAGCCTACAGGGATGAGATTGAGAGAGCTATTCATGAGCTCTTAGCACTGGGACACGCCCGGCCCTGTACTAGCCCATTTGCTTCTTCTGTTGTACTGGTGAAGAAGAAGGATGGCATACTGAGGATGTGCATCGACAACAGGACACTCAACAAAAAGACGATGAAGAATTGATACCCCATTCCTAGAATTGACGAGTTGATGGACGAGTTGAGGGGATCGAAATTCTTCTCCAAGATCGATCTGAGGTCAGGATACCATCAAGATCCGAGTGAGGGACCAGGATGTCCCCAAGACTGCTTTCAGGTGCGCTATTATGGCCACTTAGAGTTTTTGGTGATACCCTTCGGGGTAACCAACGCACTAGCCACTTTTCAGTCTTGCATGAACCACATCTTTCGTGGTCAGTTAAGGAAGTTCGTGCTGGTGTTCTTTGATGATATCCTTATATACAGTCGCACTTGGGACGAGCACTTGCAGCGCATTGAGGTTGTACTACGTATTTTGGAGGAGCAGCATTTCTATGCTAAGCTCTCCAAGTGCGAGTTTGGATTGACAGAGATGCTCTATTTGGGGCATATCATTGGTGTGGACAGAGTGCGAGTCCACGAGGAGAAGATCCAGGCCATCCGAGAATGGCCGGAGCTGAAGAACGTGACAGAACTCCGAGGATTTGTAGGCATCTGCACCTACTACTGGAAGTTTGTCAAGGGATTTTCCCAGCTTGTTGCACCCCTCACAGATCTCACCAAAAAGGGGGCATTTAGCTGGACTGATACTGTGCAAAGGGCCTTTGACACGCTCAAGGAGGTGATGAGTAGCTGCCCATTGTTGGCTTTGTCGGATTTCACGCAGCACTTCATTTTGGAGTGTGATGCTTCAGGGGAGGGGGTAAGCGCAGTTTTGATGCAGGGAGGCCACCCCATAGCTTAAAAGAGCAAGAAGCTACTGTCGCATAAGAGGTTATATCCTATATACGACAAAGAGATGTTGGCCATTATGCATGCATTGGCCAAGTTTCGGCAGTATCTAGTGGGCAACAAGTTTCGGGTGAGGACAGATCACAATAGCCTCCGGTTTTTCCTTGAGCAGAAACAGTTGCAAGAGAGGCAGCAAAAATGGGTCAGTAAGATCCAAGCTTATGACTTTGACATTGAGTATGTCAAAGGGAAGAACAATGTAGTGGCGGATGCTCTATCACGCAGACCAGCAACGTTGTCCTTGATAAGCATAGATACAGACTGGAGGGCTCAATTTAACGGTGGGTACTCAGGTAGCACCCCAACGTGGTCTTCCGGATGGTCGGATTACGGACAACGCATGACAGATACAGCGTGATGGTGTAATATCCTTTTTTGGGGGATATCTCTAAAACATAGCAAAATCTAACCAGAGATGGACTGGGAGGGCGTTTACCAGATATTTCACCTCTGAGAAGAGGGTGAGATCTGGAGGTTACCTGGCCCTTTCCAGACTCTGTCTAAGAGTATGAGGAAAAACACACCAAGTGGTATAGAACTAGAATGCCCGAAGATATAAAAATAACAGTAATGCAGACATACAATAGCATAGATAACATGTATAACAAATGCTCCAGAAATAGAGAGAGAATGCTAAGCCATTTTATTATACTGAGAAATATAATGAAGTACAATAGGTGATCAGAGTGATGGCACCTAGACTTGCTCAAGGCAAGTGAAAAAATACTCTCAGAATAACCAGGAAATGGCTGCTCTCTGAACTGCGTCCCAACTGCTGGAAAACTGCCGTGTAGCTGCTACTGCTGAAATGAACTGATGACTAGGGGTTGTTCCCCTTGCCGAAATGAGCTGAAAATCTGGAATCCACCTCTACTCATCAACCACAGCAAAACCCAAAAATCATATCAGAAATGGCTGACCCCCGAAAATCACCCCCTTGGGGAATTATGCTGCCCTCCAAGGCTCTGCGCAGAGGCTGAATAGGAAAAACTGAAATACGGCCTCAAACTCCACCAAAATCCTCCCAAAGGCAAAGGCTGATCCTCTACTCAATCTCCAGGCTCAAAACCCCTGCAAGAAACCCAATCCGGAGCTCCTCCTGAATAGACTGCGTCCTCCCTCTCAATGACTGCGCAGTCTCTGAATGCACAGCTCCGCAACAAAACCCAAACACCAATCCTCCCACAAAATGCTGAAGAAACTACCTTGCCCGAGCAAGCACTCAAAGTCCCCTGGGGCTAAGGGCAAGATCTCCAATCGGAGACACTGAACGCACTAAACAATGTTGCAGACAGGCTAAACAGCCAGCGTGCTCAAGAAGTCAAAACGACCAGCTCAATATCATCAACAACGAATGAACAAAATGAGGAGGCTCTCCCCTCTATATAGCATGAGCCCCTCTCAACCCTAATGCTCCCCTCCTCCAACGTTGCCACGTGCTCCCTCTTGGCCTGTGCAGTCCCTCCATGTGTCTACGTGGGTCCCTCTCTGCGTGGTCTCTTGGCCCCCTCGACTCACTTAAGTTACAACGTTGTGCTACTAGGGAGTGAACTTTTATTTCTAAAGTGAGTTATGTCTCCTCTACTCACCTTTTTATTTATGTCTAAACTATAGACGACAAAATTGAGCAAAATTCGAATATTCCATTTAGCCATAGCTAATTAGGAATATTACAGTCTCCCCCGGCAAAATGTTGCTTGTCCTCAAGCAACTGAAGTGATGGATGCTGCAAAATTTTCTCACTCTCCCAAGTGGCATCCTCATCCGGCAAATTCTTCCACCTCACCAAGAATTTCTAGATTGTCCTGCTCCGTAGTTGCCTCTCCCTGGTATCAATAATAGCCTCTAGCTACAACACCAAATGCCCCTCATCATTCGTGGGTGGTAGCTCATCTGTCACTGTCACCTGCTGCCCCAATGCCTTTTTCAGGCATGATACATGAAAAACATTATGAATCTTGCTGCCTTGGGGCAGCTCCAACTCATATGCAACCTGTCCAATCCTGCGTATCACCCTGTATGGCCCGTAAAACCGGGGCTTGAGCTTCTCAGCTCCCTTCTACTTCAGTGACGACTGTTGGTATGGCTGTAATTGTAGGTAGACCAAGTCCCCTATCTCAAACTGTCTCTCCACTCGACCTCTATCAGCATACAGCTTCTGCTGGTTTTGTGCTGTAGCCATATTATCCTTGAAAGCTCAGAGAATGTCCTGACTCTCTTGGATCCAAATCTTGGCTCTAGGAGCCTTGCTAGCACCGAACATCACATCAGCAAAAGATAAAGAATGATACCCATACAAAGCATAAAATGGTGACATACCAATGGACATGTGATGTGTAGTGTTGTAGCAGTACTCCCCCAGATGCAACCACTTTAGCCATGCTCGCTGCTGCCCACTGACATAGTTACGCAAGTAGCCCTCCAGCCACTTGTTAACTATCTCTGTCTGTCCATCCGTCTGTGGGTGATAACTGGTACTCGGTGTCAACTCCGTCCTCACCAACCGGAAAAGCTCCTGCCAAAATCCGCCCATGAAGCGGCTGTCCTTGTCGCTGATGATGGTCTTAGGAAGACCATGTAGCCTGAAATCCTCTCTGAAAAACAGCTCGGCCACCTGTGTTGCTGTGTAATGCGCGGATATGGCGAAAAAATGCGCATACTTTGTCAATCGATCAACGACGACAAAGATACAATCCTTGCCCTGCACCATGGGCAACCCTGTGATGAAGTCCATCGAAATAATCTCCCATTTCCCCTCCGGGATGGGAAGAGGCTGCAATAATCCTGCGGGATGGCTCATCTCCCCCTTGTTCCTCTGGCAAACATCGCACTCCCTGATGTGCTGGAGTACATCCTCCTTGAGGCCCTTCCATGAGAACCTCTCTCTAATGGCTCGGTAGGTTTCGGTAAACCCCTGATGGCCGGCCAAGGGTGAATCATGTGATGCCTGAAGTATCTTCTTCTTGAGCTGAGATCCCTCAGTCAAGAAGATTCGGTCCCTATAGTAGATGATCTCATCGACCACCCTGTACTTGTCATCCACCACCTGTCCATCCAGAACCTCACATGCAAATCTGTCCTTGGAGTACTCTACTAAAAGTCGAGCCCTCCAATCTGTATCCAAGCTCATAAGAGACAACGTGGTTGGTCTACGTGAAAGGGCATCTGCTACCACATTGTTCTTACCTTTGACATACTCAATGTCAAAGTCATATGCCTGGATCTTATTGATCCACTTCTGCTGCCTCTCCTGTAGCTGCTTCTGTTCCAAAAAGAACCTGAGGCTGTTGTGATCAGTCCTCACCCTGAACCTGTTACCCACTAAATACTACCGGAATTTGGCCAATGCATGCATAATGGCCAACATCTCCTTGTCGTATATAGAATACAACCTCTCGTGTGGAAGGAGCTTCCAGCTCTCAAAGGCTATAGGGTGTCCTTCCTGCATCAATACTGCGCCGATCCCCTCTCCCGATGCATCACACTCCAAAACAAATGGCTGCGTAAAATCTGGCAATGCAAGCACTGGGCAGCTACTCATCACCTCCTTGAGTCGGTCAAAGGCTCGCTGCACTGTATCTGACCAACTGAATGCCCCCTTCTTCGTCAAATCTGTAAGGGGTGCAGCAAGCTGTGAAAAACTCTTGACGAACTTCCTGTAATAAGTACAAATGCCAATGAATCCCCGAAGTTTTGTCACATTCCTCGGCTCCGGCCAATCTCTGATGGCCCTGTTCTTCTCCTCGTGGACTCTCACTCCGTTCACCCCTATGATATGTCCCAAGTACAACATCTCCGACAACCCAAACTCACACTTGGAGAGCTTGGCATAGAACTGCTGCTCGTCCAAAATGCGCAACACTGCCTCAATGTGCTGGAGATGCTCCTCCCAAGTCCTGCTGTAAATGAGGATATCATCAAAGAACACCAACACAAACTTCCTCAAGTGACTGCGGAAGATGTGGTTCATGCAAGACTGGAATGTCACTGGTGCGTTGGTTAGCCCGAAGGGCATCACCAAAAACTCAAAGTGCCCATAGTGACACCTGAAGGCGGTCTTGGGAATGTCCTGTTCCCTCACGCGAATATGATGGTACCCTGATCTCAAATCAATCTTTGAGAAAAACCGAGCTCCTCTCAACTCATCCATCAACTCATCGATCCTGGGTATAGGGTACCTGTTCTTCAGGGTCTTCTTGTTCAGGGCCTTGTAGTCAATACACATCCTCAAAGTGTCGTCCTTCTTCTTCACCAACACCACGGAAGAAGCAAAAGGACTCGTGCTTGGCCAAATGTGCCCAAGAGCCAGCAACTCCTGGATGGCCCACTCAATCTCATCCCTGCCTGAATACCCTGCTCCAACTCAATAGTGTGCTTGAACCCCCGATCCGGTGGTCGGCCTGGTGGTATATCCCCGAACACTGTGTCATATCTGTCAAGGATAGCCTGTATATTAGGATGAACGGCCTGACCGGTAGTCCCTGCCTCTGATGCCTGCAACTCAACCGCCCATTTTATGTCTCCCTTCTGGAAATCTGCCTCCATCCGGTGAGCCGAAACAGTCTGAGGTGGGTAAGTGTGCATCCCGTGGATCTTCTCATGCTTCCCGGTCTTCTTATCATCCCACTCCATCTCCAAGGCCTCCCAATCTGTGGTGACCTTCCCCAGAGTAATCAACCACTGAACACCCAATACCACATTGGTATCCGGTATGTTGACCACGAAAAAGTGGTCAGTCACGGTGTAGGTACCCATCGTCACTGCCAACTCTGTAACATACTGGGCACACTGCATCGTCTGAGCTCCTGGGACCAGAACAGAAAATCCATCGAAGCTCTCGGTCGGTATACCTCTCCGCTCAACCATTTGTGCATCGATGAAGTTGTGGGTTGCCCCATTGTCAACCAAAACTGATACTCGCTGACCACGTACTGTCCCCCGTACGCGCAACGTCAAATACTTAGAAACTCCTCGCAATGCCGCAAGGGTCCCCCCTGTGGGTGCAAAAGCCGCACCTCTTGCTCTTGGAGGTGGTGATGGCAACTGATCCTGGGTTGTCTGACTGTCTCCTACCTCCACGTCATCCTCCTCATCCTCTTCCCCGCTACTCTCGGAGAAGACCTCAATGAAGTGTGCTTTGCCAGCAGCACATCTATGTCTTGGTGCCCACGGCTCCTGACAGGTAAAGCACAACTGCTTCTTCTTCAGCTCCCTCCTAACATCATCATCCGTCTGTGCCCCTCCTGGATTCCCCTTTGGAGGTAGAATCCTCACATCCTTCCCCTTGGGCTGGAAGCCCTGTCTCTGGGGGTAAGGTGTCCGAGTCCTGGGCAATGCATCCTGTAAGTCCCGAGTCCTGCTAATAGCATCCTGGAGTGTGGCTGGTCTAGTAGATCTGACTAGACCCCGAAGTGGCTCTGCTAACCCCTCCACAAACATATAGATCACCTGTGCGCGGATAGATCTGGCACCATCACTGAAACCCTCAAAAAGTCTGCAATATATGTCTTTGGGCTCCCGGTCTGTTTGAGCCTCGTCAGCTCAACAAAGTGTTGTTCCGGATCCCTCCGGTCAAACCTCTCTATCAACCTCCTGGTAAACTCGGCATATGTCATCACTGTAGAATGTCTGAGTGCAACCATCCCATGAAACCACCAGTCCTGGGCCTCACCATCCAAATGTAATGTTGCCACCTTGATGGCCTTCGTCTCCGACATCTGGTTAAGCTGGAAATAGATGTCCAGCTTCTCCACCCAAGACTTCGCCGAACTATTTGATGAACCATCAAACGTAGGCAAGTGGAATATGCTAGCTGTGCGGTGGGTATCTTCGTCATGATAATGCCGGTGCCCTCTATGATGGTCACAAGGTCTACTATCCCGCTGAAGCTAAAAAAAATATCTGAACGAGAGAGCATCCCTGAACTCCTGCCCATAGGCCTGATACTCTGCAAAATAATCACCCATATGTCCAGGCTCTGCCTCCTGCTGGGCTCCTGCCCCTGTGTCTGCTCCCAAGAAAGTGGGCATGGTAGAGCGTGTAGGTGCATGTGAAGCCATCAGCTGAGTAGCACCATGCTCCGGCAAATGGTGGGATGTACCCGATCCCTCTCCTACCTGGAAAACCTGTGGGGTCTCACGCTGTCTAGCCTCCACAGCGGTGAATCTCTGACCCATCACCTCAATCTGTCTCGCTAGATCCTGCACTGATTTGAGGAGTGCCTCCCCACACTGTTTTGCCTCACTATCATCTGCCACTTGCAGCTCTCTACCTTTGAATCTGTGGAGCTCTGCTGCGTACGCTCACCAAAAGATCCTCTCATTGTGTCCACTACCGAACACGGTCTCCTCTCCATGGTGTTCTTCAACCTTGTGCTCACGATCTCTGTGCCTTCTTGCCTCCAGCAGCAACAAATGTATGGCCTCTTCCCCGGTGTCATAGACAACCAGCTCTGAGGCCCAGAGCCGAAACATGCTGCGATGCCATTGCTTGTGTACTTTTTGGGGGATATCTCTAAAACATAGCAAACTCTAACCAGAGATGGACTGGGAGGGCGTTTACCAGATATTTCACCTCTGAGAAGAGGGTGAGATCTGGAGGTTACCTGGCCCTTTCCAGACTCTGTCTAAGAGTATGAGGAAAAACACACCAAGTGGTATAGAACTAGAATGCCCGAAGATATAAAAATAACAGTAATGCAGACATACAATAGCATAGATAACATGTATAACAAATTCTCCAGGAATAGAGAGAGAATGCTAAGCCATTTTATTATACTGAGAAATATAATGAAGTACAATAGGTGATCAAAGTGATGGCACCTAGACTTGCTCAAGGCAAGTGAAGAAATACTCTCAGAATAACCAGGAAATGGCTGCTCTCTGAACTGCGTCCCAGCTGCTGGAAAACTGCCGTGTAGCTGCTACTGCTGAAATGAACTGATGACTAGGAGCTGTTCCCCTTGCCGGAATGAGCTGAAAATCTGGAATCCACCTCTACTCATCAACCACAACAAAACCCAGAAATCATATCAGAAATGGCTGACCCCCGAAAATCACCCCCTTGGGGAATTACGCTGCCCTCCAAGGCTCTGCGCAGAGGCTGAATAGGAACAACTGAAATACGGCCTCAAACTCCACCAAAATCCTCCCAAAGGCAAAGGTTGATCCTCTGCTCAATCTCCAGGCTCAAAACCCCTGCAAGAAACCCAATCCGGAGCTCCTCCTGAATAGATTGCGTCCTCCCTCTCAGTGACTGCGCAATCTTTGAATGCACAGCTCCGCAACAAAACCCAAACACCAATCCTCCCACAAAATGCTGAAGAAACTACCTTGCCCGAGCAGGCACTCGAAGTCCCCCGAGGCTAAGGGCGAGATCTTCGATCGGAGACACTCAACACACTAAACAGTGCTACAGATAGGCTAAACAGCCAGCGTGCTCAAGAAGTCAAAACGACCAACTCAATATCATCAACAACGAATGAACAAAATGAGGAGGCTCTCCCCTCTATATAGCATGAGCCCCTCTCAACCCTAATGCTCACCTCCTCCAACGTTGTCACGTGCTCCCTCTTGGCCTGCGCAGTTCCTCCATGTGTCTACGTGGGCCCCCTCTCTGCGTGGTCTCTTGGCCCCCTCGGCTCACTTAAGTTACAACATTGTGCTACTAGGGAGTGAACTTTTATTTCTAAAGTGAGTTATGTCTCCTCTACTCACCTTTTTATTTATGAATAAACTATAGACGGCAAAATTGAGCAAAATTCGAATATTCCAATTAGCCATAGCTAATTAGGAATATTACAGATGGATGAGGTCATCTACTTTAGAGACAAGATCTTCTTAACTGGGGATTCTCAGCTCAAGGAGAAGATACTGCGTGCATCCCACGATTCAATATTATCAGGTCATCAGGGATTCACGAAGACTTACAGGGCTATTAGGGAGAGGTTCTCTTGGAGAGGCCTTAAGGAGGACGTACTCCGACATGTCAGGGAGTGTGAGGTGTGTCAGAGGAACAAGGGGGAGATGAGCCACAGAGTTGGATTACTACAGGCGCTTCCCATTCCGGAAGGAAAGTAGGAAAGCATCTCTATGGATTTCATTACTGGGTTGCCCGAGGTGCAGGGCAAGGATTGCATCTTTGTGGTCGTTGATCGACTAACAAAGTATGCTCACTTCTTCGCCATATCAGCATGGTACACAGTTGTACAGGTAGCGGAGATGTTTTTCCGTGATGTTTTTAGATTGCATGGTCTTCCGAAGACCATCGTCAGTGACAGGGACAACCATTTTATGGGCGGATTTTGGCAGGAGCTCTTTCGTTTGGTGGGTACAGAGTTGACTCCTAGTACCAGCTATAATCCTTAGACGGATGGACAGACAGAGATAGTGAACAAGTGGCTGGAGGGCTACTTTAGAAACTATGTCACGAGGTAGCAGAAGGCATGGTTACGTTGGTTGCATTTGGGAGAATACTGCTACAACACCACTTTCCACATGTCTATCGGTATGTCTCCATTTTATGCTTTGTATGGATATCATGCTCTGACTTTTGCTGATGTTATGTTTGGAGCTAGCAAGGCCCCTAGGACCAAGGACTAGATCCAAGAGAGCTAAGATATACTCCAGGCTCTTAAGGATAACTTAGCCACAGCGCAGAATCAACAAAATTTATATGCCGACAGAGGGCGGGTAGAGAGGCAGTTTGAGGTAGGTGACTTGGTCGACCTCCGACTTCAGTCGTACCGGCAGTCTACGCTGAAGCAAAAAGGGGCCGAGAAGCTCAAGCCCTGCTTATATGGACCTTACAGGGTGATCCGCCGGATAGGAGAGGTTGCTTATGAGTTGGAGCTACCAGCAGGTAGCAGGATACATAACATCTTCCATGTGTCATCCCTGAAAAAGGCATTGGGGCAGCAGATGACTACGATAGAAGAGCTCCCACCTACAGATGATGAGAGGCATTTGGTGTTACAACCAGAAGCCATCTTAGACACTCGGGTTACGGAGCAGGACAGTCAAGGAGTATTTGGTGAGGTGGAGAAATTTGCTAGATGAGGATGCCACTTGGGAGAGAGAAGATTTTGCAGCACCCATCTTTGCAGTTGCTTGAGGACACACAACATTTTGGCGGGGAGGACTATAATATTCCCAATTAGCAGTAGCTAATTGGCAATATTAATTTTTGCTCAAATTTTGCCTTTCTAATGTTCAGTCATAAATATAAGGGTGATGGGACCCATAACCCAACTTAGGATAAAATAACTCCCTAAAGTCACTTGGACATTACTTAGATTTCAGTATGGGGCCCAGGGGAGCCAAGTGACAGTGCAGGGAGAGGGACAACGTGGAGGCAACATGGGCCAGGCAACGTAGTGGCAGCGTGGGTCAGGACAATGATGTTTAGTGGGGACAACGTGGCATGAGGAGACAATGCAGTTTAGTGGGGCCCAAGGGAGAGCTAGGGTATCAAGCATAAAAGGAGGGAGAGGCTAGCTACTCATTCATTCTATTATGCATCTTCATAATTTCCGTCTAACAGATATTGAGCACACTTACGCTGTTTAGCTAAGTCTGCAAGTTCTGTTTAGCACACGGGTGTCTCCGAGTGGAGATCCCAACCTCAGCCTCGAGGGACTTCGAGTGCCCGCTCAAGTGAGGAGTTCTACCTTGAGTTTTCAGAGAAGAGAACGTAACATCAACCATCTAGGAGTTACACAGTCTTGAGGCAGCGCAGTCTCTCACAGGGGTTACGCAGTCATTGAGGAGGGCAGCTCCGGGAGAGAGGGATATTTAGTAGATTCAGTCCGGAAAAGGTGTGAAGGGACCAACCCTTCACTAGTGATCTTTTGGAGCAGTTTGTGGCTAGCATTTCCAGTCATTCATCTCAGTGGCCAACGTACTCACCAGGAGTGCATAGTTTTACCCAGGGGGTCAAATTCTAGGGTCAACCTTTCCGGAATCCCTTCATGGGTTTTTCCGGGTTTTTGGAGGAGAGTCCATACCCAAAGTTTCCTAATTTTATGAGCAGGGGAACAACCCCAAAGAGCAGCTCTATTCCAATCAGAGACATCAGTTTCCAGCAGCAGCAACAGCTCAGGGTGTTACGTAGTGTAGAGAGGGAGCAACCATTCATAGCAGGGTTTGAGAGTGATTTCAGCTTGCCTTGAGCAAGACAAGGTGCCATCATTTTGATCACCTTTTTGTACTCATTTCCCTCTTTCAGATTATAATAAAATCACTGAGATTTTCTCCATGTCTGCAGTGTTTTTCATGATGTTTCTCTATTTGTTGTAGTTTTTGTTTATGTTGCTTTATATTGTTGTTTATTTCCTATTCGGAATATTACATTGGAAAAAGGAAACTGAGCAAGAAGTAAATCACACATAGGACACCTTTATTTTGGATTAAGTCCCTGGAAAAACCCAATGAGGGAAAACCGGTGTAGCAGATCTGAGGGTTTGTATTATTAAGCAGCAGTTTCTGAATACAATCTCTGGATGCCTTGCTGGCTATCTAGTATAGAGAAATCACGATAGACAAAAATATAGCGAGTTTTGCCTCACACTGCAAGTCTCGACTGATCCAAATCTGAACTGGCAAAACCCCAACTCCCTCGCGCTGCCTTTGCACAGTAGATGCGTAGGCCTGCTTGGGGCTATTTGTGGATTGCGTCACCTCCTCTCTGAATCGATCTGCCTCTCGGAAAGTCGAGTTTCAACCCTCCCAGCTTAGAAACCTCGATCTCAAGCAAATCTTGGACTCTCTTGAAAGCACTGTGCAGTCTCTGTGTGGGCCCTGCGTGGGCCTACGTCACCCCTTCTGGGGCCTGCATCACATGCTCTGGAGGCTACGCTGCTTGCTCTACTGGTCCTGCTGCCTCTCTGCTATGTATTCTTGGTCCCGGAGAAGATCCTCCGACCAATAACTGTCTCTGCCCCTCACCGCAACTGGAATCACTTAGATCTAATCTTCATCCAAGGACTTGCTCCGTCAGAAGAATTTGATCACTTGATTCACTCAGTGTGTCTTTCCAAATGACCCTCAAGCCTTCCTTTATAGTCTTCTCATTGACAAATCAATGACCGAGATTAGATCTCTAATCAACGGCTAAGATTATAACATGACTTGATCTTCGTTTTCCAAATCATTCACATTGTTTTATTAATACCCTTTAATTATTTAATTTCCCTAAGTTTAGACTCAGGGTCCTATTGAAGCCTCGAAATTCCGCTGCAACAACATGGGGGAAAACCACCCGGTCTGGACCTTAGAGCAAGTTCTTTTCTGTTTGGTGTAGTGGCTTTGACTAGGGGTAAAGGGACCAGTTTCCCAATAAGGATGATGAGGGTGTGTTTTGTTTATAACACGCAAATGGAAAATGATTTAATCTATCATATGTATTAACTAAATATCTATTCTACTATATACCCGGGAGTGTTCATTCCTTAATGCGATCTAAAAAGATATCCTTCAACAATTGGTAATGAAGATTATTCAAAAGTTGAAAAAGATGAAAATTATGTAAAAATAATTCTTTTGACAAAATAGTTTAATCAAAAGGATTGTGAAATATATATCGCATTCATAATTTTGATTATATATGAAATAAGTAACCATAAACAAATATTAGTACAGAAGTGCATTTAACATTCACTTATGATAACAACTTTCATATATAATACAAATAAAAAGATGATTGTCAATTCAAGAAGCAAAACTTAATATAACGTGTAGAAATACCATATATACGAGGTTCTACTCATTCAAACCGACAATAGTGTTCTGCTCCTCTTCACGTTAAAGCAATTCAATGAGTACAATAGTGCAACTTCAGTTAAACAACTGCAATGTCAAAAAATAACAGATTTCGTTCCATTAATTCATCAAGGCATTCACAAACTTACAGAAGTGTATTCTTTGCAAATGTTTTTGACAAATTTTTAGACCCTTCTCCAAATGCATGAGAAGGGTTTAAATACTAAACTAAATATGTTTAAAATAGATTAATACATAAAAATTGGAGGAGGTTTCAAACAACCTTCCTCGTAATGAATAAACTTAAACTACAATCTAGAGATAAAATAACAATATGCTTAGGTGGGCTCATCTTCTTTTCAAATTTGATCTCTGAGGTGGCAAATATCTAACATCGGCTTTAGCTAAGCTGGCTGTGTAATCACAGATCTGACCTGGCCTTTAAACACTGCATTCGAAAGTGCTGGCAACGATTTCTTAGTAGAATCAGTTAATGATTGTAGGGTCTGGCACTGATGATATGGTTTGATCAGAAAATTCCAGTAATTTTCCTGATCAAACTTAGTTATCTTCTTAATAGCTTCTGCCTATGTTTCCGTGCTTTCCTTCCACTGTGCTACTAATGGTTTAAGCTCTGGGAGCACTACGGCTGTAGATTCTTTGATAAGTTTAGCTTTTAGAAGCTGCTCATAACAGATTCGATGATTTCATTTGTCAGATTTGCTGCCTTTGA
The DNA here is from genome assembly GCA_034641835.2 of Pinus albicaulis. Classification (NCBI taxonomy): domain Eukaryota; kingdom Viridiplantae; phylum Streptophyta; class Pinopsida; order Pinales; family Pinaceae; genus Pinus; species Pinus albicaulis. The sequence goes on from CM076577.1 coordinate 30,118,068, forward strand.
TGTTGCCTTCCCTGCCTGTCTTAACTACATCTCCCAATCTTTGAATATGTATCTTTGTGAAATTTATCAATCTTGGGTAGATCAACCTTCTTTCCTTCATCAGACTCTTGCCATTGGATGAACTCAAAAATTTTCTTCTGGACCTTTTCACACTCTAGCCTCCTGTTAGCCACTTGTTGGATCAAAATCTTGCTTGTATCACAGTATGAACTGGTAGCTAAAATTTGATGACAAAAATCTTCTTGCTGATGCTTTAATTTTGTGTTCCATTCAAGTGCCTCTTTAATAAATTGCTCTGTTTGAGGCTGACTTTTCAGTTTATCCATAGTTGCTTCTATCCGAGTTTCCTTTTCTGGAATCTGTACTTGGTGCTGCACGTTTAATCTATCAAAATCCTTTTGGAATTGTGTCATCTTCATCTCAATCTGCTTACCGACATTAAACTTTTCCTATTGTAGTAGTTTCTCCAACTCTTGAACTTTGTCTTCCTTTTGCTTGAGAAGAAGCTTCACTTCTTCTGCTTTGTCAATTGTAGCAGTTGCATATGCTCCAGCAAACTGTGATAGTTTAGTGAGATGTTTAGTAGGATTAGCAAGGGAGTCCTTCCATGCAACATCCACTGATTCATTGTCAAGGGCAGTCATTGATTCATCAATCCTTCTTCTCTTTCTTCTCTTGACTACAACTTCGTGACCTGGGCTGTAGAAAACATCTAATGGAGTAATTTCCTCAATCTTTAAAATGATTTCCTGTGTCGGGTATGCCGGGATAATCTCTTGATCATGATCTTCTGGTACCTGCTGTAGTGGCATTGCAGTTTCCATTATATTCTGGGTCTACTCTGGAGTTTAGAAACTTGTCGATTCTTCAACATTAGGATTTGGTGGTGGTGTTTCCAGTGCTTTAGAAAACTTCTCCCATTCTTTCTTTAAATCCTTTTCTTGAGGTTTCTCTGTCTGCTCGGGTGTACTCTGAATATGCTGAACTTCTTTAGAAGATGATTCAACTCCATTAGTTTCTCCTTCAGTTTGCATCTCAATTCCTTTAATCACTTTTTCAATTATTTTCTTAGGACTTTCATTTCTGCTTTCAGATTTATTGTTAGAGTGATCTGAATTCTGAGAGTGGTGTTGTGATTGTTCTAACTCTTGATTTGATTTTTCTTGAGATTAATCTTCTGACATGTCCTTAGCCTCATCATCAAGACTAATGCTGGGAGTTGGCCTTTTGACATCTTCAATAAATAACAGGTCCAAAGGGACTGTTTCTAATCTCTTGTTTCTATATGCTTGAAAAGCTTCAAAGTCTGTTGCACTGAGCTTATTAGATGCAATTTTCAACACATCTGTAAACTTCTCTACACCTTCAAATAAATCATCGAACATGTCTTTTTCATTCATGAATGGTCTGAATTTTAGACTAATGGTAAACTTTTGAACCACATCATTAGGATCATATGGTCTCTTGGGCATTAAAGCCAACTTTAATGAAGCGATATTTGAAATCTCTTTGGCTGCATGACCAATGTCAAAAAGGGCAAAAGTGCCACACTGTACTAGGAAAGTAGGCTAGATAGCTTTTTTGGAATCTCTAAGTTGTTTGGTCACACTGCTGACTAAAGTTTGATAAGAAATTTCTCTGGCTAACAGCTTATCAGGAACATAATAAGGCAAAACATGGGGGGAAGAATAACTCCCAAAAAATCTGATTTAAGTGAAATTTTCCTCAGAAAACCATCTAGCAACTGGTAGAATATCTGTGCTAGCTTCCTTAGAAATCCTAGGGGCCCTTTCATTAAAGATGGTCTGATGGATGGGCAACATAACTCCATTACAAATTTTATAGAAATGCAGATGAAACTTAGATTCCCACAGGGCTTTATGGTAAATATGAATTGGAATGGGGTCCTAGCTTGTCCATTTCCATCCTATAATAAGAAAACTTGAACAAAAACAAATTGCATCCATGATGTATACGCTCATGTAGAAGGGAGGTATTGTTCTGGTGGAATAGACTCTATTTGTCCTATAATCCATAATGGTTTTAGCCAGATTATCAGACAAAATGGTTGCCCAATTCATGATTAAGGAATTGACGATTGCATCAATTAGAGGAACCCATTCTATGGAAAATCTAATGGTATCTGGTTTAGCAAATAACCTACATAACATTCCTGCTACATAACAATAAGGGGAGGGTAATTGTGCTATCGGGTACATACCAAGTTTATCCCTCTTTAGCTTGCCTTGGTCTTCTTTCCATCCTTTTATCACTTTCATGAGGTCTGTATTCTTCTTCGTAAAGCTTTGCAGAAAGGCTTCATCATAAATCTTCTGTGACATAGGCAAGTGATACATTATCCGTAAATCCTCTGCAGTGAATGAACCAATATTCTCCAACTTAGAATTCTTGAATGTTCTGTCTATTATGTTGAGGTTGTCAATTACCCACTTTACCATATCTGTGTATGGTAAGATTTTCGGCCTCGTTGCTATTCTGTGGAGAAACGAACATGCAACTTTAAAGTAAGATGGGTCTGATGAAACTACCCCATCTGCTGTTACTGTTTTCACTAATTCTCTTGGCTGTTCTTCCTCAAACAGGTTGTACATGGCCTCCCATGAAGAACTCCCACAATCCTTGTTGCACGTTGTGTCTGAGAACAATGAAGGCATGTCTGTGTCTTCTCTAGCGGACACTTGGACAATTTCTTTGCCTTTCTTTGTCATTCTAGTTGATCTTATTTCGTTAGGTGGTTTCCTGAATTCAAGTGAAACGAGTAAATTTAGATCTGAGATGAATAGAGACAAGGACAAAGAATAGAGTTAAATCAATATAATCAAAATTTGATGCTCTAAATTTAAAACACGCTTCAAGTAGATATCAATCTTTTGAACCTTGCACCCATTAAATGTCGTTAATAACCCTTAACTCATTCTATCAAATCTCTTACACGTCTTACGCAATATGTCTAATCTAACGATCTAAGTCATTAGATCTTATAACGAATTGATTGAATAAGAATCATTTGACGCACTTGAATACTAAATGCTATAGCGCAAATCACAATTTTTAGCAGATACCAATAGTACATGTTTTCGCCGCCGATGAATCTTGCGAGATGCGATTTGCGCAAATCGCACATCACAACTTATTGCGGTGTATAAAACTTTCCATTTGCTTTCTTATTGTGAAATGCGATATGTGCTAAGGACTCGCGGTATTTCGCTTTATCCAACTTTTGGATACATTTCGTTATTCTTTTATTGTTTCGTCGAGTCCGACTCATCGCAACTTTTCCGAAATGTTATAAGTTTGTTCTTTAAATAAGGCGCGACGCGATTTCTCTTTTAAAGGGATTTTTACGCTTTTCAACGGGGATTTTATATAATTCAAAAAGGTTGAAGCGCATATCGCAATTCACAAATCTCGTATGTGTTTGAACATTGTTGGCTTGTAAGTTATGGGATTTGCGGTAAGCGCTTTGAAATCAAACCGGAAAGGAAAAGCCTTTATTCCTAAAGTTTTAAGACTTATGCTAAAATGAAATAATGCTTACAAATTTCTATTTATTTTTTAAAGGGTCCCCATTTATTATTAAAATAAATGGGGGGCATTGTATAGTACAACAGGTCCCCATTAAAATAATTAATTTTTACAATATGTTGGAACACCTAATCCTACATGGGTAGGTGTGGAATGCGAAAAGTCACAATGGAGTCCAAGTGACTTTGGAATATGAAACCAAGAGTCACACCATTGTACTATAAATGTACATCTTTGTATAATGGAAAATAAGAAAGCCTCACGCTTATCCTTCATTGTGTTGTTTCTCTTGTGTGTGTGTGTTCGTCTTCCTCATACACCATGTGTGTGCTTCAACATGGTGTTTAACATGGTATCAGAGCGGGCGATTGATGGCCCTGCTCCACTTTGAATGAGCCATTTGTGTTTATGGCCTGTGCATATCTGCATTTTTGCAGCATTTAAAGAGTTTCTGCAGCAGTATTTTTGTTGCCATTCAGAGGTGCTTTGAAGAAGAGCAGCGTTGGTTTTGAGAAAGAGCAGCATTCAGGCATTGTGCGTCTTGCGTTCAGAAATTGGCAGCATTCAGGCATTAGCTTTGAAGAAAGGCAACACTGCCCATGTGAAGGTTTTCATTCTATTCTTCTCTGCAATTTCTGCCTTTAATTCTGCTTTTAAAGAGCTGTTGGAATAGTGTTTTAAACTGGGTTTCTGAAGAAGAAATTTCTGAGTTTTTACTGGCAAATTTCTGCCACATTCTCTGAGAAAAAATTCTGCATTTTGTCCAATTCCGTGCTGCTGAGCTACTGGAAAATTCTGAGTTTTTCCATTGAAAAATTTCTGCAATTCTGGGTTTTCTGCTGCTGGAAAATATTCTCTGCTGCTGGGCTATTGAAGAAATTTCTGAGTTTTTACTGGAAATATTTCTGAATTTTCATTGGAAAATTTTTGAGATTTCTGCAAATCTCTAAATCTGCATTTATCCAATATTCTGCTGCTGAAAAGAAAAATCTGCAGTTGTTTTAAAGTCTTCTACTCTACTCTGCTGTTTTATTAAAAAAATAAAATAAAATAAATAAATAAATAAAAAATTTCAGGGCTTTCGGCCCCCTTCCCAACCTGCAATTTTTTCACAACCCTACGCTCAGCTCCCTCCTCTATCGATTCCCCACACCTCTCATTAAAACTCTACCCAAATCAACAACGGCCCCTCACCGTGGCCTACTCCCTACGGCCCTCATCTCCTTACCCCACCCTCCTTACTGCGCTCTACCATCACTCAACACGCGGCCTACCTTCTGCAACTTACTCCGCTACCTCACATATCCCTTGGCTGCTCAACGCACTGCTCCCCTAAACTCCACTACGCCCCTCCCTTACAGCGCTCCCTACCCTATCTACCCATCCTTCCCCACCCCGCTCACATTCCACTCGAGCCACCTCTTAACCCGTCCCCCCTACTCCTTACAACCGCTCTCTACAATAAACGATCCCTTCTCAACTCCCGCTCGTTCTTTGCACTCACCCACACCCCCTTAACTCCGCCCTCGCTCCCATTCCCCTTACGTAGATCCATTACATTTTTTAATGTTCAAAAACCCCCTTCTCCCTTTAAAACTAACTTACGTAGATTCACATTCATTTAAATTTTTATTTATTATTAAAAGCCCCCTTTCCCCTTTTAAATTAATTCCCCTTCTCATATTTTATTATTCCTTTTTTTAAATTAAAAATAAAAAATAAAAATTAAATGTTCTCTCTCTAAATACATTTTTCTCCCACAATTTTAACCCCCTTTCATTCCTTTTTAATTTTTAAATCAATTCTCTCAAAAAAAAAAAAAAAAAAAAGTTCCCTTAGTTTTTAAACTCCCCACTTCTCCATCCATTTTAAATTCCCCCTCTTTTTTAATTCCCCTCCCCTCACATTTTTAAATTTCTCATAATTCTCCCTCCTCTATTTTTACTACAGTTCCTCTTTCCCATTTAAAAAAAAAAAAAAAAAAAACAACAGAGAGAGAAGAAGGACATTGAAGACGAGAAATGAACAACAGAATTGAAGAAATGACATGGACTATACATAGAGAAAATTGAAGATTTACATTTTATGATTTGTGGTATATATAAAAGGGTGTTTTTCTGAAGAATTTTACATGTGAAGACAAGTTTGCCGTCAGTTTTAAAACAACTCTTTGAAGGAAAAATCAGCCGCCTTAAAGGCCTCTTGCACAAGTGTTTTTGCTGGACATTCAAATATTTTTGCAGAGATATTGATATTGTATTGTGAGTGGAATTTGCATCTTCTTCATAGTTTCAATCAAGATTTGAAGTGTAAATTTGAGTTGTTGATGTAACTCATTGTTGATTGCCCTCCATCATTTGAGGAGCACACTTTGTACTTTGGAAATTGTTTAAAGTCATTTGTATTTGTTGAATCACATTGTAAACGGGTGCATTTTCGGTTGAAGCCGACACCCTTTATTTTTTGAGCCTAAGTTGTTGAAAATGGCTAAAATCAATGAGGCATTAGAGTTGTTGAATAACCTCATTCATTCCAATGTTGATGACGTGATAAAAATGAGCAAGAACGCTCTTTGTAAAATTCACAGTTGTTTGCTAGATGCACATGAAAAGATCGAGTTTTTGCAGTTGGAATTTCAGCTCCAACAAGATGAACTTCAGCAAAAGAGTCACCATTCTGAACCTGTTTCTGTTCAGAAGATTGTGAAGGACTCTCATCAGAAGAAAGAAGATAAAATTGCAGATGATTCACATTCAGTTCCTTGTACTAGAGCAGATGTACATGCAGATGCAGCAGCTCAGCCTACACTTCTCAAGCCCATCATCAGACCTTGGGAAGAGCTTGTCCACAACAAGCACCGAACTGGTCTTGGATATGACAAGGATGTGTCCTTTCATATTCCAGACTACACAAAGCCCATCATATTTCAGAGTGCCGGATTCTTGTATGACAATTCACCTGCAGCTATTCCAGATCCTGTTCCACTTCCACAACAGATTGAGAAATGCCAACACTGTGATCGAGTTGGCCACATGAAAGATCATTGTTTTGATCTTCATCCATGCAAGCACTGTGGTCGGCACACCCACTCTTCAGACAGATGCTTCAGACACAAGCCTCCTGCAAGAACCAAGATTCATCTTGGATGGATCGCTTCTTGGCAATGGGCATCAGCAGCCAAGAAGATGTTTACGACACATGTTAGAACTTGTTCACGCATATTGAGCAAACTTGCAGTTGAGTTTTCGCCATCATCTCACCTTGTCCCTGACAGGGGGGAAAATGGTGGTCATGTACAAACTTCGACGACAGATCAAGCGAGCCTGAGCCACAATCTCTCATTCCATGTTCAGAGTTGTAGCCAGCAGTTCAAGCGAGCCTGAGCCACAATTCGTCATTCCGGATTCAGAGATGTAGCCAGAGACACGGATGCCCATGAGCATGCTTTCGGTTGGTGGATAACCTAAAACCATCATTTTCGGTTGGTGGATAACCTAAAACCATCATCTTTGGTTGGTGGACAACCTAAAACCACCACAGGTCGTAGACCTCTCTTCTTTTAGGTCGAAGGTCTCCCTTTTTTATGAGGTACAATTCCTCTAGCAGAAGCCTTCAGCTTCTTGCCAGTTTTGGAAGAGTTCCGGGAACTGCAACAAGTTTTGCGTTCCAGTGTTTGTGGTCATCCTAAAACCACCTCTTTTTCCAACATTTCAGAGAGTTGATTCAGCCCAAGTGCTGCCATGTATACTTTGCAGATTTGTATTGCAACTCTTTTCTTGGACTCACACATACCCCTTCGGATTAAGGGGGGATGTTGGAACACCTAATCCTACATGGGTAGGTGTGGAATGCGAAAAATCACAATGGAGTCCAAGTGACCTTGGAATATGAAACCAAGAGTCACACCATTGTACTATAAATGTACATCTTTGTATAATGGAAAATAAGAAAGCCTCACGCTTATCCTTCATTGTCTTGAGTCTCTTGTGTGTGTGTGTTCGTCTTCCTCATACACCATGTGTGTGCTTCAACATGGTGTTTAACACAATAAAACATAATCTGAGTGGAATTTTCACAAATGGTTTCTGGGTTCTTTGGATTACCAGTGCCTAAGCGTCTCCACAAAATTTGTGACTTAGATCACTTCCTATGCTACCAAAAATCAAAACTCCCTCTTAGCGAGGAAAGTGCTCTAACAATATGCCTGTTGCATACTGTTCTGACCTGGAAGCATTTTCAGCACTGCTGATGTCTGACAAGCTGTCCACAACCACTGCGCTGCTACTGCAACTATACCGCTGCCCATGACACTGCCACTGCCATTGTTGCATCTGTACTACAACTCCCTCTCAAATGTTGCATCTGCTATGCTGCTAGCACTGCCACTGCTAACATTGCATCTGCACTTCAACTCAGTGGTTGAGAGAAGCAATTGAAATCACCCGAAAACTGAACAAATGTTTAGTGGATGCACCTCGGTGCTGAAGACTCTGACTGCTGATAAATACTGCATTGTCCCTCTGATGCACTGTGTAGAAATTGATAACCTACTCCAGTTTTCAGTGTCTCATTATTTCTCCCATAAAGTTAAATGCCCATTCCCATAACCATACATTCAACAAGCTGGAAAAATAAATATTTTCTGAAAACACAAATTCTGGAAATTTCAAAATGCTGGAAATTGCAGAAATAAAAACATAGAAATATTTTCAGCCACATCCAGAAATTTGACATGCTGATTTTTGGTCAATATGACCCTCGAAAAACCCCTACAACTCTGGGGAAAACCAGTTTGAAAGCTCTTCTTTATTTATGATAAATAGCTTTTACAGTGAGAGATAAATACTCATAAAATTTCAGCAACCAAACAAATACAACTTATCTCATTTTCTGTGCTTAACCACTGCCTTGGAAAATGTGCAAACAACAAAACAGGGACAACAATAAATGTTGTATGGACTTCCTTGTTTTCCATGCCCAGAAACACAACAATAAATGCTATTGTATGGCCTCGATTTGCGTGTAGAGCAGCAATAAATGCTGCTGTACTGCCTCCCCAAACTACGTGAAAAATGATAGCAATAAATGTTAGATAGAATTTGCCTCGTTTTCTGTGCACATGTACAACAACAAACTGTACGGTCAGCCTCGAAAACTATGCCACAAAATAGCGAACCCTCACCTCGAAATCTGTGCCAGAATGTTGTATGATTGCCTAGGAATACGTGCCCAAACTGATGTACGTAATCTGCCTTGGAAAACATGCCCAAACTGTGTTGAATTGTGTGCAAATCCTTGCTGTACGAATTCGCTGAATGCTGCCTCGGTGTGCGTGCCAAGGTTCTGCTCTCCTTCACGCCACTGCTCAGAAATCTCCTTTGCTCTCTTCTTCTCCTTCTCTCAATCTTCTCTTGAAAGACTGAATGATTTTTTTCCTCTTTTCCTCCTTTAACCTAACCCTAAGTGACTTTTGGGGAATCCCTAAATCCAATGGCTGAGATAGCTTTAGATATAGGGCTGAGATTAAAGGTGCATTTAAATCTCACTTTCTATTTTTTTAATTCACCTCACTTTAATAAAGACCCTCTTAGTCATTTATTTCCAAAGTCACTTTTCACTTTCAAATTTCACATTGACTTTATTAAAGTCACTTTAAAATTAGACTTAGTAACTTTATCACTTAAAGTCACTTTTAAATTAGATTTGACTTTATAACTTATAAAGTCACTTTAGGAAAAAAAGTGAAGTACATTTGGACACTTTTCCCTAGGCCAAAAATCAAAGCCTTAGGGAACCACTTGTCCTCCGGTAACCAAATTTCAACACTCCCTCTTACCGAGGAAGGTTTTCCTCACCACACCCATCTTGTCTATGAAGTAGACATGCTTGCCCCGTGGTAAGGCTTTGGTAAATATATTTGCTACTGCTCATTTGTGGGAATATACTCAAGCTTCACAGCTCCTTTTTGAACATAGTCTCTGATGAAATCATATCTGATGCCGATATGCTTTGACCTGTCATGAAATACTGGATTCTCCGTGAGTTTAATGCAACTCTGATTATCACAGTAAATCATTAAAGGTCTCAATGACTGACCAAATAAGCCAAACAACATCTTGCGAAGCCATATGGCCTCACAACTAGCTAAACTGGCTGCCATGTACTCTGCTTCCGCTGAACTCAATGCTACTGACTGCTGCTTTCAGCTGAACCACGACACCACTGCCAAACCCAACCCAAAACAACACCTTAAAGTGCTCTTCCTATTAGAAGCACAACCTGCCCATAATCCAGACCATACTCCACTGTCTCCTGCAAGTACAGCAAAATGCGTTTTGCAGCAACCCAGTGCACCCTCTTGGGCTCACACATGAACTGGCTCATCGTGTTGACTACAAAATATATATTTGGTTTGGTGTTGACCAAATACATCAAGGAACCAATCAACTGTCTATACAATGTCGGATCCACCAACTCGGAATCTGAAGCATGAAGCTTTTTCCAGTTCGTGATCATAGGTGTCGACATGGGTCTACAATCTTCCATGTGGAATCTGCTAAGGATGTCCACAATATACTTCCCCTGTCCCCGGAAGAAATGCCCCTCCTCCTGCCACACCTCCAAACCCAAAAAGTAATGCATCAAGCCAATGTCCTTCATCTCGAACTCCGACGCAAGATCTCTCTTGCAGCCCTCTATGAGTCTTTCTGCACTCGTAATGACCAAGTCATCCACATACAACACCAGAATGAGAGGCTCCTCACCTATCACAATAAAGTATAGGTTCGGATCTGCATCACTCTTTGTGAAACCCATCTCCTGCAAGTACGTATCAATCCTGGAGTACCAAGCTCTAGGAGCTTGCTTCAGGCCATAAAGGGCCTTCTTCAGTTTACATACATGGGACTCCTTCCCATGCGCCTCAAAGCCCTATGGTTGCTCAATGTACACCTCCTCCTATATGAAGCCATTGAGAAATGCGGTCTTCACATCCATCTGGTGGATCTTCCAACCCATCTCTGCTGCTATCGATATAATGGAGCGAATGGAAGTATATCGAGCCACGGGAGCGAAGGTCTCCTAATAATCTACTCCCTCTACCTGGGAGAACCCTCTAGCCACAAACCTTGCCTTGAATTTCTTAATGTTGCTATATGCAGCATGCTTTACCTTGTAAAGCTATCTGGAAGTAACCACGAATTTGCCCTTAGGCCTCGGCACCACCTCCCAAACATCATTCTTCATGATAGAAGAATACTCCTCCTGCATGGCTTCTCTCCAGACCTGCTGGCTAGCTGCTTCCTCATAGCTAGAAGGTTCAAAGTGTAATATCCCTTTTTGGGGGATATCTCTAAAACACAACAAACTCTAACCAGAGATGGACTGGGAGGGCGTTTACCAGATATTTCACCTCTGAGAGGAGGGTGAGATCTGGAGGCGATCTGGAGGCTACCTGGCCCTTTCCAGACTCTGTCTAAGAGTATGAGGAAAAACACACCAAGTGGTATAGAACTAGAATGCTCGAAGATATAAAAATAACAGTAATGCAGACATACAATAGCATAGATAACATGTATAACAAATGCTCCAGGAATAGAGAGAGAATACTAAGCCATTTTATTATACTAAGAAATATAATGAAGTACAATAGGTGATCAGAGTGATGGCACCTAGACTTGCTCAAGGCAAGTGAAGAAATACTCTCAGAATAACCAGGAAATGGCTGCTCTCTGAACTGCGTCCCAGCTGTTGGAAAACTGCCGTGTAGCGGCTACTGTTGAAATGAACTGATGACTAGGAGCTGTTCCCCTTGCCGGAATGAGCTGAAAATCTGGAATCCACCTCTACTCATCAACCATAGCAAAACCCAGAAATCATATCAGAAATGGCTGACCCTCGAAAATCACCCCCTTGGGGAATTACGCTGCCCTCCAAGGCTCTGCGCAGAGGCTGAATAGGAACAACTGAAATACGGCCTCAAACTCCACCAAAATCCTCCCAAAGGCAAGGGCTGATCCTTTGCTCAATCTCCAGGCTCAAAACCCCTGCAAGAAACCCAATTCGGAGCTCCTCCTGAATAGACTGCATCCTCTCTCTCAATGACTGCGCAGTCTTTGAATGCACAGCGCCGCAACAAAACCCAAACACCAATCCTCCCACAAAATGTTGAAGAAACTACCTTGCCTGAGCAGGCACTCGAAGTCCCCTAGGGCTAAGAGCGAGATCTCCGATCGGAGACACTCAACACACTAAACAGTGTTGCAGACAGGCTAAACAACCAGCGTGCTCAAGAAGTCAAAACGACCAGCTCAATATCATCAACAACGAATGAACAAAATGAGGAGGCTCTCCCCTCTATATAGCATGAGCCCCTCTCAACCCCATGTTCACCTCCTCCAACGTTGCCACGTGCTCCCTCTTGGCCTGCGCAGTCCCTCCATGTGTCTACGTGGGCCCCCTCTCTGCGTGGTCTCTTGGCCCCCTCGGCTCACTTAAGTTACAACGTTGTGCTACTAGGGAGTGAAATTTTATTTCTAAAGTGAGTTATGTCTCCTCTACTCACCTTTTTATTTATGAATAAACTATAGATGACAAAATTGAGCAAAATTCGAATATTCCAATTAGCCATAGCTAATTAGGAATATTACAGTTTCCCTCGGCAAAATGTTGCTTGTCCTCAAGCAACTGAAGTGATGGATGTTGGAAAATTTTCTCACTCTCCCAAGTGGCATCCTCATCCGGCAAATTCTTCCACCTCACCAAGAACTCCCAGACTGTCCTGCTCCGTAGCTGCCTTTCCCTGGTATCCATAATAGCCTCTGGCTGCAACACCAAATGCCCCTCATCATCCGTGGGTGGTAGCTCATCTGTCACTGTCACCTGTTGACCCAGTGCCTTTTTCAGGCATGATACATGAAAAACATTATGAATCTTGCTGCCTTGGGGCAGCTCCAACTCATATGCAACCTGTCCAATCCTGCGTATCACCTTGTATGGCCCGTAAAAGCAGGGCTTGAGCTTCTCAGCTCTCTTCTGCTTCAGTGACGACTGTCGGTATGGCTCTAATCGTAGGTAGACCAAGTCCCCTACCTCAAACTGTCTCTCCACCCGACCTCTGTCAGCATACAACTTCTGCTGGTTTTGTGCTGTAGTCATATTATCTTTGAGAGCTTGGAGAATGTCCTGACTCTATTGGATCCAAATCTTGGCTCTAGGAGCCTTGCTAACACCGAACATCACATTAGCAAAAGATAAAGAATGATACCCATACAAAGCATCAAATGGTGACATACCAATGGACATGTGATGTGTAGTGTTGTAGCAGTACTCCCCCAGATGCAATCACTTCAGCCATGCTCGCTGCTGCCCACTAACATAGTTACGCAAGTGGCCCTCCAGCCACTTGTTAACTATTTCCTTCTGTCCATCCGTCTGTGGGTGATAACTGGTACTCGTTGTCAACTCCGTCCCCACCAATCGGAAAAGCTCCTGCCAAAATCCGCCCATGAAGCGGCTGTCCTTGTCACTTATGATGGTCTTAGGAAGACCATGTAGCCTGAAAACCTCTCTGAAGAACAGCTCGGCCACCTGTGCTGCTGTGTAATGCGCGGATATGGCGAAAAAATGTGCATACTTTGTCAATCGATCAACGACGACAAAGATACAATCCTTGCCCTGCACCATGGGCAACCCTGTGATGAAGTCCATCGAAATACTCTCCCATTTCCCCTCCGGGATGGGAAGAGGCTGCAATAATCCTGCGGGATGGCTCATCTCCCCCTTGTTCCTTTGGCAAACATCGCACTCCCTGATGCTTTGGAGTACATCCTCCTTGAGGCCCTTCCATGAGAATCTCTCTCTAATGGCTTGGTAGGTTTTGGTAAACCCTTGATGGCCGGCCAAAGGTGAATCATGTGATGCCTGAAGTATCTTCTTCTTGAGCTGAGATCCCTCAGTCAAGAAGATCCGGTCCCTGTAGTAGATGATCTCATCGATCACTCTGTACTTGTCATCCGCCACCTGTCCATCCAGAACCTCACATGCAAATTTGTCCTTGGAGTACTCTACTAAAAATCGAGCCCTCCAATCTGTATCCAAGCTCATAAGAGACAACGTGGCTGGTCTACGTGTAAGGGCATCTGCTACCACGTTGTTCTTACCTTTGACATACTCAATGTCAAAGTCATATGCCTGGATCTTATTGATCCACTTCTGCTGCCTCTCCTGTAGCTGCTTCTGTTTCAAAAAGAACCTGAGGCTGTTGTGATCAGTCCTCACCCTGAACCTGTTACCCACTAAATACTACCGGAATTTGGCCAATGCATGCATAATGGCCAACATCTCCTTGTCGTATATAGAATACAACCTCTTGTGTGGAAGGAGCTTCCGGCTCTCAAAGGCTATAGGGTGTCCTCCTTGCATCAATACTGCGCCGATCCCCTCTCCCAACGCATCACAGTCCAAAACAAATGGCTGCGTAAAATCTGGCAATGCAAGCACTGGGCAGCTACTCATCACCTCCTTGAGCTTGTCAAAGGCTTGCTGCGCTGTATCTGACCAACTGAATGCCCCCTTCTTCGTCAAATCTGTAAGGGGTGCAACAAGCTGTGAAAAACTACTGACGAACTTCCTGTAATAAGTACAAATGCCAATGAATCCCCAAAATTCTGTCACATTCCTCGGCTCCGACCAATCTCTGATAGCCTTGATCTTCTCCTCGTGGACTCTCACTCCGTTCACCCCTATGATATGTCCCAAGTACAACATCTCCGACAACCCAAACTCACACTTGGAGAGCTTGGCATAGAACTGCTGCTCCTCCAAAATGCGCAACACTGCCTCAATGTGCTGGAGATGCTCCTCCCAAGTCCTGCTGTAAATGAGGATATCATCAAAATACACCAACACAAACTTCCTCAAGTGACTGCGGAAGATGTGGTTCATGCAAGACTGGAATGTCGCTGGTGCGTTGGTTAGCCCGAAGGGCATCACCAAAAACTCAAAGTGCCCATAGTGACACCTGAAGGCGGTCTTGGGAATGTCCTGTTCCCTCACGTGAATCTGATGGTACCTTGATCTCAAATCAATCTTTGAGAAGAACCGGGCTCCTCTCAACTCATCCATCAACTCATCGATCCTGGGTATAGGGTACCTGTTCTTCAGGGTCTTCTTGTTCAGGGCCCTGTAGTCAATACACATCCTCAAAGTGCCGTCCTTCTTCTTCACCAACACCACGGAAGAAGCAAAAGGACTTGTGCTCGGCCGGATGTGCCCAAGAGCCAGCAACTCCTGGATGGCCCACTCAATCTCATCCCGATAGGCTTTGGGATGCCTATAGGGTGTGGTAATCACTGCCTGAATACCCTGCTCCAACTCAATAGTGTGCTCGAACCCCCGATCCGGTGGTCGGCCTGGTGGTATATCCCCGAACACTGTGTCATATCTGTCAAGGATAGCCTGTATATCAGGGTGAAAGGCCTGACCGGTAGTCCCTGCCTCTGATGCCCGCAACTCAACTACCCACTCTATGTCTCCCTTCTGGAAATCTGCCCCCATCTGGTGAGCCGAAACAGTCTGAGGTGGGTAAGTGTGCATCCCACGGATCTTCTCATGCTTCCCGGTCTTCTTATCATCCCACTCCATCTCCAAGGCCTCCCAATCTGTGGTGACCTTCCCCAGAGTAATCAACCACTGAACACCCAATACCACATTGGTATCCGGTATGTTGACCACGAAAATGTGGTCGGTCACAGTGTAGGTACCCATCGTCACTGCCAACTCTGGAACATATCGGGCACATTGCATCGTCTGAGCTCCTGGGACCAGAACAGAAAATCCATCGAAGCTCTCGGTCGGTATACCTCTCCGCTCAACCATCTGTGCATCGATGATGTTGTGGGTTGCCCCACTGTCAACCAAAATTGATACTTGTTGACCACGTACTGTCCCCCGTATGTGCAACGTCAAATACTTAGGAACTCCTCGCAATGCCGCAAGGGTCCCCCCTGTGGGTGCAAAAGACGCACCTTCTGCTCCTGGAGGTGGTGATGGCAACTGATTCTGGGCTGTCTGACTGTCTCCTGCCTCCACGTCATCCTCCTCATCCTCTTCCTCGCTACTCTCGGAGAAGACCTCAATGAAGTGTGCTTTGCCAGTAGCACATCTATGTCCTGGTGCCCATGGCTCCTGACAGGTAAAGCACAACCGCTTCTTCTTCAGCTCCCTCCTGGCATCATCATCCGTTTGTGCCCGTCCTGGATTCCCCTTTGGAGGCAGAATCCTCACATCCTTCCCCTTGGGCTGGAAGCCCTGTCTTTGGGGGTAAGGTGTCCGAGTCCTAGGCAATGCATCCTGTAAGTTCCGGGTCCTGCTAATAGCATCCTGGAGTGTGGCTGGTCTAGTAGATCTGACTAGACCCCGAAGTGGCTCTGCTAACCCCTCCACAAACATATAGATCATCCGTGCCGCGAATAGATCTGGCACCATCACTGAAACCCTCAAGAAGTCTGCAATGTATGTCTCTGGGCTCTCGGTCTGTTTGAGCCTCGTCAGCCTAACAAAGTGCTGTTCCGGATCCCTCCGGTCAAATCTCTCTATCAACCTCCTGGTAAACTTGGCATATGTCGTCACTGTAGAATGTCCGATTGTAACCATGCCATGAAACCACCAGTCCTGGGCCTCGCCATCCAAATGTAATGTTGCCACCTTGATGGCCTTCGTCTCCGACATCTGGTTAAGCTGGAAATAGATGTCCAACTTCTCCACCCAAGACTTCGCCGAACTGTTTGATGAACCATCAAACGTAGGCAAGTGGAATCTGCTAGCTGTGCGGTGGGTATCTCCGTCATGATAATGCCGGTGCCCTCTATGATGGTCGCGGGGTCTACTGTCCTGCTGAAGCTGAACAAAATCTCTGAACGAGAGAGCATCCCTGAATTGCTGCCCATAGGCTTGATACTCTGCAAAATAATCACCCATATGTTCGGGCTCTGCTCCCAAGAAAGTGGGCATGGTAGAGCGTGTAGGTGCATGTGAAGCCATCGGCTGAGTAGTATCACACTGAGTAGCACCATGCTCCGGAAAATGGTGGGATGTACCCGATCCCTCACCTACCTGGAAAACCCGTGGGGTCTCACGCTGTCTAGCCTCCACACCGGTGAATCTCTGACCCATCACCCCAATCTGTCTCGCTAGATCCTGCACTGATTTGTGGAGTGCCTCCCCAAACTGTTTTGCCTCACTATCATCTGCCATCGGCTCTCTCTGCTCTGAATCTAGCACAGGCTCCTCCTGCTCTGCGTCTGTCACAGGCTCCTCCTGTTCTGTGTCCACCACCCGAACACGTTCTCCCTCTCCATAGGTGTTCTCCAATCTATGCTCACGATCTCTGTACTTTCTGCCTCTGTAACAAATGTATGGCCTCTTCCTCGGTGTCGTAGACAACTAGCTCCACAGGCTGAGCCATAACTATGCTCTGATACCACTGTAATATCCCTTTTTGGGGGATATCTCTAAAACACAACAAACTCTAACCAAAGATGGATTGGGAGGGCATTTACCAGATATTTCACCTCTGAGAAGAGGGTGAGATCTGGAGGCTACCTGGCCCTTTCCAGACTCTGTCTAAGAGTATGAGGACAAACACACCAACTGGTATAGAACTAGAATGCCTGAAGATATAAAAATAACAGTAATGCAGACATACAATAGCATAGATAACATGTATAACAAATGCTCCAGGAATAGAGAGAGAATGTTAAGCCATTTTATTATACTGAGAAATATAATGAAGTACAATAGGTGATCAGAGTGATGGCACCTAGACTTGCTCAAGGCAAGTGAAGAAATACTCTTAGAATAACCAGGAAATGGCTGCTCTCTGAACTGCGTCCCAACTGCTGGAAAACTGCTGTGTAGCTGCTACTGCTGAAATGAACTGATAACTAGGGGCTGTTCCCCTTGCCGGAATGAGCTGAAAATTTGGAATCCACCTCTACTCATCAACAGCAGGAAAACCCAGAAATCATATGAGAAATGACTGACCCCCGAAAATCACCTCCTTGGGGAATTACGCTGCCCTCCAAGGCTCTGCGCAGAGGCTGAATAGGAACAACTGAAATACGGCCTCAAACTCCACCAAAATCCTCCCAAAGGCAAAGGCTGATCCTCTGCTCAATCTCCAGGCTCAAAACCCCTGTAAGAAACTCAATCCGGAGCTCCTCCTGAATAGACTGCGTCCTCCCTCTCACTGACTGCGCAGTCTCTGAATGCACAGCTCCGCAACAAAACCCAAACACCAATCCTTCCACAAAATACTAAAGAAACTACCTTGCTCGAGTAGGCACTCGAAGTCCCCCGGGGCTAAGGGCGAGATCTCTGATCGGAGACACTCAACGCACTAAACAGTGCTGCAGACAGGCTAAACAGCTAGCATGCTCAAGAAGTCAAAACGACTAGCTCAATATCATCAACAACGAATGAACAAAATGAAGAGGCTCTCCCCTCTATATAGCATGAGCCCCTCTCAACCCTAATGCTCACCTCCTCCAACGTTGCCACGTGCTCCCTCTTGGCCTACGCAGTCCCTCCATGTGTCTACGTGGGCCCCCTCTCTGCGTGGTCTCTTGGCCCCCTCAGCTCACTTAAGTTACAATGTTGTGCTACTAGGGAGTGAAATTTTATTTCTAAAGTGAGTTATGTCTTCTTTACTCACCTTTTTATTTATGAATAAACTATAGACAGAAAAATTGAGCAAAATCGAATATTCCAATTAGCCATAGCTAATTAGGAATATTACGAAGTCATATTTGTTGGAAACCATTGCCATATAGCTACAGAACCTCTCAGGTGGTCTGCTCTCTCGGACTAGTCTCTTCGGCCCAGCGACAGATGTGGCCTCTCTCAAGGTATCCTGAAGCCACTTGGGCTTTCTCTTCCCTGAGCACACTTCTCCCACCAGAGAATGAAACTCCTCATCCTCATCAAGAGCTTGAACTCCTGAATGTTTGTCTATTGTCCTCCTGCCTGAACCTGAACCTGTAGATGCTGAAGTACCGTTTGACTTGTCCATCAGTGGACTACCTAGTGAACTTCTCTACATGTTGCCCGAAGCACCACCCCTCTGACTCTACAAGCCATTGCTCACTGATGGACTTGACACCATAATCGATGTACCTCTTGATCCCTGCCTACTAGATCCCTGTGACTGACTCAGCGGCTCCTGAGGGTCTAGCTGATCCAGATACTTTAACTCCCTGACCTCCTGAAAGCCTTGTCCTCCTCAAAATTCACATCCCGCCTGACAACAACTCTCCTCTGTGCAGGAACATAAATCTAAAAGGCTTTCGAGGTCTCACTGTGGCCCACAAAGATACCCTTCTCTACAGTGGGTTCTAGCTTGGTCCTCTTCTCCTTGGGTACGTAGGAGTATGCAATACACCCAAAGATACGAAAATGACCAATATCGGGCTTCTTCCCAGAAAAAGCCTCCTCCTAAGTCACATGCCCCAAGGCACGATGCGGACCCCTGTTATGCAAATACACAGCAGTGTTGCAGGCCTCTGCCCACAAAAACAATGGTAACCCCTGATCATGTAGCATGGCTTTGGCAGCCCCAACGATGCATACGATTGTTCTTCCTCTCGCAACCACAGTACATTGGGGGTTGTAAGGCTTGTGAACTCCTCTTGATGCACCTCGCGCAATAATCAACAAACTCGCCAAGGGTGTACTCCCTCCATTTGTCCGACACGACGGATTTGGGCTTGAGCCTGTCTAAGTATTGCAAAGAGCTCTAAACTCACGAATTGTTGAAGACCTCATTCTTGGTCTTCAAGAAATAAATCGCGGTCCTCCTAGAGTGATCATCAGTGAATAAAACATAGGACTCATATCCACTCAAGGAAACATGAGAGATTCGACTGCTCACATCGGTATGAATCAAATCAAGTATCCCAGTCGATCTGCTATATAACAGTCGTAAGTCTTAGTGTTGGGCATGTGGAGAGAATGGATAGACACATCATTCTGGTCTTCACCTGGAAGACAAAATGGAGAATTGGGTAATCATTTAGCATTCGATACTCTTTGAGAATGTGATAGGGCATTCAAGATAAGAGTAGTCGAGGACCAATATTCTTTGAGAGTTGGATACCCAAGAGAAGAATAGTACAAGAAGGTCATACTATGGGGACACCTGGGTAGAGTATGTACCTTGGAGAGACAATGACTATGGTGTCTATAAGTCATATGTCTCGCCAACATTGTAGTCCATTTCCTCGTTGAGAGATGGGGCTATTAGTCAAGGCCTTGCACTAGGACAATGCTAGTTGATGTGATGCTATACAGATGTGATTACCAATCCGATTCTTCTTATGAGATTCTTTAGTATGAAAGTGACCATGTACTTGTATGAATACCTCCCTAGTTAAGAGGGAGTGTTGAAAAGTGTAACTAGGATCGGTCTTCATATTGACTATGTAACTATGTATTTATGTAAAGAAGAAGACAAAGATAATAAAATGTATTTTTGTTGTACTTGCTTCATGGGTTTCATGAGCAAGATTTTTATTATAGGTCAATAGACTTCTTCTTGATGTCTATTGGGGTTTGTCTTCTGATTACAAGTATAATTAAGTGTCATGTATATGAAGTGTCTAGTCTAGAAATTATGCTCCAAGACCTTGTCATGATATCATGAAGAAATGGCTCCTAAATGGCTCAAAACTACACTCTCAACATTTGAATACAAGTCCTCCATGTCGGCCTATGGACAAAAGTAAAAGTCGGCTTTCTAGAAGTTTGAAGGGTCGACATCAAATAGTGACATGATGCTTATATATATACAATCAGCTGCGCGGTCATTTTTGTGGAGAAAGGAATTCAGACAAGTCTGAAGAGAATATGTGGATATACATATGTAACGTTTATGGGTAATGTGTAGTAGCAACAACAAGGTATCTCCTGAAGATTGCGGATATGTCTGTAACACTACATCATGGAAAAATATGAAGTGAGTGCGGATCACAGTGCTGCAATTAGAGCTGCATCGAAGTGCGGATTTCTGTGCTAAAGTAAGCTGCATTCAAGTGCGGATGATAGTGCTGGAGAAGGGTGTATTCAAGTGTGGATTACATTGTTAAAGAACGCTGCATTCAAGGACAGATCAAGGTGCTAAAGAAGGTTTAACTGTGTCAAAGCGTGAGATAAAAGGTACAACAAAGTGCATAGTGATTGTGCTAAAGTTATGATTGTATCCAGCTGAGATAAGTAAACAGTCAATGCCCTAAGGAAACAAAATTTGTGTAGAGACCGAGTTCTCTGGTGTAGAAAGGTGCAAAGTCAGTGAAGGACAGTGAAGAAGAACATCATCAATCAATGACAAGGTCTTGGAAGCATAAGAAGGTTAAGGGTCTGTGTCACGGTCATGGTACTTGTCATTTGAAAATCTAGAAGAAGAATTTCTCGTGGGTTTTTCTCTCCAAGAGGGAGAGGTTTTGCCCTGGCTCTAGGAGCCTAATTTTTGTGTCTCCTGTATTTTGATAATTGACTTGATGAAAGACTAAATAAGCTAAGAAGAGAAGACATAAGTAAATCAAGTAAGCTCACAAGTAATTATCAAGAAGAGAATTTGTATTAATCACCGACCCTCCAAAATTATTAACAAAGAGTCCAAGGTATACCTTTGATTTTAGTATTGTATGTTGATGATTTATTCTTGACAGGAGGAGAACGTCTTATCTTTCAGTGTAAGAGGGAGTTAGCTTTTGAATTTGAAATGAAAGACCTTGGTTTGATGCATTACTTTCTAGGTCTAGAGGTCTGGCAAAAACCTGGTGAAATTTTTCTTTCTCAAGGAAAATACGTTGTTAAGCTTCTTGAAAGATTTGCTATGGTAGAATGTAAGTCCATGCATACTCCTATGGAAATGAACTTTAAGAAATTATGTGGCAAAGCTTCAGAAGCTAGTTTGGAAAATCCCACAGAGTATAGACAACTGTTTGGTGCTTTGATGTTTTTGGTAACACTAGGCCTGACGTATGCTTTGCTGTAAATACTTTAAGTCAATATATGATTGATCCCTTTCATGCTCACTGGATTGTTGCAAAACATGTACTCAGTTACTTGCATGGAACTATCAATCTAGGATTGAAATACACTGCTAAAAATGTAAGACTTCATGGATATACTGACGCTGATTGGGCTGGTAACTCTGCTGATAGAAAGAGCACTTTTGGGTGCTGCTTTAGATTGGGATCTGCCATGATCTCTTGGATGAGTAGAAAACAAAAGTCTGTTGCATTGAGTACAACTGAAACTGAGTACATTGCTGCTAGCATGGCTAGTTGTGAGGCAGTCTACTGATGAAGCTTTTTGGGGAACTATTTGAACAAGTTCTAGACACAACAGTTATATATTGTGACAATAAGAGTGGGATTCGTCTTGCAGAAAATCCTGTATTTCATGACAAGTCCAAGCATATTGAGATCAAGTATCACTATATCCGGGACATGGTGCAGAGAGGAGCAACGAGACTCCATCACATCTCCACTGATGATCAAATAGTTGACATTCTTACCAAGCCTTTACCAAAAAGAAAGTATTTAATTTTAGAGAGCAACTTGGACTTATGGACGTGACCCTTTCGGGAAGTGGTCACAGCTGATCGAGAACACTGAGCTGCCTTTCCCCCTGTCAGAGCTCACAGGATTAGGGAATGATGCTAGAAAGCTCTTGAGGATAAGGGAATTCTTGTGTAGTGCGTGCCACAAGAGTAGGCCTCAATATGCATTCGACCCACAATCTGGGACATGGGAAGAGCCGCCTATCTGGCCAATAGCTATAGTGAGACTTGTCTAGGATGCAGGTGTTCCACCACTTCACACTTGGTTGTGTTTGATTCTTATCTGTGTGCCTTGTTTGAGTCTTGTCTATGTGATGCCTGTGTTCTATCACTTAATTTTGTTTGAGATGAAAATTGGTTGAGTGTAATCCTTGTCTTGTAATGTACTGTTAGAAATGCGAGATGGGGGTGAATCAATATTTCTTTTCAATTGTTATTTTTACCAGTTAAGATCACTTATATTTAGAATATAGAATGAACAATATAGAATAAAGGATTTTATTAATCGGATATAATGAGGACTTAAATCCTTTTCTTTACAATAAATCATGTATAATAATAGTTTAGGGCTCCAACCCTAGATGAAGACACCAATCTTAAATCTCTCAGGCTCCAACCTGTACTTTGCAAAGCACCAACTTGGACTTCACGAGGCTCCAACCTCTAGGGCTCCAGCCCTATCTTCCAAGGCTTCAACCTTGTCACTTTGAGGCTCCAACCTCTTGTGAAAATTCCGTTCAACTACGGAATCCTATTGCAACAACTAGAAGATATTCACCTAATTGTTAATTCTAACTTAACAATATATTTGCAATTTTACTACGACAAACACTGAATACATCACACCGCAACCTACACTAATAAACTGCGAAAGAAATACGAGTGCGGAAACAAATTTGAACAAGCATAGATCACACAACCATTCGACACAGTTATTTTTGGACTAATGTCCCTGGAAAAACCCAACATGGGAAAAGCGGTGCAGCAGATCTGAGGGTTTATATATTATGCATTAAATATTTTTGAGTACAAATCTATGATTGACACATCGGTCAAATCATACAGAGAAATTGACAGAAGAGATCTTGTGAGACAAACCTCACTCCTACACGGGAACCCGACACTGATCTGCACTAAGACTGGACTGCCCTGCGCTGCTTCTGCATAGTGACTGCATCACCCACGTAGTCTCTGCGTCAAAAATACAACTGCCCTTTTGCCTCTACGCTGGTCTCACTACTAGCTGGAAAATGAGGCCTTTTGGCCTCCGAAAAATCTCTCCGGGTTCTAGCACTGGCCCAACGTTGTCTCCTCAGCAGGAAAACGACTTCCCTTCAGCCTCTACGTAGTGACTGTGTAGGCACTGCATCATTGGCTCTGCACTTCTGTTGCGGCTCTCTCTGTCTCTGCTGCTATGTACTCTCCGACTCAGGAATCCTTCCAACCGGAACTACTACTCCTCTCTGCAAAAGATCTCTCGATCAAGTTTTCTTCCTGAGCACTGCTCACTAAAGAAATCGATCTCTGATCTCTACCTTGAGTCTCCAAATGTGTTTTCCAAATGACCCTTCAAGCCAATCTTATAGTCTTCTCGTTGAGACTTCAACGGCCTAGATTAGATCTCTAATCAACGACTAAGATTAACTTTTTACTTGATCGTTTATTCTAGATCATTCTCACTCATATTCTATTAATTCACGTTAATTATTTTATTTTCCTAAGTTTAGACTTAGGGTCCCTTTAAAAATAATTAATTATTTCTATAGAATATAATCCGAGTGGAATTTCACTAAACGGTTTTTGGGTTATCTGGAATACATGTTTCTAAGCCTCTCCACAAAATTCGAGACTTAGAGCACATCTGATGCTACCCCAAATCATGCTACCGCAAATCAATACTCCCTCTTAGCGAGGAATGTAGTCTAGCAATGTGCCCCTCTTTGCACACTTGCTCGACCTTGAAGCATCTCCCTCTTTCTTTGTTGATGTTTGACCTTTGCTTCCCATTACCTCTTAACGCAATTCTTGCACTCATCTTCTTCTTGTCTTGCCACTGTCAACACTGCATCTATACTGCAACTCCCTCTGAATTATGCATTCGTGTTGTTGTTGACTCTGCTACTGTCAACTGCTACTGCACTGCAACACAGTTGCTTTCTGCAACTGAAAAAACATCCAAAATTGGACAAGTATAATGCATTTCGGTGATGAAGATCTGATTGCTGCTAGCCTCTGCGCTGTCCCTCTTAAGCTGTTGCACTGCTACTGCTCTACATTGCGTCCCTCTGCGCTGCTGCAACACTGCTCTGCGCTGCTCAGACTCTGGTGCTACTAACTACTGCACTGCCACTTCTGCACTCCTCTGCACCAACTAGCACCCGTCCATCCTGCTACTTCTGATTTGGGCTCCCGTAGCAAGGTGATGATCCGAGAGGCGAACTCCTCAAGGATCCTGCCCAATCTTGTAGATGTCTGGGTCTTGTTGTCGAACAGATTGTCTATGCACCGCGACAACGGCTTAGATCGGGGGCTGTCACCTTTATCCCCAATCTCTCTATCTAAGCTGTCTCCTTGCAAGCTAAGGGAGGTAGACCCTAACAGAAATGAAGAACAAGAATTGGTTGCAAATCAACCAATCTAGGAGACACAGCTAAAACACCAAATACTTGATAAGATTAACGAGATTTCCAAGATCAATTACATTAAAACCAGTGCCTTACGGAGTTGAAAGATCCCGTTATGCAGTTAAAGTTAAGTATTAGATGCATAACTGCTGCTATGACCACAATGAAGTTCAATAGAGAGCACCACAACCATTCATTAAGATACTTAAACCAATAGCAAAGCTTATCATGAAACGATCATTAAGATAAATCCCAGATGCTTGAAATATTTCCGAAATTATGATGTTTCAAATAACCCAGTTCGAAAATTAAAATACTCCACAGTCAAACTTCAGATAGAAAATTTTAGGCTCATTTGACTATAGGACTTATAAATTTTTAGAATTTTGAAATTTTGAAATTTTTTTATTATTTTTTTTATATTTTCAAATTAAGAAATCTAAATCTATATTAAAGCTTTAATCTAAAGAAAAATTAGAATTTAAAATCTAAATCTAAAATCTAAACAGAACTAAAGTTAAAATTAAACTCTAAAGCTAATCTAAAAATTAAAATTAAAACTAAAACTAAGACTAATTTAAATCTAAACAAAAATAATTTTTAAAAAAAATTTAAACTATAACTAAACTAATTAAAAATAAGATCTAATCTTAAACTAAAACAACAAAAAATCGAAATCTAAATTTACAACCTAAACTAAAATTTAAAAAAAAATCAAATCCTAACTAAAATAAACTAACGAAATCTAACAAAACTAAACTAAATCAAATCAAAATCGTAAACTATTTAAAATCTAAGGTTAAACAGAAAATGAAATTCCTAAAAATTTTAACGCTAACCAAAATCTAAACGCTAATTATCTAACATGAAAAATGCAACCAAACTAAAACCAAAAGAAAATTTGAACGCATATATGTTTAAACCTTTTAACGTGTGCGTTTGATTTGTTGTAATTGCTTGCAGGTCGAGGGAGCGGATGGAGTCACGACGGCGTGAAGAGGCTCGGGTGACAGCGCGAGGGAGTATGGACGTGGCGGGTAGAGATGAAGGCTCGACGGAGTAGGAGAAATGCAGGCGGCAGGAAAAGAAGCTCGATGGAGCAGCGTGGAAGGGGAGAGCTAGGTCAGCAGACAGGAGGAAAATCAATGGCTGAAGATGGTGAGGGCAGAAGAGGAATGGAGGACGATGGAGGAGAAGGGAGTACGTGAGGACAATAGACAAAGGGGAATGGAGATCGAATGGTAAGGACGGCTAGGAGAACGCAGGGTAAGGCTTTGGCCACTGACAGAGGCAGAATTATGTAGTGAATAACCAAGTCAAATTAAAATTTCTCCCTTCAAATTTAAAAAATTCTCCTTGCAAACTCAGATTTTCAACGCTCTTTGAATCCAATAACGTCCAGATTTGCCCACAGAGGCAATTTGAGGCCAGATCTGGCTCAGATCTTTAAAAAAATTTCTGATTGAAAACTACAACCTGCAAGAAATTAGTCAGATCCTGAAGATATATACACCAAGAAAATTATTAAACCCTTACAACCTTAAAAATTACAAATTTACAAACTAATTTACAGATCTGAGGCCCTCATGGCCAGATTTGAATCCATTTTAGCACAATTATTAGAGATTTAAAATTTTAAAGAGAGGCACAAGCCCTAGAAAACCTTGCAAAACCACCAATTTCGTAAGATAGATTTGGAGTTTAACAAATAATGAGCTTTTCAGATTTATGTTTTATGAGAGTCGCTGGTCCAACCGAAGACTTCCCCAAACGCTCAAAACCTTAAAAATATTTTCCTCCACACTTAGATCTGAACTTTAGATTGATAGAGATTCAAGAAAATAACATGAGACCTTTCAGAAAAATAGATAACTAGTCTTTCCGTTAAATAAAAAATGCTATCTTATGAATCCAGAAAACTGCACAAGATACCTGTATGCAGATTAATCCATGAAGGCCATTAACCGTAAAATGCCAAATTAAGTAGCAGAGTTTAGAAACAAATCACCACATAGATCCGAGAAGGAACATCAAAATTTGTAACCCCAAAGTCTTTATGCTTTATTCGTCAAAGAAAATTCACAAGAGCTTCCAAGACAAGTGCACGATTCTAAGATCGGATCACTCAAGACTGACAAAGACCTCTTAATTTATAGGGCAAAATCTCCAACGGCTAGTTCGGTTGATCCACGTCAAAATAATCTCAACCGTCGATAAGATTTGATCATCTTTCAATTTGGACGGTTGAAATTATACATTTGGGGAAAAAACGAATTTACCATTTAAATTCATTTTAATTAACTCAAAAATACTATTTTTGAGTTAATTACCTCAAATTTTTGACTTTGACTTAACCACCTAGGCCCAAGGGTCCAAAATTTCTTAAAATTCTCAATATTCCGTTGACCTGGGGCCTTTAAAAAATCATTTTTTAAGGACCAACGAATTTTGCCTTTGAAGAATTTTATCCTAAGTTAGGACCTTAAATTAATTAAATTTCTGGCTTTTGATTTTTTAATTAATTGACCAGAAAATTTAATTAATTTACTGAGAGGGGATTTTAATTATTTTTCCAACCCTCTTTACATAAGATAATACATTTAGACACATGAAGGGGGAATACCCATTCGTATAGACCCTCAAATAAATACCCAATTCTGTGACTCAAAACATGATCTAGTAGACCAAGTAGCTTGTAATAAAATAATCTAGCCAAATAGCTAGGATTATTCCCAAAATACTTTTACAAGGACTCGATAGAAAACAGTAGGACTCACTTAGCATGCTGATGACAAAATCCACCCTAGCTTTGGGGTGAGGCTGGAGGGGATAACTCTGCCGATAATTTGTGTCGAAAAACACAAGTAAATCAGTGAGACAAAAAACCTCCTAGGATAGAAATCATCAACAACATACTAGGCTTACCTAGGTTGTTACATACATTGACGGTCTTACTTAGATCATTTACATCATAAACATGCATAATGGGTTTACATCATTTATAACAAAATGTTGTCTGTCGATGAAATCTGGATGACGTGAACCTCGAACATGATAAGTCCCATTTGAAAAAATGGGGGTGTACTGCTATGGGGTCGTTGAGAAAGTGTGGTCAACATCTGGCTCTACTTGGGGACACGTTGCTTCATTAAGGAATGTGAGAATCCAGAATCTGCATCCAAACAACACACAAAATTACATAAGTAGTGTCCATCCAAATATCATCATATAATATTAAGCACATGAAAAATAGAAGCTCTTCTTTTATTTATTATTCTACTTAACATGAAAAGTAAATCTACTCTAATTGCAAAATGAAATGCTGAAATAACAAGGAGTAGGGTTAGAAATACAATACAGAGGATGCCCAATGGCATCAGATGTCATCTTTGAAGAACAACTTGATAAATTGGCCATTCGCAGGTAGCTGCAGTGGTTCGCCTTCCAACGTGCTCAAGTGGAATGAGTTTGGTCCAGCAATGCCTCTGATAATATAAGGTCCCAGCCACAAACTGTCAAATTTCTTGTGTTTTCCAGGCTTTTCATTTTTTCTGTCCCATAGTAATACTATGTCTCCAACCTGCAAAGATCTAGATCTAGATGATTTATCAAAGCTTTTCTTAATGTTAGACTGATTCTTGCACATATTATCTAAAGCTTTCTTACGAGTTTTATCCAACTCCACAATCTGGTCAATTCTATTTTGAACAACATCTTTATCAGTGGAAAAATGTTGAAGGAGTTGGTAAGCTGGCAATTTAAGGTGAACAGGCAAAGTTACATCCAAGCCATAAACTAATTCAAAAGGACTTTTACCAGTAGCTTTCTTTTTAGTAATTCTATCTGCCCACAAAGCATACTTGATTTTGCTGTCCCAAGATCGCTTATTATCTCCTACTATCTTCTTGATAATGGTTATAAGATTTTTATTACTTGATTCAGCTAAGCCATTACCGTGAGGATAATAATTAGATGAATGAGATAAAGTAATGCCATACTTAAAACAAAAAGATGAAAATTCAAGAGAACTAAAAGCCTTGGCATTATCAGTAGTGATCTTGGCAGGGACACCAAATCTAGTAATGATTTGATTTTCAATAAAGTCCATAATGACCTTTTCATTGGCATTCTTAGCAGGAATGGCTTCAACCCATTTAGTAAAATAATCAGTCACAGTTAAGATCCAGGAGTAGCCATTGCTAGAATTTTCATGGAATTTCCTGATGAAATCCAGACCCCAATGTTGAAAAGGTGCCTCAACAACCACAGGTTGTAGGGGCAGGGCAGCTAGCTTCTGCTTCCCAGTGAATAGTTGACAGGCTTGGCAACTTCTAACAAATTTATGCACATCCGAAAAAATCGAAGGCCAAAAATAACCAGCTCTCAGAATTTTGTGGGCGGTAGTTCTAGCAGCATAATGACCACCACAAAACCCTGAATGAAACTTAGAAATCAACTTTTTAGACTCAACTTCATCAACACACCTAAGTATTATCCCCTCAGGATTTCTCCATCCAAGGCCATCCTTCATGAGGCAATACTTAGTGGCTTTTAATCTAAGAGCCCTTCTTCTATGAGCAACTAAATGGTTAGGACATGTAAGATTCAACAAATAATGAATAATGTCCTTATACCATTCATGCTCTCCTAACTTTTGCAGCTCAGGTGAAGATGCATCATTAAGACAGATCAAACCAAGTGCTTTCTCATTACCTCCGGTCAACATCTCAGCCAAGCCTTGACCTTTGACTAACTTAGTGGGTCTAATCTCTAGATCATACTCTTGAATTTTAGTAACCCACCTAGCACGAGTCCCTAAGCAATCAGTTTGAGTTAAGATATCTTTAATTGCAGAATGCAGGACGAAAGCAATAATTTTAGAATAACCCACATAAGTCCTAAAATGATTAAGAGACTTAACCAAATCATAGGCTTGCTTTTCCATAGTAGTATACTTTAATTCAGAATTTTGAAGCGCTCTACTCATGAAAGCAATACGCTGTTCATGACCTTCCTTATTCTTTTGTAACAAGACACCAGCAATAGTATCTTCAGAAGCGAAAGAGAAAATCATAAAATCCTTTGAGTAATTAGGACTCGCCAAAACAGGAGCTTGAGCAATAGCACCCTTAATCCCTTGAAAAGCCTTTTTACCATCTTCTTTCAACAAAAAATTTACATCATTCTTAAGAAGACTTTGAATAGGCTTAGCTATTTCTGCGTAATTTGGAATAAATCTTCTAAGAAAATTAGTTTTTCTTAAAAAAGACTGAAGGGATTTAAGATTATGAGGTAGAGGAATCTTTTGGATTGCCTCAACTCTTTCAAGATGAATCTTGATCCCATCTTTGGAGATGATGTGACCAAGTAATTTCCCTTCAGTTACTCCAAAAACAGATTTAGTCGGATTCAAGGAAATCCCAAATTCTCTACATCTATCAAAAACCTGCCTAAGATGACCTATGTGAGTAATACCATCTTTAGAAAAAATAGTAAGATCATCCTGATAAATTTCAATAATTTTTCCAATTAAACCTTTAAAAGCATAATCCATAGCCCTTTGAAAAGTAGCCCCAGCATTAGTCAAACCAAAAGGAATTCTAATGTATTCGAAAGTACCCCATGGTGTGGTGAATGTAGTTTTGTGACGATCTTATTTTTTAACCCAAACTTGATTGTATCCAGAAAAACCATTTAGCAATGACATCATTCCTGAACCTGTTATTCTTTGCAACATAGTCTCCATGTTGGGCAAAGGGTAATTATCTTTTTTGCATGCTAGATTAAGGTTTCTAAAATCAACACAAAGTCTAATGGTACCATTCTTTTTCCTAACAATCACCAAGTTGGAACACCATGTTGAATGTCTAGTTTGAGCAATGATTCCAGCAGCGAGCATTTTCGAAAGCTCCTTCTGAACCAAAGGGGCTAACTTAGGATTTATTTGCCTAAGCTTTTGACGGAAAGGTTTAACATTCTCATCTTTCAAAAGGATAATATGTTGCATGACATCTTCCCTATATCTTTTTAACTCATCATATGAAAATGCTAAAACATCCCTGTACTCATGAAGTAAATTTGTCAACTGTTTCCTTTCTTCTTCACTAGTACCTTTACCGATTTTAACAATCTTAGGATCCTTAGAAGTACCAAGATTTACTTCAATGAATTCACCTGGATCCTTTCTATTCTGCGCTTTCAGCTTTGTGGCATCATGCCGATCAAAGTGTTGTTCTAAAGCAACAATATTCCAAGGTGTAGGATTTACAATATCATCATGATCCTCAGATCCATCCTCCTTAGAACTTATCCGAAAATCTTCAAACTCATCCAAATTATTAAGAAAACAAATAGCTTGCTTTTCATCATTAAAAAACTGCCAATGTTTTGAATTATCCCGGACTGACGGTCTGAAAATAATTTCCATTTTTATCTTTTCCTTAATTAATTCATCGAATAATTGTAAGGTAGAAGCGGCCACAGTGAGCTCATCTGCTAAGGCATTCTTTTCTCTTGGGACAACTTCAAGGTTAATGGCATCAAAGTGTTCCATAGCATCCCACACAGCATTTCGATAATTCCTTAACCTCTGATTTTTACATGTGAATTTATTCCTAACTTGCATGATAACCAGATCAGAGTCTCCCTTGATACTAAGCAACTTAATTCTTAAAGCCTTTGCCAATTCAAAACCCAACAACAAAGCCTCATACTCAGCCACATTATTGGTTGCATCAAACTCAAGTCTATAGGCAAATTTTAAAACACTACCAAGGGGAGATTTCAAAACAATTCCAACACCCTTACCATACCTAGATGCTGCACCATCAAAATGCATGTACCGAACCTGATCATTTAAGTCCTCAAATTTCTCATCAACCTTGTCATCTAAGGGAACCGTGAAATTAGACATAATAGCATAATTCCCCATGTCAGGTTGTTCCTTAATTATTTCATTATGAGGTCTTTTAGGATCTTCTACATGGAATCTTCTTTCAGGTTCTCTATTAAGCTTCACAAACCCTTCACCTCTAGGAGAAGGAATCATAGCATAAGACCAGTTCATTTGAATACTTCCTCCTAGATCAGAATCCCACTTTCTTGATAACAACATACCCCAAGCATCTGGAACATCAACTACAACTATGTCCATAACAATCATGATATCAGGGTAAACCAATAAATGAACTTGTAAATCCTTGATCAACCCATGAACTTCAATTTTCTTAGAATCCATGACACATATGTTGTAGTATGGTCTAGAAACTCTTAAATTAAGCTGTTCCATGACCCTCTTAGTCATGACACAAGCCGAAGCACCAGAATCCAGTATACAATTATTCAATTTATAACCATTAACCATCAAAGTAACAAAAAATCACTGATGATCTTTGTTATCTGATTCCATTTTTGCAAATATATAGGGGCATCTTGATAAGACACTTTAGGAGTTTCATTTTGAGTAACATTAACATGTGAAGCTCCAAGAACATCTAAAACTTTAGCTCTCTGATTAGGAAACTTTAAAACCTCAGTAACAGGCAGCAAGATCTTAGCATTTTTCAACCATGCACCCAAATCAATATCCAAACCAGGACTAGGATTAAAAATTCGAGGGGGATTTTGATTATGACTTTGCTCTTTATCCCTTCTTTGATAAGTTAATCCTTTGTCCTTAGCAATTTCCAAAACTTGATCAGGTGAAGGCTTTTCACCAAATAATTTAATCATCAAATCACTCTCATAATCAAAATTATTGATACTATGCGAAGATGTGAAAGGCCTAATATCTTGACTATTTTCCTTAACTTCCATCCAATCTTCCATAGACAAAGAGAACTCCTTACCAACAACATTTATCTGATTACTTGCCCCAAACATTCTATTATTTATGACTCTTTTAACGATGGGACAAGTAACCTCTTCATGAAGAGCATCACAAACTCTACAATAAGGAAGAGCGTCATCAACCAGATTAGTAGATTCAAGCGGATTCGGAGGTCTCTGCTCACTCGACTGACCTTTTTTCTGCCAAGTATTATTTCGTCGATTATTATTATTATGATTCCTAGGTTGGGAATTCTGCGTTTGAGCCCTTTCCATTTGGACCTACCTAGACTGTAAAGTACTTATTTCCTTAGCATGGTCAGAGATTAACTTCGCTTGATTAAGCTCCATGCTTTCAAGATTTTGCATTAACTTTTTCATAGGGTCATCATCATCTTCTAGAGGTTCTTTACCTTTAGGTCCTTTTAACTTAGTTGCAGCCCTATCAAAACCAGGAATTTCAGACTTCCCAGGTGGCCTTCTATCTTTTTCAAGCTCTTCAGCTAAAAATTGACAAGCCTTATAATTTGCAGTTTTAGCCCGCTTTAACTCATATGAAGTATCAGAATTAAAAGCATCAATGTAAAAATTTAGAAGAGATCCATTACGAGGTTTATGAGTTTGAGATATTTCTCTAAGGATACCATTAAATCTCCTGTTAAATTCTTCAATCGTT
The DNA here is from genome assembly GCA_034641835.2 of Pinus albicaulis. Taxonomy (NCBI): domain Eukaryota; kingdom Viridiplantae; phylum Streptophyta; class Pinopsida; order Pinales; family Pinaceae; genus Pinus; species Pinus albicaulis. The sequence goes on from CM076577.1 coordinate 30,151,363, forward strand.
TCATTTTCTTTCTTTTTTATGGTACTGATCTCTCTTACCAAATGCCTATCTTCCCTTTTATCACCATACTTGTCTTTAAAGGCAGCTACAATTGATTCAAAGGTATCAAATGAATTATCAGGTTTTTCCGTAAACCATTCAGCAACATCCTCACCAAAAGTAAGAACAAAAGTTCTCATCTTTACATCTTCGAAATTATTATTTGCAATCTATTCCACCAGTTAGTGAAAGCAAACAAATGAGACTTGACACTAACTGCTTCATTTCCCTGAAAAGAAGGTAATTTATCCATTCCAGTTTGAGGGTTAGCATGGGGATAACCCTGAATATTAGCAAAATTACACGGGGTAAAAACATCCATGATATCGCGTTGAGGTGGATCACAAAAAAGAGAATGGATATCAGAGAGAGCTTCCTGGCTGAGATTATCAAGAAGTGTACGAGAAGAGAACTTGTGTAATCGGACTCTAAAAACCCTTTCAGGATCTGGAGTAGGATTAATCAAGCTACTTGGATGCCTTCTCGTATAAATTCTTGTGGAAGATGAAGCCAATGGAGTCGCCACTAGGAAAAGAAGCTAACCCAAATACCTGAGATGAAAGATGAATAAAGAGATGAATGTCGTAAAGCCAAAGTCCAATAAATCGTTCCCCGACAACGGCGCCAAAAAATGTTGTCGCACAAATTGTCTAGGCACCGCGACAACGGCTCAGATCGCGGGCTGTCACCTTTATCCCCAATCTCTCTATTTAAGCTGTCTCCTTGCAAGCTAAGGGAGGTAGACCCTAACAGAAATGAAGAACAAGAATTGGTTGCAAATCAACCAATCTAGGAGACACAGCTAAAACACCAAATACTTGATAAGATTAACGAGATTTCCAAGATCAATTACATTAAAACCAGTGCCTTATGGAGTTAAAAGATCTCGTTATGCAATTAAAGTTAAGTATTGGATGTATAAATGCTGCTATGAAAACAGAAATGACCACAATGATATTCAGTGTAAAAGCACCACAACCATTCATTAAGATACTTAAACCAATAGCAAAGCTTATCATGAAACAATCATTAAGATAAATGCCAGATGCTTGAAATATTTCTGAAATTATGATGTTTCAAATAACCCAGTTCGAAAATTAAAATACTCCACAGTCAAACTTCAGATAGAAAATTTTAGGCTCATTTGACTATAGGACTTAGAAATTTTTAGAATTTTGAAATTTTTATATTTTTTATTATTATTTTTTTTATATTTTCAAATTAAGAAATCTAAATCTATATTAAAGCTTTAATCTAAAGAAAAATTAGAATTTAAAATCTAAATCTAAAATCTAAACAAAACTAAACTTAAAATTAAACTCTAAAGCTAATCTAAAAATTAAAATTAAAACTAAAACTCAAACTAATTTAAATCTAAACAAAAATCAAAATTTTTTAAATTTAAACTAAAACTAAACTAATTAAAGATAAAATCTAATCTTAAACTAAAACAACAAAAAATCGAAATTTAAATTTACAACCTAAACTAAAAAAAAAATAAAAAATCAAATCCTAATTAAAATAAACTAACGAAATCTAACAAAACTAAACTAAATCAAATCAAAATCGTAAACTATTTAAAATCTAAGGTTAAACAGAAAATGAAATTCCTAAATTTTTTAATGCTAACCAAAATCTAAACGCTAATTATCTAACATGAAATACGCAACCAAACTAAAACCAAAAGAAAATTTGAACGCATATATGTTTAAACCTTTTAACGTGTGCGTTTGATTTGTTGTATTTGCTTGCAGGTCAAGGGAGCGGACGGAGGCACGATGGCGTGAAGAGGCTCGGGTGACGGCGTGAGAGAGTATGGACGCGGCGGTCAGAGATGAAGGCTCGACGGAGCAGGAGAAATGCAGGCGGCAGGAAAAGAAGCTCGATGGAGCAGCGTGGAAGGGGAGAGCTGGTTCAGCAGACAGGAGGAAAATCAATCGCTGAAAATGGTGAGGGCAGAAGAGGAATGGAGGACGATGGAGGAGAAGGGAGTACGTGAGGACAACAGACAAAGAGGAATGGAGATCGAATGGTAAGGGCGGCTAGGAGAACGCAGGGTAAGGCTTTGGCAACTGACAGAGGCAGAATTATGTAGTGAATAACCCAGTCAAATTAAAAGTTCTCCCTTCAAATTTAAAAAATTCTCCTTTCAAACTCAGATTTTCAACGCTCTTTGAATCCAATAATTTCCAGATTTGCCCACAGAGGCAATTTGAGGCCAGATCTGGCCCTTGGGCACTGGATCTGGCTCAGATCTTTAAAAAAATTTCTGATTGAAAACTACAACCTGCAAGAAACCAGTCAGATCCTGAAGATATATACACCAAGAAAATTATTAAACCCTTACAACCTTAAAAATTACAAATTTACAAGCTAATTTATAGATCTGAGGCCCTCATGGCCAGATTTGAATCCATTTTAGCACAGTTATTAGAGATTTAAAATTTTAAAGAGAGGCATAAGCCCTAGAAAACCCTGCAAAACCACCAATTTCGTAAGATAGATTTGGAGTTTAACAAATAATGAGCTTTTCAGATTTATGTTTTATGAGAGTCGGCTGGTCCAAACGAAGACTTCCCCAGATGCTCAAAACCTTAAAAATATTTTCTTGCACACTTAGATCTGAACTTTAGATTGATAGAGATTCAAGAAAATAACATGAGACCCTTCAGAAAAATAGATAACTAGTCTTTCCGTTAAATAAAAAATGCTATCTTATGAATGCAGAAAACTGCACAAAATACTTGTATGCAGATTAATCCATGAAGGCCATTGACCATAAAATGCCAAATTAAGTAGCAGAGTTTAGAGACAAATCACCACATAGATTCGAGAAGGAACATCAAAATTTGTAACCCCAAAGTCTTTATGCTTTATTCATCAAAGAAAATTCACAAGAGCTTCCAAGACAAGTGCACGATTCTAAGATCGGATCACTCAAGACTGACAAAGACCTCTTAATTTATAGGACAAAATCTCCAACGGCTAGTTCGGTTGATCCACGTCAAAATAATCTCAACCGTCGATAAGATTTGATCATTTTTCAATCTGGATGGTTGAAATTATAAATTTGGGGAAAAAACGAATTTATCATTTAAATTTATTTTAATTAATTCAAAAATACTATTTTCGAGTTAATTACTTCAAATTTTTGACTTTGACTTAACCACCTAGGCCCAAGGGTCCAAAATTTCTTAAAATTCTCAATATTCCCTTGACCTGGGGCTTTTAAAAAATCATTTTTTAAGGACCAACGAATTTTGCCTTTGAAGAATTTTATCCTAAGTTAGGACCTTAAATTAATTAAATTTCTGGCTTTTGATTTTTTAATTAATTGACCGGAAAATTTAATCAATTGACTGAGAGGGGATTTTTATTATTTTTCCAACCCTCTTTACATAAGATAATACATTTAGACACATGAAGGGGGAATACCCATTCGTATAGACCTTCAAATAAATACTCAATTCTACGACTCAAAACATGATCTAGTAGACCAAGTAGCTTGTAATAAAATAATCTAGCCAAATAGCTAGGATTATTCCCAAACTACTTTTACAAGGACTCGATAGAAAACACTAGGACTCACTTAGCATGTTGATGACAAAATCCACCCTAGCTTTGGGGTGAGGCTGGAGGGAAAAACTCTGCCGATCACTTACGTGAATCAGTGAGACAAAAAACCTCCTAGGATAGAAATCATCAACAACATACTAGGCTTACCTACGTTGTTACATACATTGACGGTCTTACTTAGATCATTTACATCATAAACATGCATAATGGGTTTACATCATTTCTAACAAAATGTCGTCTGTCGATGAAATCTGGATGACGTGAACCTCGAACATGATAAGTCCCATCTGAAAAAATGGGGGTGTACTGCTATGGGGTCGTTGACAAAGTGTCTGTGATATCCCTTACTGCGCAGATGGGATGGGAAATTCACTAGATGGACGTTAAGACGACCTTCTTGAACGGGGTGATAGAGGAAGAGGTGTATGTAGAGCAACCAGAGGGCTTTGAGACACATGATCAAAAGACTCATGTGTGCAGATTGAAGAAAGCGTTATATGGACTGAAGCATGCTCCTAGAGCCTGGTATGGTCGAATTGACAGCTACCTGCAGAAGATGGGATTCGTCAAGAGTGACGCAGATCCCAACCTCTACTATTTGAGAGTAGGGAGTGAACCTTTGATACTGGTTTTGTATGTAGATGATCTGTTCTTGACGGGATCATCAAGGCTCATCACAGACTGCAAGAAGAATTTGGCTGAAGAATTTGACATGAAGGATCTAGGACAGATGCACTATTTTCTGGGGTTGGAGGTTTGGCAGCAGAACGGGGAGATCTTCCTTGGTCAAGGGAGATACACTACAGAGATTCTGAAGAGATTTTGGATGGAGGATTGTAGAACCATGACAACTCCAATGATCACGAACTGGAAGAAAATCGACACGTCCGAAGATGATGAAGCTGATCCTTCGCTATATAGGCAACTCATAGGGTCGTTGATGTATCTGGTAAATACAAGGCCAGACATTTGTTACGCTGTAAATACCCTCAGTCTATTCACGGTGGAACCGAAGAGGGCACATTGGGCAACAGCGAAGCATGTTCTCAGGTACCTTCAAGGAACATTCGAGTTTGGATTGAAGTACACATGTAGTAATGATGTCAGGTTGAGTGGTTTCACCGATGCAGATGGGCTGAAAGTTTAGTTGTTCGGGAGAGTACCAGTGGGTACTGTTTCAGTCTAGGATCAGGAATGACTTTCTGGTGCAGCAGGAAGCAGAAGTTCATAGCATTGAGTTCAGCAGAAGCAGAGTATATGGCAGTCAGCATAGCTTCGTGCGAAGTCATATGGCTTCGAAAATTGTTAGTGAACCTACTTGAGGATAAAATGGAAGCGACCAACATCTTATGCGATAATCAGAGTTGCATCAAGCTCTCTGAAAATCCTGTGTTTCATGATAGGTCGAAACATATTGACATAAGGTGTCACTTCATTAGGGACTATGTACAACGTGGAGCTGTTCAGTGACAGTACACTCCGACAGGAGAATAGGTGGCAAACATCCTCACGAAGGCTCTAGGGAAGACAAAGTTTGTCTACTTCAGAGAGAAGATGGGGATGATGAAGAATCCCTTCCAGTAGCAGGAATGGATAGACTCAGTATTCAGAGGGAGTTGTCGTACAGATGCAACAGTGACAGTGGTAGTGTCAAAGGCAGCAGTACAGGAGACAGCAGCATAGCAAATGAGGGGTAGCTTCCAGAGATCAACAATGCAGAGGGTGCTTCAAAAGAAGAGCAACATACAACAGACATATTATTGGAACACCTTCCTCGCTAAGAGGGAGTGTTGAATTTTGTAGCATCCAGAAGTGTTGCAAGTCTCAAGCTTTGCAAGGAGGCTTGGACAGTAGCATTCCAAAGAACCCAGAACAGTTTGTGGAAATTCCACTCGGTTCATGACTTATTAAAATAATCAATTATTTTAATGAAGACTCTTAAGTCTAAACTTAGGGAAATGAAATAATTAAAGGGTATTAATAATTCAGAGTGTGAATCTTCTAGAAAACATGGATCAAGTCGAGTTTTAATCTTAGCCATTGATTAATCTTTTAATCTGGTCGTTGGTTTTCCAACATGAAGATTATAAAAGAAGGCTTGAGGGTCATTTGGAAAACAAGCAGGACTTACACTCAGTACCCGAAGGAGATCGATTCTGAAGTAAGAGAATTCGATTTTAGTGGGAGAGTTGCAGGGCAAGGAGTTTGCAGAAGCAGAAGGAGGAGGGAGTTAGTAGTGATCGAGATCAGGGACGGAGGGCAATCGTGAGCCACTAGAGGCAGCTTGAGGCTGCAGCGCAGAGAACCCATGTAGTCTCCACGCAGACTTATGCAGTCTAGTGCTAGGACTGCGCAGTGAATCACGCATACAGACACAGGAGCCAACGGGGGCTGATCAGGGTGTCAAAGAATTGTCCGAGGGAGCCGGAAATTCACTCTCAGGTGTTTCAGATTTTATCTGCCATTATATTTCCCTGTAAAGATATCATTTGCTGAAGAATTAATAAAACCCTCATCTACTGCTCCAGTTTTCCCGCATTGGGTTTTTCTGGGGACAATTACCCAAAAATAACTGTGTACATGTGATTGATTCTCGTGCTTATGTTCCCTACTGTTTATTTCTTTGCATATATATTTGTGAATGTTGCAGTAGTATTTATTTCGATATTTGCCAAAAGATTTCTGAATAATAACTTATTGAAATAATAAGTAGGAGAGATAAATCTATCATTACAACTGGATAGTTTTCAGTTTGAAAATTTCACACATAGGCTGCTGCTCTGCACTGTCCTCCTGACTGCGCTGCTGCAGCTCTGCACTGCGTAAGCATGCCTCCTTTGCGCTGCTGAAGTGCCATTAGCCCCTCTGCACTGCTGCTGCCTCTGCTCTGCGTTGCTCCCTTTTTAGCGTTCCAACCTCTGCCTCTGCTTCATCCGTGATCCTCTGCACCCACTGCTCCAGTCATTCCTTGCTACTGTCTTAAGGCTCTCGTAGCACGGATGTGATCCAAGAGTTGGGCTACTCAAGGATCTTGCCAACATTCTGTAGCTGCTCTGCAGATCAATATCGCCCCATTTCCGTGGTTCATGAGCGCTCATGGCTACGTCATCGTCTGCTACAACAGCCTTGGAACTAGAAGCTTCCTTGTCCTTCTTCCTTTGAGGACAATTGCTGGCGAAGTGTCCAAGTTTGCCACATTGGAAACATTTGATCTTTGACAGATCACGCTTCTTTTTCCCTTGCTACTTCTTTGATACCAGGGGTTCATCTTCCTCTTCCTCCTTCTTTACTTTGCTCAAACCGGTGTTGGTCTGCCTCTTGGTTATTTGGCAGATCTCCTCTTGTCGGAGGATAGTGTTGAGGTTTTGTGTATTTGGGGTAGCATCAGTTGCGCTTTAGGTCCCAAATTTTGAGGAAGGACTAGAGTTCACCTGATCTATAAGACCTAGAAATGGATTTGGGAAATTTCATTTGGTTTAAGAGATATTAAATTAATTAATTATTTAATGTATTTCCTAAGTTAAAACTTAGGAAAATAAAATAATTAAAGTGAATTTAATTAAACATGTGATGAAATTGTCTTAAGTAACACGGATCAAGCTTTATTTTAATCTTAGCCATTGATTAAAGATTTAATCTTGGCGGTTGATTTGTCAACGAGAAAAGTAGAAAGGAAAGGCTTGGGGTCATTTGTAAGAGACACAGAGGTAGAGCACTGAAGCTAACCTGAGATTCTAGGGCAGGGTTGCTAAGAATTCTCAAGTGTTTCAGTTGCAGAGAGGGGAATTTAGATCAAGGGGATGATTTGATCTTGGGGTCTAGAATACACAAGTAGAGAAGAGATCAGGAAAGACAGTGCAGAGGAAGGCAGCAACAGCAGTAGTAGCAAATGGCAGCAGTAGACGACAGCAGCAGCATCAAGGACAACGTGATTTTCAGGAAACCCTTCAGGGGTTACACAGAGACCCTTAGGGGCAGCGTAGTGATTGCGTCACCCAGTCTGGGGTAGCGCAGTCCCTTCCAGTGACAACGTTGAGCATTTGGAGGCCTTCAGAGGTTGACGCAGTGTCTTTGAGGGGCAGATCTGGGGTTTCTAGGCCGAGATCTGGCTGAGTTTTGTAAATCCCGTTTGAGGGTGTGGATTAGTCATTATTGTTGGTCTTAGATCAGCCAGGTGTTGCAGATCTAGAGTTTTCTCTGTAGGGTTTTCCAGATTTGGAACCCAGAGTTGTGTATTCAGAAATATTCTTAATAATCGAGCCCTCCAGCAGCCAGGAATTGGTTTTCCCACATTGGGTTTTTCCGGGGATAGTTTGTTTACAAATAACTGTGTCACTTTGTCTATGTGTGCATTTGCTTATTCTAGATCTGAATTGGTAGAGATCTGTTATGTGTTTTGCATTGATGTTAACTTGAATTTATTCAGTTGATAACTTGTATAAGTAGGAGAAGCTTAACTGGATTAATAGAAATAATTTCTGCATAAGAATTAAGATTCAGAAACTTCTACATGGTATCAGAGCGATTGCAGATCTAGAAGGGTCACCAGCTGAAGCATCTGAAGGATCTAGCTGCAAAAAGCAGCAGAAAAGTAGATCTGAAGGGACAGCGCAGTTTTCAGGAGGAGATTCACGTAGAGGGAAGGGTGACGCTGTCCAGCGCTGTTTCCTAGTAAGCCCATGCAATTACTGTGCAGAGGCAACTCAGAAACAACGCTGGTTAGCTCTGAAGTGAGGCAGTGTGATTCAGATCTGAATTTGTCAGATCCAGAAAAAGTTTGCAGAAAATTTGCAGAAATTCAGAAGAATTGGTGGGGTTAAACTTTTGAAGTTTTCAGATTTTTAACCTTAGCACAAGTGACAAAGTTTGGGAAGAGATCAGCTTCTCAGAGAGTTTCTTGCCAAAGGAAACTTGCGGTTTGGTCAAAGGATCAAAGAAGAAGCTGAATCATAGTTTATTTGGTAGATTTCCACGGAGGGAAATCAAGTGTCAGAGGGAGTAGAGGTTCCCAGTTCGAAAAGGACCCTAGATCCAAGATCTCTAGCATAGAGAAGAGGAGCTCTGACACATTTTGAGCAGATGGCTCCTCATGGACTACGTGATCGGGATAGGCTAGAGGGCCTCTCAAACTTTTCAGTATGGATAGGCCAGAGGGCCATTGAAATCAGTGAATTTAATTAAACATGTGATGAAATTGTCTTAAGTCACACGAATCAAGCTTTTTTTTAATCTTAGCCATTGATTAAAGATTTAATCTTGGCCGTTGATTTGTCAACGAGAAAAGTATAAAGGAAAGGCTTGGGGTCATTTGTAAGAGACACAGAGGCAGAGCACTGAAGCTAAGCTGAGATTCTAGGGCGGGGTTGCTAAGAATTATCAAGTGTTTCAGTTGCAGAGGGGGGAATTTAGACCAAGGGGATGATCTGATCCCGGGGTCTAGAATACACAATAAGCAGAGAAGAGATCAGGAAAGACAGCGTAGAGGAAGGCAGCAGCAACAGCAGCAACAACAACAAGGACATCATGATTTTCAGGAAACCCTTCATGGGTTAGGCAGAGACCCTTAGGGGCAGCGTAGTGATTGCGTCACCCAGCCTGGGGTAACACAATCCCTTCCAGTGACAGCGCTGAGCATTTTGAGGCCTTTAGAGGTTGACGCAGTGTCTTTCAGGGGTAGATCTGGGGTTTCTAGGCCTAGATCTGGCTGTGTTCCTGTAAATCCAGTTTGAGGGTGTAGATCAATTAGTATTGTTGGTCTTAGATAAGCCAGGTGCTGCAGATCTAGAGTTTTCTTTGTAGGGTTTTCCAGATCTGGAACCCAGAGTTTTGTATTTAGAAATATTCTTAATAATAGAGCCCTCCAGTAGCCAGAGACTGGTTTTCCCACATTGGGTTTTTCCGGGGATAGTTTGTCCAGAAATAACTGTCACTTTGTCTATGTGTGCATGTGCTTATTCTAGATCTGAATTGGTAGAGATCTGTTATGTGTTTTTCTTTGATGTTAACTTCAATTTATTCAGTTGATAACTTGTATAAGTAGGAGAAGCTTAATCAAATTAACAGAAATAATTTCTGCATAAGAATTAAGATTTAGAAATTTCTACAGATAGCCCACATATTGTCCCAGTTAGGAAGGTCCACTTTGCCCAAAATTCTTTGGCCAAATGTTTCCTAGTCCTCTGTGACTGCATTTAGAGCAGTCCTCACCATGACATCATCCTCCACCTTGACCCCCATGCCAGTCAGCTAATCCCGGATTGACTGCAGTTTGAATAGGAAAGGATCGATTTCCTTTCCCTTGGTCATCATAAATAACCTCAGCCGATTCTCTAGAAACATCTTCCTTTGGATGGACTTCCCTTGATACAATGTGGTTAAATCTTCCACATCTCATGAGCTGTCTTCTTCTGTAATATTCCCAATTAGCGATAGCTAATTGGAAATATTAATTTTGACCAATTTTGCTTTATTATATTCGGAGCGTGAATAAAGTGAGTAAAATATTAATTAACTCACTTAGGATAAAACACTTTCCTAAAGTCCACATCGAAATTAAAGAGTGTGGGGCCTAGTGGCCAAGTGGACAGCGCAGGAGAGGGACGCAGACCACGTGGGCAACGTGGGGCCTACTTCACGCAGATGAGGGAGACAGCGTGGGCCAAGGAGCACGTGGAGGTGGTGGGGCCTAGAGAGAGAGAGGCCCAACGTTATAAAAGGGAGGAGAGCCCCCTCATTTCGTCATTCATGTTTATGCATATTGAGCTAGTCATTTCGACTTGGAGCACATTGGCTGTTTAGGTTGTTTGCAGCACTGTTTAGTGCATCGGGTGTCTCCGTTCGGAGATCCCACCCTCAGCCCCGGGAGACTTCGAGTGCTTGCTTGGGTGAGGTAGTTTCTTCAGCATTTTGCAGGAGGATCGGTGTTTGCATTCGTGGTAGGAGCAGAGCCATTAGAGACTGCGCAGTCTTGAGAGGGAGGACGCAGTCCATCTTGAGGGAGCTCCGGAGTGGCACTATTTTGGAGGATTTTGGCCGGAGGATTGAGCAAGGGGCCAGCCCTTGCCTATTGGAGGCATTTGGCAGAGCGGGAGGCCATATTTTGGAGGATTTCATTCAGCGCTAGCGTGGCCCTTGGGAGGATAGCGTAGATCCTCAAGGGAGGATAGCATTTTCGGGGGTCGTCCATTTCGGAAATGCCCTTTGGGCTTTTCTGGGTATTGTGAGTAGAGGCTGATTCCAGAGTTTCAGCGTTTTTTGAGTAGGTGAGCAGCCCCAAATACTCATCTTGTTTTCACAGTAGCAGCAGCACGACAGTTTTCCAGCAGCTTGGACGCAGAGCAGAGAGCAGCCATTTCATTGATATTCTGAGAGTATTCATACACTTGCCTGGTGCAAGTTGAGGTGCCATCACTCTGATCACCTCTTGTACTAATTTCTATTTCTCAGTATAATAAAATGGCTCAGTATTCTCTCTATTTCATGTGTATCTACTTCATGTTCAGTCTTTAGCATTTTGTATCTTGTTGTATGCTTTGTATTACTGTTTATTTCCCCTTCGGGATATTACAGTGGTATCAGAGCTCATAGACCTGGCTCAGCCTGTGGGGCGAGTTGTCTATGACACCGGGGGAGAAGCCGTATATTTGCTACAGAGGTAGAAAGTACCGTGACAGAGAGCGTAGGTTGCAAATCACCTACGGAGAGGGTGACTGCGTTCCAGTGGTGGATGCAGAACAGGAGGAACCGATGGCAGATGATAGTGATGCAAAGTAGTTTGGGGAAATGCTCCTCAAGTCAGTACAAGATCTGTCGAGGCAGATTGAGGTGATGGGACAGAGATTCACGGTTGTGGAGGCTAGACAGTGTGAAACCCCAAGGGGTTTCCAGATTGGTGAGGGATCGGGCACATCACACCATTTGTAGGAGCACGATGCCACTCAGCGCATGTCATCACATGCACCCACACGCTCCACTATGCCCACTTTTCTGGCTGCAGACACAGGGGTAGGAGCACAGCAGGAGCCGGAGCCTGGCCACATGGGTGATTACTTTGCTGAGTATCAAGCATACGGGCAGGAGTTCAGGGATGCCCTTTCATTTCGAGATTTTGTTCAGCTCCAGCGGGACAGCAGACCCCGTGACCATCACAGGGGACACCGGCATTATCATGACGGAGACACTCATCATACGATGAGCAGGTTCCACTTGCCTATGTTTGATGGTTCATCAAACAGTTCGGCAAAGGCTTGGGTGGAGAAGCTGGACATATACTTCCAACTCAACCATATGGAAGAGACGGAGGCCATCAAGGTGGCAGCGTCGCATTTGGATGGAGAGGCCCAAGATTGGTGGTTCCACGGGATGATTACACTCGGGCATTCGACAGTGACCACATATGTCGAATTCACCCGGACGTTGATAGAGAGATTTGATCGGAGGGATCTGGAGGAGCACTTTGTTGAGCTGACGAGGCTCAAACAGACTAGGAGTCCGGATACTTATATCTCAGATTTCCTGAGACTTTCAGTGATGGTGCTAGATCTATCCGCGGCACGGATGATTTACATGTTCATTGAGGGGTTAGCAGAGTCGCTTCGGGGATTGGTTAGATCCACTAGACCAACCACACTCCACGACGCAGTTGGCAGGACCCGGGATTTGCAGGACGCCTTACCCAGGACCAGGACGCCTTACCCTCAGAAACAGGGTTTCTAGCCTAAGGGGAAGGATGTGAGGATTTCGCCTCCAAAGGGGAATTCGGGTAGGGGACAGTTGGATGATGATGCCAGGAGGGAGTTGAAGAAGAAGAGGCTGTGTTTCACATGTCAGGAGCTGTGGGCACCAGGACACAGATGTGCCGCTGGCAAAGCACACTTTATTGAGGTCTTCTCCGAGAGCAGTGGGGAAGAGGATGAGTATGATGACGTGGAGGCAGGGGGCAACCATGCAACGCAGGACCATTTGCCACCTCCACCACTAGGAGCAGGAGGTGCAGCCTTTGCACCTACAGGGGGACCCTTGCAGCATTGCGGGGAGTACCCAAGTATCTGACGCTGCGTGTTCGAGGGACAGTACGGGGGCAGCGAGTATCAGTACTGGTGGACAGTGGGGCAACCCACAACTTCATCGATGCACAGATGGTAGAGCAGAGAGGTATACAGACAGAGAGCTTCGATTGGTTTTCAGTGTTGGTCCCAGGAGATTAGATGATGCAGTGTGCCAGATATGTTCTAGAGCTGGCAGTGACGATGGGCACCTACACAGTGACTGACCATTTTTTCGTGGTTAACATACCGGATACCATTGTGGTATTGGGTGTACAGTGACTTATCACTCTAGGGAAGGTCACCACAGATTGGGAGGCCTTGGAGATGGAGTGGGATGATAAGAAGACCGGGAAGCATGAGAAGATATGGGGAATGCACACCTACCCACCCTAGACTATTTCAGCTCACCGGATGGAGGCAGACTTCCGGAAGGGAGACATAGAGTGGGCAGTAGAGCTGCGTGCATCAGAGGCAGGGACTACCGGGCAGACAGTTCATCCAGAGATACAAACCATCCTTGACAGGTATGCCACGGTGTTTGGGGAGGTACCACCAGGTCAGCCACCGGATCGGGGATTTGAGCATACTATTGAGCTAGAGCAGGGCATTCAAGCTGTCATTACTACACCCTATAGGCACCCCAAGGCCTATCGGGACGAGATTGAGCAGGCTATCCGTGAGCTGTTAGCCCTTGGACACATTCGGCCTAGCACCAGTCCTTTCGCTTCTTCGGTAGTGTTGGTGAAGAAGAAGGATGGCACATTGCGGATGTGCATTGACCACAGGGCCCTGAACAAGAAAACCATGAAGAACAGGTACCCTATACCACGGATTGACGAGCTGATGGATGAGTTGAGAGGGGGCACAGTTCTTCTCAAAGATTGATTTGAGATCCGGGTACCACCAGATTCGCGTGAGGGAACAGGACATTCCCAGGACCGCTTTGAGGTGCCATTACGACCATTTTGAGATGCTCCTCCCATGTGCATTGACCTTCCAGTCGTGCATGAACCACATCTTTCGCAGTCATCTGAGGAACTTTGTGTTGGTCTTCTTTGATGATATATTGATATATAGCAAGACATGGGAGGAGCATCTCCTGCACATAGAGGCAATGTTGCGTATTTTGGAGGAGCAGCAGTTTTATGCTAAACTCTCCAAGTGCGAGTTTGGGTTGACAGAGATGCTATACTTGGGACACATTATAGGTGTGGACGGAGTGAGGGTCCACGAGGAGAAGATCAGGGCCATCAGGGATTGGCCAGAGCTGAGAAATGTGACGGAACTTCCGGAGTTTGTGGGTATTTGCACCTACTACAGAAAGTTCGTTAAGAGTTTCTCTCAGCTTGCTGCACCCCTTACAGATTTGATGAAGAAGGGGGCATTCAGTTGGACAGATACAGCGCAGCAGGCCTTTGACAGGCTCAAGGAGGTGATGAGTAGCTGTCCAGTGTTTGCATTGCCAGATTTCATGCAGCCATTCATTTTGGAGTGTGATGCATCAGGAGAGGGGATCAGCGTAGTATTGATGCAGGGAGGCCACCCTATAGCTTTTGAGAGCCGGAAGCTCCTTCCACATGAGCGGTTGTATCCCATATACGACAAGGAGATGCTGGCCAAATTCCGGCAGTACCTGGTAGGTAACAGGTTCAGTGTGAGGACTGACCACAACAGCCTCAGGTTCTTCTTAGAGCAGAAGCAGCTACAGGAGAGGCAGCAGAAGTGGGTCAGCAAGATCCAGGCCTACGACTTTGACATTGAGCATGTCAAAGGGAAGAACAATGTGGTGGCTGATGCACTTTCACGCAGACCAGCCACGTTGTCTCTGATGAGTTTGGATGCAGATTGGAGGGCTCGACTTTTGGTGGAGTACTCCAAGGACAGGTTTGCTTGTGAGGTTCTGGATGGACAGGTGACAGATGATAGATACAGGGTGATGGATGGGATCATCTACTACAGGGATAGGATCTTCTTGACTGATGGCTCTCAGCTGAAGAAGAAGATGTTGCAAGCTTCTCATGATTCACCATTGTCTGGCCACCAGGGGTTTACCAAAACCTACAGGGCCATCAGGGAGAGGTTCTCATGGAAGGGCCTCAAGGAGGACGTACTCCAGCATGTCAGGGAGTGCGAGGTTTGCCAGCGCAACAAGGGGGAGATGAACCATCCAACAGGTTTGTTGCAGCCTCTTCCCATTCCAGAGGGGAAATGGGAGAGTATTTCAATGGACTTCATCACAGGGTTGCCCATGGTGCAGGGCAAGGACTGTATATTCGTCGTTGTTGATCGACTGACGAAGTATGCTCATTTTTTTGCCATATCCGCACATTACACAGCAACGCAGGTGGCAGAGCTGTTCTTCCGGGATATCTTTAGGTTACATGGTCTGCCCAAGACCATTGTCAGTGACAGGGACAGCCGCTTCATGGGCAGATTTTGGCAGGAGCTTTTTCGGCTGGTGGGGACAGAGTTGACACCGAGCACCAGCTACCACCCACAGACAGATGGGCAGACAGAGATAGTTAACAAGTGGCTGGAGGGCTACTTGCGTAACTATGTCAGTGGGCAGCAGAGAGCATGGCTGAAGTGGCTGCACCTAGGAGAGTACTGCTACAACAACACATATCACATGTATATCGGTATGTCTCCGTTCTATGCATTATATGGTTATCATGCTTTATCTTTTGCTGATGTGATGTTTGGTGCTAGCAAGGCTCCGAGAGCCAAGGATTGGATCCAAGAGAGTTAGGACATCCTCCGAGCTCTCAAGGATAACATGGCTACAACACAGAACCAGTAGAAGCTGTATGCTGACAGGGGTCGGGTGGAGAGACAGTTTGAGGTAGGGGACTTGGTCTACCTACATTTGCAGCCATACCGACAGTCGACTCTGAAGCAGAAGGGGGCTGGGAAGCTCAAGCCCCGTTTTTATGGGCCTTATAGGGTGATACGCAGGGTTGGACAGTTGCCTATGAGTTGGAGCTGCCCCAAGGCAGCAAGATTCATAACATCTTTCACGTATCGTGCCTGAAGAAGGCTTTGGGACAGCAGGTGACAGTGACAGAGGAGCTTCCGCCTACGGATGATGAGGGGCATTTGGTGCTACAGCCGGAAGCCATTATTGATATCAGGGAGAGGCAGTTGCGGAACAAGACAGTCCGGGAATTCTTAGTGAGGTGGAAGAATTTGCCGGATGAGGATGCCACTTGGGAGAGAGAAGATCTTGCAGCATCCATGACTACAGTTGCTTGGGGTCAAGCAACATTTTGTCGGGGGAGACTGTAATATTCCCAATTAGCGATAGCTAATTGGAAATATTAATTTTGATTAATTTTGCTTTATTATATTCGGAGCGTGAATAAAGTGAGTAAAATATTAATTAACTCACTTAGGATAAAACACTTTCCTAAAGTCCACATCGAAATTAAAGAGTGTGGGGCCTAGTGGCCAAGTGGACAGCGCAGGAGAGGGACGCAGACCACGTGGGCAACGTGGGGCCTACTTCACACAGATGAGGGAGACAGCGTGGGCCAAGGAGCACGTGGAGGTGGTGGGGCCTAGAGAGAGAGAGAGGCCCAACGTTATAAAAGGGAGGAGAGCCCCCTCATTTGGTCATTCATGTTTATGCATATTGAGCTTGTCATTTCGACTTGGAGCACGCTGGCTGTTTAGCTTGTTTGCAACACTATTCAGTGCATCGGGTGTCTCCGTTCGGAGATCCCACCCTCAGCCTCGAGAGACTTCGAGTGATTGCTCGGGTGAGGTAGTTTCTTCAGCATTTTGCAGGAGGATTAGTGTTTGCATTTGTGGGAGGAGCAGAGCCATTAGAGACTGCACAATCTTGAGAGGGAGGACGCAGTCCATCTTGAGGGAGCTCCGGAGTGGCACTATTTTGGAGGATTTTGGCCGGAGGATTGAGCAAGGGGCCAACCCTTGCCTATTGGAGGCATTTGGCAGAGTGGGAGGCCATATTTTGGAGGATTTCATTCAGCACCAGCGTGGCCCTTGGGAGGATAGCATAGATCCTCAAGGGAGGCATTTTCAGGGGTCAACTATTTCAGAAACGCTCTCTGGGCTTTTCTGGGTATTGTGAGTAGAGGCCGATTCCAGAGTTTCAGCTTTTTCTGAGTAGGGGAGCAGCCCCAAATGCTCATCTTGTTCCCACAGTAGCAGCAGCACGGCAGTTTTCCAGCAGCTTGGACGCAGAGCAGAGAGCAGCCATTCCATTGATATTTTGAGAGTATTTCTACACTTGCCTAGTGCAAGTCGAGGTGCCATCACTCTGATCACCTCTTGTACTCATTTCTATTTCTCAGTATAATAAAATGGCTCAGTATTCTCTCTATTTCATGTGTATCTGCTTCATGTTCAGTCTTTAGCATTTTGTATCTTGTTGTATACTTTGTATTGCTGTTTATTTCCCCTTCGGGATATTACATCTTCTCTGCTGTGTGTGGTACCACATGATCTTTAACCCCATCCATGATGAAGCACTTGGCATGTGCCACTGCTTCATTATGCTCTGCCAGGAGTTTCACATCGGTTGGTGTAGCCAAGACACTCTCTACATGCTCCCTCAATCCGTATGCCTCCAGGGCTGTCAGGATTCTGGTCTTCCAGATAGCAAAGTTGGACAAGTTGTCCAACCTATCCTGATCATGCAGTCCGTGTGGCGCATCTGCTAAGATCTACTTTGTCGGAACAAATCTTCCTCTCCTCACTTCTCAACTGAAGCTCAGATTTAGGGTCCTGGGTGAAAAAAGGCACCCTCTGCTCCCTCTGACAACTGATTTCCTCCTTGGAAATCTGCCAAACACAACGAATTAGCTCTCTTCGATCGCCCTATGATTGATCCTCAGATTTCTTTTGGCAATGAAATCTGCTGAGCAGTTGTTCTCCTCCCGCTCTTTGTCAACTTAGCTTAGGCTTAATTCTGCAGCAGCAAAATCTTCACCCCACCAGCAACTGCTGAAGATCTGCAGCTCAGCTTTCGATTCACAACACTCTGCACAACAATCAATTACTGGACTACGTCACCTTGGTTGGCCTTTGTGTGAGAAGACTGGCTCATCGCAGCCTCTACACAACGCAAGTTGCTCCTGCGTCCCTTTGGAAGACACTGCGTTGTCTCTGCGTCACCCAGCTGGGACTGCATCAGCCCCTACGTGGCTCTTGCTGCCTCTGCGTCCTTCTTGTGCTGTGCTGCCCTGTTCGATTTTTCTTCTGCTGCTATTTCTTTCTGCAACACAAATTTCTTGAGCAGTCTTGCTAGAGATCCAGCTTGATCTGCAATCGCTCTGATACCATGTGAAAATTTTTTAAACTTAAGAAACCCTACTGTTAAATCTTGATTTACTTCTCCTACTTACATAAGTTATAAATCTGAATATTTAGAATTAACATCGAAGTAAATACAATTAACAACCTACACATACAGATCAAATATTGAGTAACATGCTCATAGACAAAGTGACACACAAGAATTTTCTAGACAAATGTTCCCGGAAAAACCCAATGCGGGAAAACCAGTGCTGCTAGCTTCTGGAGGGTTTTTATTATTATGTAGATTCTAAGTACAACAATCCTTGGCACCAAAACTGGTTAACCCGACAGAGAAATATAAATGGCAGCAATACCTCTATCCCAGAGACGGAAAAATATGACTGATTCACACCCTCAAATGGGATTTACAGAACTCATCCCCTTTCTGGCCTCTGGAAACTCTAGCGCTGCTCTGAAGCCCTCTGTGTCAACCTAACTAGCCTGCGTCAGCCTCTGCGCTGCTCAAGAAGGGCCTGCGTCACCCTAGAAGGGGTTACGTTGCCCCTGCGCTGCCCTAACTGGGCCTGCATCAGCCTTGCTTGGCAACTGCTGCCTCCACGCTGCCCTTGTTGGGCTCTTGGCTGGACTGTGTAGCTGCTGCCTCTGCGCTGCTCTGTAATGAACCTTCTCTGCCCTTGTTGTACTCTTAGCCTGGGATCAAACCATCCCGCTTGCCAATACTACCCCTTGGTACAACTGAAACACTTCTGAAATTCTTAGTAAACCACGCCCTAAAATCTCAGCTTAGCTTCAGTGCTCTGCCAGTGTGTGTGTATTCTCCAACTGACCCAAATCCCTTCTCTTATACTTTTCTCGTCGAAACATCAACGACCATGATCTAATCTCTAATCGACGACTAAGATAAGAAGCTACTTGATCCATGTCACTTAAGTCATTCTCATCACATGTTTAATTTAGTTCACTTTATTCTTTTAATTTTCCTAAGTTAGACTTAGGGTCCTTAATTAAAAAGATTAATTATTTGAATAAAACTTAAACTAGATGGAATTCTTCTAAACACTTTCTGGGTCTTGGAGTTCTCATGTACTCCAGCTCCTCCACAAATTTTGGGAGCTAGAGCACATCCGATGCTACCTCGACACCCGAAAATCTCAACAGGGGAGCACCTTTTGCACCATCTTGGGGAGTCCCTGCTTCTTTGTGTGCGATTCCCAAATTTTTGACCTTGAGGATCTGAGGCATAGAGCAGGGACAACGTGTCTCACTCCCGGTAGACAGTGGGGCCACCCACAATTTTATTGACGCTCAGATTGTCTAGAGGAGGGGTGTGACTACAGTGGAGTTCGAGGGGTTTTTAGTTCTAGTCCCTGGGGAGAGTATTATGCAGTCCACCCATTATGTTCCCGCTTTGACAGTGACCATGCGGAACTACTGGATGACAAATCATTTCTTTGTTGTGGATGTATCGGACACCAACGTAGTGATGGTTGTCCAATGTCTCTACTCCCTTGGCCAAATCACCACTGATTGGAAGAAACTGGAGATGGAGTTCACCGGGTCGGATGGCATGTTGGTAGTCCTTCGGGGTAATTCCATCGTATCCTCCATAGACCGTTTTAGCGGATAGGATGGAGGGTGACTTGGGACATGGGGACATAGCATGGGAAGTGGAGTTGAGGATTTCAGAGGTTGGGGGACAGCCCAAGCCACCAGACCCAGATATTCAGGCCATCTTGGACAGGGACCCGATAGTGTTTGGGGACATTCCACCGGGGCAGCCACTTAACAGGAAGTTTGAGCACACCAATGAGCTAGAGCTTGGGGTGCGGGTAGTTATCACCACTACTTATAGGACGAGATTGAGTGCGCGATTAAGGAGTTCTTGGCGTTGGGTCACATTAGCTGAGTTCTATCCCCTTCACTTCCTTGGTTGTTCTGGTGAAGAAGAAGGATGGAAATTTGTGTGAAAAATTTAATTATGAATTTCTACTACAATTATAGATTTATTTCTCCAACTTATTTCCACAATAAATTGTTTACAAAACCGTTACAACAAATTTCGAAATAAGCGCTATTGCAGTTATCACTCAAGTACATATAGAGAAAAGAACAGTAAAATGCAAGCATAAGAACCAATCACAGTGACACAATTATTTTTGGACAATTTTCCCCGGAAAAACCCTATGTGGGAAAACCGGTGCAGCAGATGAGGGTTTATATATTAACCTTCAGCAGGAATTCTTTACAAGAAAAGACTGGCAGAAATAAATTGAGAAATTTTTTGTGATACACCTGAGATAAATTTTCTCCGGACCTCCGGAGAATTTCCGACACTTGAGGGACTCACTGGCCCTCCTTGTGTCACTCTGCGTACCTCTCTGCGCAAAACCAATGTGAGACTACGTCACTACTGCATGAGGCCTCTGTGCTACTCCTAAGTGCTGCCTATCTACCCTTCTGCGTCCTTCTTTTCTTGAACCCTGACATTGCTGATGACCTCTGCTTTCTTCGCCCTACAAATCTCCCTCTGAAATCAAATTCTCTTTCTTCAGTATCGACTTCCCTTGGGTTGCTGAATGTTTGCCCGACTTACTTTCCAAATGACCCTCAAGCCTTCTTTTATAATCTTCTCATTGATGAATCAACGACCCAGATTAGAAGTCTAATCAATGGCTAATATTAAAACTTGACTTGGTCTTTGTTTTCTAGAAGATTCACACTCTGTTTTATTAATACCCATTAATTATTTAATCTCCCTAAGTTTAGACTTAGGGTCCCCATTAAAATAATTAATTATTTTAATAAAACATGAACCGAGTGGAATTTCCACAAATGGCTTCTGGATTTTTTGGAATACTGGTGTCTAAGCCTCCTCACCAAATTTGAGACTTAGATCACTTTCCGATGCTACAAAAATCAACACTCCCTCTTAGCGAGGAAAGTGTTCTAGCAATTTTCCTGCTGCATACTTCTCTGACCCTGAAGCATCCTTGTAAATTTATGTAGATGTTCTATGCTTGATGCAACTTTACTTTTCACTACAGCAATCACATAAACAATCAAGTAAAATGCTGATAGAACATACCAGAAGATCTTTAGAAGACAAACCAGAAACAGAAAAATGTGGTGGTGCGTTACGGCGGTCAACAGGATGCTTCAACCAGCAAAGTCTCTTTGGTCAGCGAACCCAGCATGTGTCACAACAACCCTCAAAACAGCCACATGGTCAACTCAAAGTCAACGCTGTCCAGAAAAGTCAACGCAGGACAGCGGCAAGAAAGTCAACGCAGGTCGGTCTTCGATCAACCTTTTGACCTCGGTTCTTGTGCCAATGTGTACGGCCTTCCAAAATCGAAGTCTCCACCAATTTTCAGCCTCTTTGGACCATGCGTTGACCAAAGTCAACGCTGGTCAAACTTGCGTGGAAACCCTAGATACAGTAAATTCGTCCAAACCCTAGCTGCAGTAAATTCGTCCTTCTTCACACGTGTGAACCGAAACTGCTTCCAAGGAGCATGTACTAAATCAGAAGAGGAGATGATGTGTGAGGATGAGATGAGTGAAAAAGTCCTCCAACGTTGACTCTATTTATATCAATCACTGAGATGTGTGACACATCTGCTGGGGGTGTAAAACCTTAAGGCTGACTTGCACATATTTGAAATTATTAAAAATAAATTCAAAATAAATGTTCTGCTCATCGGATTAAGATTAACTTTAGATCGATCTTACACCTCTCCGAAAGAGGAACCCAATAAAAATATTGGTATCTTCATTTGAGCATCACAACATGGAGTTTGGACCTAGTTGTCCAATTTTAACACTCCCTCTCAACTAGGGAGAACTCCATCCACCTATGTAATCAAACATCGTGCGTCATTCCGCCGTAACTTGCTTTGCTGGCCTCTTTATTTCAGAACAGAAGTGGGTCAGTCACAAAGACATCATTCCCCGGCTGACAGATTTAGCCCAGAGGTCCGAAACCTCTATCGGACTCACAAAGAGTCTCATACCAACCCGAAGTTGGTTTACCTGACCCAAAGTCAGTTGGACGTCCGAAACCTCACTATACTCTATCCCAGATCAAGTGGTTGGACCGTGCCATCCTAGATAGAGAGTACGGGAATCTCTGATGCATCCATCAGTCTTTGCTACTAGTCTCTAGCTTTTCCCACCTCATTGGCCAAATGAGAGGTACTTCCCATGAGCCCTGAACTCAATGGGTAGGATGCATACGGGGCACAGATAATGAGAGGTGAACCAACTCAATAATCACGGTGGGGCCCAAGCACACCAACAAGGTTCGGCAAGCCTAGCCCTGTGGTTGCTTATAGCTCCGAGAAGCTATCCCCAAAGCCCCCCGGAGCTCCCAGAGCTCATCATCCAACAGGACCCACATCATAGGGTCGTTCCACGATACCAAGACTCTCACGGAAGGTTAGGAACTTGACCTTCCCTAGGGGCTTTGTGAGAATATTCGCGACCTGCTCATTAGTTCCTATCTAAGTCACATGACACGAGGACACGAGACACGGAGGACACGTAAATACGAGTATTCGACACGAGACACCGTGACCTCGAAAACAGGGCACGAAGGACACGTTTTATTTATATTTAAAATATATATATATATATATATATATATATATACACACACAATTATACTTTCTTGAAATTTTAATTTTGAAATTCAAAATTCCCTCTCATTAGTAAATCACAATTATACAACTTACAAGTTACAAGTTACAAGTTACAACTTCAAGGCTACAAGCACATAAGAAATACTAAATAGTCATTAAAACCATGGTCATTAGTCAATAAGTCAATGACTCGTGACTCATGAGTCATTAAAATGGAACTTCATCAAGGATTCGGATCACTGCTTCTGTTGAAGCTAGGAGAGGTTGCATAAGTATCCAACATAGATGTGAAAGTGTCTCATGAAGCTAATGCAGCAAGGTAAAGAAATGATCCCCTTGCTAGGGACAAGCAATATTGCTAGCAATCATACACCATGTTTTCTATAGAGCACCTCAGCTTAGACTTTAGAGTTGGCATAGCATTTAGACATGTAAAGAGGGCAAAGCCTTGTTCATTTTGATATAATTGATAAACCCAGACATGAATTCTAAATGGGATCCCAGTGAAATAATTTTGACTCAGGGCTGCAATGTGTACTAGTTGGTTTGTTTATTCTTTTGTTCCATTCTCTTGTTTTGGCCATAATCCTGTAAACTGTGTCTGAAAGCATGGTAAGTGTAATTGTGTAAGGATTCTATGGCATAACAATGACAGAGTAGGTGTTTTCTATGAAAGTTATGTGATTTCATGAACTTTTACCTCTTGACTTCTGACTGACAAGTTTTACTTATCCTCCCTTGAACAACAGTTAGGACTTGTAACAGATCCTCCTCAGCCCACGAAGTCGAAGAACTAGCTATACTTCCCACACAAGTCCATTGTCAACATGATGAAGAGATAATCATTCTCGATGAAATAGGTAGTAAGGATAGTGCTGAAGTCTGAAAGCAAATTTCAATGTCTTAGGATCCATTTTTATTAGAAGTTGTCCCTTTAAAAAACTATTCCAGAGAAAATATAGATAAAATAATTTTATTAACATCCATAAATGAGCAAAACGGTAGGTCAATGGGAACCAGATTTATAATTAATAGTAAAAAATTGTAAGAGTGCATGAGCAACTCCTAAAAGCTAAACGCTAAAAGTAAGGCATAAGCTAAAATAAGTTAACACTTAAACTGCAGAATGAGAGAATTACCAAAATAAAAGGTAGGCTCAGATATACATAGTAATGGTTTTATGGGTGCCCTAAATAGAATTATAGAACCCAAAAGCAGCAGGTAGTGTTTAGCAAAAAACCCAAAGATAATGGTGTGTAATGGATTGGGAGTCGGGACTGTGGAATAGAGTCCAAAATAATGCTATAGCCTATAGCCTATCAATGATGTTGACCATTTCTGGCAGTATAGCAAGAGACTGTAAATGAGATTAGTCATGTTGCACTGAGGGATCAAGGCATGCCATCAAACTGTACATGGGACGTCCTAAAACGGAGGACACGAATGCTAAAACGGAGGACACGAATGCTAAAACGGAGGACACGAGTATTCTATTTAAGGACACGAATGCTAAAACGGAG
This sequence comes from Pinus albicaulis, assembly GCA_034641835.2. Classification (NCBI taxonomy): domain Eukaryota; kingdom Viridiplantae; phylum Streptophyta; class Pinopsida; order Pinales; family Pinaceae; genus Pinus; species Pinus albicaulis. The sequence continues at coordinate 30,175,468 of CM076577.1, forward strand.
GACACGTATTCGGTTTCGGAGGACACGAAAAAAAACGTATTGGACACGTTTTAGGTCGTATTTCGTGTCCAACACGTAGAATACGGGACACGGGACCCTGGAGGACGTGTCCTGTGACTTAGGCTCCTATATGATCGAGCCTTACGGCGTCTCGCTGTACCATATCCCGGATAAAGTGGTACTTGATATCAATATGTTTGGATCGATCGTGGAACAATGGATTCTCGGACAAGCGAATCCCACTCTGGTTATCACAACAGGCCATACTCGCTGCAATGTATTCAGCCTCTGCGGTGCTCAAAGCCACCGACTTCTGCTTCCTGCTCATCCATGGGATCGAAGCAGAACCAAGATTGAAGCAACATCCCGATGTGCTCTTATGATCCACCACACTACCATCCCAATCGGCATTAGTGTATCCAAGGAGTGTCACGCTCCTGGCAGTGTATCTCAACGCATGGTTTATCGTGCCCCAAAGATATCTCAGAAGATTCTTGGCACCAACCTAGTGTAAGTGATGAGGCTCAACCATTTGCTGACTCAAAGTGTTCACTGCAAAACATATATGTGGACGGGTGTTCACTAAGAACATCAGGGCCCCTACGAGTTGACGATACTCAGTAGCATTAGACAATACGGGCCCAGCGGCGCTGCCACTCAACTTCTTGAAGTTGAGCTCCATTGGTGTCGACACGGACTTGCAATCCACCATACCAAATCTTTCCAGAAGCTTCACAATGTATTTTCCTTGAGAAAGGAAAATCTCGCCAGGTCTCTGCCAGACCTCCAAGCCTAGGAAGTAGTGCATCAGTCCTAGGTCCTTCATCTCGAACTCAGCAGCGAGCTCCCTCTTGCACTGATGAATGAGAGGGTCAGCACTTATCAGGAAGAGGTCATCCACATACAGCACCAGGATGAGAGGTTTTCCCTTGACAACCTTGAAGTAAAGGTTTGGATCAGCATTACTTCGAGTGAAGCCCAACTTCATCAAGTAGCTATCTATCCTCTCGTACCAAGCTGTGGGTGTTTGCTTCAGCCCATAGGGGGCCTTCTTCAACCTGTAGACATGGGTGTCCCGATCCTGAACTTCGAATCCCAGAGGGTTCCACATATACCTTTTCCTTTATTGCACCATGTAGAAATGCGGTCTTCACATCCATCTGATGAAGACTCCATCCTTGCGTAGCTATTAGCAGCGAGGGCTATAATAGATAGAATGGTGGTATATCGGGCCACAGGTGCAAATATGTCATCATAATCTATGCCTTCCTTTTGAGAGAAGCCACGGGCATCAAATCTTGCCTTGAACTTTTCAGCACTTCCATCAGATCCATGCTTGATCTTGTAGAGCCATTTCGAGGTGACAACTGCTTTGTCCTTCGGTCTTGGAACCACATCCCAGACATCATTCTTCATAATAGAATCATACTCTTCGTGCATAGCATCCTTCCAGACTTGATGCTTTACGGCTTCCTCAAAGGATCCAAGCTCGGATTGTACAATAGTACTCATGGTTGCTAGATACCCTTGGTATCTACTTGGATTCTTGCTTTCAAGGAATGTCCCCCTTGGGGCCACACGTCCCTCAACATCCTTGAGAGTGTCCCTGAGCCATGATGGTCTCTTTCCCAGTGAAGGAGGTGGATCAATCGGGTCCATCGGTCCTTCAACATCAGGCATTGTTTCAACCTTCGGTTCTTCTTGATTTCCAGGCCTTGCTTCATGATCCTCCTCAAATCATGGAAGATTAACTACTTTCCTTAGGGAAGCATCTTCGTCAAAGGTGACATCATGGCATATCTCCACTTCCCTTTGACCAGGCACGTAGACTCTATAGGCCTTCGAAGTTTCATTATAGCCCACAAACATTCCTTTCTTCCCAGAAGCATCCAACTTGATCCTCTTTTCTTTTGGCACATGAAAGTAAACAAGACATCCAAAAACTCTAAAATGTGAGACGTCAAGTTTCTTACCAGAGAAAACCTCTTCGGGAGTTTTGGAGTCTAGAGCGAAATGCGGGCATCGGTTTTGTATGTACATAGCAGTGTTTGCAACTTCTACCCACAGAAACTTTGGTAGACCTTGGTCACATAACATGGAACGGGCAGCTTCCACAATGGTCCTGTTCTTTCGTTCAGCAACACCATTTTGCTCGGGAGTATAGACAGTTGTGGTCTCCCTCTTGATGCCAGCTTCTCTGCAAAAGTCCTTGAATTCATTTGTCTCATATTCAGTGCCATTATTAGTTCTCAAAATCTTGATCTTATTCCTTGTCATATTTTCCACCAAGGCTTTTAAGGTACGGAACCACATGAAAGCCTCATCCTTCTTCTTTAAGAAGTATATCCAAGTTTTGCGAGAGAAGTCATCTATGAACGTCATATAATATGAACATCCTCCCAAGGATGTCACGGGCAACATACCAGATAGATTAGAATGGATCAATTGCAAGACATCAGATGTCTTTGTGACACTTGAGGGGAAAGGTCCCCTTGTATGCTTTCCTTTGGCACAACCCTTACATATGCCTTCATGATTATTTGAAAACTCGGGCATCCCTGTCACCACCTTCCTTGCTTCGAGAAGGGCTTTGTAGTGAAGGTGTCCAAACTTTCGGTGCCATAGTTCAGTCTGTCGGACAGTATCACATGTCATTGCTCCCAGTGGACTTCCTCCAACCTGGTAGAGTGTATCAACTCTAAACCCAATCGAGATGGCTTCCTTGAAGCTCTTCTTCCACATGAGCACCTTTCCATTAGTGAAGGCCACATTGAAACCTTTGTCTTCCATGGCTGATATAGACACAAGGTTCTTATTCAAATTTGGTACATAGAGTACAACTTGCAAGTGGAGGACTTGACCTTGAGACAAGTGGAGGGTCACAGTACCTGTCCCTTTCACGATATATGTGGCATTATCTCCAAGAATAATTTCCAGATTAGCATCCTTCTCAACCATATCAGAGAGTGCTTCCTTGAACTCAGTGATGTGCCTTGAGGCACCACTATCTATCAGCCAGACATCCATAGTGTCGGGTGGAGATGCAACAGGGAGGGCAGATACAAGAATATATTCATTTCTTTTATCAACAACATGTGATTCCTCATACCTGGAGTTTCTTGACCTTTTGAAAGGTTGATCATTTCCGTCGGAGGGAGCCTTCCTTTTTCCCTTGAACCTATGGTTCCTTTGATTGCCATTCCTCCGGTTGTTGTTGTTATCATCACCATCGGGAGAATCCTTCTTGAAAGGACATTCTCTAGCATAGTGACCAGGCCTATGACAAGTGAAACACTTGCCCTTTTTTCCTTGGGCCCCTACTTTTCCCTTGTTCTTTGGAACACCAGAGTTCTTCTTTCTAGAATGAGCAGCGTATGCAACATTTCCTTCGTTTCCATACTCCTTCATTCTTGATTCTTCTTGAACACATCTTGACAGTACCTCATCAAAGTCAGGTATCACATTATTATTTAGAATGGTAGTGTCAAAGACATGCCATTCGGATGAGAGCCTTCCAAGTGCGGTGAGTACCACCTCTCGATCGACTATTGTCTCCCCAATAGCTAGCGAGATTGTTCACTGATTTCAATCAACTTCCAGAAAGTATGATTAGACGGACTCATCCCTCCTTTCTTTAGATTCTTCAATTGATTCTTGAAGAATAGTACTTGATTAGCATTGTTGGCCTTGAACATATGGTACAATTTATCATCGCTCTCTTCTGATATGCCGAGAGATGTAGGCCACCAAAGATTTATGAATGGATTCACGATCATCCAACTTTTAGATGATCTCCCCTTCTTGTTCTTTGTTTTGACGGCGGTAAGCGGTGGATGGAGGGGCTCTTGGATTTTACACCGCACATAGTCCATGACCATCTTGGTCTCACACAAAGCGATGCCTTACGCCATATATTCCGCCTCAGCTGAGCTCAGAGCCACGGATTTATTTTTCCTGCTGCACCAAGAAGTCATTCCTCATCCAACATTGAAGCAGTACCCACTTGTACTTTTCCGATTTACTGAGCTGCCAGCCTAATCTACGTCAATGAACACACTCAATCTGATGTCATTGCCTCGGGTGTATCTCAATCCGAGCTCGATTATTCTCTGCAGATATCTAAGAACATTCTTGGTTGTTGCCCAATGTGCCCTCCTTGGTTCCACCATCAACTGACTAAGGTTGTTGACAACATAACAAATGTTTGGCCTAGTGTTGACCAAATACATCAGGGACCCTATGAGCTGCCTATACAAGGTAGGATCAGCCTCATCATATTCAGAAGTATCAATCTTCTTCCAATTGGTGATCATTGGTGTAGCCATGGGTCTACAGTCTTCCATCTTGAACCTCTTCAAGATTTTTGTAGCATATCTCCCTTGACCAAGGAAGATCTCACCCTTCTGCTGCCAAACTTCCAACCCCAAAAAATAATGCATCAGCCCCAAATCCTTCATGTCGAATTTTGCAGCTAAATTCTCCTTGCAGTCCTTCATGAGCCTAGATGATCTTGTTAGGAATAGATCATCTACGTACAACACCAGTATCAGAGAATCATCCCCTACTCTCGGATAGTACATATTGGGATATGCGTCACTCTTGACGAATCCCATCTGTTGCAAATAGCTATCAATTCGACCATACCAAGCTCTAGGGGCTTGCTTAAGTCCATACAAGGCTTTCTTAAGCCTACACATGTGAGTCTTCTGCTCATGCCTCTCAAAACCCTCTGGTTGTTCGATATATACTTCTTCTTCTATCACCCCATTCAAGAATGCAGTCTTGACGTCCGTCTGGTGAATCTCCCATCCCATCTGCGCAACAAGGGATATCACGGATCTAATAGAAGTATATCTAGCTACAGGGGTGAAGGTCTCTTCATAGTCTATCCCTTCCTTCTGAGCATACCCCTTTGCCACAAACCTGGCTTTAAATTTTTCTACGCTGCCATTTGCAGCATATTTGATCTTGTAGATCCATCTCGAACCTGTTGATTTTTGTAGCATTCGGAAGTGTTCCAAATCTCAAACTTTGCAGGGAGGCTTGGACAACAGCATTCCAAAGAACCCAGAAACAGTTTGTGGAAATTCCACTCGGTTCAAGACTTATTAAAATAATTAATTATTTTAATGAAGACCCTAAGTCTAAACTTAGAGAAATGAAATAATTAAAGGGTATTAATAAGTCAGAGTGTGAATCTTCGAGAAAACATGGATCAAGTCAAGTTTTAATCTTCGCCATTGATTAGTCTTTTAATCTGGGCCGTTGGTTCTCCAACAGGAAGATTATAAAAGAAGGCTTGAGGGTCACTTGGAAAACAAGTCGGGCATACACTCAGTACTCGAAGAAGATCCATTTTGATGTAGAATTCGATCTCAGTGGGAGAGTTGCAGGGCGAGAAGTTGCAGAGACGGAAGGAGGAGGTCAAGGGTGATCAAGATTAGGGTCGGAGGGCAGTAATGGGTCACTGGAGGCAGCTTGAGGCTATAGCACAGAGACCCCACAGAGTCTCCACGCATTCCTGCGCTGGGACTGTGCAGAGAATCACGCAAATTGACGCAAGGGCATGCAGGGGCTGTTCTGGGTGTCAGAGAATTCTCTGAGTAAGCCGGAAATTCAATCTTAGGTGGTTCAGAATTTATCTGCTGTATATTTTCCCTGTAAAGATATCATTTGTTGAAGAATTAATAAAACCCTCATCTGCTGCACCGGTTTTCCCACATTGGGTTTTCCCGGGGACAATTGTTCAAAAATCACTGTGTACATGTGATTGATTCTTGTGCTTATGTTCTCTATTGTTTATTTCTCTGCATATATAATTGTGAATTGTAGAAATTTCTATTTTCCCACCCCAGTTTTCAGTTTCACCTTATTTCTCCAAATAGTTAAATGCCCTTTCCCATAGTCTTACATTCAACAAGCTAGAAAATAAATATTTTCTGAAAACACAAATTCTGGAAAATTTTCATCGTGCTGGAAATTGCAGAAATAAAAATCAGCAGACTAAAACAGCCACACAACATTTTAACACAGTGATTTTTGGTCAACATGCCCCTGGAAAACCCCCCTACAACTCTTGGGGAAAACCAGTTCGAAAACTTCTCTTTATTTTCTAAATATTGCTTTTACAGTGATGTAGAAATTTACACAGCAAAAAAAATTACAGCAACTTCGAAACAGAACTTATTTCGAAAACCATGCCAAACTCCACCTCAGTTTCCGTGACCACAAAACAGAAAAATTACAGCAGAAATTACAGCCTTCAAAACTGTATGAACAACCTCGAAAACATTGCCGGAGTGGTTGTACGGCCTCCCTCGAAATTTGCAGTTTTCTCTCCTCCAAATTCGTGCCCACTTGCCTCGAACTTCGTGCTCTGCCTGCTGTACGGATTTGCTGAAAGTTAGTGCTGCTGCCCTCCTTCTTCTCACTGCTCAGAAAATTTTCTTCAGCTTTCTCCTTCTCCTTCTCTCAATCTGCTCATGAAAGAATTAATGAATGAATGACCTTTTCTCTCTTTTTCCTCCTTTAATAGAACTCTAAGTGACTTTTTTGTTATCCCCAAATCCAATGGTTGAAATAGCTTTAGATATAGGGCTGAGATTAAATGTTCTTTTAAATCTCACTTTCTATTTTTTAGTTCACCCCACTTTAATAAAGACCCACTTAGTCATTTATTCCCAAAGTCACTTGTCCTTTCTAATTTTACATTAACTTTATTAAAGTCACTTTAAAATTAGACTTTAGTAACTTTTTCACTTAAAGTCACTTTTAAATTAGATTTTACTTTATAACTTTATAAAGCCACTTTAGGAGAAAAATTAAATTCTTTTGGACACTTTTCCCTAGGCCAAAGATCAAAGCCTTAGGGAACCACCTGTCCTCCAGTAACCAAATTTCAACACTCCCTCTTACCGAGGAAGGTGTTCCTCACCACACCCATCTTATCTCTGAAGTAGACATGCTTGCCCCGTGGTAAGGCTTTGGTAAGAATATCTGCAACCTGCTTATCAGTGGGAATATATTCGAGCTTCACAGCTCCCTTCTGCACATAGTCTTTAATTAAGTGATATCTGATGCCGATATGCTTTAACCGATCATGAAATACTGGATTCTCCGTGAGTTTAATGCAACTTTGATTATCACAGTGAATCACTGAAGGTCTCAACGGCTGACCAAATAAGCCAAACAACATCTTGCGAAGCCAGATGGCCTTACAACTCGCTAGACTGGCTGCCATATACTCTGCTTCCGCTGAACTCAATGCTACTGACTGCTTCTTCCGGTTGAACCACGACACCACTGCCAAACCCAACCCAAAACAACACCCTGAAGTGCTCTTCCTATCAGAAGCACAACCTGCCCAATCAGAATCAGTGTAACCTGCCAATCTCACTCCATCCCCCTGCCTATAATCCAGACCATATTCCACTCTCCCCTGCAAGTATCGCAGAATGTGTTTTGCAGCAATCCAGTGAACCTTCCTAGGCTCAAACATAAGCTGACTCATCGTGTTGACTGCAAAACATATATCTAGTCTGGTATTGACCAAATACATCAAGGAACCAATCAGCTGTCTGTACAATGTGGGATCCACCAACTCGGAATCCGAAGCATAAAACTTCTTCCAGTTGGTGATCATCAGTGTCGTCATGAGTCTACAATCCTCCATGTGGAATCTGCCAAGGATGTCCACAATATTTTTCCCCTGCCCCAGGAAGAAATGCCCCTCCTCCTGCCACACCTCCAAACCCAAAAAGTAATGCATCAAGCCGATGTCCTTCATCTCAAACTCCGACGCAAGATCTCTCTTGCAGTGCTCTATGGGTCTCTCTGCACCCGTAATGACCAAGTCATCCACATATAGCACCAGAATGAGAGGCTCCTCACCTATCACAATGAAGTATAAGTTCGGATCTGCCTCACTCTTTGTGAAACCCATCTCCTGCAAGTATGTATCTATCCTGGAGTACCAAGCTCTGAGAGCTTGCTTCAGGCCATAAAGGGCCTTCTTCAGTCTGCACACATGGGACTCCTTCTCATGCACCTCAAAGCCCTGTGGCTACTCAATGTACACCTCCTCTTGTATGAAGCCATTGAGAAATGCGGTCTTCACATCCATCTGGTGGATCTTCCAACCCATCTCTGCTGCTATCGATATAATGGAGCGAATCGAAGTATATCGAGCCACGGGAGCGAAGGTCTCCTCATAATCAACTCCCTCTACCTGGGAGAAACCTCTAGCCACAAACCTCGCTTTGAATTTCTCAATGCTGCCATCTGCAGCATGCTTTACCTTGTAAAGCCATCTGGAAGTAACCACGGATTTGCCCTCAGGCCTCGGCACCACCTCCCAAACCTCATTCTTCATGATAGAAGAATACTCCTCCTGCATGGCCTCTCTCCAGACCTGCTGGCTAGCTGCCTCCTCATAGCTAGAAGGCTCAGAGTCAATGATGTTGGCAACCATTGCCATATAGCTACAAAACCTCTCAGGTGGTCTGCTCTCTCTGACTGGCCTCTTAGGTGCAGCAACAGATGTGGCCTCTCTCAAGGTATCCTGAAGCCACTTGGGCTTCCTCTTCCCTGAGCACACCTCTCCCACTGGAGAACGAAACTCCTCCTCGTCATCAGAAGTCTGAACTCCTGACTGTCTGTCTGCTGTCCTCCTGCCTGAACTTGAACCTGTAGACGCTAAAGTACCGTGTGAATTGTCCATCAGTGGACTCCCTAGTGAACTGCTCTGTGGACTGCTCTGCATGCTGCCCGAAGCACCACCCCTCTGACTCTGCAAGCCATTGCTCACTGACGGACCAGACATCGTCATAGATGTACCTCTGGATCCTCCTGATCCCTGCCCACTGGATCTCTGTGACTGACTCAACTGCTGTTGAGGGTCTGGCTGATCCAGATACTCTAACTCCCGTGAACTCCTGAAAGCCTGGTCCTCCTCGAATCTCACATCCCGCCTGATAACAACTTTCCTCGAAGCAGGAATATAGACCCGAAAGGCTTTCGAAGTCTCACTATAGCCCACAAAGATACCCTTCTCTGCGGTGGGCTCTAGCTTGGTCCTCTTCTCCTTGGGTACGTAGGAGTATGCAATACACCCAAAGATATAGAAGTGACCAACATCAGGCTTCTTCCCAGAAAAAGCCTCCTCTGGAGTCACATGCCCCAAGGCACGATGCAAACTCCTGTTCTGCAAGTATACAGCAGTATTGCAGGCCTCTGCCCACAAAAACAAAGGTAACCCCTAATCATGTAACATGGCTTTGGCAGCCCCAATGATGGATCTATTCTTCCTCTCCGCAACCCCGTTCTACTGGGGGTTGTAAGGAATTGTGAACTCCCTCCTAATGCTTGCCTCCGCACAATACTCAACAAACTCTCCAAGGGTGTATTCACCTCCATTGTCCGACCTCAGGGACTTGATCTTCCGACCTGTCTGTGTCTCCACAAGAGCTCTAAACTCCTGAAACCGCTTGAAGACCTCACTCTTGGTCTTCAAGAAATAAATCCAGGTCCTCCTGGAGTGATCATCAATGAATAACACATAATACTCATATCCACTCAAGGAAACATGAGACATCCGATCGCTCACATCGGAATGAATCAAATCAAGTATCCCAGTTGATCTGCTGTCACTGCTGGGAAAAGGGGATTTGACGAACTTGCCCATTGCACATCCTCTGCATGTATCAATGTGATCAGTACTGAAATCTGGCACACCTGTAGTGATCTCCTGCAATGTCCTCAAGGCTCCATGATACATGTGCCCCATCCTATGGTGCCAAATCTCACACAGCTCAGAACTGCTAGCTTTGCTGTCAATGCTACTACTCAATGCCATAAGGGGCAGGAATGCAAACTTGTACACCTTTGCATGTCATACACCTATCACTCTAGCTGACTCAGTTGGAGTACCCCTGGGATATATCAACACCTGTCCTCTCCTGAGCAATATCTCATACCCTTTGTCCTCCAATTTTGAGACGGATATGAGGTTCTTCCTCATCCCTGGCACATATAAAACATCCGACACCTTCAAGGGAGGTTTGGGTTCCCTATCAAATGTCAGTGTCCCCACATCGACTGCTCTAACAACATTGTCATCACCGAGTACTACCTCTATATCAGTGCCACTCTATGAAAGCTCTGAGAAGTACTCACGAACTCCTGTCATATGACGTGAAGCCCCACTGTCCACATACCAGATACCCGAAGATGCTCCACTAGTCGAGGGAAATGCATGCTCCCTTTGAACCTCCTTGGCAGGTGATCCTGCACTAGTGGACTCACAAGCACTGAACCCAAACTCTCGGTCAAATCTATCTGAAAAGTCCTCAATCTCTGTTGATGCTGCCATGGTCTGGTTCTTCCCCTTCTTCTTCTTCTCCGGACACACAACTGCATAGTGTCCCATCTTCTGACAACTCCAACACTTCACTTTGGAGTAGTCCTTCTGCCTGTTCTTCCGTTTACCTTTACCTTTGCCTTTGCCCCCACCACCACTTGTGGAAGCATGCTTCTTTCCTTTGCCTGCTCAACTGGTTTGGCTTCCCCAAGCTGACTCTTCCTGATCTCTGTCTGAATGCAATCATCCCAAAACCTCTCCCATGTGGGAAGGGTCTCACGTGCACAAACCCCATCAGCAAAATTCAGCCATGAAATAGGAAGGCCATTCACTGCAATTCGCACCAACTCAGTGGTTGGAATGACCTCTCCAACTGCTGCCAATGCATCTCTCACATTAATTATCTTTGTGAGATAACCAGTTGCACTATCATTCTTCTCCATCTTAATGGTCTTCAGCTTCTCCCTTAGGACCATCTTTCTGTTCTCATTGGTACTCTGGTAGAGATTGGTCAAGGCAGACCACATCTCATGAGCATGTCTCTTTCCTCTCACATGAGGAATCTTATGGTCTTTAATACTATCCATAATCAGCCTTTTTCCCTTGTTATTCTTTTTATTAAATGCTGCTAACTGAACAGCATCAGTAGGCACATTAACAGGCTACTATTGGGTATGAACCATGATATCCCAGACTTCTCCCTCCTCAAAGATGCTCTGCATTCTTTCTCTCCAAACGCTGTAATTACTATGCCCATCCAACTTATCTTCCACCCTCAATCCCAATGATATCCTTGCTGTTCTAAAAACTGAAAATAACACTATTGTAGTAAAGATAAAATTTCTGTGTGAAAAATTAGCTTGCTGGAATTTTCTGAGTGAAAAATCAGCAACCTGTAATTTTTCTCTTTGCTGTCCCAAACTGCACTTTCAGCACCCAAGCTCTGGTACCATGTAGAAATTTCTATTTTCCCACCCCGGTCTTCAGTTTCACCTTATTTCTCCAAATAGTTAAATGCCCTTTCCCATAGCCTTACATTCAACACGCTGGAAAATAAATATTTTCTGAAAACACAAATTCTAGAAAATTTTCACAGTGCTGGAAATTGCAGAAATAAAAATCAGCAGACTAAAACAGCCACACACAACATTTTAACAGAGTGATTTTTGGTCAACATGACCCTGGAAAAACCCCTTACAACTCTTGGGGAAAACCAGTTCGAAAACTTCTCTTTATTTTCTGAATATTGCTTTTACAATGATGCAGAAATTTACACAGCAAAAAAAATTACAGCAACTTCGAAACAGAACTTATCTCGAAAACCGTGCCAAATTCCACCTCGGTTTCCATGCCCACAAAACAGAAAAATTACAGCAGAAATTATAGCCTTCAAAACTATACGAACAGCTTCGAAAACAGTGCCGGAATGGCTGTACGACCTCCTTCGAAATCTGCAGTTTTCTCTCGAAATTCGTGCCCACTTGCCTTGAACTTTGTGCTCTGCCTTGCTGTACGGATTTGCTGAAAGTTAGTGTTGCTGCTCTCTTTCTCACTGCTCAAAAAATTCTCTTCAGCTTTCTCCTTCTCTTTCTCTCAATCTGCTCATGAAAGAATTAATGAATGAATGACCTTTTCTCTCATTTTCCTCATTTTATAGAACTCTAAGTGACTTTTGGGTTATCCCAAAATCCAATCGCTGAAATAGCTTTAGATCTAGGGCTGAGATTAAATGCTTTTTTAAATCTCACTTTCTATTTTTTAATTCACCCCACTTTAATAAAGATCCATTTAGTCATTTATTTCCAAAGTCACTTTTCCTTTCTAATTTTACATTAACTTTATTAAAGTCACTTTAAAATTAGACTTTAGTAACTTTTTCACTTAAAGTTACTTTTAAATTAGATTTTACTTTATAACTTTATAAAGCCACTTTAGGAGAAAAATTAAATTCTTTTGGACACTTTTCCCTAGGCCAAAGATCAAAGCCTTAGGGAACCACCTGTGCTCCGGTAACCAAATTTCAACATGAATGTTGCAGTAGTATTTATTTCGATATTTGCCGGAAAATTTCTGAATAATAACTTATTGAAATAGTAAATAGGAGAAATAAATCTATCACTGCAACTGTTTGTAAATTTTCACAGAACGCACAGCTGATCTTTGCTGAGGCCTAGGAACCACTTCCAAGACATTATTTGTCATGATGGAACTGTACTCTTCCACCATTGTATCTACCCACACCTGATGTTGAGCTACCTCTTGAAAACTAGAGGGTTCCCCAACCTGGGCTACCAAGGCTAGTTATCTGTCTGGTAGCTTGCTGCCTCTTTTCATTTCTGGGGGCTCCGACAAACTCCTCTACATCCCTCAGAACTTGTCGTAATTCCCTGCTTGTCCTACCATTGGTAGTGGGTGGCTCTACCTGCTCCCCCCTCTTGCAAATCTTCTGGAGATGAGTCCCTTGGATCCTTTTGCCTTGGAGAAGCCCTTGAGCTAACCTTAGCTAGTCGTAGTGGTTGGACCAATGGGTCATCTTCAGACTGCGTTGTTGAAGGCATCTCTCGAGATTTTCTGAAAGCTCTTTCCAACATGAACTTTACATCCCGCCACACTATAACCTTCTTGTTTCCAGGAATGTAGATTTTGTAAGCCTTAGCATTTTCATTGTATCCCACTAGATACCCCTTTTCAACAGTCCTATCCAATTTCTTCCTCTTCTCTTCGGGTAAATGGCAGTATGCCACACTACCAAAGATCCTGAAGTCGCTTACCTCTGGCTTCCTGCCAGTGAAGACACTTTCTGGAGTGATCTTACCCAATGCATTGTGAGGAATCCTGTTTTGAACATATACAACTGTGTTACAAGCTTCAACCCACAAAAATTTGGGCATGTCTTGATCATACAACATTTCCCTTGCAGCCTCCACAATAGTTCTATTCTTCCATTCTGCAACTCCATTTTGCTTCAGATTATATGGAGCATTCCACTGTCTTCTGATGCCTTCCCTCACACAAAATTCTGTGAAGTCTTTATCAATGTATTCTCCACCATTATCTGATCGTAGTATGTTTATCCGCTTTCCTATCAGATTCTCAACCAGAGCTTTAAACTCCTTGAATCGGTCAAATACTTCGTCCTTAGTCTTCAGAAAGTAGATCCAAGTTTTCCTGGAATGGTCATCAATGAAGGTGACGAATTACTCGACACCACTAAGAGCTCTAGTGGACATAGGTTCGTAGATGTCTGAGTGTATCAATCCTAACACACTCTTAGCCCTATTTCTGCTTTTGGGGTAGGCTGCCTTAGCGTATTTCCCTAGTACACACCCCTTGCAAACGTCATCTCGTTTGGTGATCAAATTTGAAACTCCTGTGACTGTCTTCTTGAGAATTATCAAAGCCCCATGGTGTAAGTGCCCCATTCTCTTGTGCCATAGCTCATTCAAATCCTTCTCCTCATAGCTGCCTATCAGTGCCATTGGAGATTTGAGTTGCAACTTATACAATTTATTGCTCTTGACTCCGATTTGTGCTTTCTTCTTCCCACTCAGGTGTTTGACATATACTCTTTTTCCAATGAAGTAGACGTCATAGCCCTTGTTTTGTAGCTGAGACACTGAGAGTAAGTTCATCCCCAAACCAGGCACATGCAACACATTGGTGGCCCAAAGCTTCTTTTCAGCTTCAGTTTGAAACACTATGGTACCTCTCCTAGCAGGGGTACACTTCGCCTTATTTCCCATGGTGATCTGAAAATTCATCTGCTCTTCCTGGTAGCTTGAGAAGCATTCTCGTACTCTCGTCATATGTGCAGAAGCTCCACTATCAATATACTAGACTTCAGGAGAAGTTGAGCTTGATACGCAAGCAAATTCTTCTTCCAGTTTGGAGGCCAATACAGAGATGTCGTGATCCCTCTGTTCTTCCATGCTTTCCCTTTTCTCTGGAGAGCTGCGTGAACCCTTTTGAGTTGCTGCTGTAGCAACTTCTAGACTTCGTTCCAACGCAGAGTCTCCAATCTTGTTACTCAACTCAACTCTGATACCATGTGAAAAATTCAATTCTGAATTTCTACTGCAGTTATAATTTATTTCTCCTACTTATTTCCACAATAAGTTATTTACAAAACCCTTACAACAAATTTCGAAATAAACACTACTATAGTTATCACTCAAGTACATATAGAGAAAAGAACAGTAAAACACAAGCATAAGAACCAATCACAATGACACAATTATATTTGGACAATTGTCCCCGGAAATACCCAATGTGGGAAAATTGGTGCAGCAGAGGAGGGTTTATATATTAATCTTTAGCAAGAATTCTTTACAAGAAAAGACTAGCAAAAACCACTGAGAAACTTCTTGAGATACACCTGACATAAATTTTCTCCGGACCTCCGGAGAATTTCCGACACTTGAGGGACTCACTGGCCCTCCCTGTGTCACTCTCCGTCACTCCTGCATACCTCTTTGTGCAGAGCCAACGTGAGACTACGTCACTACTGCGTGAGGCCTCTGTGCTGCACCTGAGTGTTGCCTATCTGCCCTTCTGCCTATTCACACTCTGTTTTATTAATACCCATGAATTATTTAATTTCCCTAAGTTTAGACTTAGGGTCCCCATTAAAATAATTAATTATTTTAATAAAACATGAACCGAGTGGAATTTCCACAAAAAGTTTTTGGGTTCTTTGGAACACTGGTGTCTAAGCCTCCTTACCAAATTTGAGACTTAGATCACTTTCCAATGCTACAAAAATCCACACTTTACACATGTGCATTGATTATAGGGCGCTCAATAAGAAGACTTTGAAGAACCGCTACCCCATCCCGCGCATTGATGAGTTGATGGACGAGCTTAGAGGAGCCAAGTACTTCTCTAAGATAGATTTGCGCTCGAGGTACCACCAGATCAGGGTGAGGTATCAAGACATCCCTAAGATGGCTTTTAGGTGCCACTATGGGCATTTTGAGTTTTTCGTTATGCGCTTTGGGATGATCAATGCACCTGTCACTTTCCAGCGATGTATGAACCATGTGTTCCATGGGAAGTTGCTGAAGTTCATGCTGGTGTTTTTCGATGACATCTTGATTTACAACTGGACGTGGGAGGAGCATCTGCAATACTTGAAAGTGGTGTTACGTATTTTGGAGGAGCAACAATTTTACGCCAAGTTGTCCAAGTGTGAGTTTGGGCTGACTGAGATGCTCTACCTGGGACAGATTATTGGCGCAGATGGAGTGAGAGTACATGAGGAGAAGATCAGGGCCATTCGGGATTGGCCCGAGCCCCGGGATGTGACAGAGTTGAGGGGATTTTTGGGCATATGCACCTACTACGGGAAGTTCGTAAAGGGCTTCTCCCAATTGGCTACTCCCCTTATGGATTTGACCAAGAAGGGGGATTTTGCATGGACTGATGGAGCACAGTCAACATTTGATCACCTCAAGGAGGTGATGAGTAGTTTCCTAGTTTTGGCACTCCCAGATTTCACTCAACCGTTCACCTTGGAGTGCGATGCATCAGGTGACGGGGTTGGTGCAGTATTGTCTCAGGATGGACACCCCATCGCCTTTGAGAGCCAAAAGCTCCTTCCGCGTGAGAGGTCGTATTCTATTTACGACAAAGAGATGTTGGCCATCATGCATGAGTTGGCCAAATTTTGGTAGTATTTGGTTGGAAACAGGTTCCAGGTGAAGATGGACCACAATAGTCTTCGATACTTTATGGGGCAACAGGGCCTCAATGACAGACAAAAGAGGTGGGTCAACAGGGTGAAGGCCTACGATTTCAACATTGAGTATGTCAGGGGTAAGCACAACGTGGTAGCAGATGTACTATCCAGGATACCGGCATCTCTTTCACTCAAGAGCATTTTCCATGATTGAAAGGCACAGTTGTTGGTGGAGTATTCCAAGGATCGAAGGGAGTGTGAGATTTTGGAGGGCACACACATAAATGAGTGCTATAGAGTGATGGTCGAGGTCATATTCTACAAGGGGCGCATATTCTTGGTGTCAGGTTAGCAGTTGAGGGAGAGGATCCTCTAGACAACTCATGATTTCCCATTATCAAGACACCAGGGGTTCAAGAAGACGTATAGGGCAGTTACGAAACGTTTCACCTGGAAGGGCCTCAAGGGAGATGTGTTGAGATATGTGCAAGGGTGTGAGGCATGCCAAAGGAACAATGGGGAGTTGACCCATCCAACTGGGTTGTTGTAGCCACTCCCCATACCTGAGGGGAAGTGGGAGAGTATCTACATGGATTTCATCATGGGTCTCCCAGCGGTGTAGGGCAGGGATTGTATTTATGTGGTGGTAAACCGACTGACCAAATATGCTCATTTCTTCGCCATACTGACTCGACATTCAACATCACAGGTGGCCGAGTTGTCTTTAGGGAGGTCTTTCGCTTGCATGGGCTCCCTAAGACCATAGTCAGTGACAGACAGTTGGTTCATGGGGGCATTTTGGCAGGAGCTTTTCAGATTTATGGGCACTGAACTCACCCTGAGCACGAGTTACCATCCGCAGACCGACGGTCAAACTGAGAGGGTTAACAAATGGTTAGAGGACTATATTTGGAACTACGTGACCGGGCAACAAAGAGCATGGATTCGGTGGCTATATCTAAGCGAAAACTGCTACAACACCACCCATCACATGTCTATCGGTATGTCACCCTTCTGTGCCCTGTATGGTTATGGCACAACTGACATTATTTTTGGAGATAGTTGGGCCCGAAAGGCCAAAGATTGGATCCAAGAGAGCCAAGACATCCTCAAGGCTCTCAAGGATAACATACTGACAACTCAAAATTAGCAGAGGATATATGCAGATAGGCACAAGATTGAGAGGCAATTTGAGGAGGGGGACTTGGTTTTCCTGTGACTACAACCATATCGCCAGTCCACATTGAAGCAGAAAGGGGTCGAGAAGCTACAATCACGTTTTTATGGGTCGTATAGGGTGATTAGGAGAGTTGGGGAGGTGGCCTACGAGTTGGAGCTTCCCCTAGGGACCAAAATTCACAACGTCTTTCATGTTTCGTGCCTCAAGTAGGTGTTGGGGCAGCATGTGACAGCAACTATGGAGTTGCCTCCACTTGATGATAAGAGGCATCTAGTTCTGGAGCCGAAAGCCATCCTAGAGACTAGGGAGAGGAAGCTGAGGAGCAGAACTATCAGGGAGTATTTGGTACGTTGGAGGAGCTTACCGGATGATGATGCCACCTGGGAAGGTGAACACATACTTGAGCATCCAACTATAAAGTTGTTTGGGGACAAGTAACATTTGGGAGGGAAGGACTGCAATGTCTCTTCCTAAATTAATTTTTCATAGGTTTATTTTCCACAATTTTGACATTTTTGGAGGCCATGGGACCCACAAAATTTTGGGAAAAAGACTTAGGAGGAAAAAGGGAGTCCGTAATGTTTTGTTGGTGAAGTGTGGGGGCCACACACATGATGGAAAACGCACTTGCCTAAGTGAAAAGTTCGAATAGCCAAGGAGGGAGGTCGAAAATCTAGATGGAGAGGCCCACGTGGGAAAGGAGGCCCACGAATTATAAATAGGAGAGGCTTAGCCTGATTTGGGTATATTTTTCCAATTGAACTCACTCTAGTTGCTCGAGCTGCTTAGCCGGGTCACTTATTGTTTAGCACCAAGCTTTTCAGGCGGGAAACTCACCCTTTCTTCGGTGGACTTCGAGTGCCACCATAGGGAGGTCCTATTGTACCATTTTGGATGAGAGATGGAGGCGATTCAAAGCTTATCATTTAACCATTTACCCAACTAGAGTGTATTCCTGGAGGATGTAGGAGGGGAATACGTGGGAGCCATTCAGGGGTCTTCCGGGTTGCATTTGTCGAGAGAATTTTCGTATAGAAGCTTTAGAGGGATTTCAACCTTTGGGAGGATTTTGGGAGCAGGAGTTGGCTGCTTGAAAGCATCATGAATTGTAGCATTCAGGGGCAGCGCGAGAGCCTCTCACTGGGTACATGTGGGAGCTTGTGGGTCGAGTTGTGGAGCACGCGTTTCCTGGGAGAAATAAGGAGAACCTTGGGGGAGTGTATCTCAACATTTTTGTAGTGATTTGGAGGGATTTTACTGGAGTGTTAGGTAGGCCGTATTTTCCATCAGTTGGAGGGGAGGACGTGGTACTTGGGGGCCGAATTTCGAGGGTCAATGCCAGGCCAAACCCTTTCTGGGTTTTGGTGGGTTTTGTCTGAGGAGCTTGGGGTTAATTTTGTGGAATGTTTTGAGTACTGCAGGTGGGGTTTCTAGCAGCATCTTTCCAGTAGATGGTGCAGTTTTCTGGGGCAGCGCAAGATATCATTGTAGCAGCTGATTCTTCCACTTGGGCTTAGTATTTTATCACCTGGGCTTTGTCATGCTTTCCATTGAGGCAAACCTAGGTGCACTTCTTCCACACTATTGTACTGTTTCTCCCATTTCTTAATAAAAAGGCTCAGTTGCTTATTATTTCCGGACTTTACATGGGTGTTCACTGAATGTTTGAATTTTCTGGTGTTGTATTTATTGTTTGCTTTGCATATCACTCTTTTTCCTAGTTTGGAACATTACAATGTCACATGTGATGGTTCTTTCCTTTCCAAGTTTGTGTCAAGTGGATGATTCTTCTTTAGATTGCGACTTCATTGTTACAAATGTTACAGAGCAGGGTTGAACTAAGATGAATGAAAGAGATCAAAGGAAGCAACGATCTTTTATGTAGAAAGAAATTCCTCCCTAGCTGAGTGTAATATCCCTTTTTGGGGGATATCTCTAAAACACAGCAAACTCTAACCAGAGATGGAATGGGATGGCGTTTACCAGATATTTCACCTCTGAGAAGAGGGTGAGATCTGGAGGCTACCTGACCCTTTCCAGACTCTGTCTAAGAGTATGAGGAAAAACACACCAAGTGGTATAGAACTAGAATGCCCGAAGATATAAAAATAACAGTAATGCAGACATACAATAGCATAGATAACATGTATAACAAATGCTCCAGGAATAGAGAGAGAATGCTAAGCCATTTTATTATATTGAGAAATATAATGACGTACAATAGGTGATCAGAGTGATGGCACCTAGACTTGCTCAAGGCAAGTGAAGAAATACTCTCAGAATAACCAGGAAATGGCTGCTCTCTGAACTACGTCCCAGCTGCTGGAAAACTGCTGTGTAGCTGCTACTGCTGAAATGAACTGATGACTAGGGGCTGTTCCCTTTGCCGGAATGAGCTGAAAATCTGGAATCCACCTCTACTCATCAACTACAGCAAAACCCAGAAATCATATCAGAAATCGCTGACCCCCGAAAATCACCCCCTTGGGGAATTACGCTGCCCTCCAAGGCTCTGCGCAGAGGCTGAGTAGGAACAACTGAAATATGGCCTCAAAATCCACCAAAATCCTCCCAAAGGCAAAGGATGATCCTCTGCTCAATCTCCAGGCTCAAAACCCCTCCAAGAAACCCAATCCGGATCTCCTCCTGAATAGACTGCGTCCTCCCTCTCAATGATTGCGCAGTCTCTGAATGCACAGCTCCGCAACAAAACCCAAACACCAATCCTCCCACAAAATGCTGAAGAAACTACCTTGCCCGAGCAGGCACTCGAAGTCCCCCGACGCTAAGGGCGAGATCTCCGATCGGAGACACTCAACGCACTAAACAATGCTGCAGACAGGCTGAACAACCAGTGTGCTCAAGAAGTCAAAACGACCAGCTCAATATCATCAACAACGAATGAACAAAATGAGGAGGCTCTCCCCTCTATATAGCATGAGCCCCTCTCAACCCTAATGCTCACCTCCTCCAACGTTGCCACGTGCTCCCTCTTGGCATGCGCAGTCCCTCCATGTGTCTACGTGGGCCCCCTCTCTGCGTGGTCTCTTGGCCCACTCGGCTCACTTAAGTTACAACGTTGTGCTACTAGGGAGTGAACTTTTATTTCTAAAATGAGTTATGTCTCCTCTACTCACCTTTTTATTTATGAATAAACTATAGACGACAAAATTGAGCAAAATTCGAATATTCCAATTAGCCATAGCTAATTAGGAATATTACACTGAGAGGGAGTGTTAAAATTTGGTAGCTCAGGGATGAATTTCTCCTAGAAGAAATCATATCTTCCAGTTTTGTTTGAACCACCTATAATAAAATTTCATTTTTGACAATTCTAATATGACTTTCCAAAAATTGAAAGTCATGTCTGAATGATCAAGGATAATCATGACATATAGAAGCCACTTTAAAATCAAATCAATCATGATTATACAAGTCAAGAATTAATATTTTTATCCTTACTAGTATTATTATTATTATGATAATATTTATAAAATAGTCTAAAGTCATTCACCTTTAATGGATTAATAAAAACGAATTCTCTCATGGAATAAGTAAATTAAATCCAGAATCTCTTACTTGGAAAATCAAACCTCTCTCTTGGAATAAAATAGTAACTCTACTCTTAAGAGAATGTAACTCTCCCTCTCTAATTCAATGTATGGAAAAAGTGTTACTCCTCATTAAATGCACTTGTAACTCCCTCATTCAATTCGATTTGTAACAATCTCCAAATATTCTCTCATGTTTAAGTGTAACTCTCTCTCTCCTTAATTCGAATTGTAACTCCTCAAGACAAGTGTACCTCTCTCTCTATTCCCGAGATGAGTTACACTTCTCCTCAAGCAACTCCTCTTCATGGAATTCGATTCTCCTATTATTGGCCCAAGGCATGAATTCATTTTGTAACTCCTCTCATTTCTCATCTATTTAAGCAAGAGCAAGTGAGAGTTGAGAGTAGCATGTTCATTGTAAAGAATGAGAGCTAGTGTTTAGTGTGTGCAAGAAAAGTGTGAGAGCAAGTGAAGAGTAACAGCAAGGGAAGAGCTAGAGCAAGTGTGAAGGACAAGATCTGATCAAGAGAAGGAGATCTTCAAGCAAAGAGCAAGTGCAATTCAGCTGCAAGTTGATCAGTCATTGGTGACTTTATTCATTCTCATTCTCTCTCTCTCTCTTTGTACTCTGCTAAACAATTGAAGAAATCTAATAGAATAAGAATCATTTAGGTTTTCCCATTGTGGGTTTTGCCTTGGTCATTGGACCTAACTCTTAGTGTCTCATATTTGTGCTTGGTTGTCTTCATATGATCCTTAAGTTTATGTTCTATCTACAATTACTGATTTGAAAAGTTTTGAAGAAGAAATTTGCATTCTAAGTAATTGCAACAACATAGAAAATTCAATTTTCTACAAAGTAAATTTAGTTTTCTGCAGAGTACATACAACTTTCTGCAAAGTACATTTAGTTCCATTCAATTTTCTGCAAAGAATTTTTAAATTTCTGCATAGAACTTTCAGATTTTAACAGGTTTGTTTTTTTTCAAACTTGGAACATATAGAATATTGTTGAGGTGAATACTTCCCCCAGACTTGAGCTCCAACGAAATAGATCCAATCCCTTTCACTGGATAATTCTTCTTGTCTCCAAGTTCGATTGATTGAGAGGAAGTTCCTTTTGACAAGGTCTGAAGTTGACTGCATTCTCTCCTCATGTGTTTGGAATCACCAGTGTCAATAACCCATACATTCACGTCCTTGAAAGCACCGGATAAAGTGGAGAACAAACTTCCATCTATTACTTCCTTTGCTCTTCAATATGCAATCCTTGATAGATGTAGTGAGATTCCCAACAAACTTGAAACCCTTGTCTATAACCCTTGCCATAGTGCTCTTCAATATGCAATCCTTGATAGATGTAGTGAGATTCCCATCAAACTTGAAACCCTTATCTATAACCCTTGCCATAGTGCCAACTATGATGTGATCTTCAATCTCCTTCTTGCACGTCAGCTCTGAAACTATGTTGGAAAACCAAGAGACTTATGTATTATAGATGATTTTCCTTAACTTGATAATTACTTGTGATATATGTTGGCATTTTATTACTTTTATTAGTTCCTGTTCATCAATCAATTACCAAAACCATGAAGATCACAGCAAGATAAAGTACACAAGATATAGGCTTCAAGCCAGGGCAAAAATACTCCAAGGGGAAAACCCAGGACAAATGCTTCTCTTCTTATAGAATCTTCTTATAATGAGACTTCCAAGACCCAAATACCAAAGCCCAAGATCCTCCCTAGCAGCAAGTCAACCCCCCAGTAAACTCTTCTTCTGTATTCCTTTTTTGGGTGTTCCTTATGAAAGGGTTAGGATGGAATTCCAGAGTTGGGAGGAGGCAGGTCACAGGAACAGGTTGGTGTCATCAGCGGGCTAGGTGCTTTTTGGAGGAGTTTCTATGAGGACGGATGGCATTCGCTTGGTATATTCCATCATCCACACAATTTACCTTTCGTTTCGGCGCATTCCGACAACTTTCGTAAAACTAAGTTATTTTGGGCTTAACTCAACTAATTACGCTCAAGGTGGCATTCTAGGAGGAATATGTGATAGAACACCTTAGTGTAATAGCTCGCTGTTATCGGAACGAGAATACCTACATGATGGGATGGTTGGACATGAGTTTCAGTGACCTGAGGAGACATGGTGTCTGATTTACTCTTTCCCGCATTAAAAAGAATATTTTAATTGGAAAATAAGAGGGAAAAGTGCTCCATGATTAAAATAATAATAAAATAGAAGGCTGTAGAGGGGTCCATGAGATCTATAAAGAAGAGGAGGAGGCCATTGGGGAATATATTGGATTTGATATCTTTTCTTGTATGTGAGGTTGAGAACTCGGTTCTCTGCTCCATTGGTAGCCCTAGGACGGAAACCCTCGGGTGATTGAGAGAGATTGGGAAAGTGCCCAACTCCCCTTGGTGAATTCATCTTGAATTAACAGGTGAGCTTAGTAGTGCCATTTCAGTTCAATTTGGAGGCCGGTGCAGTGCAACAGATTATATTGGAGGCCAACTTTCCATCTCAACTATTTTGGGTCAGATATGCATGTAACCCCAATTGGCCATTTATAATAAAAAACTGAGATTCTTCCTTTTCAATGTGTTAATGGATTGCAGTGCTCTATTTGTTTTTGTTTTACATGGCAATCTTCTGTTAATTAATTAGTAATTTTATGGTAAAATATTGGGTCAGTAAAATTTCTGCAAAATCTGTGAAATATCCCATTCGGGATAATACAGTGGTATCAGAGCCTTAGTCTTGGCTGAACCTGTGGGGTTTTAGTTTCAGGGTTTTTACTGCAAATCAATTGCCGGGGAAGATCAAGTTATTCTAATTATTGCCAAGTTCATTGCGTGTGAAGCCCAAGTGTATTTTTATGGAGACATAATTTTGATGCGTGTCATGAATTTCGCCAGAATCTTCTACAAATTTTTTGCGAAATTTCAAATTTTATAAAAGGCCAAGTTTTGATTTCAAGGATTGATTTCCGCGGATCGAACGACCCCATCTAGGGTTTGTCATGTGCTCAAGATTAAAAGCGGCCGAATTGTTATCAAAATTGTCAAAGCGAAAATTTATTGTCCGTTTGGAGGTTGGTTAAAAAAGGGGATCATATTAAATTAATTTTCTGAAGGGAGTATTGGCAAGCCGAATATGATTTATGGGTAATTCGAGTATTCATCGTGACGTACCAGATGAAGCAACCAGTTGGAGCATTGAAACCACAGGAGCGGAGATGCTTCCCTTTTATTGAAGCCGAGCCACTAATTCAATTGGAACCCTTGTGCTACGTGATGCCACTAGATGGGGAACATGACTAGGAATGCACAGGGCCAGTCGTGGCGGTTGTGGTCTACATGATCATTGCAGAGTTTAGCGTAATTGCTTCCTGTGTGCAAGGGCCACTAGTACGTGATTTAGCCATACAATGCATTACAATTTGAATTGGACGAAGAATGATCAACTTTATGCAGTTTAGAGGCAATATGTGTGTAACAAATTTTGTTTGGTGATTGTGTCTTGATTTTATTTTTGGGAGCCGCTTCCCTTTAATACCTTCCGACGAGACACCCAGATCGAACCCTACAACCACCGCCAACAGAAGGAAATCCTCCTATTGTTGTTTACATGGTCGAGGAATTCATCGACATAAAAGAGAATCATTGTTGTGGTAAGGATGCTGATATGATCAAAATAGAAATTAAAGAGTCAACTGTGTGTACGTTGACTAATCTAGTGTTGGGCGTAAGAGCGACCGAGAATCTGTTGAGATTTTGTGTAGTTCGGGTAGCATCGGTGGTGCTCTAGCCCCAAAACTTGGTGGAGGGGCTAAGAAACACATCAACTCCAAAACCCAGAAAGCGTTTGGAGAATTTTCATCCGATGTTGAAGTTATTCAAATAATCTATTTTTTAATGAGGGCCCTAAGTCTAAACTTAGGAAATTAGAAAAATGAAAGTGAATTAATTAAACACATGTGTTGAAATGTTCTAAGTGATGTGGATCAAGCATTCTTTTAATCTCAATTGTCGATAAGAGATTTAATCAAGGCAGTTGATGTGTTCAATGAAAAAGTATAAGAGAAAGGCCTGAGGGTCAGTTGGACACACACACAGAGGCAGAGCTGAGAAACTGATCTGGAATTCTAGGGTAGGGTTTGCTAATAATTTTCGGAAGAGTTTTTTGCAGTGAGGGGTAGTATTGGCTAAGGGGATGATCTGATCCTGGAGCCAAGAGTCAGCAAGAGGCAAAGGAGCAACAATCAAGGACAGCGCAGAGGAGCAAGGGCAGCAGCAGCAACTGTGTAGCGCAGAGGCTTCAGCCGCTACGCAAGCCCAGGAGGGTCAGCATTGCAGCTTCAGAGGGCTTTCAGAGTTATGCAGAGGCCTCTAGAGGCAGCGTAAGGACTGCGTCACCCACTCTGGGGTTATGCAGTCCCCTTTTGAGCAGCTCAAAGGCATGCAGAGCCTAGCAGGGCTGACGTTGGGGCTTCAGGGGCAACGCTAGGGTTTCTAGGTCCAAAAATAGCTGAGTCTTGTAAATCTCGTCTGAGGGTGTGGATCAGTTAGCTTTTGGTGTCAGAACAATAAGTATTGCTGCAGATTTATCATTTTCTCTGTCGGGTTAACCAGTTGGGTGCCCAAATTTGTTGTACTTAGATTCTACATAATAATAATAAACCCTCGTATCTGCTGCACTAGTTTTGGGTTTTTCTGGGGACTATTGTTCGAAAAATCTGTATGTCAGTTTGTTTGAATGAGCGTATTATTCAGTAAATGATCTGCATGTGTGTAGGCTGTTTGTAGTGTTTACTTCGGTATTTTCTAAATATTTTCTGGAAATAACTTGTATAATTTAATCACAAGTAGGAGAAGTAAACCATGATACTACAATAGGATTTCTGCATTAATGTATTCAGAAATTTTCATATGGTATCAGAGCGATAGTAGATCAAGCTGAATCTCCAACAAATTAGCTGAAGAATATTTTTCTGCAGGGTAGCAGCAAAAGCAACAAAAATCTAGAAAGGGCAGCAGCAAGAGGAAGCAGATCCAGAAAGGGGCAGTGTTGTAGCTTCAGAAGGCCTTCAAGCTTACGTAGAGGCTAACCAGGCCAACGTAAGGACTGCGTCATCCAGTCTGGGGTTATGCAGTCCACTTCTGAGCAATGCAGAGACTGCACTGGGCCAGTGTGCTTACGCAGAGGCTAGCTAGAGGGATGCAATCTGGTCTTCTTGTCAATTTGCCGAGATCTAGAAGTAGTGCTTTAGTTCTACAGCAGTGCTGGTGTGGTAGAGATTCTATCGGTGCAGAATTGTGCCTAGCTAAGTCAACAAAGAGCGGGAGGAAGACGGTCACTCAGCAGATCTGAGCCAAACAGATCTCAGATTCGATCAGGAGGATCGGAGAGAACTGTCCGATTGGTTTGGCTGAAGATTTCCAGGAGGGAAATCAATTTTCAAAGGGAGCAGTTTCTAGAGGGTTTTTAGTCACCAAGAAACCTAGATCCAACATTTCTGTATTGCCACAAAAAGAGGGAGAAGAGTACTGTTCCATTAGATTTGAGCTAGATGGCTTCTCATGGGTTGAGGGATCAGGACAAGGTTGGACGGTGTGTCCAACTTCGTCATCTGGAGGGCCAGGATCCTATCAACGCTGGATGAGTACGACATCAAGAACCATGCAGAGAATGTCCTAGTTGAGCCTGTAGATCCTGATCCTCTGAAGAAATTTAACGAAAATCAAGCGCGGGCTAAGTGTTTGATTATGGACGGAGTAAAGGATCATGTCGTGCTACACATTGCCGGAAAGAAGACGACAAATGAGATGTGGACCGCTTCAGAAGCCATGTATCAAGGAAGCTCTGTTCAACGGAAAATGCTTCTTGAGAATCATATGAGGCTGTTCCAAATGCAGAAGGGTGAGGAGGTGGATCCCTTCCTTTTCCGTTTACAGACTATCCGAGATCAACTGATTGCCATGGGTGCACCTCCAGATGAAGGGCTCTTGGTAAGGACTGTTGAGATTTTGTGTATTTGGGGTAGCATCAGTTCTGCTCTAGGTCCCAAATTTTGAGGAAGGACTAGAGTTCACCTGATCTACAAGACCCAGAAATGGATTTGCGAAATTTCATCTCGTATAGGAGATATTAAATTAATTAATTATTTTAATGTATTTCCTAAGTTAAAACTTATGAAAATAAAATAATTAAAGTGAATTTAATTAAACATGTGATGAGATTGTCTTAAGCCACACAGATCAAGCTTTCTTTTAATCTTAGCCATTATACCAAGATCTGATCATGGCTGTTGATTTGTCAATGAGAAAAGTATAAAGGAAAGGCTTGGGGTCATTTGTAAGCAACATAGAGGCAGAGCACTGAATCTAAGCTGAGATTCTAGGGCGGGGTTGCTAAGAATACTCAGAAGCGTTTCAGTTGCAGAGAGGGGAATTTAGACCAAGGAGATGATCTGATCCTAGGGTCTAGAATACACAAAGAGGCAGAGAAGAGATCAGCTCAAGGATAGCGCATAGAAAGGCAACAACAGCAGCAAGGACAACGCCATTTTTAGGAAACCCTTCAGGGGTTGCACAGAGACCCTTCAGGGGCAGCGCAATGACTGCATCACCCATTCTGGGGTAATGCAGTCCCTTCCAGAGGCAGCGCTGAGGGTTTGGAGGCCATCCAAGGCTGACGCTGAGCCTGTTAGAGGCTTCAGAGGTTGACGCAGAGCCTTTCAGGGGCAGCGCTGGAGTTTCTAGGCCTAGATCTGGCTGAGTTCTGTAAATCCCGTTTGAGGGTGTGGATTAGTCAGTATTTTTGGTCTTAGATCAGCGAGGAGCTGTAGATCTAGAGTTTTCTCTGTCGGGTATTCCAGCTCCGAAACCCAGAAGTTGTGTATTCAAAAATATTCTTAATAATAGAGCCCTCCAGCAGCCAGAGACCAGTTTTCCTACATATGGTTTTTCTGGGGACAGTTTGTCCAGAAATAACTGTGTCACTTTGTCTATGTGTGCATGTGCTTATTCTAGACTTGAATTGGTAGAGATCTGTTGTGTTTTGCTTCGATGTTAACTTGAATTTATTCAGTCGATAACTTATATAAGTAGGAGGAGCTTAACCGGATTAACAGTAATAATTTCTGCATAAGTATAAGGATTCAGAAATTTCTACATGGTATCAGAGCAATTGCAGATCTAGAAGGGTCACCAGCTGAAGAATCTGAAGGATCTAGCTGCAGAAAGTAGCTGGAAAGGTAGCAGAGAAGCAGATCTGAAGGGACAACGCAGTTTTCAAGAGCAGATTCACGCAGAGGGAAGGGTGACGCTGTCCAGCGCTGTATTCTAGCAAGCCCACGCAATTACTGCGTAGAGGCAACTCAGAAACAACGTTGGTTGGGTCTGAAGCCAGCCAGTGTGATTCAGATCTGAATCTGTCAGATCCAAAAAAGACTGCAGAAAAGCTGCAGAAATTCAGAAGAGCTGGTGGGGTTAAATTTCTGAAGTGTTCAAATTTTTAGCCTTAGCACAAGTAACAAAGATTGAGAGGAGATCAACTTCTCAGAGAGTTTCTTGCCAAAGGAAACTTGCAGTTTGATCAGAGGATCAAAGAAGACGCTGAATCATAGTTGATTTGGTAGATTTCCAAGGAGGGAAATCAAGTGTTAGAGGGAGCAGAGGGTGCCCAGTTCGTAAAGGACCCTAGATCCAGATCTTTAGCATAGAGAGGAGGAGCTCCGACACATTCTGAGCAGATGGATCCTCATGGACTGCGTGATCAGGATAGGTTAGAGGCTCTCTCAAACTTTTCGGTGTGGAAAGTAAGGATCCTGATTGTCCTTGAGGCATACGGTCTAAGAGACCATGCAGAGCAGACTCTGGCCACACCGACAGATGCGGATCTCCTATGGAAGGGAAGCTGCCGGGCATGCCAAGCGGATGATAATGGATAGTATCAAGGACCATATTGTACCACACATAGCTGAGAAGAGGACAGCTAACGAAATGTGGAAGGCCTTGACTTCCCTCAGTCCAAAGAAATATGTTGTTGGAGGCCCAAATGAGGTCATTCATGATGACCAAGGGAGAAGACATCGAGCATTTCCTCTTTAGATTGCAGTCTATCAGGGATCAACTGATTGCAACAGGTGCAAATTTAGATGATGTAGTAATAGTCAGGACTGCCCTCAATGCAGTCATAGATGAGTGGGAAACCTTTGTCCAAAGTATCTTGGGCAGAGCGGACCTCCCAGATTGGAACAACTTGTGGTCAATCCTGCGGCAAGAAGAACTATGCAGATTCACCAAGAAGCAGCACATCCCTGGTTTGAGCAAAGTAAAGAATGAAGAGGAGGAGGATGCAGCCTTGGCATCAAAGAAGCAGCCGAAGAAGAAGAAGGATTTTTCAAAGATCAAGCGCTTCCAGTGTGGCGGAATGGGAAATTTTTCCAGCCATTGTCCATAAAAGAAAAAGGACAAGGAAGCATCTTCTTCCAAAGCAGCGGTGGCAGATGATGGGTCAGGAGATGATGTAGCCATGAGTGCTCATGAACCACAGAGATGGGGTGACATGGACATGTAGAGGAGCTACATGGAAGAGAGGCGGGATCCTTGAGCAGCTCATCTCCTGGATCACAAGCGAGCTACGACAGCCTTAAGATAGTAGCAGGACAAGTGGAGCAGTGGGTGCATAGATCACAGATGAGGCAGAAGCAGAGGCAGATCTAGAGGTTGGGAGGAGCAGCGCAGAGCATAGCAGCAACAACGTAGAAGCAGTAGCAGCGCAGAGCAGTGCTGCTTACGCAATGCAGAGCTGCAGCAACGCAGAAAGCTTCAGATGGACAGCGCAGTGCAGCAGTAGCGTGATAGATTTTAGCACAAGGAGTTGATGTGACTTCAGTAGTGCAGAGGGAGTCTGATTACGCTGGCAGAGTTGTAGTTGTGCATCGTTCTTTAGATGCCAACACAGATCTGTAGCCTATGGAGCTTCAGTGATGAGGATGTAGCCCATCTGACTTGTCTATCAAAGATTGGGCAGGAGATTCAGTTGTTTCTCTCAACAACTGAAGTTGCAGTGCAGCAAATCAACAGTGGCAGTGCTATGAGGAGCATAGATGCAACATATTGAGAGGGAGCTGCAGTATAGTGGTTGTAGTGGCAGTGGCAGAGTCATGGGCAGCAGTACAGAATGGCAGCAACAGTGTAGAGTTGAGTGGCAGAAGGCCAAGCTTCAGCAACACAGAACCAGTGCCCAAAATCATGAAATGCATAAGTGTGATGTGTTACTAGAGCACACCCTTGATGCTAAGAGGGAGTGTTGAGATTTTGTGTATTTGGGGTAGCATCAGTTGTGCTCTAGGTCCCAAATTTTGAGGAAGGGCTAGAGTTCACCTGATCTACAAGACCTAGAAATGGATTTGGGAAATTTCATCTAGTTTAGGAGATATTAAATTAATTAATTATTTTAATGTATTTCCTAAGTTAAAACTTAGGAAAATAAAATAATTAAAGTGAATTTAATTAAACATGTGATGAAATTGTCTTAAGTCGCACAGATCAAGTTTTCTTTTAATCTTAGCCATTGATTCAAGATCTAATCATGGCCATTGATTTGTCAACGAGAAAAGTATAAAGGAAAGACTTGGTTTCATTTGTAAGAAACATAGAGGCAGAGCACTGAATCTAATAAGCTGAGATTCTAGGGCGGGGTTGCTAAGAATACTCAGAAGTGTTTCAGTTGCAGAGAGGGGAATTTAGACCAAGGGGATGATCTGATCCCAGGGTCTAGAATACACAGAGAGGCAGAGAAGAAATCAGCTCAAGGGCAGCGCAGAGAAAGGCAGCAACAGCGGCAGCAAGGATAGTGCCATTTTCAGGAAACCCTTCAGGGGTTGCACAGAGACCGTTCAGGGGCAGCGCAGTGACTACGTCACCCATTCTGGGGTAATGCAGTCCCTTCTAGAGGCAGCGCTGAGGGTTTGGAGGCCATCCAAGGCTGACGCTGAGCCTGTTAGGGGCTTCAGAGGCTGACGCAGAGCCTTTCAGGGGCAGCGCTGGGGTTTCTGGGCCTAGATCTGGCTGAGTTTTGTAAATCCCATTTGAGGGTGTGGATCAGTCAGTATTTTTGGTCTTAGATCAGCCAGGAGCTGTAGATCTAGAGTTTTCTCTGTCGGGTATTCCAGATCTGGAACCCAAAAGGTGTTTATTCAGAAATATTCTTAATAATAGAGCCCTCCAGCAGCCAGAGACCGATTTTACCACATTGGGTTATTCGGGGGATAGTTTGTCCAAATATAACTGTGTCACTTTGTCTATGTGTGCATGTGCTTATTCTAGATCTGAATTGGTAGAGATCTATTATGTGTTTTGCTTCGATGTTAACTTGAATTTATTCGGTTGATCACTTACATAAGTAGGAGGAGATTAACCGGATTAACAATAATAATTTCTGCATAAGTATAAGGATTCGGAAATTTCTACAAGGACTACGTTGAATGCAGTCATCGAGGAAAGGGAAACTTTTGTCCAAAGCATATTGGGCAGGGCAGCGTTACCATCCTGGGCGGACATGTGGGCAATCCTCCGCCAAGAAGAGATAAGGAGAATCACTAGGAGGGAGAACAATAACAATGAAATGGTTAGGGTAAAGAAAGAAGAGGAGGATGATGCAGCCCTTGCATCAAAGGAACGAAAGCAACAAGGCAAGAAGAATAGGGACCTATTCAAGGTCTGGTGCTTCAACTGTGGTGAACTTGGACACTTCGCCAGTACTTGTCCTAAGAAGAAGGACAAAGGAGCTTCTGATTCCAAGGCTGCAACAACAAAGGACGATGGGAGTGAAGATGATTTAGCCATGAGTGCTCATGAGCCACGTAAGTGGGTTGACATGGATTTGTAGAGCAGTTGCAAATCAAGTGGGCGAGATCCTTGAGTTAGCCCTACTCTTGGGTCACATACGAGCTACGGGAGCCTTAAGACGGTAGCGGGACAAGTAGGAGGTGGATGAAGAAGATCATAGCGAAGCGGAGGGCAGTGCTGAGATGCTATAGAGGCAACAACACAGTATAGAGGCAGCATCAACATAGTGGCAGCAACGCAGAGGTTGATGGGACTTCAACAGCGCAGAGAGGCAGTGCTCACATAGTGCAGAGCTGTAGCAGCGCAGTGGCTTCAGGAGGATAGCGTAAAGCAGCAGGCAAGGGAGTTTCAGTGATGGGATGCAGCTTGACTTGTCTGTCAACAATTGGGCAGGAGTCTTTTAGTTGCAGCGTAGATGGGATGGGATATTCACCAGATGGATGTCAAGACTGCATTCTTGAATGGGGTGATAGAAGAAGAGGTTTACATCGAACATCTGGAAGGCTTCAAAACACATGAGAAGACGACTCATGTATGTAGGTTGAAGAAAGCTCTGTATGGAATCAAACAAACAGCTAGAGCATGCTATGGTCGAATTGATGGATACTTGCAGAAGACGTGATTTGTCAAGAGTGACGCTGATCCTAATATCTACTATCTCACAGTAGAGAATGAGCCTCTAATTTTGGTGTTGTATGTAGATGATCTATTTCTGACAGGATAATCTAGGCTCATCAAAGACTGCAAGAGGAACCTAGCAGAGGAATTCGACATGAAGGATTTGGGGCTGATGCACTATTTTTTGGGATTGGAAGTTTGGCAGCAGAAGGGAGAAATCTTCCTTCGGCAAGGAAGATATGCTACAGAGATTCTAAAGAGATTTAGAATGCAGGATTGTAGACCCATGGCTACTCCCATGATCACCAATTGGAAGAAAATTGATGCATTTGAAGATAAAGAAGTGGACCCCACCTTATACAGACAACTCATATGATATCTCATGTATTTGTTCAACACTAGGCTAGACATTGGCTACACTATTAATTCCCTCAGTCAGTTCATGGTAGAACCAAAGAGGGCACACTAGGTAGCAGTGAAGCACGTTCTCCGATATATCCAAGGAACAATTGGATATGGATTAAAATACACTCGAGGTGATGACATCATTCTGCATGGATTCACATATGCAAATTGGGCAGGACGTTTGGTGGATCGGAAAAGTTTCACAGGGAACTGCTTTAACGTTGGATCAGTATGACTTCCTGGTGCAGTAAGAAGCAGAAGTTCGTAGCACTGAGCACAGCTGAAGCAAAGTATATGGTAGCCTTCACAGCTTCGCGTGAGGCTATATGGCTTCGAAAACTGCTAGTGAATTTATTTAGAAGAAAGATGGAGGCGACCAACATTCTATGTGATAATCAAAGTTGCATCAAGCTCTCTGAGAATCTAGTGTTTCATGATCGATCAAAACACATTGACATTAGGTGTCAATTTATCAGAGACTGTGTTCAGCAGGGAGCAGTACAGTTGTAGTACATTCCACATGATAACAGGTAGCAAACATTCTCACCAAGTCCCTAGGAAGAACAAAGTTTGTTTATTTCAGGGAAAAGATGGGGATGATTGAGAATCCGTTTCAGTAACGGACAAAGCAACACTTAAGAGGGATCTGTAGTACGAATGTAGCAGTGGCGGTGGCAATGTCATGGGCAGCAGTACAGTAGCAACAACAACACAGTGATTGATGGACAGGTTGTCAGATGTCAGCAGTGTAGAGGATGCATCAGGATCAGAACAGTATGCAACAGGCATATTGTTAGAGCACTTTCTTTGCTAAGAGGGACTGTTGATTTTTGGTAGCATTAGAAGTGCTCTAAGTCTCAAATTTTGTGAGGAGGCTTAGACACACGTATTCCAAAGAACCCAAAAATCGTTTGTGGAAATTCCACTCAGAACATGTTTTATTAAAATAATTAATTATTTTAATGTTGATCCTAAGTCTAAACTTAGGGAAATTAAATAATTAAAGGGAATTAATAAAACAGAGTGTAAATCTTCTAGAAAACATGGATCAAGTCAAGTTATGATCTTAGGTGTTGATTAGAGATCTAATCTCGACCATTGATATCTCAACAAGAAGATTATAAAAGAAGACTCGAGGGTCATTTTTAAAATACACCAGTGCAGATACTTAGTTGCCCAAGTAAAATCGATTTCTCAGTGGCTGAAGTTTGGTAAGAGAAAATCGACCTAGAGGGAGAGTTGCAGGTAAAGGAGAGACAAAGAGGGTTCAACATCAATCCGGGGTGTAGGAGCAGGTGACGCAGTGACAGGAAGGGACATCACAGTCACTGGAAGGGACAACGTAGATGATAGCGCAGAGGTGATGCAGATCTGCGCAGTCCCCATGCAAAGCCAGTGCAAGGGTGACAAAGGACTCCCAGGAGAGTCATTTTGGGGTCATTTCTCATCAGAAAAATTTGTGAGGAATTTCTCCAGTGTTATCATAAAGAATTTCTGTTTGTTACCGCTGATTGTAAATTGTACAAGAAGATTTTGTTGAAGAATAATAGAAACCCTCATTTGCTACACCGGTTTTTCCACATTGGGTTTGTCCGGGGACAATTGTCCAAAATATCTGTGTCACTCTTGTGCTAGTATTTTCTTGATTTGCTCAGTAATTGTGAAGGCTGCAGTTTAATTTATTTCGATATTTACTGAAGAGATTTCTGCAAATCACTTGTTTCTGAATAATAAGTAGAAGAAATAATATCAGATAACGCAGTAAAATTTCAAGTTGAAATTTTCACAGTTTTGTCAATTATTCCTCTCAGAATGTGTCCTTAAGCGTAATTAATTGAGTTAGGCCCAAAAATAACTCTATTTTATGAAAGTTGTCGTAAGGCACCAGAACGAAAGGCAAATTGTGCAGATGATGGAATATACTAAGCGAATGCCATTAGACCTCATAGAAACTCCTCAAAACCCCTCCAAAAGCCCCTGGGCCCGCTGATGACACCAGCGTGCATCTGTGACCGTTCTGCCCCCAACTCTAAAAGTCCATCCTAACCATATCATAAGGAACACTAGAAAAAGGAACTTTACAAATCCTCTCGCCCCAAGATTGCTTGCCCTCAAGCAATGCAAACTTGTGGACTAGTCTGTTGGCCCAATGCTACTGAGACCCAATGCCCGAATCCCATACAAATCACTGGGTGATGTTATGCCTTTGTGTCGACCCACTCCTAGACCAATCTCTGACTGAACATGTCATCCACAAGTCCTCCTAGATCCCAACACCACTGAGAGCAAGCATCCGTGCTCCATGGCTCCTGCTGTGCTATAGCTCTGCCTGTGAATGCTGCCCCACCGATTGCATACCATCTCATCACCTCTCTACAATCCAACCTCTGACTCAATCCAATGCTAATTGTGCCCTCCTAATGCTGGGATGGAATGCTGAGGAGCTGTCAACATGTATCCCACTGCCAACTGGAACATGTAGTATCTGTCATGTCTAAGGGTCCCCACTCCACTATGCCCCTGACTAGAATATCGTACCATCAATAAGATACCAACTCATGATCTCCCGCCAATCTAATGTGTGGACACTTGTGCAAGGAATACGTCTACTAGGCTGATGCTAGTCCATGCTCAACTCCTGATGCCACACCCAATCAACCAACAAAATATGTCAAAGAAATCCTGCCCCTCTCACTATAATAGGAAAAAGTGGGCAAGATGTGCTAGAAGCCCTGTCTATGTACTCCTGGAGAGGGCTGCGTCCTGGAAATTTTATAGCTCTATTGGATGCCACTGCACCTATCTGCACCGCATGAATGGGTAGGCCCAAAGATGGATGCACTACCATCCCCAATAGCTCCTCCCTCCTCTGATCGGGAACTTCGCGCTTCTACCATCTACTAGCCTCCCACAAAACTACCTTGTCAGCTTCCAACACCTCCTTAGGACAAGTGTCTGCAAATACTTCCACCATGCAAGCTGTCTTTACATCTGTTTGCTCCTCATCAATGGCTGACCCCAAGGGCAGCTGCTCATCCTGCACCATCACGAGCTCATTATGAATCTCCAACTGGCTCTCCCCAAAAGGTTCATCATGCCTACTGTGCACATCATCCTCCTCAGCTGACTCATGCTCCACCATATGCTTCTCATGTTGAATCACCACTGGTGACTCATCATCCTGAATGTCTCCCATAGGGTCCACTGACTGCTCATATAAATCTGTCCCGCTATCAATGACTCTACGTGACTCATGCTCCTTGGAGGCATCCTCGTGTGAACCCATGGAATTGTCCACAGAAGAATCCTCGCCCTGAGGGTCAGAAGGAATCTCCACCTTCTCTACCTCTGTCATCTCCTCCACATCACTCAAGCATGAGTGGTCAAGTCCCCAAGGTTCCTTGCAGATGAAGCAAAGACCCTTCCTCCTCAGCTCATGATTGTTGCGTGATCCACCAAACTGGAGAAGCTCTTCCCTGATCAACTGTCTCCTGAACAACCCGATGTTATGCTCAACCAACCTTTCGGCTAGCTTGTAAGCAACAGGTGAGACCAACTGTTCTCTCCTCTAAACAAACAGTCATTGAGATTGCAACTCTCGACAAATGGCATCACGACCTCTCATACATGATGAGAAGATGGATTGCATGTGTGCTATGACCATGTCAGGATGATGTTTCTTAATGCTGATGAAGCATAAGAACATCTGTAGGATAAGATCATCGCACTCAAGATCAAACATGACTTCATGTAATATTTCTAATTGGAAATTAGCAGTGAAATCGATGCATCAATAGACGTTAACAAAAACAATTAAAATCACGCCATGAAAACATAAACTGGAGCCATAAAATTCAGGTCTGAGCAATTTTATTAATTCTGAGATAAGTGTACAATGTGAGTGCTGGAATAATGGCACCTGGGCTTGTTGAAGGCAAGCTGAAGTAGCCTCTGTCACTGTTGTAGAGGTAAATCCCCTCTGCGGACAAAGGCGATCCCTACTAGCCCAGATCGGGTCTAGCAACAATCGTATCACGCTAAGGTGCAAGTTCCTAATTGCAATAAACCAAATGGCGAAGAAGGCTTACCTTGAATCCAACGCTGTTGTTCGTAGAGAGGATAACACTCCCGTTTCCTTACTCCAATAGATCACAATCCTCCCGCTTGCCGCGATCGAACACCTGAACACACAAGAAACACGACAAACACAAGCGTAAAACCCAATATATGCAATTATGTATTAGTCAGAGAAGACACAACTCATGATCATAATGAGCAATACGAGTGGAACCATAACCAAAGTCGCTTATCATTAATTCATACAAAGGAAAATACAACCTGGCTCTGACGCTGAATCTTCCTTCGGCGGGTCGTTAGCGGAATACGTCTCGGTAAAGCTCGTCGGGAATGGGACAAGCCTCTCTCTTTGATCGTCAATCTCCTTGCTACTGATTTGGCTCTATGAGGACTATCAAGGCTCTTGCAGCATTCTTTAGGCTATGAAGGCTCTTGGAGACTAGCTATTCAGCCCCTTCATCAATGGAAGATGGCTATATTTATAAAGGAGAGGAGGAGGTTGGGATCCCTACAATAGTGGAAGGGAGGCCTTATCCCTTGGGAGGTTCCCCATAAGGTGGAAACAAGAGGCCAAAGGAGGAAGGCCGTGGTTATTCAGTCGAAACCACTCCTGATGACTCATCCACGAAGTTGTTGTAATCGAAACTTCGCCTCCTTTTTTAAAAAACTTTCCATAAACAGAGTGGCGTGGGTGCAACACTGGGATAGAGCGCCAATTGGCGCGGGCTCAGTGTTAATTTTCCCCCATTGGCGCGAGTACATAACGGGCTACCAGCGCCAAGGCAAAAACAGGTGTTTTTAGGGGTCTGCTCAGGAAATGATCAACAGAAGAAATGTTGTCCTCATGGAAAGGGATGCAATGATAGTATTTGCAAGGCATGACACTGCTTATTGGTCACAGAAACGACCCTCCAATGGGCGAGATGGGGATTGCAGGGACGGTGACAAATTACTGTGTAACAGATGCCCCTAAAGCATGAGGCCCGAAAGAGAGAGAGGGGTGAAATGCTTTACGAGAATGTGTCCAACTGAAAACACTGCCGTTGGAAAACCTGCGTAGAGCAGTACAGCTGATATCTCAAATACATGATATATATGTGGTATGGGCACAGCCATCCATAGCAGAGTATACAATAATCCAGATTCAAGGTATGGACGCAGCCATCCAGTGAGGATCGATAAAGAGACTCAGGTATGGTCGCAGCCATCCAATCAGTGAGTCATGTAACCAATCATAATAATCCACAAAATCGCAGCCTGGATTCTAACAGACGAAATCCAGGGTTTTGTGCTCCATCTCGACCCGAACAAAGTACAAGTTCAAGCATGCGAATAAGTGAGCTGAAATCGAACATGCAAGAACATCGTCTGATTACCAGCCAATGATGAAAGCTGTTAACAGACGCAAGAGGTACCACCAATAGTGACAATGGTCCTCAAGGTACTATAGGTACAATCTACAGCATGTGAATCAGTGAGCTGGCGTCGAACACCTGTAGAATCACTCGATCGGAGGCCAATGATGAAAACCTCACATCGAACGCGAAGAACCTGCCATTGAGGCATGCAGGCTCCAAGGTACCAGAAGGGAGTCTCTAGATCAGCTTCCCGGATAATGAGCTGACGT
The DNA here is from genome assembly GCA_034641835.2 of Pinus albicaulis. Taxonomy (NCBI): domain Eukaryota; kingdom Viridiplantae; phylum Streptophyta; class Pinopsida; order Pinales; family Pinaceae; genus Pinus; species Pinus albicaulis. The sequence continues at coordinate 30,213,828 of CM076577.1, forward strand.
CGAGAGGAAGTGACCTTGATCGAAGGTGGGCCATAGTGTTTCCCACATCATTGACACGAGACAGAGGAACATAATGTCCTTGTGAATCAGGATCATATGAGAATCAGAGGAAGGTTGGAATTTTGCAGAGGTCAACTTCTCTTGAACATATCGGCGACACGACAGTGGATTTGGCAGTATTTGACATCAAAGGATTTGAGGTCATGATGACGAGGCAAAGAGCAGATGAGAGGTCAAAAAGGATTACCCAAACCCACGGAGGCAAACGAATAATGAGGTGAGATGTACCCAACCCGACACAAATGCAGACAAGTGCCATGTTCAAGAGCGACATACTGCCGACATGACAATGATGCTGGTTCCATTTTTCCCCACCATTTCTGGCGAGTACCCCAATTATTTTTGAAAACAAGCTTGAAGGGGATAGCACATGCTTGTAAGATAAACCCGTCCTTTGAACGAATCAATCCTAGTACATTTAACGAGCCCTAGGAAGGAGGAACTCGAATAACGTCATGATTGACGATTTCCGATGTCATTTAAGTTTAATGAGTCTGACAAAGGAAGAACTCGGCATCTTTTCATGTTTAGAGAGTTTGAAAAGACGGCAGAAAAGTAAACTCCAACGGTCCCTTTTCGTAAATAGTTCCTCAGACCCGAAAAGGTAGAAAACTATGTCTGAGAAAACCTCCTAGTCGCGACAGGCTAGGGTATTCCTTTTTCGTAAATAATCTATCCCAGCCCGAAAAAGGGGTAAGTGTATACTGGGTAGATGTCGTTTCGTAACAACTTTAACGAGATCGAAACGACAAGGGACTCATCAATCTTTTCATGTTTAGAGAGTCAGAAAAGCGCTGAAAGATGACTCCTCCTGGAGGAACGAGTGATATAAAGGGTAGCAACTGGTTCCGGTAATGGTGGAACTGCTCAAAACAAGATAAAGGTCAAGAGGCTGGCTAACAAGACCACTCATCGCAGCGGTTCCTCAGGAATGGGTGAAACAACCAAGTGAAGGCATATGATCGGCCAAGCAGATAGTGACGATGGAATGAGAAAACCAAGGCTCATCTGGCAAAAACAGGCTGATAAAATGGCAATCACAAGAGGTAAAAAGGTTTAATTTTTACACAAGCTTGAAATCAAAAACTTTGCTTGAAGTTGGTTTCATTTTTACACAAGCTTGAAACAAAGATAAACTATGCTTAAAACCGGTTTCATTTTTACACAAGCTTGAAACGGAAACAAACTATGCTTGAAAAATTTCGCATGCCTCCAGCATGGTGACTCAATTCGAGGTACATGCCCCCCAAGCTTCAGTCCATATGAAAGGCAGATGGAGTGAAGGTTCAAATTATGAGATCAAGAGAGAGACTCGACTGGGATTTTACGAGAACTTATCAAAGACTCGAATTGAACAGGAAAGTGTTTCATTGTTTTAATGAGGTTGACACATTAAAAGAACTATCCTCAGGACATCTTGTTTCATGGTTTAAGGAGCTTGACACAAGACAAGGAACTCTGCTCCAACAAACTTGTTTCATTTTTTAAGGAGCTTGACACAGGAAAAGAACCATGCTCCGACAACCTTGTTTCATTTTTTAGGGAGCTTGACACAAGAAAACGAACTATGCTCCGACAAGCTTGTTTCATTTTTTAAGGAGCTTGACACAAGAAAATGAACTCTGCTCCGACGACCTGGTTTCATTTTTTAAGGAGCTTGACACAGGAAAAGAACCATGCTCCGACCGACTTCATCATAATGAACAAGAAGTCATCGCTTCCAAGAGTTCCACTCTCGATGGAAGGAAAACATCCTGGAAGTCAGGACCCAATGCCCCCAGCACCTGATGCACGACGGCATCATCACTGAGTACAGGCACGGGGTAGGTAGCCACATAGTTGACCTGCGGTGGGGCAGATACAACGGGTGGATAAAAACCAGGAAGGGATGATGGCGAGCCAGTTGCCACATCAGGACCAAAGAACGAAAGCTGATCAATGGTCACGATCCGTCCTTCATGTGGAAAACAGAGCACACGGAAAAGGGAGGAGACAAGCGCTCCCATGGCATAGGTGTAATCGCGCCCCAAAAGAAGATTAAAATCCAAGGGGCCTGGAACAACCATCACGTCCATATGGACGGTTTTACCTCCCAAAGTAACAGGTAACCTTGGGAGGATCCCTAATGGTTGGCTCGTTCTTCTGTTAAATGCCAACAGATTCTGCGTAACAGGCGCAAGCAGCGGTGAACCGAAAGCTTGCCAAGTAGTTGAGGATAGAACACTAACAGATGCACCTTCGTCTATAACAGTGCTAGGTACGACCAGACCAGAGGTTTGTACCGTTATCTCAAAAGGCACATAAGACGGAAGGCGGTATTCTGCAAATCGACTCCAATCAAAGGAAGCGACCAAACTACTCGGAGGGGCTACCATCGAATCGAGATGGACTTCCCCTGGTGTTACGGAAGAAGAAGGAGCATCCTCCACGACCTCCATCTCGAAGGTGGGAGGAGTATCCTCCGGGACCTCCATCACGGGAGGTGGAGCAGCAGCTTCTTGAGATATAGGGACAGGAGAATCTTTCTCCAAGTCCAAGGAATCTGAAGAAACCAGAAGAACCTGAGGGGTGTGCGATCCACTCTCCACGGAAAAGACCTGGTGCACCGCAGACGGGGCCAGTTCAACCGATCCCACGACCAATGGTTGGTCAGGAACGAATTCCTAAATTTGAATTTCCAGGGGAGCAGGATTGACCAAGGATGACTCTTGACCAATCATAGGATCGGCTGGTGGAGGACTCAAAGAAAGCTATTTGTAACCAGCCGGAAGGCATGGCGCAGAAACAACCGAGTTGTCCAAAACTCGCTCGGCTTCATCCATATATGGACAAAGGTGAACAATGCTAGGTACGACCAGACCAGAGGTTTGTACCGTTATCTCAAAAGGCACATAAGACGGAAGGCGGTATTCTGCAAATCGACTCCAATCAAAGGAAGCGACCAAACTACTCGGAGGGGCTACCATCGAATCGAGATGGACTTCCCCTGGTGTTACGGAAGAAGAAGGAGCATCCTCCACGACCTCCATCTCGAAGGTGGGAGGAGTATCCTCCGGGACCTCCATCACGGGAGGTGGAGCAGCAGCTTCTTGAGATATAGGGACAGGAGAATCTTTCTCCAAGTCCAAGGAATCTGAAGAAACCAGAAGAACCTGAGGGGTGTGCGATCCACTCTCCACGGAAAAGACCTGGTGCACCGCAGACGGGGCCAGTTCAACCGATCCCACGACCAATGGTTGGTCAGGAATGGATTCCTAAATTTGAATTTCCAGGGGAGCAGGATTGACCAAGGATGACTCTTGACCAATCGTAGGATCGGCTGGTGGCGGACTCAAAGAAAGTTGTTTGTAACCAGCCGGAAGGCACGGTGCAGAAACAACTGAGTTGTCCAAAACTCGCTTGGCTTCATCCATATATGGACAAAGGTGAATGGCATGGTGCCCTTCACACAACTTACAGGGATTGGCAAGCTTACCCTGCTTCTTAAGAGTCTTACCAGCACCAGTTGAAGACGTGCCCCCAACTTGACTCCCAGAAGCCAGAGGCAACGGCGGGTGACCGTTGGACCATACTTCGAGCACCTTGGGAATGCCAAGGCAGTCTCGAAGAAGATGGTCTCCTGTGCACAACATGCAAGGGAACTTGACTTTCCGTGGAGGGTTGGAAGGTTTGTCAAGAAGAGATGTTTCGGAAGCAGTAGCTGCAGCCTTAGCCTCTCTCTTATCAGACTTCTTCTTCTTTGTCTTCTTCTTCTTCTTAGCCACCTGGTTACTCAAATCCAGACTTTCACCAGGCGAAGTAGAAGAGGAGGACGCAGAAACAGGCGAAGAAGGGGAGAGGTCCACCTTAGAATCAACATGATGTTGTTCAGGTGGAGGAACTGATTGAACAGTAGACGAGACATTCAAAACCACAGAGGTTGAGAACAACCAAACAGGCAACCCAAAAATTAACCCAGGAAGGGACAACGTTGCCATATAAGGAGCACCAACATTCCCAAAAGGAGGAAAATGACCAGGATTCCCATCGGAGGGGATTCCTTGGTTGGTGAACTCCGGAAAAGTTGCCATCAACAACCCAAAACCGCACACGGGCTAAAAACCAAAGCACACAATCAAACAGCCAACAAGCAAATTCTAACAGGGCGTGTGATCGTAGGTGATTTATTTTACCACATTGAAACTTAGAAACTTCACCGTTTCATGTTTTAAGAGTCGAGAAACGGATAAAAGGTGACTCTATCTCTTTCAGTTTTGAAGCAAGCGTGAAAGGACAAGCGCTTGGTGATCTTTTCAAATTTAAGGAGTCAGAAAAGATCAAAATGACTACTCTGGAATGCTAGGGAAAGGGTATACCAAATAACCGTGAACTACAATATACACCTTGGTTTCAAAATGAAAGAGAAATCAACCAAGGACTTGACGTACGTGTAGGCAATCTCCCCGAATGCTGTGTCCGGTGTATCACGGGTATAAGGCGGCAGACTCGGCTTCCTATGGATAAAGGATAGAAACCTAGTGGGGTTTCCCTTTATATACATGACGGTATGGGGAGCACAAGTCCGTACTAGTGCTGTCTAAAGCCAAGAGGCGAACGACAGCTACTAGGTTTAAAGACGCCGGAACACATCTCTAGCCTAGACCTCTAAATATTTCGTTAATGTTTCAATGCTGCTTTAGTGTAAATTGAATAAATTTTAATGTTTATCTTCAATTATGTTTCAGTTTTCAAGCCCTAGCGAGTGTTATGTCTCAAAATTGCCTAAATGCACACTACATGCCACTGTATATCATTTCATTCGATGAAAGCTAATTACGAGAGAGTTAAGAGCTTTTCACATAATAACGAAATGATCAGACAACAACCAGTGATATCTCTAATGCAGCTAATGGAAACTAAAAAGCTTTTATTTCAAAGTTACTAATCACTAATAACACCGAAAAGATTTAATTCACACTAATTAGTCAAAAGCAAAAGAGATTTTTTGTATTTTCAATGTTTAAGAGGAAAGTGCACTAAACAAAATGAAAACTAATGAAATGAACAATTTGAGAAGCGATAGCAAAGGAGTAAAAACAAGCAAATTTCACTCAACGCAAACACACAATCAGACCTCAAATTGTCAAAACAATCCCTCCAAACCAAGAGAATCCCAAAGACTCAAATGAACCATGTAATCTAGGCTCAAAGCGAGACAAAGCGGAATTCGAATGAAGAAGAAACCAATCACTCAAATAGCACAACGAAACGATAGGCAGCCACCAAACGAATGCAGAGAAGCAATCACAAGGTTGACTGAACAGATAGAAACCAAAAACTCCCACGAAAGGCTCGACACATTATAACACCTAGATGCCCTAGGGCTAGAATGTAAAATCGATAGAAACGGGCAAACAACCAAAGGATGAAGGTCACAGTCAGTCAAGCAAGGCTCCAGAACACTCAGGCAGTCGTAAAAATGAAACCAAACACACAGGTCAAGCTCAGAAAGCTCAAAACAGAGTAAACCCTAGCACCTTACAGGATTGGCGCGACTGTAAGGAGGAATCTAGCGCCAGAACAGGATTGGCGCGGGCAATACGCTGGCAACATGCGCCAATGGGCGCAACTGTCAGGCTAATAAGCACGCCAGTCTAGTTTACTATGGAAAAATAAAAAAGAGCAATCCAAGGAACAGACTAGTGATGGTAAAGCTAAACAAAGCCAAACACACATAAAGAGCCAGCCAAAAGAGCTGATCAAGCAAGCAAAGTCAAGAATCGACCGAAAAGACAAGACACTACTCCAAATCAACGATCCCCAGCGGAGTCGCCAATTTGTTGTAGAGGTAAATCCCCTTTGCGGACATAGGCGATCCCTACTAGCCCAGATCGGGTCTAGCAACAATCGTATCACGCTAAGGTGCAAGTTCCTAATTGCAATAAACCAAATGGCGAAGAAGGCTTACCTTGAATCCAACGCTGTTGTTCGTAGAGAGGATAACGCTCCCGTTTCCTTGCTCCAGCAGATCACAATCCTCCCGCTTGCCGCGATCGAACACCTGCACACACAAGAAACACGACAAACAC